>CM053792.1:308060361-308695361 GCA_028749045.1 Cupressus sempervirens | reverse complement strand
AGTTTTGGGAAATGTTCAAGGTATTGAAGGCCGACAAGCTAAGAAGTTTGGTATAAATGAAGACACTTTTTGTTTAAAATAAGTGTGGCATTGTAATGTAATATTATAATGTTTAAATACACACTTTGTATGAATAACATTGTTGTAAACTTGATCATAGTAAAATAAAATATAAACACTTGATTACTTTTTGAAGAAAGCTACAAAGGACAAATTGGATATTGAAGATATCAAAACAATTAGAAAGGTTTTTGTATGTATACCTTTTGTATATAGATTGCACTATTGTATATGCATCTTTGAGAAGTGGGAAAAGATTTCTATTTTTATTGTAAAACCAAATCCTAATAGGGTCGAGGATTATTATAAGGTTTAGTCCTCTAACAAGGACAAAAATACTATATTAATGTAATAAACTCCTAACAATGTCAATATCTTTCACACGATACATTTGATTAGTGGATTATTTTTTGGGTACCATCCCCACCTGAGTTTTCAATTGTCCAAGGTTTTCCTAGTTTAAAAAATAATAGTTTCATGATTTAAATTGTGTTATTGTTATGTTTACTTTTTTATTTTGATAATTTATATAAGTTTAAATATTGTTAATAATATCCATAGTTTGGTAAAATTTTATAGAATATGGATTCACTCTCCCCCCAACAGTATTAACTATTTCTAACAATTGGCATTTGACCATAGTTACTCAATGGAGGCCTAATAACTTGAGTAAGATCTTCATCAATATGGGTCAAGTACAAATGAACCTAGAGGAAGCTCTTGAAGAACTTGATGTAGTGATAGAAGAAAGAAAGAAAATAAAGATCGAACATAGAGATGCACACGATTTCATTTAGAAATAGAAAGAGAAGATTGAATCATTTAATTCTAAGAAGAAAAAGTTATACAATCAAATGAAGGATAGTAATTTGAAGCTTTTGATCTTAAGAGAGATAATGAGACTCTAAAGCATGAACTTGAGATCATCAATCTTAAGATGAGAATGATGGAAGATAACAAGATAAGTCAATAAATTTTGAGATCTAAGAATGCAAATCTGAAATCCAAAGTGACCAAACTAACCTCTGATCTTGAAACTACAGAGTTATATTAAATAAAACTTGTGAAGTGAAACAGTATTGTTAAAGGAGAAATTACACAAATAATGAAACCTCTTGATAAATTGTACACCAGTACTAAGAAACTCAATGAGTTGATTATGGAACAAAGACATGCTTATGACAATAAATTGATTGGATATGATGAAGGAGAATCATCTAAAGGATCTAAAGTTACTAAGGAACTAGATCTAGTGAATAAACAACTTGAACATCAAGAAGATCTAAAAAAAGAAGCACCTATTCAATGTGGCCAACCTAAAAAACCTAAGAAGTGAATAAACAATCTACTAGAAGATAATTTTCATGTAATCATCTTGGACATATGAAGGAGGACTATAGTGGTAATTATTCTAAACCCTTTTCTGCTTATTTTTATAATTTCTTTGCTTATGGAGATAGATCTAATGAATGTACTTGAAACCTAAATATAATAATAATAATGGAATATATGAAATTACTAACCCTAGAATTAGTAAACCTCTTGAAGGAAAAAATATCATGAGAAATAGAACTATGTGTCGCAAGTGCAAAAGTTTTGGACATATTTCTATGGATTACATATTAAAAACTAATCAATTTGGACCTAGACATGGAAACAATGTGATCATAGCATGTCAGATTTGCAAAAATGTGGCATATTTAAGATATTTGTAGGATAAGAAATACAAGAACACCAAGTATTAGATCACAAAATATGAACAACAAAATGATGCAAACAACAATATAAGAAGGAATGAAAGACATAAAGAAAATGTGAAAAAATGAGTAGAAAAAATCAATGAATAATTTGTCAAAGAAAAGACATCTATAAGGACACAAATATGGGTTGAGAAGATAAATAACACATCTAAGAAGAAGTTGAAATCAATTGAAGTAGTTGAAAAACCCTTATTAGTTTAAGAAATCAATTCATTAAAGGAAATAGGGTATATCACACCAAAAATTCATTAGACCCTGAAATAGTGACATGAACTTTTGCACACTTGGCAGAAGCATGAAAACGTTTTTTAGAGGCCACAAGAGAGCCTAAATATCTATGGTCATATGTGAACTTAAGAAAATAATTCTATCTACAAGTTACAATATCAATTTTTTGAATTTGTATACTAACATAGTTAATGAAGAATGGATTTGTTGTAGATAAAAGGACTTAAAAAAAGTAGTGATTAATAGTTCAAGAATTTGGATCCAAGACAAGTTTGTGGGGGAAATTGAAGAGTGATTTGAAGGATATTTGAAGTGTTTGAGAAGTGAATTCAACAAGCTTTATGAAAAAGACCTAATTTTGGGATTTTAAAGGTATTTACATATATTGCTTTGAGTTAACTACGAAGTCATTTGAAATTTATATAATGGACCCCTCTTTGCTGTGTGAAATTGTGTATAAACTAAGGTATAAGTTTAAGAGAACATCAATTGCACATTTGGGAGATGACCCTATTAGGGCATTTTCACAAATTCCAGATGGAGTGATAATAGTAGAAGATGTACAATCCTACATCTACTATAAAATTGAAACCCTAGAAGATTCTAATATTTCTATGGAATTTGAAAAGGTTTACAAACAAGACATTATTTTTAATGACAAAATCAACCATTTAAGGAAATTGAAGAATGCACAATACATACTTTTCCATGAATTTGATAATGAAGAATGGGATAGAGTTATCTTATGTGGAATACTTGACAAAAAAATTGGTTAGGAGATCAAGTAGTTGAAATTACAAGTGACCTAATTCATGGAGTGACTAGTTTATGTAACAAGGGAAAAATTATTATCAATGATAACAATATGAAGGAATTAGTGCATACTAACATTGCACAAAGTGGAATGGTAGAGGTAGGATGATGGGTCTAATGAAACAAAATGATATGAGATTTATTAGTAAAATATTAGCATACAATATTAATTCCATCTCTAGAGAAGATGGAGTTTCGATAGCTTTTGCAAATGCACTTTATAAGATTTGCGTTGACAAATTTGAAGTTAATTTGTTTGAGATTATAAGAAAACAACTTGTACAAAATATAAATAGAATTTAGAAACATGAATATGAAACCTTGAAATTTGGGTCACTAATCCAATGCCTATTATTTTATATCTTGAAAAACTTCCCAAATACGATGTGGTTAGAATTGAAATAAGACAAGTGTACAATGAAATTGGTCAATTATTATTATAGAAATTTTTTTGAGGACTGTATGATTACAAAAAAAACCATTTTGATAAGAATTTCAAGTCTAAGATGAAGAAAATAATGAAAATTCCTAGAACTATTATGGAAATGTATAAACTAATAATATCCTTTATGATGGAAACTGATAGAACATGTATGAAAGTAGTTAACACAAGTGTTATGTTTGTTGATGCTTTAGGCTATGAGGTTATAGAAGCATAATTTAATGAATAGGTTGAGAAATTAATGAAGGCATCTATTGATGATGAGAGTGACAGATGGGGCGCAACAAAAGAAATATTAGTTGAAGCATAACGATTGCAGATATCCAAAGCAACAAAGAAGAAAAGTGAGAGTGTGGTAAATAAAATGTTGAAAGAAAAAAGAAACAAAAAGAAATAATATATTGAGGCTAAAGAAACAACAGTTGAAATGAAGGCAACATGTCAAAGTAATATCTTGCTAGTGTAACCTCTATCTGTTGCACTTAGGAGTCCACCACCAGCAACAACACGGTTATATTGTTAGAGTAATAAGATATTTCCTTATTAATTAAATCATTTTGATTTAATTATTAAGTCACTTATTATTTCTAGTTTACTTAAGCTAAAATTTAGGCATATTATAATTACTTACTGTCATGCAACCTAGGTTAGATTTGTGTTAGGGTTTTTATCTCCTTTTATATGGATTGATCTCTTCATAATTTTATTTATTCACTTTTGATAGTAGCAATCTATTTTTTTCTTATCAAGAATGTCTCATCTATGGATCTGGCAATTCTAGCCTTCATAGTTTTTTGTTTCTCTCTTTTGTGATAGGTGTTTGCATGTAGATGATTCTTGGGAGCTATAAGGTTGATCTTTTGTTACCTTTAACATGATATTAGAGCTCCAAATCTTCATCCCCCTATTCTATTTATGAGAAGTTTGGCTCGGTTTTAAGATTTGTGCTTTTTCTTTGAAAGGGTTTAATTTTTCAAAATTAGTTGGTATTGAATCTAAGGGTTCACTAATTTTGAGGTCACTTTGAGCTCAAACAAACATCACTTTTGAGCTCAAAGCACCCAAAAACCCCTATTTTCATATATAATTTGTCCAATTTGGACATAGCTGGAATTTCAAGCTAAAAACTTTAGCTTCCAAATTGGGCGTGTTTCCTAAGGCAGTGATTTTTTGAGACTTTGGCACATTTTCCAACTCAACAATTTTTAAATTTTTGGTAGACAAATAAGAATTTTTTGTTCAAAAATTGGGATTTTTGGCACGTATCTCGAGGCAATAATTTCTTGAATTTTGTTTACAAATCAAGATTTTTTGACATATTTTCGAAGGTGGTGATATTGTGATTTTTGGTGCAAAATCAAACTTTTTTGGTGTGCAGATTGAGATAGTTTTGGTATGAAACTGACACGCTTCCTAACGTAATTTTTGGTTCTGATAAATATGCTTTTCAAGACAATTTGGCATGGATCCCAATGTAGAAATTTTTCTACTTTCCCAATGCTTTTTTTGGACCTATTTGTGGTTTTTTGGCTATAACTTGCTCATCTAGACTCCATTTTTTGATCTGATAGAAGTGTTAGAAAGCTGATTCTAAGCCTTCATGGTGGTGTAGTTTATTTGGATTTTTTATGCTGTTTGGTGGCCTATTTTTGCTGAAAAATCTAGAAGTTCTATTTTTTACTCTGAGAGACATATTTTGAGACATTCTATTTTCCTGATTCTGTTCCAAGCACATCCCATTCAGTTTTTAGCTTTTTTATGCATTTTGATGGATATCTTGATTATTTCAGGTTTTCGGATCAATTTTTTGTTTCAAATGATTTTTCATGGGTTGTACTATCTCCTTTATTAGCCTTATGTCTCTTTTGATCTTTGTTGACATCTTTATGTAATATTTTTGCAAATGCACTAAGATAAACTTGATTCTATTACATTTTGGGATCTGACACATCTTTGTGTTTTGTTGTACTTGCACTATATTATAAAGTTCCTTGGGGGGTTTCATTTTGGCCATATTCATCATCTTCCTTTTTCAAGTGAGTGTTCCTTCCATGGCATTAGCCTCATTGTGTGTCAATAACAGGTGCCATTGTAGGTCTTTCTACTTCTTTTTCACTCATGATGTTCCTAGTTCTTCTTTCTTTAGGAGATATTGCATTGAGTTTCAGTGTTTATATATTACCTCTTAGCATTATAGGGGGGTTATGTTGGTTCTATTGTTTTCTTGGTTCGATGGAGTGAGCTATGTATTCAGTATTTGGTCCTATGTACTAAGCAATTATAGTGGCTAGATAACTATGAATTTTGGTGAGATGGATCATTTACCATATTGACATTCTTTTATTCCTATGTTTGGAGGCCATGAAGATACCTTCCATCTTTGATTGATCATCTCTTTAGACTTAGTCTTCTCTACGTGGTCATGTTCTATATAGTGGAGGTTCTTCAGATCAGCAGTTTGGCAGTGTCTACAACTTTATGCTTTAGTGATGTTCTTCATGATCATCTTCTATTCCTATCTTCTAGGACATTCTTTCCATCTCTTCTTGGAGTCAGGTTTTTCCCATGTGGTTTTCTTCATTTCTCCTCTTTATAGATATTTGTTTGCACTTGGGTACCTCATCAGGCCTTGTTGTTGGGATCCAATTTTCTTTTTAGCACTAGTTTCTAGTTTTCTAGCTACTCCCTAAGTTTATCTTAAGGGGGGGTGTTAGAGTAATAAGATATTTCCTTATTAATAAAATCATTTTGGTTTAATTAGTAAGTTACTTATTATTTATGGTTTACTTAAGATAAAATTTAAGCATATAAAAATTAATTATTTTATTAATTATTATCATGCAACCTAGGTTAGATTCATGTTAGGGTTTTGATCTCCTTTTATAAGGATTGATCTCTTTGTAATTTTATTTATTCATTTTGTATAATAGCATTCTCTTTTTTTGCTAATCAAGAATGTCTCATCTATGGATCTAGCAATTCTAGCCTCCATAGGTTTTTTCTTCTCTCTTCTGTAATAGGTTTTTGCATGTAGGTGATTCTTGAGAGCTATGGAGTTGATATTTCATCAACTTCAACATGTAACACCTATCAATGCAAACCCATCTCTTGCAGTAGTATAACCAACTAATGAAGATGAAGATCTGATAGTTTTCATTGTGATCAACACCCCTATAGTTTCAATAAGGTCTATAAGGACCTTACCATTAATGAATTTTGCACCTATTAAGACAGAAAAAAGATAAAGGGAAAAAGGAAGAAATGTTACCTAAAAGATCTAAAAGGGTTAAAGAAATGGTACTGGTATCAGACCTATAAAGAAGCCTAAAGTCATGATGACTTATGTTGGGAGGAAAATAGCATAACATAAAGAGAAAGACACTTCACCAAAGAGAATGGGAGGGCATATTAATGCACCAAAACATTAATCATAGCCATAATCTAAACAATTACAAGAACAAAGTAATGGAAAGAAGAAAAAATGTTGAAAACCAGAAATTGGTAGATTGAATCAAATGATAATTAAGGATAGGAACCTTACAAAATTGATCAAGTATCATGACTTAAAGAATCCTTCATAAAAATGGGAATTGGATAATATACTTACAAGTTACATGATTGATTTCAAGAAATATTTCGTACATATACATTGGAACACACCAAATGAATTATATGAAAGGTTGAAAATAAGGAAGATTAGAGTTAATGAGGAAGAGAAGAAAATAAGAGAAAATGTAATTATGAAATTGTGTATCTTAGAAAATGATGATCAAATGTATGATGTTAAGAAGAAGTTAGAGACCTTATTGAGAGATAAAACAAGAGTAATTTGAATAATGGGGGGGTTTATGATGAAGTAATTTCAAGGCAACATTAGAGGTAGTAGTAAAAGTAATAGCATACTTTAGTTCTACTCTAGTAGTAGTAGCAATAGACGATTCCCAAAATGATATGGTAAATGATACCAATGATGCACCAAATATGGAAGGTGAAACCATGATGACAGCGGTAACAAAAATCACTATTGATACTAGTGAAGATCCCTTTGCTAGTGCTAAAGATGATGCCTTAGTAGAAAAAAATGATAATGAATTTGGCAATTTGGAAATAGTCTACATTTTAAATTACACAAGAGAAGAAGAATTATAAGGGAAAAAGAGTAAATAGGACTCTATAGTTATGCACAAATAGATAACAACCATAGAAAAATATTTTTGATCCCTACCCCTATAAGCACAGAGTTTGACTATACACCTAATTGGTTAAATATATTGGAGAAAATGACATCTAGCACCATTTATTTGAAGACGAGAGAAAGAGAAGAATAAAAGAAAAATAAAGAAATATAAGGAAGAAGAGGAAAAAAATTGGAAGTAGAATAATAAAATAATTGGATGGATACCCAATGTAGGGAGGTTGGATGAATCAATCATTGATTCATGCTCTTGGTCTTCCTACAAGACTCTTACGATGTTGTTCCCACACCACTTGTCATCTATCAAACAAGTCAAGACTTGATGCATTACTCACTTCATTCACCCTATCCCTTAAAGTATCATATAAGTTCCCAACCTTCAAACCTTTAAGTAGACCTTGCAGAGGTGTGGAGGCATTGTTGAACACTTCAGCTCAACCAAATAGATGTGTTCGAAGTCCCATGAATTTCATCTTCCCATCTGATTTCTTTATTTCTTGTCAAATATGCTTAAAAGACTAGTAGCCCCAATTAGGTCTCCTATAGTAAGAAAATAAAGTTGTTCTCATATTCCTTCCAAAAGATCCCTATAATATTTTCTAGGTTTCTTGGTTCATTAGCTATCCACTTAAGGATTCTTGGGGTCTTGGGGTCATACCCTTCCATCCATTACCCTAACGCAAATTAGGTAAAAATTGGGCTTTTTAGGTTTCATAAGCTACTTAAACAATCTTTATTGTTTTTGGCTTGTTCTAGGATTGGTATGATCCTCTCCACTTCATGGGACGATGATAAGACTTCCTTCATCCATTTACAAAAGGAATTAGGACTCTAGCTTTACTCCTCTGCAAGATATGTTGATTTCTATATGGTCTTCCCTAACTGGGCTCACCACAGGCTTGCCCAGGGAAAGACCTTAATAATAACTTCTTTGCATTTGAGGGCCTTGGAATCTATACATATTATATACATTGAGTCTACTTAGTATTCCCAAGAGGCTATACAGATTGGATGGTGAGAAAGTGAGTTAGAGTTCCATTTTCAAGAACTACCTAGACAAAAACCAATGACTGTGTAAACCCTAAATAATTTTACAAAAGGTAAAAAAAATGCTTTAAAATCCTATCTACCAATCCATAGAATCAATAAAAAATGTAATTCAAAGGATGCATAGGTGAAATTATCAATCTTTAATTTCTAACCACCTACTGTATCAAAAACAAAGAAATTGCTCTCAAATTGCTTCAAATGCTGATTGCAAAAACACTCAACAATACAATAGACATCCATACCCGCTCATAGGTCTTGTCATGCCTTATATAGGATGGCTAGGTGGTTATTTACCCCTTATGACTCCTCTCCATTGATTTGCACTTCCTTGCCAAAAGTTGCTCAAGGAACTTTTTAAGAGTTGCAAATTTGCCCAATACAATTGACTTTTACATATTTTAGCAACTTTTTCACAATTTGGTCAAATGACGACCATTTCTTCCCAAACTTAACCACAAACCTCAACCAGGGTAAAGACCTCAAATTTTTCATAGCTCATTATTCCCTTAAGGCATTGTCCTCAAATAAATAAGTCTTTCATTTTTTCTTTAACTAAGTAATTTCTATCAATAGAGAGTTGTTTTCATTTTTTAACATTATCATATCATTATACAAATATTGATCTAAACAATTTACTCTACAAACACTAAACGTAATGCACAATTCTAGTATTGTAGTTGTTATGCTCTGGAATATAATCATAAATATAAATATAAACAACTTACTCTACAAACACTAAACATAATGTTCAGCTATATGTGAGTGACTAACTAGCCGACCAAATTCTCTTTATAGAAAGTACCAGATATAATAATTTTAAATTCATTTATTAATTTCTGCAAACTGATTTATTGAGAAATTTTAGTCGCTTGGATAGACACTTCCGAGTTCTATTACTGTAGTTGTTATGCTCTAATGGTCAAAATATTGATCTAATCAACCTACTCTACAAACACTTAACATAATGTACAATTCTAATTTAGTTGTTATGCTCTGATATAAATTGGTTAATCATGATTTAGAATTTTATGATATAATCTTTGATAGGCTATACTAACAACGATTGATGTTGTTAGCGTCGTGCTGATCACGACTGAATACCTTTATATTTGGAAACCTTCTTAAATTGATCAAGCATAGAACCTAATGTTCTTTATTGACTTTGTAACATTAGTTCAACATACTAGGAATACAACAAAGAAGTTGGAGCTTTTATTTGCCTGGGTAGACAGAGATATATCAACGCCTTCATTCTTATTGCAATTGCACCAGCAAAAATAAGCTTAAATCCTGCACTAGATGGTAAGAGATAGATGGAACGGCATACATAAATCGACCACAAATGGATGAACATTGGCATATCACGGTGCTGAAATGCATAAACAACACACAGCATATTCGACATAATAAACTGACTTGAAATAGCACAGCCTAAACAAAAATCAGATGAATGGTGAGTTTGCAGTGAACTGGAAATAATGTAGTTTAGCAGAAATTATGGATAAACGTTGAGGGGAAGGCGAGGGGTTGCGATTGCATGGAGAGGGTCGGCCATGAAGAGATCGGTGAGTCCCTCTTGAAGGCGGATGGGTGCGGCTGAGGCAGTGGACCAGTGGAAGCAGTGCAGCAGGCGCGCCAAGAGCATGATTGTCATTGAAGTGCCCAGAGCAGCCCCCATGCAGCCGCGCCTTCCAGTGCTGAAAGAAATGAGACGAAGTTCAGGGTCGCCCAACTCAAGTACGCCCTGGTCAGCCGGGTCATCTTTGAGAAAGCGCTCGGGGCAGAAGCGCACCGGGTCCTCCCAAACGGACGGGCTCCGTCCCAACCCCAGGCGGCTGATTATAACGTGGCTGCCCTTTGGAATGTGATACCCGGCCACTGCGCAGTCCTCCGTTGACATGTGAGGAAGGTTGAAAGGCGCTACCGGATGTAACCTCAGCGCCTCCTTTGCACACGCCCTCACATATCTCAGCTGTCCGAGGTCCGACTCCTCTACCAATCGATCCTTCCCCACAACCCTATCGATCTCCTCCACCGCTTTCTGCATTAACTCCGGCTGCAACATCATCTCTGCCAAGGCCCATTCTACGGCATTTGAAGGGTTATCCACTGTAGCGTACGTCAGATCCTGCATTGCGATGATTTGATTAAACAAAGATTTGATTGAAGTTAATAATTTAAATGTCTACGGCCTGTAGTGATACTTACCGCTACTTGAGACTTTATCTCCTCCAAGCTTAGCAAGGGAGAGCCATCAGAGTTGTCTTTCGCAGAAATCAAGACGTCCAGCAGGTCCTGGGGTTCTTCTGCTGAAGAACATCCCCGCCTCAAACGGAACCTCTCTTCAATAACAGGCACGTGGTATTTGTCCACAGAATAAATGGCCTCTTTCATGGTTCTCTCGTCGCCGCCGATGTCCAGCCATTTCAATGACGGCATGTAATCACAGACGCTCATGTTATACAAAAGGGACAGCACCTTAAACAAGGCATTTACGTGCTCGTCCTCTGCTCTGGTCGGACCTCCCTCACTGCCTTCATTTGTGAAATAGCGCCTGTTGAAGATGAGTTTTCTGATCACATTTGCGCTGTAGTGCCTCAGAACATATCTTACGTTGAGGAAAGTAGTGGGTCGCGCAGGAGATCGGGCAGTGCATTGGTTGAATATCCAATGTACCAGATTGTCGGCCTCCTCCATCCGCTTGCTTTGTAACCACTTGAGGCGTGCGGCTGTCAGCACTTCCGACGCAACCACTCTCCGCATTTTCTTCCACTGATCTCCCAACGGGACAACAGCGACGGATAGAAATCCTCTGCTGGAGTAACTGGTCGCCATTGTTGTGGGGCGAGAAGCAAATGTAGCATCATGCTTCTTGAGAAACTCTCTTGCTATCTCCGGGCTATTGACAGCAATGACGTGGACGCTTCCTAGACGGACACAAAGGATGGGGGTGGCATATCTTTGGAGGAGAGAGTGGAGCCACTTATAACCAGGAGCCCTGTACACTAACTCCGGTAGATTGCCAACTATTGGCCAGGGTTGCGGCCCCGGAGGCAGAGGCAGAGAAGTTTTGTGTGGTAATTTGGATTTGCATATGCGGAAGAGGATTAAAGATGAAAGGAGGAGAAGCACAAGAGTGGGAAATAAGGCTATAGTTATATACATCAAAGACGTTGCGAAATCAGTATTGATCCCATTAGGCAGCGTCTTGCATCCTCCAATCCAAATAACAGGAATAGAAGATAACAATGCGAAAGAGACAATCAATCCAGAAACGCTTTCCATCTTACAGCCTTCCTGTAAGTGAAGAGAAGCGTTTCTTTCAGAGAAAAGCTGCTGCTTCCCGAGAATTTATAGAGCAAGATAATAAAGAATAGACTCGTCAGGCTCAAACCTACCAATCAAGCTAACGTTGATGTAAAACGTGCAAATATAATATTGTTGTCCGCTTATATGAAATTGTATTTATCGATTTTGCCGAACACCAAAGCATAGGACTCCAATTGGAGACGATACCATCACAAAACGTGGCTCTAACATTCACAGCATGTATCGGTCTACATAAGTAGGCTGGTAGAATAAATAATAGGTAAATCTCAGATGCGTTATAGGGAAATGGTTATGAACTCCGTAGCTAATATGTTTACTATCCTCCTCCATTACATTTTATGCATTGGTGTATATTTCTATTTATTATGGCACAATTTGTTCTAATATTAAAACTCAAATAATTAGAAACCTTTAAATAATTCGTAACATCTGATTTGCTTTTAAACATAATAGAAAAAATAATTTATTATAATAGATTAAAGAATGTAAAATAATTGTATAAATTAAAGTAATTTTTTGATAGGCATGATGTTGAATAGGGTTGTCTAATTGTTGTATACATACTTGCACTTATAATATACATTGCTGTAACATATCTAAACTCAAAATTATAAACAAATAATAAATATAAAAGTCAAGTAACAAGTAAAAGGCATAGTGCTCCTTTTGGCTTGCACTCCTACTCTCATTGGCATGTTCCATTGTTTTCAAAAAAATATTGAATTAATTAGCAAATAAGTTCTACATTGTTGGTGTTTTCAAGATCATAGCATTACTATAGTGAAGAGACATTATTTATTGTTCTAATTGCATTCTAGGTACAATTTTACTTACATTTCTAATGAAGGGTTGTCATTGTTTGCTAAAGGCTTTCTTTTTCTTATAATAGTGCTATTGGGACTCAAAATTGGAGCCCCAATTTTGAGTACATTCTAAAACTTGAGTCTAATTGAGCCCCTAGAAGCATTTTGAGTGCATGTGTGCCCAACCGTCATTTTGAGGCCTATGAAGTTTTTCATGTTTCTAACACTTTGCATTTACTATATGCATACGTCCCATGATGATAAGTTGTCATTCCCAGTCATTCCATGAAGTTTCATTTTGAGCATTGTTCAAATCTGCATTTTTTCCCAAGTGTCAAACAATGATAGGAAGCCTAGTTTTACAACTGAATATCTTGTACCCAGTTAAGTTTCATGGCTCGCTGCTTTAGGAGTGTTTAGTATGCATATTAGAGAACCTATGTTCTATATTTCAAGTTCTTTTGATATGTTTTGACTAAGTTTTGAATCCCTTAAAGTTGGTCATTTACTATTGTCATGTTGATGCATATTTCTCAAAATTCTTGGAAGCCCTATTTGACCAATTATAAATTTGATCCAATTATCCAAAATGAGAAAATTCCTTTTGCATTGGATTCTAGGGGTCAGACACATGCTATGCTCCAATTTTGAGCCTCTGACGAATTTGTTTGACTAGTTTTCAAATGTGATTCCAAATGCAACTTGTAAAATTTTACTAATGTCTAAAAATTAGATTGATCGGCACCCTTGTTCAGGATGTCATAGCTCTGAATTTGTGATAGATGAGACCAAAATGGATTGTACCACTATGTTCTCCTCTGAAAATACTTTAAGTGTGCCTATTTTTAATTCTTGATGAATCTATTTGCACACTTTCCTAGGTCCATTCTATTTTTGAAAATCATTGTTCTCCTAGTGTTCCCAATTCTACAATTCTGAGTGTCCCACTTTGACTGCTTGCAAAATTTTTCTAGTTATTCATCATGAGCCCAAATTGTAGATTTTAGCTCTCCTCATGACAATGAACTAATGCCCCAGTTTTCGTGCCTCCAAGTGATTGTTTGACATATTTTCGAAGCCAAAACCAAATGCACTTTATGGTTTTCTAACATGTTTGTTTGCAGGTAGTTTCAATTGAGCAAATTTGACATCAATATCTTTTGACCTCAAAGTCATCAGGACAAAAAATCTGATAGGGTAAGAGAATTTGAACTAGAGAATCAGTGTGTCAGATCACAAGATCTAGTTATTTGTTTTGGTTAGATTTTAAAGCTAACTCATAGGCCTTCCTATTAGAAAGCCATACTTTGAAAGAAGGGTAAAGTAAGTTTTCAATGGTGATTTATTGGTCAAGTTTGATTTTAATCAGTGCCAGGTGTTCATTGGATCAGTTTGAGGTATCAGGTGTTTCAATTCATTTTTCTTTTAGCCAAACTTGCTTTGGTGCTTGACTAACTGCACTATTTAGGTGAGGTACTATGAAGGTTGGAGATGTTCAAAAGATTATAGTTATGATTGATCACTAAAAATAGTGCAATGATACAATGACGAATAGTTTGCATAAAAAAGGGGGGTGAAAGAGAAGTGAAAGTAAAAGGGGAATACTCTTATTGCATAATGAGGACAAGTCTTAGAAGGTGTATTCTCATCCCCAATAACTAGGTTGTAATCATATAAAATGGGCTCTCTAAGTTTGTTAATTTGTTTAACGCTTGCAAATATCAACTAGTAATTTGATAAGCTTACAAAGGTGAGTGTCAACAATGGAAAAAGCAATAGGCTTTGAAGAATCATTATTTCAATGAAAGTTGTACGGTGAATGGAATATGATGAGACATAGATCAAAGAATCATGGCACCTCTAGTTTTACAATCTGCATGATTGTTATCATCACTATTGTATTGACACTTATGTCCTTGGAGGATGCATGACTAATACATCCTTCATGCTCCTTTACACCATGACCATTATGCATTTTCAAGTTAGAAGTCACTGAAGTTAGAAGGATGCAACAAATGATTACAAGAGAGCCTACACATATGCAAATACAAAAGTTTGTAACTAGAAAGGAGTGGAATTTGTATAAAATAAACAAGCTTTGAATTCTATGCAAATACAAAAGTTTGTAACTAGAAAGGAGTGGAATTTGTATAAAATACACAAGCTTTGAATTCAATGCAACATGTGTTTCTAAAAGGATAGGAGCCTCTATTGCTGAACCCACACCCAAATCTATTTCTCAATAGCCTCCATTACTGTAGCTTTATTAAAGTTACCAAGAGCTATGATGGATATAGTCGATGGAAGCAACACTACTTTTCAAACTTGTTCACATAATTCCCTCCAAGCAAAACATATGTATAAAAAGAGGTGGATTGCGCACTATAAAATAAGCTATAGAATGTTTCACATAGAGCAAATGTATTTGGTGTAATCTTATATGTGAGCATGCCTAGTCTATTGGTGGAGGTGAAATAATGAAGATGTTTTTAGAGATGTTAGCCATCATGACAGAGGTCAATATAGGAGATTTTATTCATTCCTTGCACTAGATTGACTCGATTTTAGGTGTGGAGAAATGCATGAAAAATCTACACACCTCCTTTGATAGAGTTGTCAAAGAAATAATAGAGGAGCACTAACAACGAAGGATGTTTTACAAAAAATACATCATTAGTTTTATCCCACATTGTTTATGTGAGTACTACTTTACACTTTTTATAGATACACTTTTTTGAGATAAGACTCATGCATGGAGCCCAGTCAGCCAGCTAGGTGACATGGAAGAAATTTTGAACAATCCAAAAGATGATTAGATAGTGACATGGATAGAGCAACCAAGCAAGACATGCCACATGGTTCCCAGGTGGACCATTAGTAGAATGACACATGGCACAAATTTTGAGGAGGTGACATGGCCATTTCCAAGATGCAACTCATAAGATTGTGACATGTGGCAAAATTGAAGGTCGTCACTATGTAACAATATAAAGATACATTGAAGATAACAAAATCAAGAAAGTGACAAGGCAACATGTAGTAGTGGGTGATGACGTAGTCCTAGTAGGAGAAACTCACCAGATTGTGATACGTAGTGAAATTAATGACCATCACATTGTCATAATATAAAGTCTCTCACCAGTTAACCAAAGTGACAATGCAATGATGAATTAAAAGTTGACACATGGCAATGTGTCATAGGCCTATGAGAAGACAATGGACCAATCAAGTGACACCACATGGCAAAGGGCCTAGTAAGCTGATGACATGGCAAGGTGACTCTATATGAAGATTCAATTAGAGGTTTCCACATGACAATGTGGTAGATGACAAGTGGCGGTTAGTGGACCAATCAAAGGGTGTCACATGGTACTTGGGTGGTGATGGAAGAGTAGAGATCAATGAATCACACGGCAACATGTGTCAAAGTTTGGTCAACCTAGGTTTGACCAAGATGTAGAATTGGACAAAAGATTCTAAAGTTTAGAAAAAGTAATTAAAAAAAAAAAAAATTTGGTTTTCAACTTGCAGAGGGTCATTTAAATTAAAAGATGTTATATTATAATTTTTTTTCACTTTAGGCAAGGTTTAATATTTGCAAATAAATTACATACCTAAAAACCAGTCATGGACTTGAACTTATTTTGATCATCTTGGGCATTTCTGTTAAGTTAGTATATGACTATCATATTCTGACAGAAAGGTATCATGATGAACTTTTCATATTTGCCATATATTTTTGCACATGAAGCCATATGTGTGAGATATTAAGAGTTTTGTTTGAGGTACTTATTTTTCAACTACACTATGTTATGCGAGTTCATACTTATTTTTTGGTGAAATGATGAATTAGGCGTCGACCAAAGTTGTTGGAGATGCTTTTGGTGATGTATTGTCACCTCCAAATCAGTTTAGTAAAGGATTTATCAATATTTTAGATGCATATCTAATGTTTTCATCAGAGTAAGGGTTTCTCATCAGTTGAGGAGATATTTTGAGTTTGTTGAAGCTAAACGATATGATTCCATTCAGATTTTGGTTGTAGAGAGAAGAGAGAGAGACTTTACAATATTAGGGGATAGAGATTCAAATGGACACGTGTCACTTCCATATCAAATCTAGGATTTCTTTCCTCTCCTATATCTTTTTTCTTTCTTTCTTTCTTTCTAAAAGGTTGTTTTTAGTTTATTAGAAATTTTTTCATTGCTATGATACCACCTAGGGTAGGTTCCCAAGTTTTGAGCAAGTTCTCAGCTAGTTTTTGACCATTCTTCATCATTTTCTCTTGTATGAAGAACATTTAATGGAGTTTTATGTAAGATTGTGATCTATTCAGTAGTTGCATGGGTTATTACATGCATCTTGAATGTATAGTTTTAGAGAAATGAATACAAGGAACAACAAACTTCTTAGTTGCATTTTGATTCTCATCTCCTATCTCTATTATTTGCAATGTTTTGTGGTTTAGAAATAAAAGGCTTAAACCTATTTGCAACTCTTTAAAGTTGTATATCTCAACATACTTTGGTGTTGGAACAAAGGGCCATGTAAATGCTTGTTATATTTGACAGGGTTGCAAGTTTCATGAGAAGGATATATCATGAGTATGCAGGTTTTTCTAAACACTGATGTCTAATTCACAAAGTGATAGGATAGATTTGATATCTTGATGTATGGGATATGTCACTGGTATTGTGGATGTATGTTTGTAGTTTGTGAAAATTCCTAGTAGATAAGGCACTGATTAGTTACAAGATCAACATGTTTGGATTTTGTTGATACCAAACTTTAATCAATTATCCATTTCCATTTCCATTTAAGAGTTGAACGGATGCCCTCACTTAGCTTGTAGATTTCATAGGATTTTAAAATTGGTACTACATACCTTTGTTATTGCATAAGTATAGGAGAAATAATGGTTTTATCTACTTTGTATAGATTCAAATTATATGTTTTGGAGCTAGTGCAATATAAATGAATCTAAGGTCTACCCACCTAGGTCTTGCAAAGCTTGAAGAAGAAGGAGAAGTATAGCCTTATAGTTGGCCCCAATGTCTGAATAAGTATGTTGAAGATGGGAATTAGCTACCCCTAGATGTAGTTGTTCATATCATTGGGTTAATCAAAAGCTATTAATTCAGGAGCCAACAAGTGCTCTATTATATGTAATGATATTGTCTATTGTGTGGTTTGGATATCTTTTATATATGGTTTTCTAGTAATGCAAGTTGATTAAAATAATGGCTAAGGTAGATTACAAAAGAGAAGGAGTCTCACAACTCGTGGGATCCTGTAGAGGTTGTTTGCATAGTTCATACAGATGATTTGATCTAGTTATGATATACAAATGAAGACTAGTTAGTTTGCTATTTGCTAGTGTAATAAAGTTGCAAATGTTGATTTTATGTGGGGTACTCAAGATGATATATGTTGTTACACAATAGAGAATGAGTTAAGGAAATAGCCATGCATCCACAATCTAAAGGGTTTGTGATTCTAATTGTTCATAAGGCATTTAAATGTATTTCAATCCGAGATAATAGTGTTCTTGAGATTTAGCATGAAATGCTAGCAAATATGATCAGTATGATGGATTTAATTATTTTTTTAGAATCATGATGGCTTGAGGTGATGAAGAATTTTTTTTTTTGAGAAGTTTGAAACAGACATTGATTGAGTTAGCCAAATATAAAAAATTTGAACATGCTTTTTATGTTCCTAGCTATTATGTCAAGAGAAACTAAAAAACAATGAATGATAAATTGATAACATATTTCAATGTTATGTTTATCATATTGAAATGTTTTCAATGGATCTGTAATAATTCTTCCATGTTGGGTAACATATAATTATCCTCTAATGATGATATGTTAAGATTTCTGAAGTCCACACATTACCTTATGTCACCAATTTTCTTTCTTGTTGGGGATAAATTAGGCACTCAAGTTAAATACTTATAGGATTTATTATTCTTCCATCTCTTGATTTTAATATGTTCTCCCTTCATCTTTGGAGCCAACGTTATATTGATTAGACACTACCTTTGTCTAAAAGGGTTTGTATCAGGCTTCAATGGAACTTCATGTTATAATAGGTCCTTTCTATAAGCCTTATTGTCATCATACGACCATGCAAAACCATGTCGATGTTTTCTAAGCAAGGATATCATACCAAATCTATGTTTAAGGGTAATCTTTGGTTTTTCTAATTTAGTTAGATTTAGAGGAGTTACCTTGGTTTTTGTTGTGTCTTTATTAACAAACACTCTCTCCAATGCTACAAAACCCTTTATTCTCTTATTAATTTTTAATTAAACTACTTCTATTCTACAAATGGTCTCCTTTTTCCTCCTTTCTCAACATAAGCATTCCATTCTGTGTTGGTCTTCATATTGATCCTCGCAAGTAAGAAATCTTAATAAATCCTTGTCATCCTCAAAGGTCTTTGAATTTTGAACATTATGTGATATAGCTAGTCTAGATCCGATCTTTACCTATACTATTTCATAAAAATAAATATCATTATCCCTAATAGCTAGGCTAAGCATGAAAGTTTCTACAAAATTTTGTGACATATTAGAGGATTCAAAGAGATCCCAAATCCACAATATATACCTTTTATAAGCTCTTTTCTTTGATGTGACAAACCTATTATCATTTGAGATACCATCAAATATGGATCACCATATATATAAGGTACCTCGATGGAATGCTTGCTTGCAATATTTATGTATAGTATGAGTTCTTCATACTTAAAAATATTATTAGTGCAATAAAAAATTAGAAGAAATGAACATTTTAATGTTTTACCATATAGACAAACAAAAATAACCCCATCACCATTACCTCCTTTACTATAATCCCCATCAAAATGCATCTTGCATTATATTTGAGGGTCTTCCTTCACATGTATTTCAATTAGATAAGTATTTTTAAGAGGTAGTTTAGTAATAATTACTTCAAAGTTCTCCATGTTTAAATGGATAAAGTTAATCATCTAGTTAGAATTAATATATTGAATAATATAGGATTTTCTTGTTTCTCTGTCATTTTTGACTTCCCTTCCATTTATGGGAATTGCAACATAAGATAGTTTATGGATTTGCAACATAAGATAGTTTATGGAATTTGCATAGAATATAAGATTCCCACTTAATTTTCCAAAAAAAAAATTGTATAAATACATTCATATATATGTTAGAATGATTAGAATATATAAGAGGGGGGTTCAATAAGTTATCCTTAGGTTGTGATGTACTAATTCAACTTTTAACAAATTCAAACATCTTAATCAAACTCATAAATCCACTCATCCAATATATAAAATCATCATTAATTAAATTTATTCATATCAACACCTTTCTCCATATTTTAATGTTAGCTGATTTTTTTATTAAAAAAATTAGTAAACAACATTACACATCAAAAAAACAATCACACAAGTATGAAACCATGATTTAATGTGGAAAAATAATTTGGGAAAAATAACCAACTAACGTTTTACCACTTTTTCTTGCTTCTGAAGTGAGCTTGGTTAAAAGAAAACCCTATTAAAGGTTATAAAACACACTATTAGGTGTGACCCTATCAAAGGATTTAGTCACCCTATTAGGAGTGGCCTTGTTAGAGGTCTTCAAAACATCCCATTATAATTTTACCTTGATTAAAGGATTTATAAAATGACTATTAGGTCAGCTTTGATTGAAGGATTGTAGTGCTACAATGGTTAGAAAGTAATCACTACATTGATCTAATAAATAAAAAATAACTTTTCATATATATATCTTCATTCAAATCATTAATCATTTATTGACTGTTCTTAATCACATTCTTCATCTCTGGTCTCCTTGTCAATACTTCAACCAATCTCACTTTCATCAGCATTTCACTTTTCCTCTGCAATTCTTATTCTTCCACACATTCTTCACAAACTTTCCATCCAACCAACTCCATAAGATATCTAAGATGCCTCCTTAAATAGAAAGGTCAAATATTTTTCTTCTAAAACATAACTATAGATCTTAGGGTTTGATTAGATTCTTTGAATCTATCCATAACTTTATCTTTCTTCTTCTTTCCTTGAAACTTCTCATTGAATCTTTTCTTAGATCGCTTAAAAACATTAACTAATGTATTAAATACACCACCTCATTAATCCTCATCTTTAAAATATTTTTACTATTATGTAAATTCAACTGTGTCAGCATCAAATATTTATTATTTCTGAAACTATTAATATGTTGACACTTGGTCATTACTATGGTCTTTGTCTTGGTCATCACTAGGTAGTTTGGTCACTTTTGATCTATCTCATTTGGCTTGCACTAGCTTGCTTGGCCATCATTATGCTTGGTCACTACTTCATATTTTCTTCATCTTGCTTGGTCATTCCCACCACTCGATTATTACTAGAGTTCCTTAATCTTCTACTTGTAATGTTTAACTTCTTCATTGACCTAGTATCCTATCACTTAGTCAAACTAGTTTTTTACTTAACTTCTTAAATTATATAAATAATCTCTTTTACACTTCAACTCATATTTCATCTTCTCTTAATGCAGTGACAAAAAGAACATTTTATCTTGTCAAATACAAACTGGCCAAGTTCCCTTTGTATTTTTACCATATTTGCTCCTCTTTAATCAACCAATTTATAGATTCATCTAGTTATCTCTCTTTTCAAATTCTCTTCATCAATTAAATTATATGTTATCTCTCTTTTTAAATTCTCTTCATTGATCAAAAGCTATGACATTAAACACTATTAGAAAATATCTTACCAGTAATGTTTGACAATAAAGACAACATAATAATTGTTCCAATTATAGTTCCAACAATCTCCATCTTTGGCATAGATAGGAACAACTTTCGTTACCATGCAATGGAAAATGTGTTCTCTTGATTTTCACTATTAACTTTCTTTGTGTTCTATATCAAATCTTCATTAATATCCTTAGTTTAATTCTGATTCTTACCCATGCAATATCTATAGTTTCATTATGATTCTTATCCATATGGATCTCTGGTATTCTCCCTCTTTGACATGTCTCTCATATATTGGATGCTAACTTGACACACATCTCTCTCTCTCTCTCTCTCTCTCTCTCTCTCTCTCTCTCTCTCTCTCTCTCTCTCTCTCTCTCTCTCTCTCTTTGAGAACAATGCCAAAAACATCATTTACACATCTCCCTCTTTATCTTCTGTACTAATAATTATTTTAATTATCTCTCCCTCTTTCATAATAGTTTATAATTTTCCTTGACTATATTGACTATATTACCATTTGCGAGTTGCAAATTTATCAACTCATGCTTCTGCCCTTCTTTTCACAATAGTAGGAAGCTCCTAATGTGTGACTTATGGCATCAATCCATAAGATATTCTGATCATAACAATTGATGCATTGTTGCATCCCTTCTTAGTTTTCTTTACATAGGGGAATGACCCCTAACTTACCCCTTACATACACATATGAATTCTTTGACACTACCTTGGTGAATACATTAGCTATCTGTTCCTTTGTATTCAAATATTTCATTCTTACTTCTTTGTCTTGCACTAATTTCCTTAAGTAATGATTCTTGATTGCAATGTGCTTTTTCTTTTTATGCATCAAAGGATTCTTAGACATGTTCATAGCACTTATGTTATCACAATATCTTACCATAGGTTAAATCATCTCTTCCTCCATACCTTTTGGTAATTTCTTGATCTACACTATGTTTGAGTAATTAACTGGTACTAAAACATATTAAGCTTGTGATGTGGATTATGAAATATAATTTTTTTTGTTACTTTTCCATGAAATCAAATTAATTGGTGCTAAAACATATTAAGCTTCTGATGTAAATTGAGAAATATAATTTTTCTTCTTGCTTTTCCATGAAAACAATATCTTTCCTAGGAAAAAATCTCCTTGACTTGTACCATTTATATCATCAATATTTTTGGCCTAATCATCATATGTTCAAACTTTCAGATCAAACTTTTCATTCATTTTATACAATAAACCATAGTCTCCCATTCTTTTTAGATGTCTCAATATTGTCTTCATAGGCATCAAGTTATTCTCCTTAGGATATTAGAAGAAAATATTCTAATAATTGCAACAACAAATTAAATATCATGTCTTCTGTGAACAACATATTATAATTTGCCAATCATTGACCTATACAATCTCTAATTTACATTAGCAAAATCATTCTTGAAATTTATGTCTAGTTGTCATAGGTGTTCCAATTAGTCTTGAATTTTACATTCCAAAGTTCTTCACTATATTCTTCATATATTTTGATTGTGTAATGTATATACTTCCTTTTATTTAATAGACTTGTAAACGAGAATTTTTTTTATCTCTCTAAACATTGACATCTCAAATTCTTTCTTCATCTCATTAGCAAAAGGTTTTGCACAATAAATATTGTCCTCCAAATATGATGTGATCGATAAATATTTCAGCTAACAATATCTTATCCTTAGATTCACTTTTCAAATACAGATTGCCAATATCATTAGTTCTTGCAAAATTAATTATCACCAAGTATGCATGTAATCTTTCATACCATTCTCTAGGTGCTTGTTTCAAACCATGTAATGCTTTGTACAAATTACATACCTATTGAAAATAATTTTTCGATTATATATTGTCTTTGATGTTACACAAAATGTCAAGTCTTCACCACTTAGTATTTGATGAGTTCACTTGGGAAAAGAAAGCAATTTCTATTGTCTATCAAGCATTTTAGTGAGAATCAAGCTCAAAGATAGTATCTTTTGAGTTCACTTGGGCACCAAAGGAAGTTTGTAGGAAGATAGTGTCTGTTGAGTTCACTTGGACACCAAAGAGAAGTTGGTATGGAACTAGTGTTAACCAAGCTCACTTAGTTATCAAAGGAAATTAATTTTAGGATGCAGTGTTAAACGAGTTAACTTGGTTACCAAAGGAAGTCTAAAGAAAGTCTTTTCTGAGGTACTGTTGACTAAGTTGGGTTGGCTAATGAAGAATTTTCTTGACTCAACATATTTAGTTTCATGAATTTATTTTTCAATTCTAGGTGACTTAAGGGATGAATATTGAGTTTTTAAGTATATTCAATCCAACTTGACAAGGTAAAAGATATAAGGTAAAGTTGTGGGATTGAATGTGAGAAGCATGAGATTGAAAAGATAAACCAAGGAAACAAATTGGAAGGATAATAGAGTATCCTGAGTTGAACGAGCTGCAAATTTTTATTTGATGAAGGAAGATCAAGTATTAGAGCTAGAACATAGTTTGAAATTAGCAATATAGTTACATTAGCAATTAGTTCATATCATTTTTACTCTCTAATAATTGTAGTAGTGAATCAAATCTCTTAACAAAGTTATCTTAACAGTTATTTGCTAAATTCTCTAACAAGGTGACATTTCTAGATTGAAGTGTCTAAAATTCTCTAATAAGGCCACTCCTAATAGGGTGATTAAATATTTTAACAAAATCACACCTAACATTGTGTTTTGTAACCTTTAATAGGGTTGGCTCCTATTAGGGCTCACTTTAGAAGAGTGAAAATAGTAACTAGGTTCAATTGGTGAATTTTTTCCAAATTAGGTTTCCATGTTAAATCCTAGTGTCATATGTGTTTAGTTTCTTTATATTTCTATAACTAAATTAACTATGGTTAATAACATTAAACATCTTAAGAAGTAAATATTTTAGTGATTGTTGAGTGACAGTAATTCTTAGTGTTAACTAAGTGATTTAGTGCTATCTGAGTTACAACAGTATTTCACTTTTAGTAGAGTTTTGATTTTGATTTGTATTGACATGTATGGGATTTGGGATTTATTTTTGTGGTAACTAATTCACCCCTCCCCTCTCAACTGCTCCTCTTATATTTCCAACAATACCATGTTATTCTTGCTAGGTTCAACAAATCATTCAAGTTGTTCAATGTAGACTTCTTGTTCCAAGATTCCATTCAAGAATGCAAATTTGACATCCATTTGATATACCTTAATTTCTTTGTAAGAATAATATGAAAGTAATTTTCTTACTCCTTCTAACCTTACAAGTGGACCAAATGTCTCTCTATAGTCAATTCCTTACTCGTGTGCATACCCCTTGCAAACCAATCTTTCACTACTCCTTGTGGATTCAACTTTATCATTCAACTTGTTTCTGAATACCCACTTGGTTCCAATCACATTCTTATCCTTTGGCCTTGGTAAAAATGTCCATATTTTGTACTTATCTATTTGATTAATCTTCTCATTCATTTCTTGAGTCCAATCTTCATTCTCCAATGCATCTTTAACTGTTCTTGGCTTAAACTTGCATAGTAGACATGCATTATTCTTGAATTTTTTTCTTATCACAACTCTTGAATCTTTTCCTCAAATGATTTGATCAGATGTGTGGTGTCTTCTCACATATTTAAATAAAAATAGGTCCATATGTTCTTTCTCTTTGTTGTAGTTCACTTAGACTAGCTTGATCATCTTATCCAAGTATTTCCTACCATAACTCATCTTCCTCTATCTAATGTTGGATCTCTTTTTTGTGTGACTTGGCCTCTATATCCTGATGCTTGACAACATGCTAATGCTCGATAGATCTTCTCCATTGTAACTTGACAATGTCTATCCATTTAAGCTCTATGACCTCTTTCTCTTATTAAGGTAAAGTATTTTATTTCACTTCATAGATGTATACAAAATTTCTCTAATCTTAAGGTTCCTTATTGAATTCTTCTTCACTCTTTTCTTCAAATTTGTCAACCCTAAAATTTGTACTTTCCACAAATTTTTTAGTCTTAGTATTCAAACAGTTGTATTTCTTTCTTTTAGTTGAATATTTTTTTGACCCTAAAGGCAATTTTCTATTAGTGCAAAACACTTAGTCATTTACTAGGCAATGTTGGTTAGTCATTACTGTGACTAAGTCATCATACAAGCTAAGCTATCAAGGAGCAAAGTCTATATTAAGTTCAATATGTCCTCAGGTAGTTATAGTGACCAAATCCACATAAGCATCACCAAACATTTTAGTGGTTTGCGAGTTATTTATGAGGCAAAATCTATTGAGAAATCCAATAGGTAAAATTAGTTGTCACTAAGTAAAATTCATGCCGAGGGACATAATCAAAGAAAAAGAAGAGTTGGGTAACATGGTTTTTTCCTTTAAGTTTGGAATGACATAAACTCATTGGTAAACTATTTTTCCAAGTAGGAAGTGTTTTTATATGATTGATGAGTCAATCATGGAGGTAATTATGCCTATAATTTTGGATCATTAATCTCTATGTTGTGTGATCACCCAATCAAAAAAATGTAAAGGTCAAGTTGCAAAAATAATGAATCTCAATCATTTATCATGACCTAGAAGATTCATCAAATAGCTATTTAAGAATGGTGTAAGCTGAGATTTTGTGTTGTGGATGTTGTTAGAGAGAGGATTGCATAGTTGAAGGTAAATCGGAGGTTGAAGGACTAAGGAAACTAAGCTATACAAAGAGGAGATAAACTATAATTATATTTTTCATAGAGAAGTGATTGAATATTAGAAAGAGAAGATCTGTCATGAGTAATCAAGTAAAAACTAGAGAATCATGGTACTGATTATATTTTAACCATTGTATTATGTGAATCTCTTAATAGAGTGGTCGTAACGGGCCTATTAGAAATATCCTAATAGGGTGCTCATTTTATTGTGATGTAAATTCCTTTAATCAAGGTAGACTAAAGAGTCTTGTAGGCTCTTAACCTAGTAGACCCCTCATAGGGTAAATATAAATGTAAGTTTTTATGTTTTAGAACTAATGAATGTAGTAGCATAAATGTATGTGTGGTAAATATAAAGGAAAGTTTTTAAATTTACTGATTCACCCCTCCCCTCTCAGTAACTTGTCATATCTTGAATATTTCCAACAATTGGTATCAGAGCTTTGTGGTTCTTAGGATAAAAGCTTGACAACTTGAGCAAAGTTCTAAGGACAAATGGAGATATTTAGACTTGATAAGGCAATTGAAAATGAAAATCTAGATCTTGAAATGGCCATAACTCAACTCAAAGAAGCAAAGGAGAACCTTTCCCAATCCTTGGAAAGAAGGAAGGAACTTTGAAGATAAATGAATGATCATCAGTATGTTGAAGAAAAGATTGAAGACCTTTTACCATCAAGTAGCTCAGATGAAGCTAATGAGGCAATCAAGGAACTCCTAGCAAAGAATGGCTCTCTACAGGAAGAAATAAGAAAACTTAAAAGAGAACAAGAAATCCAATCAATTAGGCTATGTGAAATTTTGGAACAAAGAAATAAGGCAAATGAAGACTTGGAGGCAAGAAATAATCAATCCAATCAGCATGAAGACCTCATTGATCAAATCTTTGGAGAAAATGAAGAAATCAAGATTATCAAAGCATAGAATGAAAGAATAAGAAGTGATCCAAATTGTGAAAGGGAAATTAATGAAATAATATTGAGAGAACTGAGATATGAAAAGAAAATTATTGAAAAATTAAAGAGTGACCTAAATACTAAAAAACAAATCAATGAAAGAATGATGAAATCACAAGAAGACATGAATCAACTAATTCAACAAAATGAGCAGAATCTTCATAAGAAAAAAGGTAAAGTAGGACTTGGATACAATGAAGAACAACATGAATCTTCCAAGCAAGGTGCAAAAAGGAATCTAAAACCCTCATGCAATCATTGTGGAAAAATCGTTCATACATCAAACAAATGTTGGAGCAATGGAAAAGGAAAATTCAATGGAAAGTGTTATAACTGTAATTAGCATGGTCACAAAGCTAATGAATGTAAGGAGATACCAAAATTTGAAGGTAATTGTCACAAATGCAAAAGGCATGGTCACAAGGCATATCAATGCAAATCCAAATCATTCAATCCAGTTGAACAACTTGTAAAGGTAATATTTGGATGGGACTACAATACCTGGTGCAGATGTCATTATTGTAGAGAATATGGACACACTAGCATAAATTGTGCAAGGCACCACCTAAGAAAGAAAGATACTACTATAAGGTGTCACACATGCACTGAACTCGGTCAAATAGCTAAAACCAATATGAATATAAGTAAAATTGAAGATGAAAAGAAAGCAAGGGCTGACAACATAAGGAAACAAATGAAGCAGCAATGGATTCCTAAATTCACTATAGATACAAGCTCAAATCATGCTAGTGAAGTCACTCAAGAAATGAGTGACTCCATCCCCTCAAACTAAATTCCTAAGACTGTGTTGGAATTGTACTCATCAAGGAAATCATAAGCATTTCCAAGAAATATGAGGAATGTAAATGATCCAATTAGTATTGAAGATACACTAGGATCACAGGAAGGTTATCTTTCAACGAGTTGCATCAGCCTCCACCGAGGAAAGTGGTTAAAGACCTTACCAAGAAAGGTCAGGAGTAAAATGAATTTGGTTCATCTACCGAGTCGATACTCTTGCCGAGTTACGTCAGTGGATGAGAATTTGTCATGCACTACAACAATATGGTACCTAGCATTAATGGAAAACTTTTCATAAAAATGGGCAAAATTCAAATTCATTTTTCATCATATCCTTAGAGAAAAGATATTTCTAGGTGCATTCAAGCAATTTCAAGTGATTTTGAGCGAATTTTTAGTTAGGGAATTTGTTTGAAGATTTTCATCACTTATTGAGCATCAATGGCATCTGAAAGCACAAGCACCAGCAAGGTGAAAAAAGGATCAAAGATGTTGGTCAAGGGTGTAGAATGGAAAGAACCAAATTTCAAGTTAGTTCCTGCAGTGGCAGATGCACTTGACCCTAATGGCACAAAATCGCAAATTCCACCAAAGGTACTTTTGATTAATGATAGCTGAACTCATTTTAAATGTTCAATTCAAGAGATAGGAACCCTAGAAATGGATAGAACTTTAGAAGAAATGAGTGTTGATGGCTCACTGAAACTTGAGCATAAGTATTTGGAAACAAAAGGGTTGACTCACATATCCCACCTGCCAAGAAGCTTTTAGATAAAATGGATCAAGTATATTCTCAGCTATGTTCACAATGGTCAGCTATGGTTGGAACAGCCCATATTGATCACCAAGAAGATGATTCACAATATTACTGGCCTTCCTATACCGAGCAAAGCTAAATCCACCAAAACCCTAGGTCGAGATGAACTCCAAAAGCCCTAGCTAAGTGGGATGGCAAAGGCTTAAAAATTAGCACTGTTACACATGTAGAGCTAAGATTTGGAATTCATGTAATTGGTTGCAAGATTTATAGTTCCAGTCATTTGAATAGTGTGCCATGTGAGGCTGTAGACTTAGCATTCAAAGTTGTGAAGAAAAATTTGTAATATGACCTGTTAGAGCTACTGCTGAGGCAACTAAACAAGAATATGGATAGCATCAGGTCATCAAAGAACAATCCTTGTAAATTGGGTTCTTTGTTAACATGTCTCTTCTTTTATGTGCAAAAATTCTTTCCATCCAAAGGTTCCGTCATATGGAGAAAGGATGTTCCCATTTTATATTAGATAAATGAGTTTATAGTAGAAATGGGTGTAAACATTGACATTATAATGGATAATTGTTTTGAAGACTTCAAAGAAAGGATGAACAACAGGTTTAGGATTCCTCCTAAACTTGTTGAGGACTACAAAGATGATATATGTTTCATGGTAGACTACTATAGAGTATACATTCAAGCAGTCAAGCCCCGAGTTACATGGGTGAAACCTCTACCTTATGAGGTAAATATTGACGAAACTAGGGACATAATTGAAGAACTAGTAAATGAGCCTGTAGATCCCAAGCAACCAATTTTTGATACTTATGATGAGGCAAAAACCAGGATTGAAATAGAGATTAAGCTTCCTCAAGCAATCAGCAAAGGTAAAAGAAAGATTGCTAAGATGAAAATTGTCATTGGTCCCTTGATGCTTACCAAGGGAAAAGGAGAGGATGAAGAAGAGGATATAGAACAAGAAGAAGAAGAAGAGCAAGAACCAAAAAAAGAGGCAGAGCCAGCAAAGAAGAAAGGGAAGGTTACCATCACTAAATCTCCAAAGGCCTCCATAGTTGTTTTCACCAGGAGAGGCAAAGGAAAAAATAAAGGTGAAGTAGTATTCAACAAGCGCCAACTTACCTTCCAAGAAAGGTTGAAATAGATGGAAGAAGGAGCTGGCATCACAAACTTCAAATCTTTAAAGTTTGAAACTAGAACTGATGTAGAGAAGATGCAAATTGAGGAATTGATACTCACCAAAATAGGAAAATGGAAGTATTCCCTAGACCAGATTGCTCCTCAGATCTCAAAAGAATTATTAGTAAGACTGCAATTGAGGTGGGAATCAACCACACAAATAGGAAAAGACATCTATGAACAATCCTTGAATAATCTTTTACCAAATCTCACTGAGGTAGAAATAAAGGAAACCATGAAGAACAATGAAGGTAAAATGATGATTAGATTTCACACATGTTTGATTCTAATTAAGGACATTGAGCATGTTGTAAGAGATTCAACAAAAATGTGGAAGAATATCTATCATCTGCAAAAGCCTAGTGATGATCTTGTTGAGATCAAGGATGATGATGATGATAGTGATATGAAGAAGATGATAGCACTCCATGTGCTACTGTTGATATTGGATATTATCAAGGACTAAGGGATGATGATGAAGAGAAAGGGGAAGAAGTTGAAGAGGAAGACAAGGAGGAAGAGGATGAAGAAGATGACCCAATGAAGATTGTGGCACAAGTCGTTGCTTCCCTTCCTCACTCTCCACCTAAGACGACAACATCATCAAGGTTGGTGACAACTTCAGCAAGATTGATTGCATCTACATCAGAAATACCATCTACTCCTGCTACCCCACAACTCCAAGAATCTTCTATGGAATTATCAATTACTTCATCTACCAAGCTCTAGCTCTCTTCATTAGCACCCGAGCAATTAGTTACAACATCATCTGCTATGCCAACTACTTCTGCTCCATGTACAGTAAGTTTGACAACCTATTCTACAATTTTGTCTACCACTGTTAGAACTTCAATTGTAAATATTCTAGCCTATACATTACCTATTGGTACATCATTTTTGGGAAGCACATCAATTTTGGATATAGTCGGTACTTCTCTCAGTTTTCCTCCAGTTGGACCAATTCAAGCCTTTTTTGCTAGTCCATCTATACCAACTATTGTTTCTAAATCCAAGGAAGTAAGCACTGAAGTAAAACCAAAGACTCCTCTAAAAATTTTGCTTACTGGTAAGGTAATTGATGAAGATTTAGACTTGGATAAAGAAATTATTATTCCCAAGATAGATTTGGACACTACCTCAGTCAATGAAATAAGAATGGTCAGTTAGCTTTTAGAGCAAAAGGCAAGGCAAAAGTAGCTAAGAGAAGAAAGGGACAGAGAATACATAATAATAAGAGGATACCAAAAATATAATTACTGAAGCTATTGGTGTTGACGTTGATCCATCTTAACACATTTTGTTACAATTAGAAGAGGCTGTAAATAAGTTCAATGAGGACACCTCTAGGAAAGAGAAGCTCATTGAAAAGGTAGAGAAGAAATTTGACAATAAGATGCTTGAGCACATTGCTCAACACATTACAACAAAGCAGTTAGAATTAACCACAATTTTGAGCAACCTTGAGCAAGCTTTTACAAATGTAACATCACTTGTTGGCAAGCTCTATGATGTTACCAAGTGCACCAAGGAGGTTAAAGAAGAATTAAATAAGATAGATGTGGAAATGAAGGCTAGTGCTCAAAATTTGTAGCTTGACCATAGTTCAAGCTCATCAATCACATGAAGGTGAAATTTTTGTTAGAAATGTAGGCAGAATTACTTAGAGAAGAAGCTAGGATTAGGTCTACACTAATTGACATCCATAATATGATCCTTCCAGTCATGGACCAAATGCAGAAACATATTGCCTATTCAAAAGCATTGATTCAAGACATCAATTTTTCTATAGCAGATCATATGATTGAACTTTTTGTAGAAACTCAAGTGGCTTTCTCCACCTACAAAATTTTGCAAGATAATTGGGATAAGACATTGTCTCTTATTCTCAAGGTAGACTCTGAATTTCTCTCACATTTTAGTGTCTCTATTTGAATTTATTGTATACATTCTTTGGCATTATTGTCAAAAAGGGGGAGTATGAGATGAACAAGAAAAGAGAGCAAAAGGAGTAAGAGAGACATTATGGAGAAATAAAAAAAAATTGACATATGTATAGATAAAAGCTATGCATGCCATATGTATGGGGGAGATATGTAAGATATGTATATAAAAGATTTACAAAGATCAATTTTGGTAAATCAGAATGTCAGTTAACATAAGTTTTGGTTCATAAGTGTTTTTGTCACTAATGCCAAAGGGGGAGATTGTTGGCATTATATTATATTTGTCATTAGTGACAACACTTACTCAATTTTGAATGCTTACCGAGCATCCAATGGTTACCTTTTAAGCTTAGAAATTATACATTTTACATTGAGCATTCCTAAAGCTACCGAGTACATGCAAACAATGTGAAGATCAGTAGTGTTTACCGATTTTCTTAGTATCTACCATGCTTCATAGTGTCTACTAAGTAGTAAGGTTGTGACATGAAAATTCAGTGTAAACCAAGCATTGAAAGAAGTAGTTTTTACCGAGTGAAGCAAGGTAAACTCAATGTGTAATATTTACCGAGTGACACTACATCTACCGAGTCACTAGTGGTTATCGAGTTCAGAACTGCATTGAGTGATTAGTATGGACTGGGCCTTCACTTTTATCAAGTACATGATGATGCCGAGTAATGTAGTGGATGTTGTGTATCAGAAGGTCACTGAGTCAGTTCAGTGAACCCAAGTTGTTTACTATTGGGTTGACTTTGTAATATATTTGTTCACTTGTAATTTGGCCGACCTTGCAATTTTGTAAATTTGAAAGGTATATATGTAAGATGTACTATAAGATATCAAACATCAAGGAATAGTGAAGTAATGTAAAGTAATTTTGAAGAGTATATGTGAAGGATTTCAACAATAGTTCAAGGAATACATCAAGGTCAATATAGAGGCAGAAAAGTTATATTCAGCACATAAGGTGATAAGTGCATAAAGGATCTTATCAACAATTTGTTGTAAGAAGATCCATTCCTTCATCTTAATAGGTGAATCAGTTTTCTAAATCCTCTAACAAAGTAAACTTAACAGTCTTTATATAAATCTCCTAACTAAGTGCATACTTCATTGTATGTTTGTAAATCCTCTAACAAGGTGGACCTAGTAGTCCTTTGTGCTCCTAATAGGGAAAATCACCAGAAGTGGTCAATGTAAGCCTTAACAGGCCAACTTTATGCTGTAGTATTGAAGTTTTGTGGGTATCATCCCTACCCTAGTTTTACTTTCTATTTGGAAGGTTTTTGGGTCACCAAAATATTGTGTTCTCTTGTGTAATGAATGTTTTATGTTTCAAAACTAATGAATGCAGTAGCATAGATGTATGTGTGGTAAATATAAAGGAAAGTTTTTAAAGTTACTGATTCACCCCTCCCCTCTCAGTAACTTGTCATATCTTGAATATTTCCAACACATACAAGGTTAAGGATAATGAATGGTGAATTAAGTATGAACATGGTTAATGTTTGATGTGGTAAATATTTAAGTGATTCTCATTCACCCCCCTTCCCCCTATCAACATCTTACTTTCTTTAATTGATTTTCAACATATCCCAAGAATATACCTTCATCACTCTTTGCATCAAGTTTGAATCCGTTCCTTGAAGCTTTCAATGTATGACATTTGATTCCAAATACTTTGAAATAATTGACATTAGGTACATAGCCATACCAAAATTCAAAAGGGGTTTTTTTTGTACCTTTCTTGAATTTAAATCGAGTGTATATATAAAAATAAGTGCTTACAACTTCTTTGTAACATTTTTGTGACACATTCTTTTCCATCATCAGTTTTCTTGTAGAGACTATGATTGATTTGTTTATTCTTTCATCTATCCCATTTTTTGTTCAAGTCCTTGGTGCAAACTTCTCTCTTTTGATTCCTTTATCATTATACAATGTATTGAACTACTATGATAAAAATTCACCACCTCTATCTAATCTCAAGTATTTCAGACTTTTAACTATTTCCTTTTTACTATTTGAAACTACAAACGGTACAATTGTTATATTTTTATTGACATCAAACCTTACCAGTAAGATATTTACTAACAATGTAGAGTACCATATCAGCTAATTGATGAAGATGATTTAAACGATTTAGTTTCTTAACACCCTCAAAAAGTATTAAATGTTCTATAAAAACCTCTTTAAAACTTTAACAATCCTTCCAAGTTGGCTTGATAATAGTTTTTCCTAGAACTCTATTCCATTCTTGACTTTTATGTATACTCTATATTTCTCAGCCTCTATTGTTAGTGGTGCTTGGCATTGCTACTACTAGGCCTTTATTAATTTATCTATTCTCAACGTATATTGTGCTCAGCACAAACTATATCACTAGGTACTTGTACTTGGAATTTCACCTAGTTGCTAATAACTTTCTTGGTCTTTCAATGATCTCGGTCCTTATAGAAAATTTCTCGATGACCATACTTTACTTGACTTCTACAGAATTACTTGGTACATATTGTCTTATGTACATGACTCTACCAATTTAGAGTAGTTTGGTCAAAGTGATGGCCATTTGACTCTCCCTTGTAAATGAAAAAGTGATTAACAATAATAGACAACAACGGTTAGAGATAATAACAATATCCTCTTTTTACATTAGTCAAAAAAACATTTTGTCATAACAATACATAAATTTGAGCTCTCCCCTAAGTCTTGTGACTTTTAAAAAATGAATATAAAAATTCATTATAGAATTTACTCAATATTACTTGTACATGATGCTCCTTCTATATATTTTACCTCTAAATGTATATATTTCCCCATTATTTTTGAACACTTGATGTCACTATTGCTAGGGTTGAAACAATTTAAGTAATCCATATGTTTTAATGAATTCCTTATATACTTTGGTAATTATGGCTAGTGCATTATTCCATGTGGTTCTTTCTGCCTCCATAATATGATTCTACAGTTGTAGTCTTGCAGCTAAATCTATTAGACTTTTAGCCACTAATAAGTTGTGATCTTCTATGCTAAGATCCTTCATTGTTTTCACTTCTTTTTGCATAACATCCAAATGAGTTATAATCATTTCATGGATTGAGATTACTTTGATCTTATTGTGCTATCAGCTTCTTAAAGCTCTGCCATTTTAAATTGAGCATTCAGTAAGGTATTATAATGATCTATGCTAGATCTTACTAACTTTTATATGGCATTGTTGGATGCCTTCATCTTAGGATGAGTCCTTTCTACCCATGCCTGAATTGTATCTATGAATTTTGGATTATCTGACAAAATTGTTTACACTTGTTGTACCTTTTGTATCATGCTCATCATTATCTATTCTTTCTCCTGTAATAGAACCTTCTTCTCAACTATAGTTATGAAAATATTATCCATAACCCTAGTTTTACATTTTCTCATTGACCAATCCATTAAATTTTCATTAGATTCAACATTTTCTTCCACTAACATGATCAATTATATATACAAGTTGAACAATGATTAGTAACTCTTCATCTCTATTTTGTATGTCAAATGCTTCAAAAAAAAAATGTTTGGCATCTTCTAATATTTGTTGTTGCTTTAGCTCTCTCCTAAGCTCTTCTTTTCTCTCTTTTTTTTTCTTCATAATTTCTTTTACCAAAAATTTTTGCTACAAGGTGAAATTTTCTAGATCAATTTATGGCATCTCAATATGTTCTTCTAAACTAACTTTACGATCTAGTGGCATAACCCTTATTTCTTTTCTCTTCTTTTTTAAGAAAGGGGTGTTGCTACTTAGCAATTCTTGAGGAGTAGGTGAAGGAGTATCACTACTCAGTCTTGCTTGTACATCTATGAATGACGCAACAATAGTAGCACTTGGTTCAACCTTATTTGATTCTTTATTTTTGTCAATTTGAGGTGCTGAAATAGTATTATCATTTTCATCAAGTTCTCTATCTTCTTCATCTTCTTCTTCATTGGTAAGCCTTGAGTGCCCAGCTTCTAAAGTGTCAAGTGAGTTAGCATGTATAGGTGACATGTTCTCTCCTGGACTCAACACACTTGAAATTTCTCCACTACTATGCTCATCATCAACATTCACAGTTTCTACGTTCTTTGTTGTAAGCCCAAAAATTCTTTTCCACAAAAATTCACTCTCCTATCATACAACTTCCTCTTTATTTATCAGTATAAAAAATGTTTAGAATTTTGGGGCAAATGTACTCCTATATTGTTCTAAAAATGTATCATTCTATTCTTGTGATAGATCAGACATTACTCTAACTAATGTGTTAGCTCTTATATGATTTTCTACTATCTTTTCCTATTGCCACCTTCTCTTTAATCTTTTAAGAAGATATTGAGGTATCTTATTCTCCATTTGATTTGGAGCTATCTTAAAATTTGACATCATTTCTATCATAGATTCTTCAACTTTATTTTTATCATCATTAACTAACATGTCATATTTCACAAACTTAAACCTAGATAATCCTAGAGTACTCTTTATATCTAAACATACCTCATCAATTATCTTTTATTTCCTCTAAGGTGGTCCTATGAGAAATTTCCTTCTCCTAGTTTGAGGTTCACTTGATTCAGTAGACTCTACTACTTTCTTCATCTCAATCTAGAAAATTCCATTATCCTTGTGTTCATTTTTGGTGGAGGTGTTGTTGCTTTCTTCACCTTTGATTTTTGAACCTTCTTTCTCTGTGGCATGACAACAACTAGGGCTTTACCCTTGTCCCTCTTTTGCTTCTTCTTCCTTGTCACCACTATCTTGATCTAGTTGGAAATATGGTTAGATAAATATCTTGATGGTTTTCATTTATGGAAACATGTATTCAATATTTCATTTATGCATTTAGTTTTAGAAAATTTTCTAAGTGTTAGACAATTTGCAATAGTACAAAAAACATATCTTAAGAGTGTGGATGACTCACTAAGAGTTAGCTTATGCATAGTTAAGAAAAGATTTTTGACATTGATAGGATGATGTGGTTAGGTGTACATATGTGCAAAGATAGTGTGATGCAAGATATGATTAAAATGCTATTGTGGGTGTTTAATAGAGCATAACATAGCATATCGGTAAACATAGTTGTACAACTTGAGTAATTATTTTGGTTACAAAAATAATTACTAGTTATGATGAAATGACTATGTGGATATTAATCCATAAGTTATTTTACATTATGTCAAGCATGTGAACACATGAAGGCTAATTGAGAAAATTTTTTGTGATTGTCCAATGTATAAGTAAAGATCTTAGAATTTCTAACTAAAGATAAGGGAACCCTCCAAACACATTACTTTCTTAGAATTTCTTCAATCCAAAAATGTTAAGCTCAAAAAATCCACACAAGAAGATGTTTGAGGGAAAATGTTTAAAAAAAGGGAGGAACTCCATGTATCCAAACTGCTGTTAAAGACAACATTCATGCCTAAACCAAAGAGATTTATGCCACTAGAAAGAGGCCTAGCATCAGATAAATAAGGAAGTCACGCAGTCAAAGCAGAGGCTGACCTTGGAGGGTAGCATAATAGTAGGAGAAACAAAAACAAAAGTAGCAACAAAAGGATTATCCACAACTTGCATAAAACACAAAGAAGGTGCCATGTTAAAGTAGGGAGTCACACCATAGAACAAAAATGTCCACATAGAATAGGGTAGGCATTTTATGTGAGATGCAGTCTAAAGTCAATATCCCAGATTGCCTCTGTGGTGGACATTTTTGTTATTTAAATACTAATGCACTTCATATCCATTATGTCTCAAAGAAAGAGCCTTTTTGAAAGGCAAGGGCACAAGTTAGAAGGTGGACCCACATACACGAGGAAGATAGTTGGCAATCAGCCCGAAAAAGAATTTTAGACCAAAGTACAAGCGTGATGACATGGAAAGTTTAAATCCAGATGTAACCAGATTCTAACACCTATACAGATCTAATGGTGCTTGCTTCCCCGCAATAATAAGTTGTGCACTAGATAAATAATGCAGGAAAGCAAATTGTCGCCATGTGGCAAGCGGGTCCCGCATGGGGTAAGTATGTAGTGCTTTGTAAGTAGTGAGTTGGCAGGTTGGCAGGCAAATCAAAGATTGCCACATGTCATAGAGGTCAAACAAGCTTTGACCCAGGTTAGAAGGGTAGGGGAAAATTTGGTACTAAAAAATAATTTTTAATTATTTTTTTTAAAAAAAAATGATGTCACGTTCAAAATTTTAAATTCTAAAAGGGCTTTATAATAAAGTTTCAACTTTAGAATTTTTAAATTTTTGAATTTTAAAGGATGCAGACCTGATAGTTATAGCAAGGGAGTCATTTTCGAATCAACTTTCTGGGGGTTTTTGAGAGGTAAAATAGGTGAAGTTATATATCGCCAGAATCGTGAGAATCTGAATTTTCCAATCTGTAGTTGGTTTTTGCATAGGAAGTAGTTGGTTCAAGATACAGGAGATTTTCTTTCAAAATTACAGATTGCAACCAAATTCAGTTCATATTTTTGCCAAGCAAAAGAACTTCATCATTTAGCTAAGATATTTGCAAATCAATAATAGAACAATGATGAAATCAAATCAAATTAGATCAAATGGGAGAAGGTAGAGAGAGATGTTACAACTGAAAAAGATTTCATTCCAAGTGGACACCTATCATTCTAAAATCAGATCTGGGAATTCATTTTGTCTATATCATTCTTTCTTTTTGTCATTTGAAGGGTTCCAGTCTTTGGAGAAAAACTAGTCACTACTGAGATACCAAGTTTTGGATCCAATTTTGATGTGTTCCCATACTGTGAAACCTCATTCTTTCAACACTTTCTCTCTTGTATGAATAGAAAATAGGAAGGTTAATATAGATAGTTCAGATCTGTTAGGTTTTTTTGTGTTTTCATTTCATGCATATGATTGTATAATTTCAAGGAAATAATACAAAGAACAAAGGATTCATTAGTTTCATTTTGATTCTCATCTCCCTTTATCAGCAATCTTCAATGTTTTATGATCTTTGAACAAAGAGCTTAGGTTGTAGTTGCAGTCTGTTAAGGCTGTATGTTATTTTGTTGTTGCTCATGACTCAAGAAGTTATGTAAATGCTTCAAGGAATTAATAGGGTTGCAAGTTTACTGATGGGGATATCATGTAAGAATGAGGTTCATATTGAGCACAGATGTCAATTTGCAAGGTGAATAGATAGATCATATATCTGAAGATGCAAATATTTCTCAGATATCCATATGTATGCATTTGATTCATGGATTTGCCCAATAGATAAGGCACTAGTCAGCTACAGGATCACTAGGTCTTACTGCTGTATATTTGAGGATTTGTTGAAAATCAACATTATTAATCAAATGTTCTTTCCCTTTCATGTTGAAGGACTTAAATGTAATACCCTCACTCAGCTCTTGAGATTCATAGATCTGCATTTAGCTACTATAGATTGATGTTATTTCATGAGTTATTAGGAGAAATAAGGGTAAAATTCGCTTAATAGATTCAGGGATATGTTTTTGCATTGGTACGATATCTTTTGAATCTTAGGTTTACCTGCCTAGGTTTAGTAGAGCCTGAAGTAGAAGAAGGGTCATGCCTTATAGTTGTCCTATTGTCAGAAATGGCATTTTGAAAATTGGACTTAGCTGTCCCTAGATATGTTAGTTTCTTAGTGTGATAGTTGAAACCCTCTAGCATTTTCAAACACCAACAAAATGGAGACTCTATTGGGGAGTTGTATTGAATTTGAATGGTAGACAAACCTTGAGAATTTAAAAAAGATTCAATAAATAGGAAGGATATCCTACAGCAGTAGGGTTGTGTGAGGTGTTTATGATTTCTCTACTAATGTTTTATGTTCCCTAGTTAAGCTTTATTCATGGACAACAGCATGTTGTGAATTTGAATGTAAATTGTCTTCTATGACTATTATCAGTCTATCTTCAATCAGTTCAATCTTTGTAAGTGTTGTTGAGAAAGTTTTAGAGTCAACAAATGATTTATAAAGTGTATTTTCTTTTCAAGGTGTTAGTGATCTGCAAGTTTTTCCTACATTGAAGGTCTGGTTCAAATTTGTCAAGTGACAAATTATGTTTTATTTCTCACATGAGTGAGTGGCGAATCTCAAATCTTTGTACCAGTTTGTTCCTAGTTGACTTCATTGCAAAATTTTGAATGACTTTCAGTTGTATGGGAAGATTTAAAGTTTTTGATAAATTCTTGGAAATGAAGTTTTAAATTCTTCACAAAGTTTATGTGGTTGCTTGTATCTGCTGAAGAAATTCATTTCAAAGGGTGAGTCACTATTGTGATTTCATTTTCCTCTTCAAGGAGGTGGCTACTCTACAAAACATTTTATCTACGGTGTGAAGGGTTTCATATTTGCACCTGTGCTAGTTAGCAAATTTGAGATTTCAAATAGCAACACATAAAGGTATTTCAATTTTCATATATTTGTTTCTCATGAAAATTGAATGAACAAAATGGTTGCCTCCATCTAGTGTTTCAGCACTAAGAAAATAGATGTAGAGTTTTAAAAGTTTATAAGATGGATTTTGAGTCTAGGTTTGAAAGTGATGTGTTGACTCTTGAAAGTGTTCATGCAAATATTGCTAGATTGAAAAGAAAGATTCATGATAAGACTGTCTTAATGTTAAGAAGTACAATGGGTGATATTAAGGGTCTTAGTGGATTTCAAATTTATATGAAGTTCAAATTAGTAGTTATGAATTTTGATGAGTTTTTTAGACTAGAGGAGTCTTCATGGCTAGTGGTAGTCTTAGAACTTTTTATTCCATGTTTGATTGATTGGCCAGCCAATATAAGATTAGATAAGATTTATGAAATCTAAGATTTTATCATGGAGGTTGAAAGTGCTTTAAAGGCTAATGAGTCTAATGTTAGCAAATGTAATGAATCCGTTGAAGATGATACTGAATATGAAGAGTCTCAGTTTTATCAATCAGAGGATAGTAATTAGTAGCTTGATGATGTACATAATGTGGATTCATCTGTTTATGATGATGATTTTCAAGAAGAGGAAAAGTGTAACAGTAGTAATAGTATTTCTTCTAGTAATGAATGTGAATGTGTTACAATGTTAGTTGTTGAGGTATTGTCTAAAGAAGAAGATCTAGATGATGATAATAATTCTGATTTCTCATGCTCTGTTACTAACAAATCTGCTATTACAAATGTGCTAAGCCATCCAGATAATGATCTCAGCCAAGGAGAAGAACCTAGTAATGAAGTCTTATTAAGTGTTGATGAGATTTCTGACTTGTTGGCTCATGATTTTGAAAATTATGCTAATCTATCTAAGCATTCTTGTGTTTTTCCACATTTTGCATTTCCATACAATGAAGTCATTTCCCCTAAATTTGATGTTGAAGAGGATATAGTTTCAGAATATGCTATGTCAAGTTTGGGAGGTGTATGTGATGGTAATATGTGCATCAATACACATGAAAACTTCTATGTTGAGAATGAAGATGTAGAGACTAGGTCTGTTGCTGATTCATTGTCTTTTTGTTTTCATGAGGCTAAGCTAAATTTTTGATAGCTCATGTGTTCAGAAAAGTAATACTAATGAAATGGTTTATCTTAGTGAGTTATTTGAGGGAAAATCTGATACGGATCATCATATGGTGAACATGCAATTTCATGATAATTCTTATGATTTGGGATCTAATAATTTGTTGGAATTTGAAGAAGATTTAGCGTATATTCAGTCTGATGTATGGTGTACTAATGTTGCAAATGAGGATAAATCAGAGTTTATATATTCTTCATATATGGATGCACAAGGTGAGTTACAATTTGATCCTAGTAGCTTGTTGAATGAAGTTGAATATGAGCACTTTGTGTTTCTAGTTGAAAGAATCCATGATTCAGTCAGTAGTGATTAGTTTCAGTTTGATATTAGTTGTTATGATCACGTTGATTCATTTTTTCATAGTGAGCAAGATGAAGAAAGTATGTTTAATTTTTATATGCACTATGAAGATGATAATAGTTTTGCTTTGCCTAATGAGCTGATTGCAAATGTTGATGTGCTAGGTAAAACAAATGGAAATGAGAATTTTAGTTTACCTCAAGAGAATGTAAATGAAAATTAGGTATATGATAGAGGTAAGGAGTTTTGAAACTTTTCGGTGGCCCGGGGCCATCACTTGTACAAAAGTAGAGTAGTTTCCCTATTTTCAATAAAGTTGTTCAAGAGAGCTTTTGCTATCAGGTGTGTGGTCTACTTCTCCCAAAGATCTAAAATATTTTTATGCCCGCAAGGGACATGCATCCCCAAATAGAGCCACTATTAGCGCTCAAAATTGTAGCCTCGATTTTGAGCACCATTGAAAAATTAAGCCCTATAAACGCTTTTTGATGAGTTTGTACCCAACTGTACTTTTGGGGCCTAAGAGGTGTTCAATAATTCTAACACCTTCCATTTAGTGTGTCTACCTATTCCATGAAGTTAAATTTCCATTCTGAGCCATTTCGTGAGGTCTTGTTTTAAGCATTTGTAAAATTTGCATTTTTACTATAAGAGTCAAATAGTGACAAGAGGTTGTGTTCACAATTGAATATCTCACACTCAAAATGTTTCATGAATCACCACTTTGGAAGTGCCTAGTGTCCATACCTAAGAACCTATGTTTCATATTTTGAGTCGTTTCAAGTTTGTTTGACTAGGTTTTGAATCCCTCAAACTTGATTAGTTTTCAATGTCATGCTGATATGAAATGTTCAAAATTTTGGGAAGCCCTATTTGACATGTTGTAACTTTTGACTAGTTGACCAGAATGCTAAAATTCCTTTTGTATTGTATTTTAGACATCAGATACTTGTTATGTTACAAGTTTCAGCTTATGAAGAATCCATTTGATCAGTTTTCAAACGCGATTCCAAATGCAATTTATAACTTTTAATTGATGTCAACATTTGCAGATTTGTTGGAACCCCTGTTCATGACGTTATAACTCCTAATCCATGATAGGTGAGATCAAATGGATTGTACCATTATGTTTTACTCTAAAAATACTTTAAGTGTGTCAGTTTTCAAGTCTTAACGAATCCATTTGCACACTTTTCCAAGTCAATTCCATTCGCAAAAAATGTTTTCTGTCAGTGTTTCAAGTTTGCAAAATAGAAGTAGCCTACTTTGACTGCTTGCCATTCATGTCATGTTATTTGTCATGAGCCCAAATCATAGATTCATACTCTTGTCATTATAGAGAATCAATGCCCCAGTTTTCATCTTCCCAAGTGTTAGTTTACCCAGTTTTTGAAGCCGATTCTGAACCCAATTTGTTTTTTTTTGACTTATTTACTTGGAGGTAATTATGAGAAGGAAAATTTGATGGAAAATATCTTTTGACTAGGAATTCTTCATAAGACAAGATCTAATAGCGTAAAACAATGCGGAATAGAGATTCTATATGTTTGATTTCAAAGCTAGGTTAGGCGTTTGGATCATTTTTTAAGGCCAGTCAATAGACCTCCTGGTGCAAATTTGACAGTTGGCAAAAAGTTACAAAATGAGCCTTTAAGGATAATTCAGTAATCGAATTTGATTTTGATCAATATCAAATGATGAATGGGTCAGTTTAAAAGTTCAAGTGTTCAGAAATGAAATTTTTTTTTTGTCGGACCCACTTTGAGGCCCGACTAATTCCACCAGTTTCAGTGGGTAGAAGAACACAAGGATGAATAGATCAATTTATTGGGACATGGCTCAAATCTCAACCTCGTAATAAGGTAATTTTGGCAACAAAGGTGAGTGGATTTTCATGGCAATCAACTTATGTCTGTGAGAATGCAACAACACTATGGGTTAAAGTTGCCAACATCAAAGAAAAGGTAGAACAAGATAGCAAAACAAAAGCCTATTTGATCTAAGACCCATCAAGAGAATTAGCTTAAGCCATTTGTTTCTTTCATCTCTAAGAAATGGCATTTGGGCAGAATGCAAGGAAGGAAAAATATTATTTTTCTTGATTATCTACAACAACAATTGTTGTTTTTGTGGCATTCTATTTAATTGGAGTCTAGATGATGATGTCCTCATCTTTGGTGCTAGCATAGAGAGTGACTGTGCTTGTTATGGGTAGCAACTCTGAAGTAAAGGAGAAATTAAATGGTTCTCTGACCTTCAAAGACAACCCAAGAGATCTAACAGATAATGCAATCAAAGGAAATGATAGAACTACCATCTAGGAGGCTGAAAAGACACCAGAGAATACTGATGGATCGATAAAAGAATCTAGAGAGCAATTGGGGGAAGTAAAAAATAGTGAAGTAATAATATTAAAAAGGATGTTGAGTAGATGATTGCGAATGAGAATAAAGAGGTCATAGCGGTTTGCAAAGAAATGCTGGTAGTCAAGTATAAAAGACATCCATATTGATTAAAAGAGACCACACATTAGAAAGAGGCCTATTTTGTGGCATAAAAATGGTCAATCCAGGCCTGAATGTTGTGTCATTATTAAGAGTCAGCTATTCGAACTGGGCACCAGTAGTACTAGAGTGTTTGTATTGAATACCACTGCAAAGAAATGATTATAAGCCTTTTCAATGGAGGTTGAATAGACTAAGGTACTCCTCTTTGCAATGCTTAGCCAACTTGCACCTAGTGGCAATGCCTAATCGAGCGGCTAGCATCTGAATTATTAACCCCGTAACACTCGTCCACAGGAAGGAGTATCTGGCAATGGCTCCTGCCTGTAAATCCCCTTCCAAATTTCTTCGATCCAAAAATGCTAAGCTCAAAAAATCCACGCAAGAAGCTGTTTGAGGGAAAACGTTTTAAAAAAGGAAGGAAATCCATGTATCCAAATCGCTGTTGAAGACAGCATTCATGCCTAAAGCAAAGAGATTTACGATATTAGAAAGAGGCCCAACATCAAATAAATAAGGAAGTCACATAGTCAATGCAGAGGCTGACCTTGGAGGGCGGCATAATAGTAGGAGAAACAAAAACAAAAGCAGCAACAAAAGAATTATCCACAACCTGCATAAACACAAAGAAGCTGCCATGTTAAAGTAGGGAGTCACGACATAGAACAAGGGCATCCACACAGAATAGGGGAGGCATTTTATGTGAGATGCAGTCTAAAGTCAATATCCCCCATTGCCTCTATGGTGAACATTTTTGTTATTTAAATACTAATGCACTTCATATCCATTGTGTCTCAAAGAAAGAGCCTTTTTGAAAGGCAAGGGTGCAAGTTAGAAGGTGGACCTGCGTACACGAGGAAGATAGTTGGCAGTCATCCCAAACAAAAATTTTAGACAAAAGTACAAGTTTGATGACATGGCGAGTTTAAATCCAGACGCAACCAGATTTTGACACCTGTTCAGATCTGACGGTGCCCGCTTCCCCACAATAATAAGTTGTGCACTGGATAAATAATGCGAGAAAGTGGGGTATTGCCATGTGGCAAGCAGATCTTGTGTGGGGTAAGTATGTAGTGCTTCGTAAGCAGTGAATTCGTAGGTTGGCAGGCAAATCAGAGGTCACCACATGTCATAGAGGTCAAACAAGCTTTGACCCAAGTTAGAAGGGAAGGGGAAAATTTCGTACTAAAAAATAATTTTTAATTATTTTTTGAAAAAAAAATGAAGTCACGTTCAAAATTTTAAATTCTAAAAGGGCTTTATAATAAAATTTCAACTTTAGAATTTTTAAATTTTTGAATTTTAAAGGATGCAGACTTGATAGTTATAGCAGGGTGGTCATTTTTTAATCAACTTTCTAGGGGTTTCTAAGAGGCAAAATAGGCGATGTTATATATCATCAGAATCGTGAGAATTTGAACTTTTCAATTCTACAGTTGGTTTTTGCACATGAAGCAGATGGTTCAAGCTACATGAGGTTTTCTTTTAGAATTCCAAATTGCAACCAAATTCAGTTCAGATTTTTGGCAAGCAAAAGAATTTCATCATTTAGCTGAGATATATGCAAATCATTAATAGAATAATGATGAAATCAAATCAAATCAGATCAAATGGGACAAGGTAGAGAGAGGTGTTACAACTAAAAAAGATTGGATTCCAAGTGGACACCTGTCATTCTGAAATTGAATCCGTGAATTCATTTTGTCTATATCATTCTTTGTTTCTATAATTTGAAGGGTTCCAGTCTTTGGAGAAAAACCAGTCACTGCTGAGATACCAGGTTTTGGATCCAGTTTTGATGTGTTCCCATACTATGAAACCTCATTCTTTCAACACTTTCTCTCTTGTATGAATAGCAAATAGGAAGGTTAATACAGATAGTTCAGATTTGTTAGTTTTTTCAGTGTTTTCATTTCATGCATATGATTGTATAATTTCAAGGAAATAATACAAAGAACAACAGATTCATTAGTTTCATTCTGATTCTCGTCTCCCTTTATTAGTGATCTTCAATGTTTTATGATCTTTGAACAAAGAGTTTAGGTTGTAGTTGCAATCCCTCTAGGTTATATGTTATTTCGTTGTTGCTTATGACTCAAGAAGTTATGTAAATGCTTCAGGGAATTAACAGGGTTTCAATTTTACTGATGGGGATATCATGTAAGAATGAGGTTCAAATTTAGCACAAATGTCTATTTGCAAGGTGAATAGATAGATCATATATCTAAAGATGCAAATATGTCTCAGATATCCATATGTATGCATTTGATTCATGGATTTCCCCAATAGATAAGGAACTAGTCGGCTACAAGATCACTAGGTCTTACTGCTGCATATTTGAGGATTTGTTGAAAATCAACATTATTAATCAAACGTTGTTTCCCTTTCATGTTGAAGGACTTAAATGTAATACCCTCACTCAACTCCTAAGATTCATTGATCTGCATTTAGCTACTGTAGATTGATGTTATTTCATGAGTTATTAGGAGAAATAATGGTAAAATCTACTTAATAGATTTAGGGATATGTTTTTGCACTGGTACAATTTCATTTGAATCTGAGGTCTACCTACCTAGGTTTAGCAGAGCCTGAAGTAGAAGAAGGGTCATGCCTTATAGTTGGCCTATTTTTAGAAATGGCATGTTGAAAATGTGAGTTAGCTACCCCTAGATATGTCAAGTTCTCTATGGGATAATTGAAAACCCTCCAGCATTTTCAAACACTAACAGACTCATCTAGTGATTGCAAGCTAAAGGCATCCATAAAGATGTCCTTAATCTCATGCAATGCTTTGTTATGTTTATACTCCTTCCTAAGTATTTATTGCCTTTTTCTCCTATTCAATGCATCCTACATCTCTGTGATCTACTTAATGTTGATTGTCTTGGAGTCATAGGTAGGTATGACAATACCTTCATCTAACTTAGGGTCTCCATAGTGAAGTACCTTGGTCACTTTGGTTGAGATCAAGCCTGGTGTAGAGGTTTGCAAAGGTATAGCATTAGTGCTCAACTTCTGAAGAGTTTTTGTAGGAGTGGCTATTTTTGGTAACTCTACCAGTGTTTGTATTATAGCCTGCTCCTCTTCTTTTGATTTATCCTCCTTCTCCTCATCTATTTTCCCTTGATCAATCACAATTATCTAAGCTATACCTATTGACTGTATTGTAGGATTAGATGTAGCAATCTATCCTATTTTCTCTATTGATGTATCTTTATCTACTCCTCCACTTTGATTTTGTTGCATAGCATCACCTATTCCTGATGTATCAATTATTGCAATTGGTGGTGGAAGCATTAAAATTTTAGTACTAGTAGTTGTAGAGATGGAAGGTGGTTCTTGTGGTTTCACCTTGTCTCTTATTGGTTCTGCTACTGCCTTTTTCAACTCATCCACACTCACCAATATAGGATTTGTGCATAATTGTTCCTATAAAGTTGATTGGTGAAGGACCTTCGTAAGATCCTCTATAGTTAGTGGATTGATGTTCTAGCATGATTTTTCATTAACATCCTTTATAGTTATAGTTTCTACAAGTGTGATGGTTACACGAGGAGGGCTAGGGGGTGGCAATTGTGTGTCTTGCACACTATGTTCCCCTTGTTGCTACTTCTCAACTATTGCCATATCTTCTCCTTTTGGTGTCTCCTCCTCCTTACCTTTTTCTTTTCCTCTTCATCTTTCTTCTCTTCTTCTTTCTTTTATTCTTCTCTCTTCTCTTTTTCTCTTTTCTCTATTTCCTTTTCCTCTTTTTCTTTCTTTTCCTTCTCCTTCTAATGGCCTTAGCCTTATTTGCTTCTACATCCTTCTCTCCTTCTCCTTTTTCATCCTTGTCATCAGTAAATTTATGTATTGACTTCCACAGTCTTATTGATTTTTGGACAAGTTCAATTTTTTTTTGTAGGATGCTAAAGGCTCTATACATTGGTACAAATTTGCCACCATGTTTCTTGTCAGCCTTAGTTATTTGACCTCTAGTCAAATCAAGCATCACTTGTACCATTGTTGATTCTCTTATTTCCTTCTCCATTTTCAAACAATAATACCATTTATTTTCAATAATCTCATATAACTCCCTAGGCATAGTATTGTCTAGCTCAAGAGGTATATTCTTAAATTCTTCCATCATTGCATACACTGACTCCTCTACTTAATTTCTTAAAATCAACATTTTCCAAACTAGAAAAATCTGCATTCTTCCTAACATTATCACATATTTTATCAATGTTGGACTTAGGAACATTTCTTACCACTTTGAATTGCTTGATGTCTTTTGGTTCTGTCCTTTCTTCATCATCAGTATCTAGTTGTGCTACATACTTTCTCCTTTGCTTCTTCTGCACTGGACCAATCTCCTCAATAATCTTTTTCTTCTCTTTCACTTGCTCCTTGGCTTTTTGAGTAGAGGCCCTTGTAGTAGCTCTTGTTATTGGTGTTGGCTTGGCTTGAGTTGTTTTTGTAGCTTTCTTTGCTTTAGCTTGGGCTGGAGGTTGAGTTTTAGCCTTTCTTTTCTTAGAATTGGCTTGTGTTGGTGCTTCCTTGTCTTCTTCTTCCTCTACACCTTCCTCCTTATGTTCACCTAAGCCTTGAGTTAATTCCATTGTGCCTTTCACTTGTTCTTCTTCTTCACTCTCACTCTCTCCTTCTTCTTCTTCTTCTTCTTCAGCACCTATTGCCCCTTCAACTTCTACACCAAATTTCTTCTTTATCTTATTTACTAGTTTATGTTTCCTCTTAATTACAGAGGTTGTCTTCAACTATGTTTCAACTTTAGACTTTACAACATCATATGTGCCAAAAGGTTTGGTAGTCTTGTCTATTTCTTCTGCAAGAAATGTAGTTATTGTTGTTGATGCTTCATCCACATCTAGTTCATAACCTAATGGCCTTAGCCATCTCACCTGTTGGTGTTTGAAAATGTTATCGGTTTTCAATTACCTTGATGAGAACAAAACACATCTAGGGGCAACTAACTCCCATTTTCAACACGCCCATTTAGACACTAGGCCAAGTATAAGGCATGACCCTTCTTCTTCTCTAGGCTCTGCAAAACCTAGGCGGGTAGACCTATAGATTCTTTATATGGTACCAGTTGTCAAAGCATACACTGAATCTAATATGAAGAAGATAAAACCCTTATTTCTCTTGATAGCTCATGAAATAACATCAATCTACAGTAGCTAAATGTAGATCTAGGAATCTCATAAGCTGAGTGAGGAGATTTTATTATAGCTCTTCAACATGAAAGGGGAAAAGCCTTTGATTATTGATGTTGATCTCAACAAAACCTCAAATATGCAGCAGTATAACAGGTGATCCTATAAATGATCAGTGCCGTATCTATTGGGCAATTCACACAAAAACCTAACACACATCCCTAAAAATCACTGACATATGCCATACATCAGGACTTTCTGATCTATCTATCCACTTTATGAATTAGACATTTGCATCCTTCTAAACCTCATACTCGACTTATCCCTTTATGAAATTTGTAATCCTATGATGAAGAATCAAGCATTTACATAACTCTTTGAGTCATAAGAAAAATAAATCAACATATACAACCAATAGGTTGCAACTGAGTTTCATATTCTTTGTTTACAAAACACAAAAGATCACAAACAACATGAATGAGAGACAAGATATCAGAATGAAGATTGACTTGTTGATGCCTTATCATTCATTTCCTTGAAACAAATTACAATAAGATGCATGAAATTTAAATGCAAAGCTACCTAATAGATCAGACTATCTGTATTCTTATTTCTTTTTGTTCATCACATGAGAAATTTGCTGAAGAATGGTATTACAGATCTGAGAGAACTCAAGATTGGAACCATGAATGGTCTCCCAGTTACAAAAAATTGGAACCCTTCAAATGGAAGAAAGAAAGAATAATATAGCAAGGAGATGAATTCCTAGATTGAAACTGAAGACGACAAGTGTCCATTTGGAATTCCATCTTGTGCAACTGAAAACCTCTTTCATCTCTCCACCATTTGATTTGATTTGATTTCATCATTACATTCTAACTGACTTCCAAATATCTTAGCTAAATGATGAAATTTAATAACTAAATCTGAACACATGCTAACTGATCAAATTTTAGCTAAAACACCATGAAGACACAAAATAATTAGATACAAAAGTCACTGAATGTATTTTAGGTATCTTTTCGTTGAATCCTACAACTGATGATTTAAAACACCTGATAGAACACACCAACCAACCTCTAATAGAAAACCCCTTGTAGCAGGAAAAGACTATGTTCTATGCAAAAACCAACTATAGAACTGGATAGTTCGTCTTCTCACAATTTCGGCGATATATAACATCGCCTATTTTTCTTATCAGAAACCCATCCAAAGTTAATTTGAAAAATACACTTCTAGCTAGAACACTCAGGTCTGCAATTGAAATTTTAAAATTTTCAAAAAATTTAAAACCTCCCAAAGTTCAGAACTTTATAAAATATGCCCCTTTTGATTTAAAAAGTCTGACATGCATCTTTACAAAAAATAATAATAAAATATTATTATTTTTAATTCCTCAATATTGCCCTGACCCTTTGTATCCCAGGTCAACCTCCAGTTGACCGACTGTGACATGGTAGTATTTGATTCGTTGAGCCCTCTACATCATATAACACATCAGCGCCACTAGGACCCACGCCATGTGTTGCAATCCAATTTTTTTGCATTTTTTAAATCCCTTGCATCTCCATAATGTGAGATTGCACCATCCATCAGATCGTGACATGTGTTACGATCTGGCACATCCTCTCAAGTTGCTCCTGATCTTTGCCAACTCATCGCCTATTGGGACCCATCGCCACTTGGCGATAGCCCACTTTCTTGCAATAGTTATCTACCTCGCAACTTAATAATGTGGGAATGCAGGCATCGTCCGATCCGCCATGTGTCTTCATCTCGTGCAATCTCAATCTTTTGACACGATGTCATCGCGGGGGCAGCTTTGATTAAAATATTGCATTTTAACTGGCTGACATCACCCTTAAACCTGTCCATCTGGCTGACCACAGGCCTAGCGCACGAGCAGCTTTTCAAAAGCTTCCAAATTCAATTCACATTACATAAAGCATGCTTTACTATTTAAAAACCTAAAGTGATCTTTGTTTTGCTAATGTGGGATAAATATTTGTATCATTTCCCTTTTTCTGCGTTATGTTCATGTGTGTTCACATACTGCTACTGTTTCTTGCACACTAGCTCCCTCTTATTGTGCTTTGGCATGAGGCCCCTTTATGCGTGGATAACTTCATCTTTGCATAGGGGATTTGCTTCTACAACTGTGGCCTATCTAGTCATATTCACGCAAGATCTTTGAGTTTTTGAATTATGTGAATTCTGCTTGTTTGACCTTTTTCACAAAGCTACGACTTCCTTTAAATGCATGGGCGACTCCTTTTTTACTTGGCTTGTCTTTAACGCAAAGCCTACCCTACCAGGCATGCTCTTGTGCCCTTCACTCCAAGCTTTCCTTTGCCTCTAACTTGTGTTCAGGCATGGAGTCCTTTTAAAATGCTCCGTGGGTTCTTCATTGCATATTCCTGCTACCTCTATTGCGTGTGGAATTTTGTTTTTGATATGCCTGCGGCTATGTTTCTTCATTTATTTCTTTGTTTTTGGAGGCTTTGACTTTTATGTTTTCTACTCCTCTATGTTTTACACTAATTCCATGTCATCCCTGCCTTTTAAAACTTTGGTGATTACCTGCTATGGGCACTTTTCTCATGAGTTCCTCTGTTGATGGCATTTTTTCTTATATGGGCTGTCTGGCTTCTCTTAAAACATGGAGGTCTATTTCAAAGTCCCCTGCTTCCTCCATTACAGATGCTTCCTCTATGAAAAATAGGGCTCGCTGTTTTGGAGTGAAGTGCCTTAGACTGCCCGTGGAAACATCCCTTTTAATGGCATCTCCTTCTCTTTATCTGTAGTTTTGTCTTTGGCATATTGACTACATGCATGAGATGTCTTTCTTCAAATTGGCATGGGATTGTACTTTCAATGTGCTGTGAGCCTCCTTGTCTTCTATTTCACAGGCTTCCACATTCGCTAACCTTTCATGTGCAACTACGTCCAAGCTTGACATCCTCAACAATTTGCAGTAACTCCTTTTAAATTGTTATCAAATGCTTTAAAAAAAAGGTTCTCCCTTGTTTAGCACATACCTCTATCTTTTCTAGCTATGGTTCCATAGTATTATGTGCACATGCTGCTCTTTTATATCTTCCTTAACTCTGTCATTTGTATTCAATTGCAGGTCACTTAAAATGCCAATGAAAACCATGTGATTCTGAACACACTTACATTCACCTTGGTAGTTGCAAGAAATGAACTAGTACCCTCAACATAGCGGCTATAGCCATGGCATCACCCCATCTTTCAATCAGGCTCACTGGGATCTTGTATTGATCTTGCCCTTTTTCTTCATTTTTATTGTTAACCAACTCTACAGTTTCTGACACCACACCCACCACAGCTCTCACCATAGCATCAGGTTCGCCATTCTATTTGGTGCAATTGGTAGGTCCCATTTTTTTTTAGGGTAACTTTTGGCCTCTATAGTGTTATTTGTCAATGACAACTACAAATCTTTTGACAAAGGCCGAATCAAACTCATGCCTTCAACACATGGAACTTCAAATGCAGGTTCTAGATGTTTTCCCAAAACTCATCAAGAACCTTATCTCTTAACTCGCCTAGTTGGTTGTTCTTTGACAAATTATTTATTTTGTTTCATGCAATGTCCAAAGATGATGAATTGAGAACATCATCAAACTTAAGGTGTGTCTTCATAATTGATTCATGCTTCTAATGTAGTATACCTATCAATGAATCAATTTAAAAGTACTATACTTACTAAAAATGGTGCACGTGTCGCAAGTATTCAGTCAAGCCCCAAGTGGGTCTGGCTAAAAAAATTTCATTTTCAAACACTTGAGCCATCAAATTGATCTATTGACCATCTTGAACTGATTGGAATCCAACTTGACCACTAAAACAACTGTTAAAACTTATTTTGAATCATTTCTGCACCATTGTGAAAAATGTGTCAGGAGGCCAGTTGATTGGCTTTAAAAACTGATGAAAACATCTGGCAAAGCTCTGAAACTTAGGATATAACATCTCTCTGACATGTACAATAAGCCTGCTAGATCTCGTCGCATGATGACTTCAGGATCAAAAGATATTGACCTCCAAAGTTGCCTCCTTAAAATTACCTGTAGATAAACATGTCATAAAGCATAAAAATGTGTTTGGTTTTGGCCTTGAAAATTGGGCAAATGACCACATGGGGAAATGAAAACTGGGGCATTGGTTCTCTGTCATGAGGAGAATATAACTTGGTGAATTGGGCTCATGATGAATCATGGGACGAATTTGGCAAGCGTCTCAAGTTGGCTATCTGGATTTGCAAGACAAGAAACAATGACAACATAACAATTTTTACAAATGGAATGACCCTGGAAAAGTGTGTAAACGGATTCGTCAAGATTTGAAAACTGGTACACTTGGAGTATTTTTAGTATAGAACATAGGGAAACAAAGTATTTGATCTCACCTATCATGGATCAGGAGATATGATGTCATGAACAGGGGTTCCAATCAATCTACAAATGCTGCCACTAGTGAAAAGATAGAAATTCTATTTGGAATCACGTTTGAAAACTAATCAAACGGATTCATCATAGGCTGAAACTTGAAACATAACAAGTCTCTAACCTCTACAATACAATGCAAAAAGAATTTCAGCATTTTGATCAACTAGTCAAAAGTTATTATAGGTCAAACAGGGCTTCCCAGAAATGTGTGAAAATTGCAAATGTGTGAAAACAATAAACTACCAACTTTGAGGGATTCAAAACCTAGTCAAACGGATTCGAAATGACACAAAATATGAAACATAGGTTTCTGGGTATGGAAACTAGACACTCCCAAATTAGTGAATCACAAAACATTTTTGGGTGTGAGATATTCAATTGCAAACACAACCTCCTCTCGTTGTTTGATAGTTAGGTGAAAATGCAAGTATGACTATTTCTAAAAGCAAGACTTCGCCAAATGACTCGGAATGATGATTTAACTTCATGGGACAGGTAGATGGGCTGAATGAAAGGTGTTAGAAACATTGAACACCTTTTAGGCCTCAGACTGGCAGTCAGGTACATAGGCATCAAAAAGCTTTCATAGGGCTTAATTTCTCAATAGTGCTCAAAATCAAGGCTGCAATTTTGAGCGCCAACATCACCCTTGGAACTACTACTTGGATATAAGTAGAATCAATATCAACTAAGAAGGTCATTGACATGTTGTTTCACTAGGGAAACTAGTATTCTCAATCTTTGTTTCATGGATTTCTTAAAATCCTCAAAGTAGCTTGTTATTTGTGCTTCAAAGTTGTCACCCATTTGTTCAATATACTCATTGATTTGAGTAATTGCAGATTTGTTTGAATTCTAGTTTACTTTCCCAATTGAAGGAAATTCTTCCAAAATATAAAAGAATATGCATACAAGAACTAAACCAAACTTGCATTGAGCACCTTTGGATTTTCTTATTGCTCCTAAGTTTTCATTTATCTACTACAACAATAGTTCTACCAAATCATATGTATGATCTTTCTTCACAAGTTTTTAGGCTACATCCACAACAATAAATGGTAAACTATTTAGTCTACTAGATTGATAGAACTTTTGAGAAATGATTCTCATGGGAAAGTCTAGAAGGGGATCTACAACAGTGTTAATTGTCATGCCCCTTTTATTCCATTTGGCCCCTGTGTTCCTTTCAATAACTTCTTTTGAATAACTATGCAAGGTCTTGGGCCAATCTAGGGTTGGGAAGCTTGTACCCCTATACACTATCCTCTTTGTTATTTTAACTAGTCCTCCTTCCAACCACAAACATCCATTCTGTATTCTCCTGAGAACAATTCTGATCCAGTTAGTTTTAAAATCTGTGGGGTAAACTAGGGCATGAGTTAAACCCTTTTTCTCAACTATTTGAAATTCATCCTTCAAAATTTTATTATCACATAGTTTTTCATATTCTTGAAAAATTTCAAGGTCTCCTATTGCTCCTATCTTGTAGTTGTAATATTTCCTCACATCCTATACCATAACAACTTTGGGCAGAATAATGGAGAGTGTGCCAGCAGGGTTATTTTTATAGGCAACTTCAGGGATTGGTCTAAACTTAGGTTTTTTGACCTCACTAGTAACTAACTAGACCTCATGACCTTCCTTACCCTTTGGATTCTTAGAACTAGAAGCCATTTTTCTAATCTAGGGTTTTAAAATATTTAAACTTTAACACTGCACAACTCAACACTTGAATAATACCTTAGATCGATGAATTCTGTGCTTGATCACTATGTAAATCTGTGCAAATGGCTTCAATGTTGTTCTTTAATCTCTTTTGCATTCTCCTCGTCTTTGTTCTACATTTGACTGGCATGAAATGATTGAAAATTGACCTTATACCTTTCAAGACCTAGCATTAAATACTTATTGCATACAATTGTACACTCAACTCTTGAAGGTTTTAATCATGACTCAGCTTCCATTGATTTTCCATTACTCGGTACTAACTAGATTTCCACTTCACTTGGCTTCCATTGACATTTCTCAACTCAGCACTAACTATTAACTCGGTCGCTACTAGCAACTCAAAATCTATTGGAGCTTTACTCGACATCTAAGAATAGCTCAGCAACACTTGCTAAAGTTTTAAGTTTTCACTTTGCATCTTGATTCATGCTATTTTCTTCTTTGTAGTGCTTGTTTTTCTTGAGACCAATGCATGATATAACTATCTATATCAGTCCCATACTCCTATTCATGCTTAGTTGGATGAGGTGTGATCACTTGACCTCTTGGGTGAAGTGATCCCTTCATTTGATGTGCTACACTCATCTTTCTTCTTCCAAGTCTTGTTCATTTGCCTTTTGATGTGTTCAACATCTACCTTCTCTTTTCTTTTGTTGACTTCTAACTTGGGTGCCTTTGACTTTGTTCAGTAATTCCTACTGATATGACCAGTCTTCAAACAACTGAAACATGTGGTTTGACTTAACCATTTGCTATAGTTCCCTCTAAAATGTGTCCTTATGCAATTTTAAAGAATGTGTCTATATTCTTGACAATGGTGATAGCTATACCTAGTATTATAGTCCCAATTGTAGTGGTATCCATGATTGTTTCTCCTTGTAGGTTGTTTAGGTGTCCACATAGGTTTTGACCTACACTCAAAAGCTCTATGTCCATATTTCTTGCAATTGTAGCAGTGACCATCAAATCTTGGTGTTCTTATAGTCCTAGTCCTGTATTCATGTGCTTGATGTCCTTGTTTCTTACACTTATTACAGTAGCTTGCATTCTTGGTCTTATCATACTAATGGGCATTCTTGCTCTTGCATACATTAGAAGTATGTCCCTTTTTACCATAGAAATGACAAGTAGGTTTAGTGTTCTTACTTTTTTTACTCCTTTCTTGTACAGTCTTGGATTATTCTCCTTGTTTAGTGCTAGTGTAACCAAGTCTTGAAGTATCATTACTAGCCCTTGGTGATGTTAGTAGCTGCTCAAAGTACTTGATTGCCTCATTGGGTTTGTTGAAACTTTTTGCAACTTCCTTATCTCTTTTTAGGTCTTTTTGTAGTTGCTCATTTTGTATCTTTAGTGTAGAGATCTCGATGTCGTTCATATTTAGCCCATGATGTGCATTCATCATTTGGATCAAGGTATCTAGCTACATATTTGAGATTCTTTCAAATTCAATTGTCTTTTCCTCTAGTTTGTTCATAAGATTTCTTTTGTCATCTTCTAGGATAACCTTGTCTTAAATGGCTCTTTTCTTTTGTTTAGTTACTTCACAAAGCATTATGGTTTGTGATTCTTGTTCAAGCTTGAGTATTCTAATTTCTTCTATTTGAGTTTTGTTCTTCTCTATTAATTCTGTTATTGCTACATCAAACTCTTTAGAATCTCCATTGGTAAAAACTTTTGTGGTATCAATCTCCTTGTAGTGTGTGTCATTTTCAACTATGGCTACATCCTTCCTTCTTTTCAAGAATTTTCTCAATTCTTTTGTAGCTTCCTCCAAGTTTTGCAAGGTGAGCTGCACATCAATCACATGATTTTCTATGATATTCCCAAGTTTGAAGACTTCCATCTTTAGATATTTTCTCTAAGCTGTTAGGCTTCTCCTTGTGTGAACCATGCTTTGATACTAATCGTTGGAATAATCAAATAGGAAGAATACTTCTTGGGGGGGGGGGGGGGGCGGGGGTGTGAATCAAAAGTAATACATTTTATCCATTAAATTTTTTAACTAAAAGTAAACTGCATGCATGTAAACATATCAAATAAACATAAAGTAAAAGCATGCATCAACAACACATAACACCAAATTTTGGTAACCTATAAACCCTCCAAAATGAGAAGGTAAAATTGGGGGGGGGGGGGGATGATACCCACAAAATCATTTCAACAATAAATTTTGTCCACTTCTGATGCTCTACCCTATGAAAGGCTTGCCCTATTAAGGCCTTTACACTATGTCAATGCTGACCTGATTAAAGGATTTACAAACACTCTACATGAAGTTTCACCCTGTTAAAGGATTTTATAACCTCTTTAAAGGATCTACAACCTAGTTGTTAAGCTAACCTATCAACATAATATTTTCCTTTTCTAATACAATTTCTAGAGAGTATTAGATTCATAAACTTTATTGCTTACAATATCAAATTGCTGATTTTAGGCATTGGTTCTGCTCATTCTAATCTTCATCCTCTGAGATTTGATATCTGTTCATATCCCTTACTTTGTTCTGATCAACTGGATATGAAATTGTTACTCTATTCCTCTAAGTCTTTCACACTTCCCACTAAATTTCACTATATTTTACCCATATATTATTCTCATCCACATATACAATGGGCTTTCATCTTCCTTTTAAAGATTATGAAGACTTAAGGTTAGGTATGGATCTATGATCCATATTGAATCTTCAATTCCTACTCATTCGTTGCACTTTTATTATTGGTTGCATGCCTTCTGCATTTTTCTTATTGGCTACATGTCGATTGCATAGGAAATATAAAAGATTCATTCTTATCCTTATTATCCTTCAAGATTATTCTATGTTGGCTCAAAAACTAGTTTACATATGAGTTTATGAATGCACAAACTCATATGTTGATTTTGTGTTACTTGGCACATACTGGATTACTGGTGCTCGATACATGTATGATTCTACTTTTCTCAACACCTATTGCACTCTAACTTTCTCAGCATCAACTATGACTCAACATCTATATATTGCTCTGCTCATATGGTTCACTTAGCACCTAAAGTCACTCAACACTTGCTGGAATTCTAGCTGCGCACATACTGTAGCTTGGCTTCTATATGAAAATTGGCTAAGTGTGTTGACACTTAGTTGTCAAAACCATTCTGAGACCAATAGTTGTATTCCTTTTAATGAGAAGAATGTTAGAAAAATGATTTAGTTGAGCTTGAAAATGAAGTTCGATAAAAGAAATATGAAGGATGAACCCATTCAGAACAAAGGAGTTAAGTTGTTAACAAAAATATTAGGGTATAAGTTGAACTATGGATCAAAGGTTAACTTTGTACCAATTGGATTTATTCATGTGGCATATGTGATGGATGTTGAATGAAGGAATGTAAATTTGTTTGACATTATCATATTGCAATTTTTGGACAACATTGCAAAGATCAAGAGAATGATGAGTGCAATATTTAGATTTGAGTACCTGTTGACTCAACTATTCTTCTATGCTACAAAGAAGTTTTGTAGATTAATCAATTGAGATAGCAGTGAGTGTACAATGAAGTTAGTGACTCAATGTTATAGATTGAAGCCTAAAAATGTGAGATATAATGACATAGATAGAATGATGAAGAGTTTCCAATCTGAGATGAAACTGAGGTATATGATACCTCTTTCTATGGTGAAAAAGTATAAGGATGATTTATGTTTCATGTTGGACAATGATAACACTTGCATGGAAGTAGTCATTCCTAGAGTAAAATTCATTGAGCCTATGGGCTATGAGATGAGCATAGAGTTGATTGAAGGGCATGTGCATATCATACTAAGATTTGAATAGGATACAAAATGTCCGAGATGGGTAACCTATGATAAGAGATCAAGGATAGTACAATCTGAACTATATAGTAAAGAGAGGAAGAATAAAGGTTGAAAGGAAGATAGATTCCATTCTCAAGGAGTCTAGCATGACAATAGAGGAATTTAATGAGATTAAAGGAATCATGCTAGAGGTGAAGGCCAGTGGTCAAAATGAAGTATTGGTAGCAACTCCAATTGATGTGACAAGAACTTTGGAAGGGTTAATTATGACATAACCTTGTGCACAAGCTCCTATTGCACCTTATGCAGTAGTTGTAAAAGTGAAACTAATAAGAGTTTTCCATGAAAAAAAAAGGAGTCAGATAGAGGTGGAAGCATGTTCTGCGCAGAGGAAGTCTAGTAGATTGGTGAAGATTAAGAAAGAACATACACAAAAAGTGAAGAAAAGGGTCAAGCAAAGTGTTAGTAAACCTAGAAAGAGTAGATAAGTAGTTCTCAGAGTTTGCAACATGATGTTGAAGATAAACTTGTTGAACAAAATGCATAGGAAGCAAGGACAAAAATATACAAGAAAACATGGAAACCTAAGGTAGAAAATCAAAATATGTAGATTATTAATCATGATAATTTTGTTTAGCTAAATAAATTTTAGAGTATGCATAATTATATGGATAGAAGACAATTATAGAATGTTGTTATACGAAATATGATTTTGAAGAATAACAGCTTTGAGAGTATACAAAATAAGATTCCTTAAGACCTATACAATAGGTTGCTAAATAGGAAGAAAAGATTTTTAGAGGAAGATCTAAACATGAGGATTACATATATTAACATGCTATGTTATGTTGGATCAAAAGAAGAATCAATTAAATTTTTGAAGGGTATTGAGCCCTTGCTTAGGAACAAAACAAGAGAAATTCTTCTTATGGGAGGCAATTATGAGGATGTTAGGCAAGAGACAAAGGAGGATATAGTAAAATATATGTCCTTATTACCTAAGGTGAGTGCACAAACCAAAGATGATAGTCCTGTATATGTATGGATAGAGGAAGATGAAGAGGAGACACACTAGACACCTTTGTAGCCTCACATTGTTATGGGCACTGAATTCATGCAAGTGGATAGTATGTACATAACAATAGATATCAAAGAAAATCCCTTTTTGGAATTTGGACAATCTATTGTTGGCAATATTATTGTATACCATATCTTAGATGATGAGGAAGAAGAAAAGAAGAAGGAAGAAGAAGATAAGAGGAAACAAGAATCAAAAGAAAGGTAAAGAAAAGAAAATGAAAAAAGAAGAAAGAAGAAGAGGAAAACAAGTGAAAAGTAGAAGAAAAAAAGAAAAGGAAAGAAGAAGAGGTGGAGGAAAAGAAAGTAGAAGAGAAGAAAAAGAAGAAAGAAGAGAAAGAACAAAAGAAGAAAGAAGTAGATGAAAAGAGGAAGAAAGAAGAGGATGCAAGGAAAGAGGCTGAGGAAAGTAAGAAAGTAGAGGAAAGAAACACTATTGTACATTTAATAGTATCAACAATTGAAACATTAGTAGTACCACCTAGTCCTTCTGATGATGAAGATTAGAAAGAATTGATGGGCACCTTAAGCAAGTTGTTTGAGAAGAAAAATTTTTTTATGTCTTCGGAGAAGACACTTGCTGAAGTCTTAGAATGAATGCAGAAGATAGTTTCCATAGCTATAGAAACTCCAAACTTGTAGGTTAAGGAAAAAGTGTTGGTGAAGACCTTTGATAAGGAGTTCATAACCTTAGCTAAAGTAGTAGCAACACAAGCAAAGACATAACATGGTGCATCACTATTTCACATAGTATGCACAAATGTTAGGAACAACATGAAAACCTTATATGTATGTATAAAGGAGCTAAGGAAGAATTTAGTTGATGGTAAGAAGTTGTATGGACAATATGAAATATCTTACAATTACTTATCATATTTTTATACAAAGATCAAAGGCCATATGAGTGAGCTTTAGACACTCACTACCAAATTGTAGCAACCAGAGGTCAGAATTGAAGATTCTGAGATGAAAATTGAGAAGATTCACAATGCTATTAGAGCCATTGAATATGAAAAGAACATGATATTAAAGAAATCCTCTGGTCTCAGAGAATATTTGATACTCAAAGTTGTCATTTTTTGGAGGTAGTTGGAGGAATGTCAGGCAACGAAGACATCCTATGACAAATTTTCTTATATTGAAGTGGCATCTTATGTACTTTGTGCACTCATCAGTATATTAGATACAAGCCAAGGCAATTGGAAGAAGGAATTAGATAGGTTGAAGCTTGATTTTACAGATTGTATATCCAGAATGATGAGATAATCATCAATAGACATCAATACAATTTCGACACCTTTGCCATTGATGTCAAAGGGGGAGTATTATGTATAGAATTTTTTTTTATGTAAATGTATATGTAATGAGGAGCATATATATGTGTCAATGTAAAGGAGTGATAAGGAATGTATAATCCATCAAAACATGAATACAATTGTTATGTTTTGATGGCATTTTTCATAGTTATTTTACTTTTGTTTTTGTTATGTATGGCATCATTTTGGGACTTAGCCAATTTTTCAAAACTTATCCATCAATTCCAAAGGGGGAGATTGATGGAAATATGCTCAAATAGATACCTTGGTGCTTGTCATTTATGACAACATTTATTCAGTATTTCATTTATGCATTTAGTGTTAGAAAATTGTGTAACTGTTAGACAGTTTGTAGTAGTACAAAGAACAAATATTAAGAGTATAGAGGACTTATTGAGAGTTAGCTTATGAAAAATTAAGAAAAGATTCATGACACTATCAAGATGATGTGGTTTAGTTAGTAGATGTGTACAGACAATAGGGGGCAAGATATGATTAAGATACAAGTGTGGGTATTTAACAAAGAAGAAAAAAACATATTAGTAAACAAAGCTATATAGCTTGAGAAATTATTTTGGTTACAAAATAATTACTAAGTTATGATCAGTAAACTATGTTAATATTAATTCATAAGTTATTTTATATTATATCAAGCATGTGAATACATGAATGCCGATCGAGTAGAGTTTTGGTGATCGTGCAAGGTATAAGTAAATATCTTATATTGTGAAAATAGTAAAAGAATCTTGCGAAGTAGTGTGAAGTCATGAGATGATATAATTGTGATGCAAACTATTATGCAAGACTTATGTGCTATGAGATCTCATGTTTGATCAGAGAAAGTGTGAGTTACAATAGGAAAACAAGTATTTTATGTGTACTTATCTTGTGAAGAACTAAATTGTATTATTGCATGTTAGGGTAGTGGACTCTTCTTGCATACATTGTATTTTTTCTACCAACTCCTAACAAGGTTGAGGTTTCTAACAAGGCCTAAACTTCTAAAAAGGACTCGAGACACTATATGTATTTTATAAACTCGTAAAAGGGTCAATATACTTAACATGATCCTATTGTTTAGTGAATCATCTAGTGGGTATCATCTCTACTGATATTTTCCCTTGGCCAAGTTTCCCTAGTTAAAAAATAATGGTGTTATGAGTTATCTATGCCCATGGTTATATTTACTATTCAAAATTGTTGGTTTCTTTTCATATGCAAGTTATAAAGTAAGTAACAATATTCAGTTGTGGGCAAAAGTTTGTAGAATATTGATTCATTCCCTTCCCCCCTCTCAATATTAACTATTTCTAATAGGGAGATTAGCACAATGCCTTCCCTAGAGCTTGTTTTTGCACAACTACCACAAAATTCCAAGGTCCAAATGCTTGGATTATCAGGTGACTTGGGTTCTCCTTCAATTTGAGGTGAATTGTTAAAGATCATATAATTCCACAACTCCAAATCTTGATACAAGATTTAAGCTTTTGGGTCATCAAACTTCATGGTTCTCAAAGGTAAGCTTAATCGCTTGGAGATTAGATATTGGGTATGGAGGCTTATAAAATGGACAAGGTTATTGACAATCGCCTATTTGACATATAACTCATACTACAAAAACTTGAGAAAGGAAGACAAGATTTGAAGAAATCCCTAAAAATAAGAAAGGAATTGGGTATCAAAGATAAACAATTTTCCTATGAAGAAGTTTAGACAAAAGGACTATTTGATCCAATGAAACCAAATGAAAAAGCATCAAAAAATCTACTTGAAAAGAATGAACTCTTGAATGAATAATTAAGATGACCAAAAATATAACATGAAATCAAATTAGTAATACTACATGGAGTGACTGTGAAAAAGAAGAAAGTTGAAGAAGACAAGGCTATGGATGAGGAAGAAAAAAGGGTAATGACTACTAGACTTGAGGAAAGGAAATGCGATGTGAAAAATCTCACAAACACTCAATTGGACATGATGAATCAACCGATGCTTGCAAATTAGGAATTAAACCAAAAGGATGTGGGAATAGAAAATCTCAGATCATAGAAGGACATACTAAAGAATGAACTAAAAGTTGAGAAATAATCTATAAAATGATTCAATAAACCAAAGGAATAAATGAAATGATTTGAAGAACTTATGAAGTCATCTAGCAGTACTGATGGGTCCCAACATTCATGCACTGAGTAAGAAGAATCATCCAAAAATAAAAAACCAAGGAATTCAAATTCAAAGGGAAAAATCTATGTTATCTCAGTGGAAAAATTTTTCATACTACAAACATCTTTTGAAGTAAACATGGAATGCAACATCCTAAACCCAAATTTACTAGTTAATGTTTTTACTACAAGAAAAAAGAATGTCAAATACATGACTATACGTCAAGAATGAGGAAGACACCTACCACACTAAGATTTGAAGGATATTTCTATAACTATAAGAAGTATGGGCATAGAGAATATGAATGTAGATATAGAAAAAATCCTATTGGAAAAATTGGAGGCATAATTATGCACCTAACAATGCATGTTCCAAGTGTCACAAGTTTGGACATTTAAGAAAGAATTGCAGGACTCAAGTGTGAGGCCTCACCCAGTTTGCCCTAGCCTAGATGAAATATTTGCTTTAAGATATTTCTAATTTGATGTTTTGATACACTTTTGAGACTAAAACGTTATGCCATTTTAATATTTTCATTTTGATGATCTATACTTAAATCTACACATTCTGACCTAATTAATATATTTTATAATTTCATTCATGTAATTGTGTTCATAGAAATTGTATTGTAGAAATGCTTTAAATGTAAAATAATAATGTTTAAGTGGAAGTCAGAGTTAAAGGATAGATTATGATATGCACTAGGACCTAGTTCACATACCTAAGGAATCAATAGTCGTAGATTCAGTATTTCATCACTATGCTAGAAAATAGAATATGAAGTTATTTAGAATATTAATTTAATCATGTTAAGTAAAGTTTAATGTTGATAATTAGAATTTGATATTAAATTTTTTGAATGTTTTATGTGAGAATGATTAGGAAAATGTAGATTATCTTAGGATTTAACCGCAGATAGAAATAAAAATTACATGAAAATATAAACAATATCAGAAAATAATAGATCACATAGAAAAGAACACAAGAAACTAAGATGTAATGTTGTTCATCTAATCCCTGGGCTAATCCTCCAAACAACAAGTCCAATATTATTACGATCTAGTTATTATAACCTGATTACAATTCATAATCCCTTATAGCTAAATATCGTTACAAGAACCAATTTTCATATCACACCTTATGAAACAATCCCTAACCATAAGCCCTTTTATACAAGTATTTTTTCTTCTTTAGGGTTAAAATTAGTTACAAGATGTTGGCCATAAATTGGTGAATATAAAAAATATCCAATTGGAAAACACTAGCCATTCACAAATAGTAGCCTAAAAATTTTATGAAGTATGTATAGTACTTCCCTGATCAGTTCCACAAACTAACAAGTTAATTGGAAATGATTAAGTATGAAACCCTTAGGTTGAATATGATAATGATTTATTGCACATACTTACATATTGCTTACATGATTTTCTTGAACTACTGATGCTTACATGATTTTCTTGAACCATGGGATTTAATGAGGAACCAAGGCTCAAGCCCATGTGGACATGACATAGCCAAGGTGAATCTTTGGAAGATTCAAAGCCTCATTATGATGTATTTATTTTCTAAATGTGAGTTTTCATGTGTAGTAAATTTAAATTCATGAATACATTAGTGACATGTCATTCTAAATTGTGATGTGTTTTAATGTGTCAGTTGACACTTGTGTTATCCATGTGGATATGACATCTCATTTAGGGTTTTTGGTCAAAGTTGTTGACAATTGGCTAATGAAGATATGTAATTATTTTCATTTATGGTAACAGATGATGTAAATTCTTATAGGAAATGTCAAAAATAAAGATACTTAGCTTTTGGTACTCAAAAAATTATCTAAATATGAATTTGATATTTATGAAAAGACATGGTATTTATGCAAAGGACATCTTACAAATTAAAAGAGAAGTGGTGTAAAAATTGTGTAATATGCAAATTTTCTATGAAAGTGATATATGAGAAGTTGATTTTGTGATTCAAGATTGGACTAAGGAAGAAGTTATAGTTTCTACATTCTAGAAGTCTAATTACTTATTTGGGCAGTGAGCTCTTCTTGTAATTGGAAGTGCATGTTCAGGTAGTAGGCTCATCTTGCATCTATTGTACTACAACTCCTACCAGAGTTGACACAACTCTTAATAGGGTTGGCACAACTCCTAGTAGGGTTGGAATATCCTAACAAGGATTCAAAGTCTCCTAATAGAGACTCCCTATACTAAATTTTCTCATTGATTCCTAACATGGTCCATCCTCTAACAATGAACTTATATATCAATATATTATCTAGTGGGTATCATCCCCACTGGGGTTTTCTATTGGGCAAGGTTTCCCTAGTTAACAAAATATGGTGTTATGAGTTATATTTGTGCATGGTTATTGTTACTATTCAAAATTACTTTATTACTTTGTTATGTATGGTTTAAAGTAAAAAATAATATCTAGTTGGTTATTAAAGTTTGTAGATTATTGGTTCACCCTCACCCCCCAATAATTCCTATTTCTAACAATTGATATCAGAGCACAATTACCTAGAAGAGGCTTAACAACTTGAGTAATATCCCTATGGATATGGAAAAGTTGAGGAAGAATCTTGAAGAGGCACTTTAACAAATTGATCTCCTTACTGAAGAAAGAGATAAGCTGAAGGATAGATATGCAAACTCTAAAGTATACATTGGACAATTAAAGGAAAAGATTGAACATCTCAAATCCAAGCCTGAATCTACTAAATCTAAATCTAGTAATAGTGATTATTTAAAGTTGAAGAAAAAGTATACGATCTTTAAGCATGAATTGGAGATTATGAATGTAAAGTTAACTTTGAGGAGTGATCCCAGCAAATTTGAATCTAATTTGAAGACTAAGAATAAAAATCTTAGAGAAAGTTTGGTGAAGAAGACATCTGAGCTTGAAACATTGAAGGAAGATCATGAAGAACTTTAGAAATACAATACTATTGTGAAATGTGAATTAAATCAGTGCAAGCAACAACTTGATAAGCTTTATTCTAGCAAAGAAAATCTTGATGAGTCAATGACAATATAGAGACCTACTTATGATAAGACTTGTCTTGGTTATCTATTTAACATGTCTACAAAGAAACCTAAGATTAGATCAGATCTAAAAGAAAAAGATAAATCTGATGATAAGATTGAATCTAGTCAATCTTCTAATAAATCAAAATAAATTGGACAAGAAAAGGAAGTTGATATATTGGATGAACCAAATCAAGTTGAATCTCCTAAGGAAACTAGGTATGAATTTAGAAATAAGTGTTTTACATGTAATGAAATAGGTCATATGAAAAGAGATTGTACAACTAAGTCATTTATTCATGTTAAGGACTTTTATTATCATAATTGTCATGGTATGGGTCATAAAGAAATTGATTGTAGGAAACCTAACTATGATAATGATAGAAGAAATAGTAGAATGCCTAGAAATACTAACCTTGTAGATAGAAGAAGATCCAATGAAAGGACATCAAGAGAAGGAAGAGCTTATGAAGAAAGAAGAAAAATTGTGTGTTATAACAACTTTGGATACATAGCTCAAAATTATCATGCACTTGATGATCAACTAAATCCTAGAAGCAAAGGTCAAGTATTTTAGTTATGCAACCACTTTAGACATATAGAAAAGCATTTCAAAATGGATAGAAACTTCAAAGATAGAAGGAAAAATGGAAGAAACTTTGGAAACAAAAGGAATGATGGAAGATATGCTACAAATGATTGAAGGAACCATGAAAGGAACTACATAACTAAGAAAGATGGTGAGCAAAAAAGAAATGTAGTCAGTGAAGTTCAAGAAGAACTCAATAAGGCATTTGTAAACATATTAGACATCTCAAAAGATAAGTTACATGATGATGAGACATGAAGATTGAAGTCAGTAATCAAGTTTGATTCAACTAAGTTGAATTAAGCTTGTTCACAACACCAAAGTTTGAAAAATTTATTCTAAGATCAAATTATGGGTAGAAAATTTGGGAAAAGGTGTATCAAGATAAGTTTAGATAGTACCTAAGCTCACTTGTAATTTGGAGCTTATCTAAACTAGTTACAAAGGAATTAAGAGTTACTATCATTAGAAAGAAAGTTAATTCTATAGCAAAAGATGAAAACTATGTTTTTATAGAGAATTTTGTGAAGTAAAGTTTTGTGGAGCATTATCATGATGGGAGGATGCTATAGTAAACCTTAGGTAGCATCTAAAGATCAGATAGAAGATCTTAAGTAGTTATTTGATTTCAAAATGTAATTGACAACTTTTTTGTGTTTGCAAAGTATGCAATTATTGCAAATTCAAATTCAAGTTGAAGTAATAAAATGGAGTAAAAATTTTATTACCACTTCATTGTGATTATATCCAAAGCATAGAACACTCAAAAGCAACTTGACAAGGCAATTTTGAAACAAACCCTAGTTTTAGAAAGAGGTATTTTATCATTTTTCCACATAATTTAGTCGATAAAAGTTTATATTTGATAGAATCGTGAATATGTCAGTAGTTCACAATGTTGACAATGAGGACAAACCAAAATTAAAGGTTGTTTTCATGAAACTTGTAGAAGGAAACTCAACATTATCTATTAATCTGAACAATGTAGTGTATTTGGAAGATATAGGAAGTTATCTCACTAGTAAGTTGAAATCTATTGGGAGTGAGTATATGAAGAAGGATATGGAATTAGTCTTTAATCACAATATTATTGTGAAACCTAGATTTGAACACTTGAAGGAACTAGACCTATTCAAATATCATTTCTACCAAGAATTGGACACAAATGAGTGGACATAGATCATGCTAAGTAGAATACATGATGGAAAACTATGGATGCAAGATAGTGTAGTTGATATTTCAACCAATCTTATGCATGAGGTAACTAGTCTTTGTAAATAAGGTAGTGTACCTATAGGTGAGAAATTGGTTAAGAAGAAAGTTGAGAGCTACACAAAGGTGATGTATAACAGAAAGGCCATGGTGATCAATACTAGTAAACAAGATGATGTAAGGTTCCTGAGTAGAATCATTGCCTACTCTATATGTGCAAGTTCAAAGATTGATGAATTATCAGCCAAATTCATCTATGTAGCATATAAGGTATGTGTTGAGAAGGAACAAGTTAACCTTAGTGAAATTATAAGAATGTAACTTCTTGAGAACCTAGAGAAGATTAAAATGACTAAGAATGGTGTATTCAGATTTTAGTCATTGATCAATAATTTATTTTTTCATGTACTTAAGAGATTTCCATATTTGTTAGTCACAAAGATTATGAGAAATGAGAGGTGTAAAATGGAGAAAATCACAAAAGTATGTAGAAGACATCCAACATATAAAATATTGGATAGTGGAAACTTGATAATGAAAACATTTCAGAATGAAATAAGGCAAAGATTCATAATCGTACCTACAATTGTAGATAGATTTAAAGAAGATATTTTTTTTTAAGTTGATATAGATTTTACTTATATTCAAGCAATAGAACTGCAGCAAAAATTTCTTGATCCCTTAGTTTATGAATTGAGTGATGAAGCATCAGTTGCATACATTGATTTAATGTTAAAATTAGAGAAGGACCAAGTTGAATATAGAGTTGGATCTTATGATGAGATTACCCAATAAGCTTATCAAGAATACTTGGAAAGGCATCCCATAAGAAGATAGAGACAATAATGAAGAAAGCCTTAACAGAAGCTAGTATGACTGAGAGTGAGTCACAGGTAGTCAAAAAAACTCTGAAACAAGGTATATTGAATGTGAAACCTTTGTTAGTGTCTATTGCAGAGACATCTTTGGAATAGATCATTCCTTATGCAGCAGTATTAGATGTTCAACCAAGTGAGACAAAGAGGAAATTAGAGATTAGTTGAAGTTGTGACCACAAAAACTAAAAGGTCAAATAAGAAGCCATTGGACTAGGAAAGAAACAACAAAAATTGTTGATGATTGTTGAGTATAGTGAAGAAGAAGAAGAAGAAGAAGAAGAAGCCAAACACATAGAGAAGGTAACCACTTCTAAGTAGTTAGAAGAAAAAGCTTGGCAACCATACAATCCAAAGATAGAGAAGATAAATTTAGCTATTGCTAATAAAGGAAACTCTATGCAGATGAATATTTTAATGATTTGTCTAATAATTTTGAAAAAGATCAAATTGATATCTCTACTTTGAGATACATAATAGCCAATGATATAAAAATTAAGGATATTGAAGGAATAGTAAACCAAAAATTCTATGACAAAATCATTGAAAAGAAGGCACCAACTCAAGAAGAGGACATAGAACTTCAAAAATCTATGATAAGAACAATATGCAAGACTAATGATGAATACGAAATCAAGAGATTGTTGAACAATCTAGCACCTTACTTAAGAAACAAGGTAAGACCATTCCTATTTATGGTGGGTCAGAAAGATAAGATAAGAAGTGAAACTACAACAGCTATAAATCAAATGATGACAGAGTCTAAGGTAACATCTTCACCAGCACCCAAAACCTTAGAAGTGTCAGTGTGTGGTCACACAATGTAGATAGATTAGACCAATGTTACCATTAACATTGATGATACAAACCCATTTGAGAGTTATGAAGAGAATGAACCTCATATCAACGATATTGAAGATCAACTGAATAAAATGGAAGAAGAAATGAGGTTATTAGAGGATGAGAAAAGGAAAATAGAAGAGGGCAAGTAGAAATTTCTTGAAGGTGAGATGAAAAGAAAAGTAGAGGAAGATAATAAAAGATTAATTGAAATGAAAAAGAAAACAAGGGAAGATAAGAAGAAAAGATTAGAAGAGGAAGAAAAGAGAGAAAAATGTCATAGTAAATTATTATTATTTACGCTTTACTTAAATAAATTCTTTTAGTTATTAGTTGTCATTTAGGAGTTGTTAACATGAGAGTTTGTTCCTACCTAGTCATACTTATCTTCTCACCCACATGGAGGATAATCCACCTTTTGTGGATGTATTCTTAGTTGTCATACTATTCTCCTATTGCTTTCTAGCTTTTTCTAGAAGCTTCCTAAAGGCCTTTAGAAAAAGGCTCTCACGTTGTATTTTTGTACAACAATTTCATTTTTCATTGTTACAATATAATTTCTCTCACACTGGTGAGATTCTCCAAGCCCTACCTTTCCTTCTTTAGTTTCTCTTCAGGAGGTTACTTGCATGAAGGTGATCTTGGTGAACTATGAAGTTGGCTTTCAAAACTTCTGCATGGTATCAGAGCCTCCCTACTACTTCTTGGTTTGAAGAATTTTTGAAGCCATGATTCAGAGACATAAACCCTAGTTTGTTTGTGATTTTTTTCTTCAATCTAGAGGAAGTGCATTTATTTGGAACAATTTTTTTTTCAAAAAAAAAAAGTTTTATATTTATAATTTTTTTTAATAAAAATATTGTATGTGTATATGTGTGTGTGTGTGTGTGTGTGTGTGTGTGTGTGTGTGTGTGTGTGTGTGTGTGTGTGTTTATCATTTTTTTTTTCCAAAAAAGTGTACATTTACCTACCTATTTTTTGGAGGCATGGATTTTGGCCCCCAATTTTTTTTGAATTCTTCACAAGCACCACCATTTTTCCAACCATAGCTCTCCATGACCTCACCAACTACAAATTTTTTTCCCCTAGTAGCCTCTACCCTCGTATCATGCTTGCGACACTTGTTTTTGCTTGGTAACACTAGTGGCACTGCCTTGTTCAACCACCACCACAATAGAGTAGAAACCCATAGCCACCATTTCTTAGATTGATGTCATCATCTTGGCATTCAATATTAGCATTCTAGTGGCTAGATTTATTTTCTAGTGATAGGATATTAACGATCATAAAACCATCAATTTTTTTGTCATGTCTATAATTTTCCAAAGAGCTTCTCTTTTGGAGTAACAGTTGGTTTTCTGGCCACAACTTGAGCATACAGAGGTCTTTTTGTGTTTAAGTAGAGGATTTTGTTTCCTCCTTCTCTGCATCTAGAATCCAAGTTCTTTTCTCCATTTTTGTGCTATCTTTATTTATTCCTTTGGTATTTGAGGGATTTCTTTATACATTGTGAGGGGGCATTTTATTTTCTATAATTTACTTTAGAATAAGACCCTTCTACTTCCATCTTCTTCTCTCAATATTGGATCCTTCTATGACTTGGCTCATGTTGCACAACTATCACACCTAGAAAGCAAAAATTACTAGGCTTCTCATGTCAAGAGGCTTATGGTCATGTCTAGATGCAAACCAACCTAATTTGTAGTGCTTTTTTGAGGTTCTTCAATATAGGAACAAAATGGATGAGGCCATGGGATTGATTGCACTCAATATCTCAGATAGTCTATTGTTTCACTTGGATGGTTTGACCACTCCTTGGGCTATTTGGACCAAATTGAAGACTTTGTTTGGCATAGTGAATGAGTTCTAGGCACTACAACTTGATGCAGAGTTGACCCCTTTGACACCAACTAGCTTCGCTACCATTGAATACTTCTTGATGAAGTTCAAATATCTGAGTACAATTTTGTAGGGATGTGGGAAAACTAAAACAAATGATGAGTGTATCTTTTTGATACTCTCAAAGTTGCAAGGACACCATCAAATCTTCTCCTCCACTTTCTACTCCACTATGGATACCTCGAGTGACAGACACCAGATGCCTTCATTTGAGACATTTTATGATCAGTTGACATGGGAACATGAAAAGATCCAACAGGTGGATGCCTTTGGCCCTTCAAGCCAAGCATTGTTTGTTCAAAATTCTAAGGGGAAATCAAAGAATAAAGTTAAATCGAAGAAAGATACACCAAAAATTTATCCTAACCATCGAGATAACCCTCCAAAGGGTAAAAATTCTTTGAAGTCTACTAAGTCTACCTCATAGACCAAGAAGAAATCAAGTAAGACCTATAGTTTTTGTGGCAAGGATGGACATCCCATTTCTAGGTGTTGGAAATGTTTGGAGGCTTTAGAGGAAGCCATGTAGGAGCATCATATTTCAGCTCCTAAGTTTACATCCCCCCTACAGGGAAAGGTCATGCTCTTTCTACTCAAGCTACGAATTTAGGGCCTACTTGGATTCTTGATTTTGACACATCTCACCTTATGAAAAACACTCAATGGTTCATCATGTGACATGCTCCTTGTGCTACCTCACAGATTGCTACTGGGAACTCCTCACAACTTTTAGTTATGGGTTCTAGTTCTATTACACTAGTTGGGGACTCTCTTCAAGATGTTCTTTGTTTCCCTAACATTTTGATGAACCTATTATCTATCTATCAAATTTACCACTCTAGATCTTGTAAGATAGTTGAGTTCTCATCACATGATGTGGTTATTTGGGACTTACATGAGTTTGAGATGATTGTGGCTACTGGAAGTGTTGACTTTGCATCTCGCCTCTATAGATTTTATGGATTTGAGTATTCTAATGACATAGGTTCATGTCTTGTTGTACATGTAGATTTAGTAAGTAGACTTTGGCATGAGCATTTTGGCCATGTCAATTACAGATATTTTCAGCAAATGAGCACATAGACACTTGTTCTTGGGCTTGCCCAAATTTCCTATACAGATGGTATTTGTCAAGGATGTGCACTTGGCAAGCAACATAGGAATTATTTTCCACATAGATGAGCCACTTGTGTTTTGATACCTTTGGAGTTGAGTCATAGTGACCTCATGTCATTTCCCACTCCTTTTTTGGGTGCCAAATATGTGCTTATATTCATTGATGACTTCTCTAGATGCACATGGGTGTACTTTTTGAAGTACAAGTTTGATGTCTTTGATTAATTTTGAGTCTTCAAGGCATTTTTTGAGAAGAAGTCTGGTCTTTCTATTTGATAGATACACACAAATAATGGGGGGAGTACATGAAATAAAATTTAAAGGATTTTTTCTATGAACATGGTCTTTAGCATTAGGTTTTTGTGCCCTACACTCCCCAGTAGAATGGTGTGACCAAGAGGAAGAACAAAACACTTTCAGAGATGACTAATTGTATGATTCAATCCAGGTCCATGGATTCATGTTTTTGGGTAGAGGTAGTCAATTGTGCCAATTAAATTCAAAATTAGATGCCTCACAAGGCCATTTGACATGCGACTCTTAAGGAGGCTTGGTCTCATGTCAAGCCTAATGTATCATCATTCTAAGTTTTTGGGAGTGCAGTATGGGAATTTTTTCTTGATGCTCAGAGGAAAGCAATGGAATGGAAGAACTAACCACTCATTTTTGTTCACTACTATGAGGATGTTAAGGCTTATAGGTTATTTGATCCTAATTCTAGAGAGGTACTATTTCGATGGGATGTCCAATTTGATGAGAGCCTTCGTGTAGTTCATGCCCCACCTCCAGTGCCTACTTCACTTCCCACTACTCCCTCCTCTCTTCTAATCTATTTTCAAGATGATGATGATGACGATCTTGGTCATCCCCATTTACCTCTGCCATGGGATCCTTCACAGATATGCCTAAATGGGATTAGGCTATAGTTGATGCTGCAAGATCTCTAGCTGGTGACCCTTCGACTTCCTATCACACTTGTTCTCATACTACAGGTTTGAGTCTTCTTAGTCATGTTATTTGTGATGATCCTTAGAGATTTACAATAGTGATAGGACATTCAGAGTTGGATAGTGCCATGGAGGAGGAGTATTATTCTTTGATGAAGAATCATACTTGAAATCTTTCTATTCTTCCTAAGGGAGGAAAGCTAGTTTGATGCAAATGGATCTATCATACTAAGTATGATGCCGATGGTTCAATTGATAAGTACAAGTCTCATCTTGTTGTGAAGGATTTTTTGTGGGTTGAAGGTATTGACTACACTGAGACATTATCCCTTGTCACCAAGATGAATTTTATCCACCTTGTCTTATCCATTGTACCTTTACAAGGATGCCCTATTTTTTAGATGGATATGAAGAGTTCCTTCTTGCATGGTGATTTCACTAAGGAGGTTTACATGGAGTAGCCTCTAGGATCTATGTAGGATTCCTCCTTGGTTTTCAAACTTTAATGCTCATTATCTAGTCTCAAATAGGCCCCTCAGGCTTGGTATGAGAAGATGGACTCTTTTCTACTTTCTACAAGCTTCACCTCGTATCATTACCATCCTACAATGTACATTTAGCATCTTGGAGAAAAGATTTTAATTCTTTTCCTATATGTTGATGATATTATCCTCATAGGAAGCTCATCCTCTATGCTTCAGGATGTTAAGAATGCATTGATGGAATAGTTTGAGATGACCAATCCTTGTTTGCCACACCATTTTCTTGGCCTCTAGATTGTTCAGTCCTCTACTGAGATTTTTGTCTATCAGTAGAAGTATGCTCTTGACATGCTTCATCACTTTGACATTCTTGATTGTAAGCCTACTCCAACACCTTTTTAGTCGAGTGTCATCTTTTCTACCTCCTCTTCACCTTTCGTGGATGCTAGTTTGTACTAGCAGTTAGTTGGCAGCTTGTTGTATTTGACACACACACATCCTAATCTCTACTTTGTAGTTGACCTTGTCTCTTAATTTTCCCAAGACCTTCATGAGAGTCATTGGCAAGCTTCTAGGCACATTTTGAGATACATTTAGGGCACACTCATGTATGGCATTCATTACACATCAGGGAATCCTCACATTGTTTGCTACACTAACTTAGATTGGGTTGGTGATTTTGTTTATTGGAAGTCTACTTCTATCTTTGTGTTTTTTCTTAGCTCTGGTCCTATAACATTGTCATTCAAGAAATAGCATGCTTGTGCACTTTCATCTATAGAGGCTAAGTATGTAGTACTTTCTTGTCAAGATATTTTATGGCTTTAGTAGTTGATGACTGAGTTTGGTTATTCTCCTAATTGTCCCAGTGTTTTGTGGTGTGATAATCTATAATGCCTCTCCCATTTGACTTTTGTAAGTCACCCTAATGGATGCAACCTTCTTGATATTTTGTTGAGATGGGATCATTATTGTGACCATGAGTGGTCTACACCATTGAGGTGATTTGATTTATGTTTCTGTATTAGCTGCTTTGATTATTCTTATGACTAATTTATGGTTCACTGAGATTTGTGCCAGTGGTTACCAGGATCGATGTGGTATCATGAGGTTGTTATGTGATTACCCTATGATGTGTGAAGAGATTACACAGTGTAATTCTTACCTACTATCTTGGACTAGGTTCTTATAGCAATGGTTAGTCATGTTTATGACTGTGGTTGCTTATGTGTTTTAGGTGCCTTTTCATGTTGATTAAAGAATCATTATTAAATGTTTAAATAATTAGAATGGATTGTCCTTGTTGGGTTCATTGGCTATGTGCTTCAGATATTTACCTTGTTGTATTTTGATTTGAGAGATATTTATTACTTATGTTATGTTTTACTTTTGAGATGACCTGAGGCTCAGATGTTATACCTTGATTTCAGTATCATAGATGTTAGACTACTATATTGTTCAATTAATCATATTGCATGATGATGCCATTTTGAGATGATAGTGTGTTTTATGATGATATCCAGTTATCTGGTATTTGGACATACCTCTGATTATGTTATGTGATGGATTTAATGCTATGGTTATTTACTTCATTCTTGTGTTGTTATGCTTTATGTGAATGTAAGTGATGTAAATGAATTATTTTAATATAATTAAATAAATGGTTAAATTAGGTGATTTAATGAATTTATTGGTTTGGCTATGTTATTATATGCAATTGCACTTGATCATGTTGTTTAGTGTGTAGGATTTATATCCCTGGCAGTGGCACATGGAGTTAGTGATTCAGCCATTCAAATTTTATCAATGTTGTCCCTATGTGGTCAATGTATCCTTAATTAAATGTTTAAATTAAACCTTTTGGTGATTATTAAATCCAAGCTCATTTGCATTATGTGATTAGACTAGTGAGTGTGTCTATGTATTTAGAAGTTCACATTGTCGTGAAAGTGCTTAAGAAATTTTTTTTGTGTTTTTGAGTTTTCGAGCTTATTAATTGATTTATTTTAATTTCTAGCAGCTTTTTCATAGATGAATTCCTCTTTATAGGAATAGCCTATTTTTGTTTGGGTCAACTTGGGGTTTAACTAAGTTGGCTAGTTATTTGCTCTAATCAATTATTCAGTCAAAAAGTGAATAAATATCCAAAAAGGAATTTAATTCCTCACTTCTCACTTTTAAGTTAGAAAGTTGGAGAGCAAAACCCAAAATCTTCTTCATGAGGATTTATTGTTTTTTTTGTTGTGGGAGCTCCGAGCATGGGATCATCGCGAGGTTGAGCTTGTTGGATCCAGCTTGGAGAAACCTTGGACATGATTTTTAGCTACTTTTTTAGGCTATTTATTTTATGGTTCAGATTCCCATTTTTCCCTCTTGGCTGTGAGGCAGGGCTTTCCTATTTTATTGTTTTGGCTCCATTTCTACTTCCATTTTTGGTAGCCATTTGTTTGGAGGCTGAAAACTAGTGTTCTCCTCTATTTTTATATACTAGTTCTACCCAGTTGGGCAAGTACAAACATTTCCCTATTTTTTGGGATGAGGATTTCGGGTTTTTGCACTGTTATGCTAGTTGTTTTTGCATACGGTGTTCGAACTTGTTTATTTTTGGATTTTTTGGGTTTTTGTATCTAAAGGGGTTTTAATTTGAAGTTTTCCTAAATTTTGGGTTTTTTACCTCATTTTGTGTGCTGCCCTATTTTCTCAAGTTTATTTGGTACAATGTGGGTTGTGGACCTAAATGATCTATTTTGATATTAGTCAAACCACTATTGCATGTTTATGTTGCATTGGGATGCATCTCACTTCTATACTCTTGACGTTGTGTTCAGTTGAATAATTTTTATAGTACCTAATGTTATTGTTTCTTTTGGACCTTTTCTTTTGTTTCATGGACATTAGGATTCATGTCGAATCCATACTCCTAGATTGAGGCCAGTTGAGTGAGTTCATTATGCTTGGTCTTGTTGCATCATTGGAATTTGTGTAGAATTCATACTTTTGGATTGAGGCCAATAGAGTGATTTCATGATGTATGGTTTTATTAGCTTTAGGATTCATGTAGAATCTATCCTCCTGAGTTTCTTTTGGTTGGGTGTTATATTTTGTATTATGTTCTCATCCATGCTTTGTGTTAAATCTTTGTGATGGTGGTGTGCCACACATGAGTATGTGTGCATACATTTTTCGGGTGACTTGTGAGTCCCGATCTTCTGTGGTACTTCCAAAGTTATGATCATTAGGGTTGAGAAGAGAGTATGCATGCCCATGGGCACTTGTTGTAGGATGAGCATGGGTAGGGCAGGGCAACATATGGAGGGAACTTCTATCTTGCAGCCCAATGATCATGGCACCATGGGTTGGTAGAGGAAGTTTTATATAAGTGATAACTAAATAAATGTGTGAATGGTAATAAAACTTAAGATGATAAAATGTGTGAGCACCTAATTAAGTTTGAGGACACAATGTGTGAGCACCTATTTAAGTTTGAGGACACACAATCCGAGCTTGGGCTTTTTTGATGCTAAGCAACTCTCTATGATGTCAACCCCTACTTAGTAGCCTATTGAGTATCCTTACATTGTCTTAGGTTCTTGGTTACAACCATCATACTATTTGGTGTGAGTGTTAGCCATGGATGTTGTTTTGTGTGTTTGTGGTTGAATCATTATGTCCATCAGCATGGCGAGTGTGGACCTATGGGTTCCATGGTTGGGAAGTATAGCTACCTTCACCACTGCTAGGGACCAGTGTACAGAGACAGTCTTTTGTTCTAGTACAACCATGGCTAGATGTTTTCACTTGATGCTTTGTATTCTTTCTTGTGATTTATGCTTTCATTGGAATGCTTGGATATCATGTTTAGATGATGTTAGTTTATTTGATGCATTCCCATATTATGATGTTTACCATATGACTAGATGATGTGAATTGCTCTATTGCATTATCTATTGCTTATTGGTTTAGCATGTTAGATTTCCTTATTATGATGATTAGCATGTGATAGGTGATGTTATCTACTGATGATCTAATCAATGACTTGGGATGTTACATGTGAGGGATGGCTAGGATCCATGATGGTCTTATGATGCTATTGATGGTTGGGAGGAACTGCATACTTAGTTGTACATTGAGATGTTGCTTATGTTCATTGCAATGTTGCTTTTAGTACATTCCTTACTACTTTGGTTTAGATGGATAGATGTTCCTCTTTCCTTTTTATTTATGCACTCATGTGTTCATTCCTTGATTTATGTGGATCTAGTACTCCTCAGTGTGGAGGTTTTCATGTTTTTATGCTTTTTATTCTTGTTTTGTTGTTGTACTGATGTGTTTTCTCATGTGGAAAGGCAGTTCCTCACGCGAGAATGTACTTCCTCACACAAGAATGTACTTCCTCGCATGAGAATGTATTTCCTCTAATAGGGATGAAAATCCTCATGCGATGTGAGTGAATTCTATTGTGAAGCCATGCACTTTCTCACGCGAGAAATAGGGAGCAATTAGGCTAGGCTGAGGAAGTTTTGAAAGTTGGTTTTGGACACCTTATTAGATTTCACACATTTCCAGTTCAAAATAGTCTTTCTATGGGGTTTAAAATATATTGTTTTATGTGAAGAATATTTTGAGATAGGTTTTAGACCTCTTTGAGATAAGATAAAGATCCTAAAAAATTTTAGGGGTTTAGAAATTCAGACTTAGCCAAATTTTAGGGCTTTAGGATTTCAGACTTAGCCATATTTCTAGGTTCTACATTTATAACCTAGCTTGGTGTCTTTTTTGTTGAGTGGTTATTTTTTTGAGCCCTTAACTTGTGTGTGGTCATTTTTGGCCTCTATTTGTGTGTGTTAGTTTGTTAATGGCATTCAAAGATTCTTTGGTTGCCAAGATTTTGGTGAAGTCTTTCGTTGTGATCTTTGTGATCCCTATATGATGTTGTCATGTGAATTCATACTTGTAAAAAAAATATCTTGGCTTGAATTGAATCCTTGTTCCAAGGATCTCTAAGTGAGGCATTACATAATCAAAGTGTCATTCACATTTCTCACAACCCAATAGAGCATCAGTGCACCAAACATATTGAGCTACATATGTACTTCATCTGTCAATTGATTTAGGATGGTGTTATCTCTTTGGAGTACATTCCCACTAACACACATGTTGTAGACATCTTCACCAAACCTTTTGCATCACCATGCTATGTTAAGTTGCAATCTATGCTTGGGGTTATGAAAGTTTTCCTTGGAGGGTCTTGTTGAGGCCTTCCTTCCTTCATTTTTTTTACCATGTTTGTTCTTACCTCTTTTTGGGCAAGGGTTTTTCTCATGTGGTTTTCTCTCTTTCCCTATAATCTAAGGTTGCATTTATTTGCATTTGTACATGGGTACCTTTCTTGGATTTTTTTTCATGACCCATTTTGCATTCTATCTTAGCTCTTTGTAAGCTTAAGTGCATTCCTCTAAGTTGTACTTAAGGTGGGGTGTTAGAGTAAATAATTATTATTTATGATTTACTTACGTTTACTTAGATAAATTCATTTAGTTATTAGTTTTCATCTAGGAGATGTTAAAAACATGAGAGTTTGTTCCTACTCATTCATACTTATCTTTTCACCCACATGGAGGATAATCCACCTTTTGTGGACATATGCTTAGTTGTCATACTTATCTCCTAGTGCTTTCTAGCTTTTTCTAGAAGCTTCCTAGAGGCCTTTATAAATAGGCTTTTACATTGTATTTTTGTACATCAATTTCATTTTTCATTGTTGCAATATAATTTCTCTCACACCATTGAGATTATCCAACCCCTATCTTTCCTTCTTCGATTTTTCTTCATCGGGTTATTTTCATATAGGTTATCTTTGTGAATTGTGAAGTTGGCTTTCACAACTTTTACGAAAAGGAAAGAAAGAAAAGAGAAGAGAAAGAGGAAATAGAAAGAAGAGTCAAAGAGGTAGTTGAAAAGAAGCAAAGGGAGATGACACTATACCTTCTAGTTGAACTACTTCACCTTCACTTGCTATCCTGAAAACTAATGATGATGACCAAACTAAATTGATCTCATCTTTTTTAAAGCTTATTCAGAAGAACAAGATAGTGGCAAGCCTGCAAAGAGCCTTGATGTAGGTTACTAAAAAATTACATAGTACTCATGTAGTCTAGCACATAGAGGTAGATCCTAAATAAAGGGCACAAGAAGTGAAAAAATAATTTGATGAAGAATTCACAAATTTGTTGAATGTTTTAGAAATAGAGGCACAAATCTCACATGAAACTAATTCGTTTAGCACTATTTGTCAGAATATTAAGAGTAATTTGATAAGTCTTGATACTTTTATCAAGGAAATTTGGAAGTTTCAATAGGATGGAAAGATATTGTACATCAAGTGTACTCTATCTCACAAGTTGACTAACAATATTGGAAGTCAGATTGGAGAAAAGATGAGTGAGCTAGAGACTCTATCTAGCCAGTTACAACATCCTGCTAGTAAAATTGATGATTTTGAAGAACAAGTGGCCAATATCGATAGTGATATTAAGAAACTAGAACTTTAGAAGGAACAAATTTTAAAGAGAGTATTGGATTTTAGAGATTCTATTGCTCTAAAAATATCAATTATTGAAAAATAGTTGGAGGAATGTGTCAAGGCCAAGGACACTTATTCTAACTTTTTTACTCTGACATTAATGCAGTTGAGATTACATCATATGCCTTATGTGCAATTCTCACCTCTGATGAATCAACCAAGGATACATGAAAAAAAGGTATGAACAAACTTAAGGAAATTTTTGATGATTTCATGAAGATACTATTAGTTTAAGGAAGATGTTTACAGAGATTTTGATAGTAGATGGACAATTTTTGGACAATTTTTGACATTTTAACCTTTGGCATTGATGTCAAAGGGGGAAAAGTACATAAGAATATTGTAAATCAGGTAAAGATGAGAAGATAATATTGTAAATTATGAAATCATATTGTAAGGGGGAGCATATGTAAGATGGACAAGTTATAATAGATGTAATGTTAATTTCTTAGTTATTTTAAAGTTTTTGATAGCCAATTTTTTCTATTTTGTTGCCATCAATGCCAAAGGGGGAGATTGTTGACAATTGAATAATGAAGATATGTAATTTTTTTCATTTATGGCAACACATGATGTACATTCTTGTAGGAAACCCTAGAAATATAGATACTTAGCTTTTGCTACTCAAAAAATTGTCTAAGTATGAATTTTGTGTACAACAGTGTATTGTTTTGTATGTAACTTATTACTGACATCATATTATGAATAAAAAAGTTAGATGAAGATAGTATACATGTTGATGAGGACATTTATAACCTAAAAATTTAGTAAAGACTATATAGGAAAGACATAATGATGTTTTATTAATGAAACATGACAACTGAATTAAAGGAAAATAGTTCTTTTGTTTACAAAATAGTTACTTGACCAATTAGGACCAACATTCTAGATGTTTAATCTAAGTTGAAAAAGTGTATTGTGTTCTTAGCTGAACTAGTAGAAATTTATGAGAAGGCATGCTATTTATGCAAAGGACATCTTATGAATTAATAGAGAGTGTTGTAAGAATTGTGTGATATATTGTGATATGCAAAATTTCTTTGAAAGTGATATATGAGAAGTTGATTTTGTGATCTGAGATTAAACTAAGGAAGAAGTTATAGTACCTAAATTCTAGAAGTTTGATTACTTGTTTGGGTAGTAAGATCTTCTTGTAATTGGAAATGCATGTTTGGGATGTGGGCTCATCTTGCATCTACTATACTACAACTCCTAACAGGGTTGGAATCTTTTAATAGGGATTCAAAGTCTCCTAACAGGGACTCTCTATACTAAATTTTCTCATTGAATCCTAATAGGGTCCATCCTCTAACAAGGAACTTATATATCAGTATATTATCTAGTGTGTATCATCCCCACTAGGGTTTTCCCTTGGCTAGGGTTTCCCTAGTTAACAAAATATGGTGTTATGAGTTATCTTTGTGCATAGTTACTATTACTATTTAGCATTACTTTATTTCTTTATTATGTATGGTTTAAATTAAAAAATAATATCTAGTGGGTAACTAAAGTTTGTAGATTACTAATTCACCTCCCCCCTAGTAATTTCTATTGCTAACAAAAGTAACCTAATCTAAACCTAACCCCAAGATAGTACCCAAGTTGACCTCACATTGGAAGATGTTATGATAAGTCACTATCCATTTGAATTTATAATCCTAATTTTCCATTAACTTTTTGGGATCAAAAGGTGGTCTAAGGGGGTTATTTTGGTGAAAAATAAGTGCTCTCATGATAGTGATATGGGTTCGGGGTCTAAATTTAACCTTTAGTAGGCCTAGATGACCTTGCAAACCCTTCAAAAAAGTCACTTTCTTAGAATTTCAAAATTGGAGAGTTCACATGTTTCTTCCTCTTGGCGAAGATTACAATTTTAGAAGGGAAAAGTGTGTAAGAGAAAGTGTCTTGATGTTTTTGTCAAAAATATAGTGGGAGAGTCTTTTTAGTGGACTTAGAAAAACTAGTGGAGTATACATCCACTCACTAAGTTTAGAGACAATTAGTGTTTTGAAGGGAGAAGACCAATGAAGGGAGCTTTTCAACAACTATCATTTTCCATTTTGCAAAAGGATTGGAGGTTGGTGTTTCTTGCATTTAATTATGTTCTTCCATTTTGAAGTTAAACCATGGTATTCGATTCATGAGCATGTAGGAAGTGAGAATTCCATTGTAAGAAAAATGTTTAGTATCATCTTGTATCATGCTGTGTTGTGTTGTGATGAGCGTGAAGTTTCTATTCTCATTATTTTCATGTGTTTTATTTTCATAATTTTGTGCATGAGTTTTGTTATGGGTGTGAAGACTTCTCTCACCCTTTGGGAAGGGAAGAGAAGTCTTGGGTGAAGGGGTTAGTTGGGCTTGAAAATTTAGTTGATAACCTTGGAGTATGGGCTCCATTGTATGCCATAGTAATTCACATCTTGCCTTGGGGGTGATAGGAGAAGTATGGTGTGTAGTGCCTCTCCCATTTGTCTTTTTTAAGTCATTTTGATGGATGCAACCTTCTTGATCTATTGTTGTGATGGATCATGATTGTGACCATGAGTGGTCTACACCGTTGAGGTGTTTGGATTTATATTTTTGTATCAATTGCTTTGATTATGCTTTTGATTGATCTATGAGATTATGATTTATGGTTCACTAAGGTTTGTGTTATTGCTTACTAGGATCGATGTGGTATCATGAGGTTGTTCCATGATTACCCTGAGATGTGTGTAGAGATTGCACTATGTACTATTACCATGCTATACTAGACTAGGTTCCTATAGTAGTGGATAGTCATGTTTATGACTGTATTTATTTATGTGTTTTAAGTGCCTTTTTTTTGTTTCTTAATCAATAATTATTAAATGCTTAAGTAATTAGAAATGGATTGTTCATGTTGGATTATTTGGTTATGTGCTATGGACATTTACCTTGTTATATTTTGATATGAGAGATATCTGTTACTTATGTGATGTCTTACATTTGAGAGGACCTGAGGGTTAGATGTTATACTTTGATTTTAGTATCATAGATGTTAGACTTATATGCTGTTTAGTTGATCATATTGCATGAAAATGCCATTTTGAGATGACAATGTGTTTTATGATGATATCTAGTATTTGGACATACCCCCGATTATGTTAAGTGATGGATTTAATGCTATGGTTATTTTTCATTCCTATGTTGTTATGCTTTATGCGAACATATGTAAATAGATTATTTTAATATAAATTAATAAATGGTTAAATTAGGTGATTTAATGCATTTATTGCTTCGGCTATGTTATTATATGCAAGTGCACTTGATTGTGTTGTTTAGTGTGCAGGATTGATATCCCTAGCAGTGGTACATGGCGTTAGTGATTCAACCTTTCATATTTTACCAATGTCATCCCTATATGGTCGATGTATCCTTATTTTAATTGTGTTATTAAACCTTTTGGTGATTATTAAATCTGAACTCATTTGCATTATGTGATTAGACCAGTGAGCCTATCTGTGCATTTAGAGTTTTGCATTGTTGCAAAAGTTGTTAAGAAGATTTATGTGTTTTTGGTTTTCAAGCTTTTTAATTGATTTATTATAATTTTTGGTAGCTTTGCCATAGATGAATTTGTATTTATAGGAATAGCCTATTTTCATTTGGGTTGATTTGGGGTTTAACTAGGTTGGCTAGTTATTTGCCCTAATTGATTATTCACTCGAAAAGTGAATAAATATCCAAAACGAAATTTAATTCCTCACTTCTCACTTTTGAATTAGAAAGTTTGAGAGTAAAACCCAAAATCCTCTTCATGAGGATTTACTATTATGTTTGTTGTGGGAGCTACAGGCATAAGATAGTCACAAGGTTGGGCTTGTTGGATCTAGCTTAGGGAAACCTTGGATTGCCATGATTTTCAACTACTTTTGTGGGCTATTTATTTTATGGTTCAAATTCTCATTTTTCCCTTTTGGCTATGAGATAGGGCTTTCCTATTTTATTGTTTCTACTATGTTTCTGCATTTTTTTTTTTAGCCATTTCTTTGTAGGATGAGAACTAGTGTTCCCCTCCATTTTTGTATGTTACTTCTACCCAATTGGGTGGGTACAAACATTTCCCTATTTTTTGAGATGAGGGTTTGGAGTTTTATGCCGTTATGCTGGCCATTTTTTCATACGGTGTCCAAACTTGATTATTGTTTGATATTTGGGGTTTTTGTGCCCAAAGGCCAAATGGGTTTTAATTTTGAAGTTTTTCAAATTTTTAGAGTTTTTACCTCATTTTTTGTGCCATCCTATTTTCTCAAGTTTTCTTGGCACAATGTGGGTCATGGACCTTGATGATCTATTTGGATATTAGTCATACCACTATTGCACTTTTATGTTGCATTGGGGTGCATGTCGCATGCATATTGCTGACACTGTGGTTGGTTGAGTGACTTTATACCTAGTTTTATGGTTTCTTTTGGACCCTTGTTATTGTGTTTGTAGACACTAAGATTCATGTAGAATCTATGCTCCTGGATTGAGGCCAGTTGAGTGAGTTCATGATGTTTGGTCTTGTTGCATCATTGGGATTCATGTAGAATCTATACTCTTGGATTGAGGCCAGTTGAGTGATTTCATGATGTATGATTTTATTGGCTTTGGGATTCATGTAGAATCCATCCTTCTTGTGTTGCTTTCAGTTCGGTGTTATCTTTTGCATTACATTCTCATCCTATCCTTTTGTTATGATCTTCATGATGGTGGTGCACCACACACAAGTATGTTGACGTATATTTGTTGGGTGACTTGTGAGGCCTGATCTTCCATGGTTTTTTTGGAAGTTATGATCATTGGGGCTGGGTTGGGAATATGCATGCCCTTGGGCACTTGTCATAGGGTGAGCATGGGTAGGGTAGGGTAGCATATGGAGGGGGCTTCTATCTCACAGCCTAGTGTCATGACACCATAGGGTTGGCAGAGGAAGTTTTAAGTAAGTGATAACTAAATAAAATGTGTGTTATTAAAATTAAAGATAATAAAACAATACTTCAGTGTATGAGCCTCCATTGAGGGAGTTGAGTCTACACAATGTATGAGCCTTCCATTGAGGGAGTTGAGTCTGCATAGATCTGAGCTTGGGCTTGTTGATTCCAAGTGACTCTCCATGATGTTAGACCCTACTTAGTAGCCTATCGAGTGTCTGACCAAGCCCTGTACTACTTGCATTGTCTTAGGTTCTTGGTTACTACCATCATACTGTCTTGCGTGAGTGTTAGCCTTGGATGTTGTTTTTTGAGTTTGTGGTTGGATCATTATCTCCATTAGCATGGTGGGTGTCAACCTACGGGTACCACATGGTTGGGAGGCATAGCTACCTCTACCACTACTAGGGACTGATGTACATAGATGGTCTTGTCCTAGTGTGACCATCGCTGGATATTTTCACTTGATGCTTTAGGGTTTGAAGTATGCTTTCTTGTGATTTATGCTTTCATTGGAATTATTGGATATCATGTTTAGATGATATCAGTTTATTTGATGCATTTCCATATTATGATATTTAGCATATGACTTGATGATGTGAATTGTTGTATTAGATTATCTATTCCTTATTGGTTAGCATGTTAGATTTTCTTATTATGCTAACTAGCATATGATAGATGATGTTATCTACTGGTAGGATTATCTTATTCTTTACTACTAGCATGTTAGATTTCTGTATGCTTATATTGTAGCATGTTTTAGTAGTGACATCCCTATTACAATAGTATTAACGATTCGATCGATGGCTTGGGATGTTATGCATGGGGGATGGCTAGGATCCATGATGGTCTTATGATACTATTGATGGTTGGGAGGAATTGCATACTTAATTAGTTGTTTTGTAAATTGTGATGTTGCTTATGTTCACTGCAATGTTACTTTCAGTACATTCTTTAATGCTTTGGTTTAGATGGTTAGATGTCCCTCTTTGCTTGTTGTTTATGCACTCGAGTGTTCACTCCTCAATCTATGTGGATCTGCTACTCCTCGGTGTGGAGGTTTTGAACTCATTTTTTCTCAATTTTTCCCCTTTTATGTTTTCCTTAAGTGTTTTTGTGTTTCTATGGGCCACATTTTATCTGCATGGTGCGACACAAAAATGTATCGCACACCCATTGAAACCCTATCATGCGTCCACTGATTCTATCACATGCCTCTTGGAGAAACATTGTGTGGTACTAGAAAGTATCACATCTACTTGTGAGAAATGTCATACGACACCCTAAAAGTGTCACATACCTTTGGGAGAAGTATTGCCTAGTCCCTGAAAGTGTCACACTCCTTCTTTAAAAATGTCACGTGATACTTTTCTATGCTATATTAAAGTATCACCTGGGTTTTGTAAAAACCTGTGCATGCAAGCAGCGAGAACTTTTTGGTCTAGCTTAAACTTTTTGAGAGCTGATTTGGATACTCTCTTCAGTGTTCTTCAACCCTATGGTGTTTCTTTTTAATTTTTGTTGTGTGTGTTTCTGTAGTCAATCTCTTGGGGTTTAAAATATATCATTTAAGTATAAGTTGACGTATATTTAATTCCTTATACTTAAGATATATGTTAATATATGAAAAAAATATTTTGAGATAGGTTTTAGACCTCTTGGAGATGAGATAAAGATTCTAAGAAATTTTAGGGCTTCAAAAATCCAGACTTAGCCAATTTTCAGGGCTTCAAGATTTCAGACTTAGCCAAATTTCAGAATTCTGCATCTTACCCCAACTTGGTGTTTTTTTGATGAGTGGTTGTTTCTTGAGCCCTCATCTTGTGTGTGGTTGTTGTTGGCTTTTGTTCACATGTGTCGTTTTGGTAGAGGCATTCAAAGATCTATTGGTTGTTGGGATTGTGGTCAAGTCTTCCATTGTGATCTTTGTGATCCCTGTATGATGTTGTCATGTGCATTCATACTTGGTAAATTTTCTTATTATCTTGGTTTGTATTGAATCCTTGTTCCAAGTATCTCTTAGTAGGGCATTACATGGTGTGGAATGTAAGTCTATGGAGTATGGGCTCTAAGGAAGCTATAACTAATGGTAGTATATTTGGAGACTAATTGTGAAAGCTCCATAAGGGAATGGAAATTGTTATTTTGTGAAAGCCATGAAAGGGCATGAAAATTGTGTATTAAAGATATTATTTTATATCAAAAGTCTCCTATTTGAAAAGCATATCTTCACCCTATGTTCATGGTTCCATTGGTGAACCATTCTGAAATATCCTTGGGATGGAATTGTTCGAATGTTGTAATGTGATGTATATGCATTTCCAAGATTGTATGTGAAATTTCATTTGAGCCTTGTTCCCGCAGCTTGGGAATGGTCTCTTTGGAGGCCTATAGTTGTAAGGAGAGTACCCATGGTCTTTGCTATTTTATTGTGATAGATTTTTTGAGTGTGTACTCAAGGGAGTAATAGAAAAAGCTTGGATAGATCATCTTGTAGATGTTGCTTGAAGGAGAAAACTTGTCATTGTGCATTGTAAATTCATTGGAGAATCTTTGTCCATCTTATTCATGTTGTTGCAATCAATGATTGCATTGATGTAATAGGGATGGGAAACCTGTGTGCATTTCATTTGTAAAGTTGAAATATCCACCTATGTTAGTGTGTATCACATTTTTAAGGTTCAAAATCTTCATTTTATGTACATTATTGTGAATAGTGATTTCATGAAAGAAATGAAGAACTTGGGAGATGATCATATGTGTTTTCATTTTACTATCAATACCATTCATTTAGATGTTTTGAAATGGTAAGATTATTGTATCATAATAGTCACAGTTGGATGTAAAAATGGAGCCATCTCAAAGGATAAATTATTGCTATTGAGACTTAATGGATGAGCATGCATATGTAGAATAATATCCATTTGAATCATACGTAAATATAAGTGAATTCATTTTAAAGGTTTATTTATGAAAATAAAATTTTATAATGCATTATTTCATTTGGAAAATTCAATTAAAGTTCCATTATTGATGGTAAAGGATTAATCTAGAAGTCTCATGCTTGATCATGTTTCAACTAGAGTTCATGTATTAAGATTATTGTTTAAGAATTTTCAATCTAGACATATTCATTTCAATGTTAATGGTATTATCAAACTAACTATCAACCAAGGTTCATGGCTAAACACATTAAATTAAGGGAAGTGAACCTAGTAGAATTCATAGCATAGAGGAAGAAAATATAATAACAAATAGGTTTGTAAGTGCAAATTTACTCTCTTGATTTGGTATGGGAGAAAGTACACTCAGATTTTTATTACACACCAATTTAATATTCAAGGAGAATATGCTTAGAATATTCTCTATAGAGTATCTAATTAATAATACCCCTAATCAAAAGAAAATTATAGAATTACTTAGTCAATATCTAGTCAAATCGAGCACGATTTTCAAAAGCTAAGAACAAGTAATAAAGAAGCCAAAAATATTTGAATAGTCTTATCAAAGGGTTGACCGTCATCAAAAGAGAAAATTTTAAAAAAGAGAGGAGGCAACCTTGAAACATGTGTTTGTCTAGGAAAGGATTCATGGCAAAATAATGATTGGAAGATGGGGAGTGGGCTCCATCTTCCACAAAACCTCCTCACCTTCTCCCAACCCTATGTCTTCCAAACCATGAGAGACATTTAATGTTGCTAACATAATGCTTGATAGGGAACCTTAGTAGTGGATTAGGCATCAAGAGTTTAACTAGAGGGGAAATAAAATTCCACACCTCACAAACACCTCGAGCGTACCCATACTACCTCATCCTATCTTATCTATGCCAAGCCTTGAGCTACCAAATTAGGCCATAAAAGGAGTTTCCATTTGACATATGAGCCAAGGGAAGAGATAGACATCCAAAGTTTAAGAGATAGAAGGAAGGGACCACGTGGCCCTACCACACACAAGTCCCAGACACTCTCCTTCTTCACACCTCCCATTTTCCTAGATCAGTTACATGAGATGAGTGAGGGGTCGTGACCTTGGATACATCAATTTCATGTGCCTTGATTCAATTGCCACACATAGCACTTGAAAGGTGAGTGAAGGTAGCAAAATATTAAAGGGACACATGGGTAGGTTGGATAGATAGGCATTTGGGTGTGTTACATGGTATAGTTAGAAATGTAATTAGTTGGTTCATATTAGTAAATTTTAGTGAGCAAGGATTTCAGAATAGTAGTTGGTAATGGTAGTAATTAATGCTTAGGTTTGACTCTTTCCATTAATAGTTAGTTGGGTTTTAGGGTATTAAGATATTAGTTAGTAATTGATTTTACTAATGTGGATTGGTAAATAATAAAATAGATAGTAGTAAGATTAGTAGATGGGAAGTATACCAATTAGTAAATTAGAAATGACTAAAAGAATTTAAATATAGTGAAGTTACTTTCAAAAAATATATCATAAATTATTGTACTGAGTTTGAATAGCAAGTTTGGAAGTTAGTTAGGGTTTATGTTAGACAGATAAGAATGTTTTGAGATAGTTAGTAATTAGGATATATATGAAGGTTTAGTATTATTAATAATGCACTTATGGGTTTATTAATATGTTGCAAACATTTAATGAAGTATATGTCAAATAAAATTGATTAATTGTGTATTATCTTTGATGTTACACAAAATGTCATATCATTACTAGTCAATGTATGCCAAGATCACTTGGGCATTGAAGATAGTTCTGTGCAGCTACTGAACAATCTTGAGTTTGCCTAGTTAGAAGGCGGTGTCTATTGAGTTTACTTGGGTGTCAAAGGAAAGCCTACAAAAGATTAGTGTTAACCGAGCTTGGTCGGTTAACGAAGGAAATGTTGGATGGAACCAGTGTTAACCAAGCTCACTCAATTACCAAAGGAACTTTTCTAGAATATAGTATTGATCAAGTTTTAGTTGCTTAATATAGGAAAATCATTTTTGAGTTAGTGTCTATTGAGAAGGGTTAGCTAATAAAGGATTTTCTTATTTTGGCATATTAAGTTCAATTGATTTATCTGATGGTTCTAGCCAAGTGAGAAGATTAATATTAATTGTTCTAAGTTGTATTTGAGCCGACTTGACAACATGAAAGATGTAAATAAAAGGTCAAATCGAGAATTTGAGTGTGAATGCATAGAATATTTTGAATAGCTAATGATGTAAAGAAGTGAATTAGAAGGATAAGCAGAATATCCTTGTGAAGATGAAAGGATACATTCAATCAGGAAGGTTCAAGTGTAAGCTAGAATTAAGATATTTAACTAGAAATTTAGTTGCATCCAAATCAGGTCATGTTATTATTACTCTAATCATTGTAGTAGTGATCTAAATCTCTTAACATAGTTGGCTTAACAACTATTTGTAAATCCTCTAACAAGGTGGTAGTTCTATTGAATTATCTAAAGCCTCTAACAAGGCCACTCCCAATAGGGTGATTAAATCCTCTAATAGGGTCACACCTAATAGTGTGTTTTTTAATCTTTGATAGGGTTGGCTCTTAACAAGGCTCACTTAAGAAGAGAAAAAAATAATTAGTTGCAATTGGTGGTTTTTCCCAAATTGGGTTTCCATGTTAAATATTGGTGTCAAATGTGTTCATGCTATTTCTTTTATGTGCTTGCAACTAAGTTAAAGTAATAAGTGATCATAGAAAACATCTTAAGTTTTGCATGTTAAGTTTTTGCTAAGTAATTACAGTGTTTGCCAAGTTACAATTTTTCTTGGTTTGTCGAACATCTATAGAACTAAGCTTTTACAAAATTATTTTGTACTATCATCTAAAGGATCTAGGATTTATTTTTGAAGCAATTGATTCACCCCTCCCTTCTTAGTTACTTCTCTTATATTTCCAAAAATTGGTATCAAAGCTTTTGGTGCTTGTGGAGAAGGTTTCAAGGAGCTAAGCTAAATATTAGGATGTCTTATAGAAGAGGGATTCCCAAGTTGAATAGAGACAATTTTGCAGCATGACAAGGACTTATGAGATTACATTTGGTGGCTATCAATGATTTAGGTTGTAAATATCTTGATGAAGAATATAAGATTCCCACTAGAACATTATTAGTTGAAGCCATTACCAAAAAGAAGAATCATAACATCATGATGATTGATATTGCATCTATTCTCAGTTATGCTGAATTTGATGAAGCAAAAGATTGCAAAATAGCTCATGCAATGTGGACAAAAATAAAAGACATCTATGGAGGAGATGACAATGTAAGAAGAGCCAAAGAAGAAAGTCTCAGAGGTCAATTTGATTAGATGAAAATGAGAGAAGATGAAAATGTTGCAAAATATATGGAAGGAATCAAAGCAAGTGTGAGGGCAATCAAAGTATTTGGAGGAGACATTGATGAAAAAATAGTTGTAAGCAAGGTACTCAAAATTCTTCTTCCTATTTATGCAATTAGAGTATCAGCTATTAAAGAAATGAGATGTGATCCAATTAACAAAATAACTTTGGACATTATAGTTAGAAGATTGACAGCTTTTGACTTGGATAGCTATGATAACTATGCTCCTAATTCAAAAAATATTGAGTTTGCAATTGAAGCCAAACTCTCACTCAACAAAAAGAGTAAGAAATCAAAGGCAAATCAATAAGTAAATGATAAAGAAATTAAATAAAGTTCTAACAATGATCAAAAAATTATTGAAGCCCTACTTGCAAAGAAATACTCCAAAGGCAGAGGAAAGTACAAAGGCAAGACTCCTCTAATCTATTTTTCTTGTGAAGAAGTTGGTCATATTGCTACTAGGTGCCCAAAAAAAGAAAATAAGGATGAAAAGTAAAGTAAAAGGTAAAAATGCCAAAAGTAATTCAAGAACTACAAGGACCACAAGGAAAAAGGTAAGAAATATTTTTTATGGCTAAAGATTTTGATAACAGTGAAGATGAAATATTATATATTGCTATAAAAAATGAATTAGATGATGAAGGAGATAAGATGGCACTTATCCCCCATGTTAGAAAAAAAGATAGATGGATTATTAATAGTGGCTGGTCACATCATATGACTAGAGATAAAAAAATAATATGAACACGTGGATTATTATGATGGTGGCAGTGTGAGATTTGGAAGCAATGAACCTTGTAACATAAAAGGAAGAGGATGTATCTCTTTGAATAATGAACTTGTATGTGATAATGCTTATTGTGTTGAAGGACTAAAGCATAATCTGCTAAGTGTGGTATAGTTGAATAACATTGGATTCAAGGTAGAATTCATGAATGGTAAGGCCAAATTGTTGGATGGAAAAGGAAATCTAGTTAGATTTGGGAAACAAACAAAAGGTAACCTATTCTATCTTAATCTTAGAAAAAGTTCTTGTTTTATTGCTCAAGTAGAAGAAATTTGGTTTTCACACAAACTATTATGTCATGTAAACTTAGATAATCTGATTAAGATAAGAAAACATAGAAGAGTAAGATGTATTCCTAGTTTAAAGAAACTTGATATGGGTTTATGCAAAAATTGCCAAATCAGTAAAATGGGAAAGACTAGTTTCAAAAGAAAAAACTATCAATTTGAAGAAGTATTAGAGCTTGTACATACAGACTTATGTGGACCTATTGGAATACAGAGTTATAGTGGAGAAAATATTTTCATTCTTTTTGTTCATGATTATTCTAGAATGATGACTGCAATGTATCTAAAAGAAAAATTAGAAGCTTTTCAAAAATTCAAGTTATATTGGGCAAGAGTAGAAAAAGAAACTAGAAAGAAGTTAAAATGATTGAGATCAAATAGAGGAGGTGAGTTCATTTCCAATGAATTCAATGAATTCTACATTGGAAAAGGAATTAAGAGACAAGTATCATCCCCTGGTACACCATAGTAAAATGGTATAGCTAAAAGAAGAAATGGATTCATCATGGATTATGCAAGAACATTGATGATAGAAAAGAATGTTGTAGTCAAATACTGGAAGGAAGTAATCAGCACTATAGTTCATACCTTGAACAAAATGCTGATGAAGAAAGACTCAAATGAAACTCCTTATGAACTATGGTATGGCTAGAAACCTAATGTAAGTTATTTTAATGTATTTGGTAGCAAATGTTATATGTTGAAAGTGTTGATCTCATATTGGTTTCAACATTTGAGTGTCAACACACTTAAGTTATTTACTAAGTTTATGTCGACCTAGTAATATATGCCGAGTATAATATGTATAGATTCCAAGTTGCAATAAGTTCCAAGCTAGCCAAAAATATAGTAAGTGCTAAGTTACTCAAGTGCCAAGCAAATAGATGATTCCAAGCAAGTTCAAGTGCCTAGTCAGCCTGACATATAGTAAGAGTTGAGCATCAATATTATCAAGTGTCAATGACACAAAATGGACCTAGTTGTTTGTGATGGCACAAAAAAATATGTAAACAGTTTGTATGCTAACTCATGGATAGATCTCAAAGCTTAGAGATAAGATTAAATCTATTTTGATTCCCCATGCAATCAACATGCAACCAATTAGAAAAATGGAATGGTAAAGAGGAAAAAAAAGATAAATCTTAACCATAGATTCATATCTAACCCTAAGTCATGAAATATTTATAAGGAAGTCGAAGCCCCATTATTCAAAAAGTGAATGTGATGTGTGTGAGTGAAGAATAGAAGGAGAAAGGGGTAAATTGAATTGAAGGCATTCAAGGTCACTTAGAATGAGGATAGAACTATAGAATCAGTTAGCAGAATAGAGGATCAGTGTTACAACATCTTCATATCAGATCAGTAAGAATCAAAATGAATAGAATAGAGATCTAAAATTAGCAATACTAGATTGTAAGTAGTTAGATCAAACATTCTACTATACTTTCTAACAATTGTATTAGCAAGATGAAATCCTTTGGACTAATTTTGACTTAACACTCATTGAGAAATCTTTTAACAGGGTGACATTCCAAGTGGATGTTCAAAATCCTTTAAAAAAGTACACTTCTAGTAGGGTGTGAAATCCTTTAATAGGGTAGGCCTCTGATAGGGTAGACCATGGCTCATGGTCAAACTTTGTAACCTTAATAAGTTACATTTATTGATGCATCAGTAAAAAGTTGTGGGTGTCATCCCCAGCCCAATTTTACCTTCTCATTTGGAGGGTCTATGGGTGATCATATCTAGTGTCAAGTGTTTGTGTGAATACATTTACATTACATGTTATTTCATTATGTTGATGTATTATTGATTAATGTTAAAAAAAATAATTAATTAAAGTTTAGGACATCTAATTCACCCCTGCCTCAGAAGTACATTTCCCACTTGTAAATTCCAACAATTGGTATTAGAGCTAAGTTCTCATTAGGAGAAGCCTTACAACTTAGAGAAAATATCTTAAGATGGAGGTCTACAAAGGAAAGATTTTAGAGAACCAAGGAATTGAGATTCAACTCATTCTTCATTCACTAGAAGAAGCCATAGCGACATTTAGGAAATCCTTAAAGAGAAGAAAAGAAATTACCATTGTAGAAAATGACACATAATACAAAGAGATTGACACCACCAAATTCTGTTCTAATGGAGACTCAAATGAGTTTGATATAGAAATAGAAAATCTAATGAAGAAGACTAGAGCTTAAGTAGAAGAGATCAGAAATCTCAAGATTGAACAAGAATCACAAGCCATGATGTTATGTGAAGTGAATGAACAAAAGAAGAGAGCCATTGAAGACAAGGTCATGATAGAAGAAGACACGAGAAACCTAGCCAACAAATAGGTAGAGAAGTCAATTAAGCTTTCCATAATTTCCAACATGCAAATGGATACCCTGAGCTAGATGATGAATGCTCATCATGAGCTAAATGATCACCACACTGAAGTTGTAGAATGAACAACTACAAAGTGATCTAAGAGGAGAGAGAGAGATTTTTGAAAGCTTCAATAAGCCAAATGAAGCCATCAAGTACTTTGAGAAACTATTGAAATCCCCTAGAACTAGCAATAAAACATTAGGGCTAGGCTATACTACACTGAAGAAGGAGAAACATCCAAGAATGCTAAATAAAGGAATGAAAAAGTTAAGAACTCCAAACCCACTTGTCATTTTTGTGATAAGAAGGGACATATTGCTAATGTGTGTAGGAGCAAGAATTCAAATCAACATGATAAATCTAAAAACATGGGTCACTATCATAAGTGCAACAAATAAGGTCATCAAGCACATGAATCCAAAACAAAAACCATGCATGCACCAAGATTTGAAGGTTATTGCTACAACTCTCAAAAGTATGGACATAGAGTCTTCAAGTGTAGATCTAAGCCCATGTGGTCATCAAATAAACTAGCAAAAGAAAGAAGTCACAGACACTTCTATAATTGGGGCTACAATACTAGGAAAATTTTTCACTACTGTCAAGAGTATGGGCACATCCCTAAGAACTACATAAGAACACATTTTAGTGATAACTATAATAGATGATTGAGTTAAACCACGTACTTTAGTTGATTGAAGATTGGTCATATCAATAAGCATTGTCCAAAAAGGTCAAAAGCACCCAATTTTGAGTTCAACAAAGGAAAAGGAAAAGTAGATGTTAAACACATTAGAGGAGAGATGAACAAGACATGGAATAGAAGAGATGAAAGAAACACATTAAATGGAGGGATCACTTCTGTTGGAGTTGATGAAAGCCAACTTCGAAGATGCCCAAGATCACCTGCATGTGAAAACCTGTCAAAGAGAAGCCAAGGAGAGGAAGAGCATGGAGCAAGGGAAAAACCATAAACGGACATGAGAGAAAATATGCAAACACAAGAAGAAAATGTATTTACAATATACAATAAGTGAAATGTTATGAAAATACAAAGAGGGAGCCTGCTTATAGAGAGCTCGAGGAATCTTCTAGAACAAGCTAGAAGATGCTAGGAGATAAGTGTGACAACTAAGCATATATCCACATAAGGTGGAAATTCCTCGAACAATGTGAGAGGATAAGTATGACTTTGGAGAGAACAAACTCCCGTATTGTCAACAACTTATAACTAACTCCTAGACTACAACTAATAAATAAATGCATTTACCTAAGTAAGCTTAAGTAATAGAATAAATAATTAATAAATAATTAATTATTTACTCTAACAACTTCACCTAATAGGGCAAGTGGTCACACCTCATCAAACTAAGAAAAAGAAGGTATGTGGGACTGATATTTAAATACTTTATTATCAATTAGTTCTAAGATATGTAACTATTGAAAAGGATAAATTAGCATGAATAAAAGATGCAAGTCAACAAGGAAAATCCAAGGTCAAATCTTCAAATTTTCATATTAAGTGCTGAGTGTGACAAGTTCTCTTCAGATGTCAAGTAAATATTAGTATGTGCTGAGTTTTCAACAAAATCCAGTTGAAGCTGAGTAAATAGTGTTTATCGAGTAAATTTAATATCAGTAACTGATGAGTTAAGGGAAATTACTATAGATTTTGAGTAAATTAGAAATAACATAAAAGCCAAGTTTACAACTGTATATGAACTATGAATTAAATGTGATATTTTAAAGGGTATAAGGCCAATTTTTGACCATTTGTTGTCATTACAAATCTAGAGCAAGAGTGAACAAGAGTGAAGAAGCAATCTGTGAACCTATTTGAAGCATTTTCATAGATTCAAGAAATAACTAAGCATCATTTCATTGATCTAGAGGTATTATTCAAGTGTCGAGTTACATAGTTTTGAATTTGTTAAAATCCTAAATCCTAGTTTGAAGTATGGCTTCTAGTTCAAAAAATGTTAAGGATAAGGAGACATTTGAGGTTCAGTTCATTAGTAATGAAGTTAAACAACCCAATTTCAAGGCTATACCTAAAATTGCATGCAAACAAGAACCTTTAGGGGCATTCTCAATGATTCTGCCAAAGGTTGTAATGGTACAAGACATTAGAAAATGCTTTAATTGCAAGGTTGGAGGGATTGGGGATATGGAAATCTATCAAGCCTATGGCAAGTAATGTGAAAATGAGGTGTTAAAGGAAGAGTTCAAGATTGTGGAAAGAAAATGGTTAACCCATGCCCTAGAATTCCCCATTGTCTTCAAGATAGAGTAGATAAAGATTGTCCTAAGAAGAATCCATGATGGATGCCTATGGATAGAGGGAGGACCCATCAAAATAATGAAAAAAATTGTGTATAGGGTTATAGGTTACCCAACCCTAGATCTGCCCAAAACCCTAAGGAGCAATTCTAAAGAGGTAATTGAGAAGAATATTGGAGCTAAATGGAACAAGAGAGTAATGACTATTGATACAATCTTAGACCCTCTTCTCGAATTTTCTATTAGAGTCAATTCCCACAAATTCTATCAATCAAGAAGACTAAATAGTGTTTCATGTATTGCAGTAGATGTAGGATATAAGATTGTGAAGAAAGATCACACTTATGTCTTGCTAAACTTCAAATGTAATAAATAATGGAGAACCTAGGAGAAATAAGGAAATCTTAAAGTGCTCAATGAAAATTTGGTTCAATGTTGGTATGTATATTCTTTTATGTACAAAATGAGTTCCCATATCTTGGAAAGTTAGGATGGAAGACAAATAGATCCATAGCTATGTAGATCAATGAATATATTGAACAAATGGGCGATAATTTTGAGTTAGTAATGACTAGCTATTTTGAGGACTTTAAGAAGTCCATGAAACAGAGGTTTGGAATTCTTGTTTCATTAGTAGAGTAACATTATATTGAAATTTGCTTCCTAGTAGATATTGACTAGACATACATATAGGCTCCACTGCCTAGAGTCGGATGGCTAAGGCCTTTGGGATAGTTGATAAGTTAGCCAAACTCTTTGGTAATTATGATGTTGTTAAATCCAAGGTTGAAATGGAGTTTAAAACTACCTCAACCTTAAAGAAGAAAGATAAATTGGTGAGGAAGCTAAAGAATTTTTTTGGAGAAGGTCAAGGAAATGATGATGAGGATGAAGAAGAATAAGGCCAGGAGCCTCTTGCCTAAACAAAAGGTATGGGCGAAGATGTAGAAGAAGAAGGTGTTGAGGAGGAATAAGCTGAGGAAGCACTAGCTAAACAAAAACTAAAGAAGAGGAAGGATAAAACACAACCAACATCATAACCAAAAGGGAAGAAAGTAGTAAAACCAAGCACTGCAAAGCCTACAGCCCCAACAACTGGAGCCAGTACAAGGGAAACTACTCAAAAAGCCAAGGAGTAGGAAAAAGAAAAGAAGAAGGCTACTAAACAAAAGGGTCTTGTTTAGAAGAAACCTAGAAGAAAGTACATTGCACAACTAGAGACTAATGCTTAAAGGATTGAGTCAAAAGACAACAACCAATTCAGAGTGGTAAGTCACACTCCCAAGTCCGATCTAGAAAATATCTATGATAATGTTAAAGACAATGCTGACTTAATTGGATTAAAAAACATTGATTTTTGTAAACTTGGTAGAGAGCACCAAAATATGGTAGAAGAGTCAATATATGCCATGGTGGAAAAATTCAAGAATAATCCTCTTGAATTGGATAATACAATGTCCAAGGATTTATATACAATTGTTGAGGATAAATGGAATTACTGCCTAAAATTCAAGAAACAAATAAGGGAATCTACCCTAGCTCAAGTAATGCCAGAGTTGATAAGGGGACATATCACCAAGGCAAGTAAGAAATTTGGAGGAAAATTTTCACCCAAATACAGGGGATTTAGCATTCTCCAAAATAAGATTCAGGATGTTTTCAATAAGTCCATTAAAATGTGGAAGTTGATTTATGGCTTGACTACTTTGAAAGAACAAGAAGAAGACCCCTTTGAGGGAACAAAAAATGGAGAAGACTAGGATGATGAAAAGGAGGAAGAAAAAGTGAAATAAAGGGTAGATACCATAGTGGCGAAGGCACAAAAGAAAACACATGAAACAACAATAGTTGAGGAACAACAAACAGAACTAAGTGTGCAAGACACACAATTTCCAGCACTAAGCCCTCCACATGACACAAACACACCTATAGACACTATAATAGTGAAAGATGTTCCTAATAGCTCAGCTCAAAAAATCAACCCATTAACTGCAGAGGATCTAAAGAAGATCCTTGACCAATCCACACTTCAAGCTAGATTGTGTGATAATCTAGTATGGGTCAGTGTAGATGGACTACAAAAAGTTGTAGCAGATATCACTAGAGACAAAGAAATCACACAAGAACAATCTTCTATCATCCTTATAGCTACAAGTGGACAACCTCAAGTGAAAACATCAATTGATACATTTTCAAAGGTTGACACCATAATACAAGTTGTCATAGTTGGACAACAGACACAGATTGCAGAGACAAAGGAGCCTACAACTGAAAAAATAGGATAGACACATGCTTTTGTAATTGATGCACAATCTCAAAATGTAGCAAAAATAATAGTGGTTGATCAAGGAAGATTAGATGATGATAAGGACATTCCAAAGGAAAAGGAGGAAGAAGCTATTAAGATACTGGTAAATCTACCAACTACTACAATTCCTACCAAAGTCATTCAGAACCTAAGCACTAATGCAATGCCACTTAGATTTCTACACCTAGCTCGAGCTCAAAAAATGTTGCAAGGGTACTTCACTATGGAGACCCAACACTAGATGACGAAATAGTTATATCAAAATATGACTATGCAACCATAATACTAGAATAGATCAATATAGTGCATGAGGCATTAGAGAGAAAGAAGAAACAAGAAATACTCAAGAAAGATTATAAGAAACAAGCAGCACTTCATGAGATAAAAGACATCAATTTAGATGCTTTCATCTTGCAAACACTTGAAGAAACCAAACCTATATTGGTGCAATCATCAAACATTGTGGAACAGGTGAAAAGTGAAGACCGAGAAGCCAATGCTAAACTCTTGGAATGGTATGAGAAGAAATTTCAAGCCAAGATTAATGAGAAAATATCAAGTGAGATAACACTATCACAATTGAAGCTAGCTACAAAAATTGAAAAAGTGAAGAAGGTACTTGAGAATATATTCTCAATATACACTAAATTGTGTGATCCCACACTCTTCAGACAAGAAACAAGCCAGAGGATACCGAGTCTCTAGAAAGAAACTTGAAAATATTTGGTATGTAACTACCACAAAATCTAGCTCAAAGTGAGAATCCTTTCAATACAATGCTTCACACACAAAAGGAACTAGTTGTATTAACCATAGAAGAGGCTAACACAAGAGCCAATCTAGTCATCATTCAAGCTTCCCTAATCCCTTACATAGAAATACTCCAAAAAGAACTAGCCTATGCTGGAATGTGTTAAAGAAAGATCCTAATCTTTCAACCATAGATGGCCTAGTTCACCTTGCAGAAAAGACGACCATTTAAATCAATTCCCTAGATGTTGCAATAAAAAATTTGGATACTGCTCTAAAGATTGTAATGGAAGTCAACAAGACTTTATAGGCTAAACATACAATTAGTGTATAGACCCTTTTGACATAAGTGTCAAAAAGTAGCAGATAATATGCCAAGGGGGAGATATGTAAGGAGGAAAAAAGAACGCAAAAAGAAAAACATATGAAAGGGGGAGACAAATATGAGAAAGGGAGAGCAAACAAAGGGGGAGAAAATAGAACAAAGAGAATATATAGAGTACATTAGATAAATAAAGAGTATCAGACAAAAAGTATCTACAGGAAGAAAATCTACTCAAAAGAGTAGAGATTTTGGATACAAAAAAGGCACATCAACAAAATTTTTAGGTACATAGTCTATTACAAAATTTTGAAAAATTTTGAAGTTTTGTATATATTCCAAACTATAAATATATTATACTCAAGGAGATTAGATGTGTTATGTATAGTTAAGTGTTTTTGACACTCATGTCAAAGGGGGATATTATTGATCTTAGATTGGTTTTGACAATTTAGTGTCAACACACTTAAGTTATTTAATAAGTTCATGCCAAGCTAGTATAATATATCAATTATAATATGTATAGATGTTGAGTTGTAATAAGTGCCAAGCCAACTAGAAATATCATTAGTGTCGAGTCACTCAAGTGTGAAGCAAATAGATGATGTTGAGCAAGTTCAAGTGCCGAGTTGGCCAGAAATACAGTAAGTGCTGAGCATCAGTATTATCAAGTGCCAAGTGACTACATTTGTATTGTCTTCCTATAAAATTGTTCTTATTTTTGGTCTAAGTTACTTATGAGGCATTTTCTTGTGAATTATGTTGGCAAGTATATTTTACTAATATGTATCAAACAACCATACCGAGGAGGATTCTTGATAAACCACCTTGAAAATTAGTGCATCATTAAACCTTCTTGTTATGTGCTATAAAGCTACTAACCAAGATCCCTAAGAAATCACCCTTTTTTATGTCAAAAATATGAAGTGGTCAAACTCCTTAAAACTCTATTAGCATAGATATATATTGTATCTTAAATTGGTTAAGACTATAGATGAACACTATGTTAAGTACCTTCAGTAAGGGTATAAACAATCTATAGATTGGACCTTGGCAAGGTAAAGAGTAGTTTATTAGCACCATTAGTTGAAGACAAAAGAACAGAACAACCTTCATAAATACACCATAGATGATATTTTAGTACCCACAATTTTTTTATGAACTCTAGGAGGAGGTTCATGCCTAGGGGGAGGATGTAAGGCCTAACCCAAATCTACCCTAGCCTAGATGACATATTTGCATTATGATATTTATAATTCAATTTTTTGATACACTTTTGAGACAATATGGTTATTCCATTTTAATATCTACATTTTGATGATCTGCACTTACATTTGCATATTTTGACCTAATTAATATAAAATAATTTCATTCATGTAATTGTGTTGATAGAAATTGAATTGTAGAAATGCTTGAAATATCAAATGATAATTTTAAGTGGAAGTTAGAGTTAAAGGATAGATTATAATATGCATTAGGATCTAGTTCACATTTCTAGGGAATCAATAGTCATAGATTCAATATTTCATCACTATGCTACAAAATAGATTATGTAGTTATTTAGAATAATAATTTGATCATGTTAAGTAAAGTTTAATGTTGATAATCAAAATTTGATATTAAATGTTTTGAATGTTTTATGTGAGAACGATTAGGAAAAAGTAAGTTAATTGGAAATTATGAAGTATGAAACTCTAATGTTGAATGTGATAATGATTTATTGCACATATTTACATATTTCTTATATGATTCTCTTGGACTACTAATGCTTGAGTTTAGTGTGTAGGAATTTAACCATGGGATTTAATTGGTAACCAAAACTCAGGCCCATGTGAACATGACATAGCCAAGGAAAATCTTTGGAAGATTCAAAACCTCATTATAATGTATTTATTTTGTAAATGTGAGTTTGCATGTGTAGTAAATTTAAATTCATGAATACATGAGAGACATGTCATATATTTTAATTTTTCACTTGACACTTGTGTTGTCCATGTGGAGATGACATGTCATTTTAGGTTTTTGGTCAAAGTAACCTAACTTAAACCTAACCACAATATAGTACCGAAGTTGACCTCACATTGGAAGATGTTAAGATAAGTCCCAATCCATTTAAACTTTGAATTCCAATTTTCTATTAACTTTTGGAAATGAAAAATTGGTACTGGGGGTTATTTTGGTGAAAAATAAGTGCTCTCATGATAGTGATATGGGTTGGGGGTCTAAATTTAACATTTAGTAGGCCTATATGACCTTGGAAACCCTCCAAACACATTACTTTCTTAGAATTTCGAAATTGAAGAGCTCTCATGTTTCTTCCTCTTGGTCAAGATTTCAATTTTGGTAGGGACAAGGGTGTAAGATATAGTGGCTTGATGTTTTTTTCCCAAAAAATATAGTGGGAGAGTCATTTTAGTGAACTTGGACAAACTAGTGGAATGTTCACCCACTCTCTAAGTTTAGAGAAAATTAGGGTTTTGAAAGGAGAAGGCAAAAGAAGGGAGCTTTCAACAACTATAATTTTCCATTTGGCAAAAGGATTAAAGGTTAGTGTTTCTTGCCATGTACTTATGTTCTTCCATTTTGAAGTTGAATCGTGGTATTGCATTCATGAGCATGTAGGAAGTGAGAATTCCATTGTAAGTAAAATGTGTTGTATCATCTTGTATCATGCTATGTTGTGTTGTGATGAGCATAAAGTTGTTGGAATATTCAAATGGGAAGAGTACTTCTGAGAGGGGGGTCAATCATAGTACCAATTCTTATCCTTTCAAACTCTTAATAACATATAACTAAAATTAACATGCATGCAAGTAAACAAACATAAAATGAGAACATGCATCAACACATAAAACAAGAGATTTTGGTAACCTAGAAACCCTCTAGGAATAAGAAGGTAAAATTGGGGTGGGGATGACACCCACAAAATTACTCCAGCAATGAATTCAACCACTTCTGATGGTTTTCGCTATTAAAGGCCTGCCCTGTTAAAGGCTTTACACTATGTCAATAGTGACCTATTGAAAGGATTTACAAACAATTTACATGAAGTGTCAGATTGTTAAAGGATTTACATGAAGGTTGTTAAAACCACCTAATACATAGGATTTTCTTGTCGTTTTCAAAGACTCTCTTACCTAGCTATTAAGCTAACCTATCACCATAGGATTTCAACTTCTAGTACAATTGTGAGAGAGTATTAGAACTTTTGACCTGATTGAATGCAATCTTGAAATGCTGGATTCAGGCGCTTGATCTGCTCTTTCTCTTTTGATCCTTGCTTGATTTGATCTCTGAATATATCTCCTATTCTGCTATGGTCAAATGGATATAAATTCTATCCCTTTCACTAAGTCTTTTCATTTCATACTGAGATTTCACTATAATATCCCCTTATGCAACTTTTCTTCCACACATACGATGGTGCATTCATCTTCCTTATAAAGAATGTGAAGACTTAGGGTTAGGTATGGATCTACGATCCAAATTAAATCTCAAATTCTTGCTCATATTTTTGCATTTTTCTCATTGGTTGCATGCCTTCACAATTTTCTAATTGGTTGCATGCAGATTTCATAGGGAATACAAATGACTCATCCTTATCCTTTTTCTCCTTCAAAATTTCACTAAGTCATCTCCAAAAATGGTTTAAATCTTACTTTTTGCAAGTGAAAACTCTTATGTTGATCTTGTGTTGCTCGGCACATGAAGTATTACTGATGCTCGCCACATACTATTTTTGGATTGCTCAGCATCAACTATGTTTCCTAGTTTGCTCAACACCTGTTGTATCTTATATCACTTGGCATATGTTGTTCTGAGTTGCTCAACATTTGAATGATTCTATTACTCAACACATGAACATACCTGTCTTGCTCAACATATGTTATACTATAATTTTCTCAGCACTAACTATGCCTCAGCATCTATTTATTTGACCAATAGAAGTTTGTATTCTCATTATTTTCTTTCTTTGTTTTTTTATAATTTTGTTCATTTCTTTCTTTGGGGGTGATAAGGGAAGTATGGTGTGGAATGGAAATTTATGGAGTTTGGGCTCCAAGGAAGCTATAGCTGATGGTATTGTGTTTAGAGAATGATTTTGAAAAACCCAAAAGGGCATGGAAATTGCTAGTTCGTGAAAGCCCTAAAAGGGCATGAATTTTTTTTATGGAAGATATTGTTTGATATAGTAGGTCTTCTATTTTAAAATCACACCTTCACCCTATGTTCATGGTTCCATTGGTGAACCATTGTGAAATATCCTTGGAATGGAATTGCTCAAATGTTGTAATGTGATGTATATTTATTTTCAAGATTGTATATGAAATCCCATTTGAGCCTTTTTCCCCTAGCTCAATGGTGGTCTCTTTGAAGGCCTATGGTTGGGAGGAGAGTACCCATGGTCTTTGCTTTTTTTTTGTGATGTATTTGCAGATTTTGTGCTCAGGGAAGCAATGGAAAAATCTTAGATAGATCATGTTGTAAATGTTTTTTGAAGGAGAAAACTTGTCATTGTGCATTGTACATGTATTGGAGAATCTCTCTCCATATTATTCATATTGTTGCAATAAATTATTGCATTGATGTAATAGGGAATGGAAACCTTTGTGCATTTCATTTGTAAAGTTGAAATCACCACCTATGTTATTGTGTATTACATTTGTAAGGTTGGAAATCTCTATTTTATATACATTATTGTGAAGAGTTATTTCATGAAAGAGATAAAGAACTTGGGAGAAAATAATATGTATTTCCATTATGCTTTCAATAATATTCTTTAGATGTTTTGAAATGGGAAGATTATTGTATCATAATATTTTTTGTTCGATGTAAAAATGCAGTCATCTCCAAGGATAAAATATTTCTTTTGACACTCAATGGATGAGCATGCATATTGGTGCAGGAGCACCTAGGTAGGCTAAGTGTGAAACCTAGGTATTTCTTTATTTTTGGCTTGTAGTGATGCTAGCCACATAACTATTCTAATAATAGGTCCTATGTGGTCCTTAGGTGTGTTTAGGAGACTTGGCAAGACCCAAAGTGACCAAGTTGCTAGAAGTTGCTGACTATTGTCAACTAGGTGACTTAGGTCCGAAAAAGGCTAAAATGGTCTAGAAAGGTTCCAATGGCTTTGAATAGTTTATTTGAAGACATTTTATGCATATTATATGTCTACTTTGTTTTTGTGCCAAATTTGGAGGTCTAACTCCATGTAGAACAAAAGTTGCTGAAATGTTGTCATGTTGTCATGACAACATTTTCTTGCAAAAAGCAACTTTTTGGCATTTGTGTGTTTAGAACGTCCTAACTATTTAGAACAGTTATGGAACTGATGGAGGAGCCTTTAAAAACGTGAGGACAGCCATTTTCAGGGGGTTGGACAAGTTGGTTTTGCATTTTGTACGAATTGAGCAAGTATTTTGTTGCCGGTTTTATGCATTTGAAGGAATTTTTAATAGAGGAGGATTGAATGGCCTGATTTTTGTGTTGGAAAAGTTCTGAAATATTTTTTTTAATCTTTTTGTAGTGTTGGTTTGATCATTTTAATTCATTTGCATTAGTGTAGAAAAATCTTTTTGTTCTTGGCAAGTTGCTGATCTGAACATGGCTGCACTTAGAAAATGGGATCTTAGGGCCACTTCCCACAATTGGAAACCTCTAGTATTTTGGGATTTGGAACTAGGATCCATGTACATTATGTATCAAGAAGGAGGGACCTTGAAAGCATCAGCAAGCATTTTTAAGGTGATGCCCTAGGCAAGCCAAATGCAACTTGGCTAGGAATCACAGTTGGAAAATGAGTTATGGGGAGGATTGAGTGTACAAATACCTTAATCCGGCTGCACAAAAAGTAATGAGAAGGTCTAACCTTGCTCTAGTCCAAAGGAGAGGTCTTGGAAAGGTGTCTAAGGTGGTTTTCCATCACAACAGCGATAAAGCACTTGAAATCCTCATTTTTGGCCTAAAACTATACTTTCATTGTACGGAAAGTTTGGAGGCTAGAAAATTATAGAATCTTGAAGTACTCTAAAAAGGGTATCCAAAAATATAATTTTTTTGTAGGGTTGTTAAGAAGTTTTTCAAGAAATCTTGTTTCCAGCTATTTAGGAGGGCTAATTCCTAGTAGCCTTTTTGGAGCAATTTGGTGTATCTTCCCTAGTAGATTGAATGCGCCTATGAAATCAGCATTGTTTAGGGTCATGGATGTTAGAAGGAGTCTACAAAAACTCTAGATGAAGAACTGGTACCCTTGGAGCTATAGATGGACTTGAGGGTTAATAGCGAACTAGAGCCGGCTAGTAAGAAATTTGATGTTACTTTGTTGGTGTACCCCCAACTGAAGGATTAGGATCTCTTGAGCAAGGTCCTAGTAATTATAGGGTGTGAAGAAGCCCTAGTGGGTCTAGTGAATGACCTAAGGTAGCCCTGAGAGAGAGCTTGGGGTTTGGAAGCAAGGTTGGGGTGTTACATCAGAGTGGTATCAGAGCAAGTTAAAGATTTGGGAAAGGTAGTTAATGTTGGAAGCCATTGAAGAATCAGTAGGAGAATCCATGATGGTGACAAATGTGGAGTTAGCTAAAGAAGTTGATGAGCAAAGGCAAAGAAATCAACTTCTTGAAGAAGCACTAGAAGAGGTGAAGAAAAAACTAGATGCAGTTGTAGAGGCAGCCAAGAAAAGAGATGAAGAAGAAGATGGGAATGGTAAAAAGGTAGCAGAGGAAGATATTGTACCTGAACCTGATCCTATCTTGCAAGAAGAGCCCTTCTTGAAGGCAATCAAAGCCTTAGTAGGTAAAGCTTTGGAAGGAGTGCCACTTTTCAGTGGTAAGATGGATATTGATGCAGTTATGGATTGGTTAGAGGGTATGGAGAACCACTTTGAGTGTGAGGGTATCTCAGAGGCACAAAAGGTTAAGGTTGCTAAGTCAACGCTTAGAGGCTCAGCCTTAACATGGTGGAAGTATGTACAGGATGAAAGAGTTAGCATGGGCAAGAATCCAATTGCAAATTGGAGTGCTATGGCAAACAAAATCAAGGAGAACTTCCTACCTGAAGACTTTGAGATCCAACTCCATAAAAAGAGGCAAGGACTGAAGCAAAAAGATCTTGATGTGACCTCCTACACTGAAGAATTTCAGAGGTTGTGTTTGAGATCCAAGAAGCAAGAAGAGGAGTCACTCAAAGTGGCAAGGTATCTTGGTGGCTTGAAGTGGAACATTCAAGAGGAGCTTAGCTTATGGGCCCCTACCACTATCCAAAGATGTCATCAGCTAGCTTTGAAGGTAGAAGAAAAGAAAAAGAGGAAAGGAGATTCTAACTTCAAAGATAGAGGCAAAGGCAGAAATCAAAAAAATCAAAGAGGAGGCTACCAAGGCAAAGGTAGTGATCAAAAGAGCCAAAGTGAAAGCAAACCCATGGAGCAAACTATTGACCACTCTTCAAGAGGTGGTTATAATAGAGGGAGAGGCAATCAAGGAGGATCAAGTAGGGGTAGAGGAGGTAGGAGCAGCTCTTACTTTGCAACAATGAAGTGTTACAATTGTGGTCAACTAGGCCATCCTGCCTATAGGTGCTCGGACAAACCCTCTTCCTCAAGCCAAGATAAAAGGCTAGCATATGCACAAGAAGATAATAGAAGTTGCAAGGATGTTGACATAGACCATATTGAGTCTGAAAAAGGTGAGAACCTCATGTTTAGGAGGGTGCTAATCAAGCAACCAGCTTCCAATGAGCCTAGACATAGAAGGGCATTGTTTAGGATCAAGTGCAAGATCCTAGGAAAAGTATGCAAGGTGGTGGTTGATTCTGGATCAACTGATAATGTAATATCAGAGGAGGCTATTACAAAGCTCAAACTGAAGAAGATACCTCATGACAACCCTTACAAAGTCACATGGCTTAACAAAGGGCAAAGCATCCTAGTGAATGAGCAAGCATGGGTGGACTTCTCAATTGCAGGATATAAAGACCGCTTATTATGTGATATTTTGCCAATGGATGCTTGTCATCTTTTGCTAGGGAGACCTTGGCAATTTGATAGGGAAGTGGTCTATGATGGCAAGGAAAATACCATAACATTTAAGAAAGGAAGCAAGACCTTCAAAATTCAGTCATTGTTAGAAGGGGATTAACCACAGTCCAAGGTGCCTAATGTGCTGCTATGTGGAGAGAAAGAGTTTATTAGAGACCTCAAGCATGAGGAGAGCCAAGGATTTGCAGTCATACTAAAGGCTGCAAGTGAAGAAAAGCCAGTCCAAGAACCTTTACCAGCAGAGGTACAAGAGTTGCTTGTAAAGTATAAGGAGATTGTTAGTGATGGTACACCAGCTACCCTACCACCAAGAAGAGTTATCAGCCATCAAATTGACTTTGTTCCAGGTGCCTCACTACCTAATAAGGCAGCCTACAAGTTAACCCCAGATCAGAACCTTGAAGTGGCAAGACAAGTCCAAGAGTTGATGGACCAAGGTTTGATCCAAAAGAGCATAAGCCCTTGTGCAGTCCCGGTGGTTTTGGCATCCAAGAAGGGAGGAAAATGGAGGTTGTGTACGGACTCAAGGGCCATTAACCGCATTACAATCAGGGATAGGTTTCCTATTCCAAGAATTGAAGACCTTATGGATTGTCTAGGAGGTGCTATGTATTTCACTAAGCTGGACTTGAAAAGTGGGTATCACCAAATTAAAATAAAGGAGCGAGATGAATGGAAGACAACATTTAAGACTACTGATGGTCTTTATGAATGGCTTGTGATGCCATTTGGTCTTTCCAATGCCCCTAGCACCTTTGTGAGGCTCATGAATGAAGTTCTCAAAGACTTCACAGGCAGATTTGTGGTGGTGTATTTGGATGATATCCTCATCTACAGCAAGACCAAAGAGGAACATGTCAAGCATGTAGAAGCAGTTTTGAAGAGGCTTCATGAGGAGAAGCTATCTATCAACCTTGAGAAGTGTGACTTCTTCAAGCAAGAGTTGGTGTATCTAGGCTTTGTGGTGTCTAAAGGAACTTTGAAGATGGACAAGGAGAAAGTTGCTACTATCCTAAGTTGGCCTACACCTACCACATCTAGTGAGATAAGAAGTTTCCACAGTTTGTCTCAATTTTATAGGAAGTTCATTAGGAACTTTAGTGGTATTTGTGCACCATTTCTTGATACCATAAAGGGGGGAGTCAAGTCCAAGTTTAGGTGGACTTTAGAGGCTGAAAAGTCATTTGATATGTTAAAAAAACAAGTAGCTACTCAAACCATCCTAAAATTGCCTAGCTTTGAAAAGTTGTTCACCTTAGAATGTGATGCAAGTGGCCTAGCAGTGAGTGGCGTGTTGAGTCAAGAAGGTAGACCAGTAGCCTTCTATAGTGAAAAGCTAAATGAGGCCAAGAAGAAATACTCATCCTATGATCTAGAATTGTATGCCTTAGTCCAGTGTCTTAGGAAGTGGAGACACTATTTGTTGCCAAAAGAATTTGTTGTGTTTACAGATAATCAAGCTCTTAGCTACATCAACACATAGGAGAAGTTGAGCAACAGGCACTTGAAGTGGATGGAATATTTGCAGGCCTTCACCTTTACAATCAAGCATAAGAAAGGACAAATGAACAAGGTTGCTGATGCATTAAGTAGAAGGGTTTTAACAGTCCAAGAGATTCAGCTCCATAGCATTGGAGTGGAGAGTTTTCAGAATCTTTACAAGAATGATGAGGACTTTGTTGAAGCCTATAAGGTATGCATGGATTTTGGAAACCACTTTCATAGTAGATTTTCAAAATACACTTTGCAAAATGGGTTGCTATTTAAGGGTAACCAGTTGTGTGTACCAAGAGGTTCCATGAGAGAGAACCTAATACAAGAGAAGCATAATGGCAGCTTGAGTGGGCATTTTGGTATCAGCAAGACAATAGAACTAGTGCAAAGGTTCTATTATTGGCCTAAATTGGTCAAAGATGTAACCAAGTATGTGGAGCAATGTATGGTGTGTATGGAGGAAAAAGGAGGAATGAGCAATGCAGGTCTTTACCAGCCCTTACCAATTCCTAGCAGACCATGGGATTGTGTAAGTATGGATTTCATTGTTGGTTTGCCTAAAACTAAGCAAGGGTATGATAGCATTTATGTTGTTGTTGATAGATTCAGTAGAATGGGACATTTCATTCCATGTAAGACAACTAATGATGCAAGTCATATAGCTCATTTTTTTTTCAAAGAGGTTGTAAGGATTCATGGACTTCCATTAAGCATTGTGTCGGATCGAGATGTGAAATTCATGAGTCACTTTTGGAAGACTTTATGGAAGAAGCTTGGCACTAACATGTCTTTTTGTTCAGCTTACCATCCTCAAACTAATGGTCAAACTAAGGTGGTTAATAGAACTTTAGGTAACCTTCTTAGGTGCCTAACTAAGGAGTATGGTCAGACTTGGGATGTTATCATCTCACAAGCAGAATATGCCTACAATGATAGCAAGAATAGGACTACCGGAAAGAGTCCTTTTGAAATTGTGTATGGCATGCACCCAAGAGCTGTGTGTGAACTAAGGTGTCTTGGAAACATGGATCAGATTAGTGGTCAAGCTGAAGACTTTGTACAAACCATGAAGGAGATTCAGGAGCAAGTCAAGAAGACTATTCAAGACAACACTCTAAAACTCAAAGCCAAGGTGGATGAAAAGAAGAAGGATGTTCAATTTGCTGTTGGGGACTATGTGATGGTCCATTTGAACAAAGCAAGGCTTCAAAAAGGCATTGCTACTAAGTTACAGATGAAGAGGGTAGGGCCTTGCAAAATATTGGCTAAATATGGAGCAAATGCCTATAAGGTAGATTTACCTTCCGATTTGGGCATATCCCCTATTTTTAATGTGCAAGACTTGGTGGCATACAAAGGTGACCCATCTCAACTCAGTCTCAATGTTCATGAAGATCTTGAACTTGCTTCAATACCTACAAACAACAAGTTGGAGGTAGAAAAGGTGTTAGATTCAAGGGTAAAGAAGACTACAAGGCACAAGGTTTACATGGAACACCTCATCAAATGGAAGGAGAAACCAATTTCAGAGGCTACATGGGTTGCTGAGACAGAGTTCAAGAAGGTTGGCATACCTCTAGATTTGTTGCAAACTGATCCACCTTGAGTTCTTTGTTGGAGGGGGGAGTATGGTGCAGGAGCACCTAGGTAGGCTAAGTGTGAAACCTAGGTATTTCTTTATTTTTGGCTTGCAGTGATTCTAGCAACATCACTATTCTAATAATAGGTCCTATGTGGTCCTTAGGTGTGTTTAGGAGACTTGGCAAGACCCAAAGTGACCAAGTTGCTAGAAGTTGCTGACTATTGTCAACTAGGTGACTTAGGTCCGAAAAAGGCTAAAATGGTCTAGAAAGGTTCCAATGGCTTTGAATAGTTTATTTGAAGTCATTTTATGCATATTATATGTCTACTTTTTTTTTGTGCCAAATTTGGAGGTCTAACTCCATGTAGAACAAAAGTTGCTGAAATGTTGTCATGTTGTCATGACAACATTTTCTTGCAAAAAGCAACTTTTTGGCATTTTTGTGTTTAGAACATCCTAACTTTTTAGAACAGTTATGGAACTGATGGAGGAGCCTTTAAAAATGTGAGGACAACTATTTTCATGGGGTTGGACAAGTTGGTTTTGCATTTTGTACGAATTGAGCAAGTATTTTGTTGCCGGTTTTATGCATTTGAAGGCATTTTTAACAGAGGAGGATTGAATGGCCTGATTTTCGTGTTGGAAAAGTTCTGAAATATTTTTTTTAATCTTTTTGTAGTGTTGGTTTGATCATTTTAATTCATTTGCATTAGTGTAGAAAAATCTTTTTGTTCTTGGCAAGTTGCTGATCTGAACAGGGCTGCACTTAGAAAATGGGATCTTAGGGCCACTTCCCACCATTGGAAACCTCTGGTTTTTTGGGATTTGGAACTAGGATCCATCTACATTATGTATCAAGAAGGAGGGCTCTTGAAAGCATCAGCAAGCATTTTTAAGGTGATGCCCTAGGCAAGCCAAATGCAACTTGGCTAGGAATCACAGTTGGAAAATGAGTTATGGAGAGGATTGAGTGTACAAATACCTTAATCTAGCTACACAGGGAGTAATGAGAAGGTCTAACCTTGCTCCAGTCCAAAGGAGAGGTCTTGGAAAGGTGTCTAAGGTGGTTTTCCATCACAACAGCGATAAAGCACTTGAAATCCTCATTTTTGGCCTAAAACTGTACTTTCATTGTACAGAAAGTTTGGAGGCTAGAAAATTACAGAATCTTGAAGTACTCTGAAAAGGGTATCCAAAAATATAATTTTTTTGTAGGGTTGTTAAGAAGTTTTTCAAGAAATCTTGTTTCCAGCTATTTAGGAGGGCTAATTCCTAGTAGCCTTTTTGGAGCAATTTGGTGTATCTTCCCTAGTAGATTGAATGCGCCTATGAAATCAGCATTGTTTAGGGTCATGGATGTTAGAAGGAGTCTAAAAAAACCCTAGATGAAGAACTGGTACCCTTGGAGCTATAGATGGACTTGAGGGTTAATAGCGGACTGGAGCCGGCTAGTAAGAAATTTGATGTTACTTTGTTGGTGTACCCCCAACTGAAGGATTAGGATCTCTTGAGCAAGGTCCTAGTAATTATAGGGTGTGAAGAAGCCCTAGTGGGTCTAGTGAATGACCTAAGGTAGTCCTGAGAGAGAGCTTGGGGTTTGGAAGCAAGGTTGGGGTGTTACATCACATATGTAGAATCATATTCATTTTAATAATAGATAAATATAAGTGAATGCATTTTAAAGGATTCTTTATGATAAGAAAATTTCATAATGCATTATTTCAATGTGAAATGTCAATTTAATTTCCATTATTAATGGTAAAGGATTAATCTAGAAGTCTCATGCTTGACCATGTTTCAACTAGAGTTCCTGTATTAAGATTATTGTTTAAGGGTTTTTGATGCAGGAGCATCCAAAGGTATAAGGGAAATCTTGTGTCACCCAAAAAAATGTACTTAGACTTAGTTTCTATTTCATTTGTTTTCATTTCTAGATACCCATTTGGGTCAAATAAAGGTTCCAACTCTCATAGTTTCACTATCAGTGTTCTAGGATAGAGTATTTGAACACCTTGGGATATGTGTAAATGCCAAATAAAAAGGAGTACATAATTGAGCCATCATTTTGGTGAACTAGAAGGTGTAAATTGGCCAAATGAATGTAATTGTAATTTAGAGCATTCCAGAGAAAGAATCAAGTCAAAAGGCCCCGCAGTTTGAAAGTTATCGCAATTTTTTGGTTTCTAGAGACCTCCTAAGAATGCTTCAAAGTCAGGTTAGGGGCATTAAATGACCTCAAAAATGGCCAAAAAATGGGGGATGATTGAATTTGGTCCATAGGTCTGTAAAGTGCTTCGAGAGCTTTTTAGAAATGTAAACGGTTCGTTAATCGGAGCTACGGTTCAAAAGTTATGCCTTTCGAAAGTTCGATTACTGTTTCTAGATTCTTCTAATTTTGTCTTGACTTCTAATGTGACTTCTAGAGCCTTCTATTTGGTTTGTGGATGCCAACTAGCACTTTATAGAATGTATTCCTAATCTTCAATCATTTGGGGTCTATTTAAGAACATTTTTGGCATTGTAAAAGGCAGTTAGGAGTGGAGTTTGAGAGAAGGTACTAGGAGAAGAATTTATCTCTAGATTTATCCTATTATAAGTCCATAGGGCATGTTTTGGAGTCTGTTTCTTTGCACTAACTGTACTAGCATATTTTTACAGTTAATAAAATTTTCCCTTTCTTGTTGTGTCCATTCTGTGCTTGGGTTTTGTCCCCATCAGTTTCCAATCTAGACATATTCATTTTAATGTTAATGCTAATATCAAACTAACTATCAACCAAGGTTCTGTTAGAAATAGATAATATTGAGAGGGGAGGGGGGGGGGGGGGGGGGGGGTGGTGAATCAGTATTTTCAATCTTTTTTCCCACAACTGAATATTATTAATTACTTTGCTACATGCATAATTAAGAGAACCAATACCGATAAATAATATAAACATCCATATATAAAGAGAACTCATGATACCATATTTTGTTAACTAGGGAAACCCTCGCCAAGGGAAAACCCCTGTGGGGATGAAACCCACAAGATGATTCACTATATAAAGAATCTGGTTAAGGATATTGACCTTGTTAGGAGTCTATGAAGAATTTATAGTTTCTTGATCCCCTATTAGGATACTAGGCCTTGTTAAAAGCCTCAACCCTATTAGGAGTTGGTAGATTATATACAAATGTGTGCAAGAAGAGCCCACTACCTTAATATGCAATTATACAATTGAGTTCTTCAAGAGAATAGATATACATACAACACTTGGTCACCTATTGTACTTCACAATTCATCTAATTGTCAGTTCTTCATACAAGGGGTAACTATGCATATATCAATTTTCTTCATATCTCACATCACATAACATTACTTCACATCACATATCATAACATTTCATTTCATAGCATCGCATAGTATCTCATCACATCTCATTCTAACTTTGCAATTGAAGTTCTTTACTTATATCAAAAATATTAATAAATTCTTCCTTAGTCATCTCACATATCATCCTTAGAGTTGGCTCATCAATATTTAATTATTAAAAAAATTATTCAAGTCATTCAACATAGTTTACTAACATGCTCTATTTTGTACTATGAAATAATTGCATTAGTATTTCCTTCATAACTTGAACTAGGTTTCTCATATGAACATGCACACTGATATGCATCACTAGGATGACATCATGCATCTAGGGTTAACTGTGCAACAAAATATTCCAAGGGAATATTCTGCTATCAACTAATCTTGTCATGCTACTATAACATTTTCCAATAGTTAGACAAATTTCCTTCACAAATAATCATAACTAAACTACAAAACATATGTTTCCATAAATAACAACCACATATCTCACCTTATTTGATTGATTGGTCATATTGCCAACAATCTGGACCCCTGATGGAAATATTTTTGGAAAATTAGCTAAGTCCCAAACATGTTGTCATATCAATCAAACTAAATAACCATAACATAGTAAAAACATAAGGTTACATCCCTTATAGTTTTGATTACAAGGTTTTCTTAAAGAAAAGGTTACTACTATACTTCAAAATACAACTATATAACTTAAAATTACAATTGAAATATCAATTTTCCTCATTTCTCCCCTTTTGACATCAATTAAAAAAGTGTCAACAAAAATAAAATCCTATCAAAATCTAAAAGCTACATAAAAACTTGGAGAAACAATCGTTGAAGTTAGTCTTCAACTACACAAGGTGTTTCTTCCAACTATCTTTCAATGCATCAGACACACTAATTATTGCACATAGAGCATATGCAGCTAACTCTATCACATTCAAATTTGTAGCCACAAAATTTTCATATGAGGTCTTGGCCTCCAAGCATTCCTCCAACTAATTTTGTAACAGTGTAATCTATGGGGATAAATGGTCCCTCAAAAGAGTAAATCTTTTTAGAGATTTCTTCTTTTCTACTTGTATATCCTAGATGTTATCTTGAATTGCTTGCATTGTATGCTCAAAGGTTTTTAACTTCTTATTCTATTTCAGAAAATTATCAATGAATTTTTGAAACTTGGTTGTCTTTTCTTTGATTTGTTCATCAAAACTGTGGAGGTGAAGGTATGCCATGTTGCACTTAGGATATATCTACTTCCCTTCCTCCATAATCTACCTTAATGCATACATTTAATGTTTCTATATCATTTCTTATATTTGTACATTTATTGTTAAGAAGTTTACCATCATGCTTAGTCTGTGCTTGAATTGTATCCACATTGGTAAGTGTTTTAAACTCATTATCAAAGGTTTTGCACAAAAAAATTTCTCTCTATTGAATGTATGTAGGTGTATCAATAGAACTTACTATCTTCTCTAATCTATCCAAAATTGATGTTGAAGTCTTCTTAATAGACTTGACTGATTTCTTCTTTTCAAGGAATTTACTTAAAGAATATATAAGGTTTTGTTCATCATCTTCTTCATTTGACTGTACTACTACTATAGTGACCACTGATTCTTGTGTAGGTGGTGTAGATAAGGAGTTGTCCCTCCCAAATCTCTTTTCCAAATTACAAGAAACATATTGGTCCTTCCTGGAAGTCAAGGGAAAACCCAAGACTTCCACTTGTTTATCCATAATAAACTCCCCTCCATGGTTCAAGGCTTGCTCCCCAACTCTCTCCCTTTGGGAAGCTACCAAAATAATTTCCTAAGGTTGACTATCTTTCTCTATCTTGATCTTGATTCTCTCCACTTGAGATGAAGCCAAAGAAGTCTCATTCGCCTCCTTGACTTTTGAGAAACTAGGTTTCTTAACTAGTTCTTCTACCTCTCTTAACTTAGATCCTGAAAAAGCCTTATCCACTATCTTGTCTCCCTTTGAGTCACTATGGTCTAGCTTATTCCCTCCTTTAATAGGGCCATCCACTATCTTTACTCGGTCTTCCACCTCTATAATCTTTGGTCTAGCCAAAACCTTATCCACTATCTTGCCTTCATTTAGATCATTTTGGGCTGGTTTACCCCCTCCTTTAATAGGCGACTCTAGAGCCTCCACTAATTTCTCTTCATTTTGTTGGCCACCCTTGATATCCTTTTTTTTTATAGATCTTTTTCTCCTTTCCTAGCTTGGAAGATGGTGGAATTTTTTTCTTTTTGACTTTTTCCTTAGGACATTGATTTTCCTTATGCTCAAATTTCAAATAGTGAAAACAAGTAAATAAAACACATTCATAATCCATCGGCTGAGTAAGTGTTCCCATATTTGAGTACAAACTCATAATTTCTAGCATATCATCCCCTTCCCTTACTCCAATTAAAATCCTTTAATACATAAGTCTACTTCTAGAAGTTATTATTGGGTCTATTGACAAAATTTTCCCAAAGGAATTTTCCACTCCCACAAACATGTCCTCATTCTAGAATTCCAGTAGTAGCTTTGGGAGTCTTACCCAAATTGGAGCTTGCACAAAAAATGAGTCATTCAAATCCAGCTTTGAAGACCACTTCTGGAGCACCAATGTTGAGCAACCTATACTCCAAGGTCCTTCACATAGGATGTTTGACAAGTCCTCCATGCATGTGAAATAAAAAAATAGGAAGCCTTTTGCCATCACCTTACATTGACCTTTCCTTTAAGGTTCCATTTCTTTTAAGTGAAAGATCTCAAAATATCTATGTTTAGCCTTTGCCCAATAAACTTTCTCACTAGGGTAGAAGCCATTGAAGTAATGCTATGATCTAGCAGCTCATCCAAAATAGAAATCACACAAGAACCCTTTTCCAAGCTAGATAGAATTTTAAATGGAGGAAAAGAAGACATACCAGAGAGTTTAACACCAGACTGATCCACCTTAGGTGGTGGAAAAGGCTTGTCTAGACCTCTGCTCTTGTCATGTGGGTCTCCATCTCCATTCTCTATTGCATCTTTTATTTCTACTATCCCATAACACTCTACAACCCCCTCCTATGTTCTAGGCTTTTTATTCCCTCCTCCCTATGGAATCTCACCCAGGAAAGGTTTTGAATTTTAAAAAGGTGCACTTCCCTATCCTCTTCCCTATCTACTCCCACTCTCACTTGCCATAAACTTTCTAGTTTTTTTAAAAAAATTTTATTAACCCTTGGTTGTAAGCACTACAAGAAAGAAGCCCAACTATTTCACTAAGGGTCAATGGAAAAACATTCTCAACTAAGAACCATAGTAGAGAATGGCCCTGTGGGGACTTGATCCTTGGTTGTAGGCCCTACAAGCAAGAAGCCCCAACATTTTACTAAAGGGATAGGTCCAAGATACCATGCTTGTTATAAGTTGAACTCTGGGTAATTAATAGAGATGCTTGTTAAGAGATAACCCAAAAAAATTTGAATCTAATTCTACTACAAACATGAATTGCATATAATAATTATGTCAACATGAGTATTAGTAAATCACCATTATAGATTGTATATGGGAGTGGTCCCATAAATGATTCATAGTTGAAGCATTTGGAAAAAGGAAAACAAAAAGTAGAAGATTTTTTTGAACATTTGAATAACATATATGAGGTGGTGAGGAATCACATTACAAAAGATGAATACATAGAATAAGGCTAAGGCATATGTGAAATAAAGGTATAACAAATTTTAGATTGGGGATGAAGTCATGGTTAATTTAAGGAAGGAGAGATTTCTAGTGGGTACATATAATACATTGAATATGAAGAAGTGTGTACTGTGTAAGATAGTGAAAAATCATGATTCTATAAATACCTATGAAGTAGAGTTTCTTGTTGAAATTAAAATTTCACCATTGTTTAACATTTGAGAGTTGATAGAATATAATGAAGGAGGTGATAGAGGAAAAGTTGGAGAAGCATAGTGGAGTATTCTAGCATCTATTGTAGCTACAAAGGAAATTGAGGAGATATTGGATGCTTCTGTAGGAAGAAGCAAAAGGAAAATAACATATGAAGAGTATATGGTCAAATAGAAAAGGGATACAGGTCAAAGATTCATCATGGCTAGCACACGAGGAGGTTAACTATATTGGTTTTCCTCTAAGTACTTGAGACATGAAAAGGTCACTTCTCAAATTACCTAGGGTGTTTGATGTAGGAGCATCATGGGTGTAATGGAAATCTTACATTACCAAAAAAATATTTTTATTTGTCATTTTCTTATTTCTAGTTTTCCAGTTTTTGTATTTTCAATAAAGGTTATTCTTGTGTAGAGTTGTTATTTGTGGGAACTTGCTAATTTTAGCAAGTTGGTATTGTGTACTTAGATTGTTATAATCTCATATGTGGAGGTTCATCTTAGACATATCAACCTAACATATGAGTTTGAGTGTCATATCATATGTGTTTGTGTAGTTTCCATCCAAACTTCAAGTTCTAGTGATGAAGGCCAAAATGGTTCTAAAATAAGGAAAAATCTCAACCAATGGATGCCTCAAAAATCAACCATTGTAGATCTCTAATTGAGGATTCCTAAATGGGGATATAATAGCCCATTGGGTTAGTGGTTTTCTAGTTATAGTTTATAGAAGTGGACCCATTTGAAAATATACTTTGTAAAATGTCCTAAGTTAGTCATATATAATAAACTATAATGAAATGATATAATATAATGTTGGTAGACCTCAAGGGGTAGGGATTAGTGTCTAGAACTTTCTCGAGTGATAAAAAAAATTCCTATATAAGCAAGGCCCATAGGTTTTCTAGGGTAGTTCTAGGTGATAGCCATAGATTTTTCTTGTCTATTGTAAGGAAGGAAATCATGTGGGTTCTCATATTATAATTTTTGTATTTATGGAAATAATAAGAAGCCCATATTTTCTTCTCTGAATTCATGTTGTCTCTATTTTTGTTATTTATTGTGGTATTAAGGGGAGCATCCTTCATCATACTCTATGTACTGATCATTTTTCATTGAATCCTGACAAGGTCTATCCTTTCACAAGGTACTTTTATATTAGTACATCATCTTGTGTTCATCATTTCCACTAGGTTTTTCCCTCTAATCAAGGGTTTCTCTAGTTAAAATATCTTCTTTTATTGTGAATATGTATCTTTATGTAGTTGTTGCATCTAATGGTTTGCATGTTTAAAAATTAATAAAGATATTAACCGTTGTTTTAAATGCATAACTTACTCACCCCCATCCCTCCCTCTCACCCCCCTCTTAATTATCTTGGTAGAATTTACTTTCTAACAATTGGTATTAGAGCATTAGTTCCTTGAAGGAAAAGATTAATAGCCTAAGAATATCTATAGTGTATTTTAGGACAGAAAGTATGAAGTTTGATGGATTTAGCTATGACTGGTGGAGAATAAAGATGGAGATACTATTTTAGTTATGTGAATTATGTGTAGAACAAATATCCAATTCATGAAATTATATTCCTTTCATTTCTTACAAAGAGATAGACTTACATTGACAAGAAGTGCAAGTACAACTAGAGATTATGCTAGTAGAATATGGACAAAAGATGAATAATACAAGAAGATTAAATAAGATCTTTCCTTTCTTATGAAGAGAGAATCTAACGGTAAAAAAAAATGTCGGGAAAATAAAGAACTTTTCCATTATTTATAAATTTCCTAAGAGAGTAAAGAAATTTAAACCAACTCAAAAGTATCTAAGGATTGTTTCTATGTTAACGAGGATGGTGAAGTTAATTTAAAGATGAAAAACTTATTAGAAGTTAGTGATGATGAAGCAATGGTGAGATTGGATTATTTCTTTTAAGGAAGAAAGCCCTAAAAAAGAAGCAAGAGAAGAAAACGAAATTGTATTAAAAACTAAAAAGAAAAAGAATTATTAGATTCTAGATAGTAGTTGTTCCCATTATATGAATGGACATATCAATAAATTTTGTTGAATTCAACTATTATAATGGAGAAGTAGTTAGATTTGGAAATAAATAAAAATGTCACATAAAAGGAAAATAATCTATTACTCTTGATTGAAAGACTAACACTGAAGATGTTTACTTTGTGGATATTTTGAAACATAATCTTTTGAGTGTTGGATAGTGTATTGGAAATGGATATTATTTTTTGTTCATAGAAAATACTTTGATTATCAAGGATAGAGATGATAAATGTAATGGTACTTGTACAAGTGTAAGAGGTAATTTATTTTGATTCAGTCCTTCTAAAATGATATGCTTAGATAGTTGGTTATGGCATAAGATATTTTAGATCAACAAATATAACATTGTGAAGGTTAATAGTAAATTTGAAATTAGAGACTTTTTAAGATTTTGGAGCCTGCTAACATGATGCATAAACACTGTGTGTTAACAAAGAAAAAGAAAAGATCACTTTCAAGGAAGAAATTTACCACTTTAACAAAACTTGAAATTTAACATATAGATCTGAGTGGTCCTACAAGAACATGAATATTTTATGGTGAAAGTTATTTAACTCTTTTTATTGGTGATTTCACTCGAATCATGCAAGTTTCATTTCTTAGAGATAATCAAAAGATTTCGAGAAATTTAGGATATTTAAGAGTAGATTCATCAATGAATCTAATTTGAATATTAAAATATTATGATTTGATAGAGGAGGAGAATTTATTTCAAATAAATTTAATAATTTTTTTGAAGATAATGTTATAAATAGATAGCTTGCATTCCTAGAACAACATAACAAAATGGAGTACTAGAAAGAAGGAACATATTAGTAACAAAGGAAGCAAAAGAAATGATGTTTGAGAATAATGTACAACATGCAATATAGATAGAAAAAATGAGCACATAATTATACACTATGAGAAAAGTGTAGATTGGACAAGGTATTGGTAACACACATTTTGAATTTTGAATTCCACATACACATTCTATGAAGTACATTAGAAACTTTGGAAGGAAATTATATATTAAAAGAGATGATGATATTGGAAAGTTTCATTCAAGAAGGGATGAACGATTTTTTCTTTGATTTTCACTAAAAACAAAGGAGTATAGATATTTGTATCAAAGATCAAATACTATGATTGAAAATGGTAATGTAAGAGTTGATGAAAAGTTTAAAATTTAGGAAAGGATACTTGATTATGATTCTAATGGAGATCAAATAACTAACATTCAAAATAGTTAATGGGAATTATTTTATGAAACTAGAAATGATTCACAAATTGAACTACAAGTGGAAATACAAATAGAAAAACTTGGATATGAGCCTAGAGTATAAAATTGAATTAAGCATTTGACACCTAAGGTAAATGTGGCAAAGGATCAACCTATTGAATAAATAATTGGAAGTATGGACAAAGTAGTTATAAGAAGGGATAAAGTGAGAAAAGAATTTTATTCTCATTTCTCATGTTGAACCTAAGAATGTTGATGCAACTTGTCAAGATGATTATTGAATAAAAAATATGAAGGAAAAACTAAAAAAGATTGAGAAAAATAAAACTTGAAAACTAGTTCCTAGACCAAAAGAGAAGAATGTTGTTGGAACTAAATGGGTATTTAGAAACAAACTAAATGAACATAGTTCAGTTGTAAGAAATAAAACAAGATTGGTATGTAAATATTATTCATAGAAAAAAGGAATTGACTTTGAAGAAAATTTTGCACTTGTTTCTAGATTAGAAATAGTAATAATTTTTTTTAGCATATGTTGCTATTGAGCTATCATTTTGTACAATGTTGATTGATAGGAATCCTTTCAAATCCCTCTCTTGAAAAGTTGATCAAGGACCAACTCCAAGGTTTAGGGTGGGTTTTGCAACCTACTAGGTTTGCTATATGGAACATAAATTTGTATGTTCATGAGGAGGAATTTGTTGGTTCAAACCAATATTGGATAATCTATTGCTATTAGAAAATATAACCACAAAAGAGATATTTTTTGAATTTTATATTTTATGATGAATGTAGTCTACCAATGTAGAAAATAAAATATAAAGATAGAGGAAAAAGAGATTTATTGAAAATAATTGAAAGGAAATTTTCCTAACAGGTATAAATCAAGGTAACAACGTGTCTATGAATTTAATTATCAAAAGGATCAGGTAAGAAATCAATGAAATTAGAAGTAGTGCTTCCTCTACTCCACTAATGAAATTGTCAATGGGAACTGAATAATAACTTAAAGATATTTCTTTTTTAATATAATCTCGAGTCCATGAAAAGTACAATCACGTTTGACAAGATGCTATACAAGAACAAAGATTATCCTTTCTCCAATTCCCCACAATAGAGGAATTCATTAACATAAGGAAAATACTAGAACTAAAAGATAACACAATCATAACAACACAATAAAACTATTGGATCCATTATTATTCATGAACATGCATTCACAAAAATAACACACTCCAACAAGAATTACTACACTCAAAATGAGAGCACCAATATCATATATTATTACATCAAAATAATAGGACAAAGTACACATTACATCCATGTATTTATAACAAATCATCTCCTCCCTTCATGTTAGGAGTGAGAGATCTTAAAATGCAAAGTCATGCTAATTTTTTTATAAAAAATGTTATTATATAGAAACTAACTCTCTAAACAGTGCTAAATAGGTCTCCACTATTGTTTATATCTATTAATGGGTGCATAATCCTTTAGATGACATAACAAAATGAAAGAATAAGAATATGAGAGGAAGGAAGTATTGAGATGATCTAAAAGTCTCTAGAAGCTCTAAAAATGGGATCTTGGCCTTCTCTAAGAATTTTTAAGAGTTGAACTATAGTCAAAATATGTTTTTAGTGTAGGGAATGTTCTAAATTAGGGACCGAAAAAACTATCAATGCACCTCTATGAAAAGTGCACCTATACACCTTGGTGATAGGTTCCAAGAAAATAAAAATTCTTCTGAGTGTCAAAATTTAATTTCCAACATCTTGGTTTTCTTTCCCTTTATATAAAAATGATGTTCGAATGTTTTTTCTTGAATTTCTCAATCATTTTTGCTACTTGGCTACCTTTTAGTAAATCTAAAGCCTCTTACTTATTCTTCACTACTTACTGGTAGCTACTAACTTGTATTCTTGTCTACACAAAATCTTAAAGCTTGGTGCCCAATTCCAATAATTCTTATTTAGTCCTAAATGCTTGTATTATATCATGTTCTAATGAAGCATCTTCAAAAGTTCCTCTAAATTGTTGGACCACTCCTTGCACCACAAAAGCTTGGTCTTACACTCATCTTCAAAATTCTCAAGGCATGCGATATTATAGTACCTTTCTACTTCCAAAAATTTCTCTTGAGATTTGTCCTTTATTTATTGGATTTCATCACATAATTCCTCCATTATTCTATTTCCTATCAATATATTTTTTATCTAATCATCAATCTTATCAAGCTCCTCAGTAGCATATGCCTCAATAAGCATATGATACCTCTAACCTTTTATTGATCTAAGTGCCTATAAATCCTTGGCCTAGGTATGTACTTCATCTATCAACACAAAATTTTGGTTGACTAGAGAAACCAAATTGTCAGCATTTGATTGGATGTGGTGCAACAAGTTCAAGTTGATTTATATTATTTCCAGTCCTTTATCCTCAAAATTGTAGCTCTATTGTTGACATGTTGTGCAAAATGGAGCCAATTGTGTCCCTATTTTGTTCTTTTCCAATGCATCTCCAAGAGCTACCTATGGATTCTCTAGGTCTATGGGTTCCACTACTTTATTAATGGTGCATGGGCACCTAGGTAGTCTTATGGAAGACCTAGGGCTCCTAGGATATTTTGGCTTGTGGTGGTTCTAGCCACACTACTAGGTGAATAATAGGACTAATCTAGTCCTAGGTTAAGGTAGGTTAAGGATAGAAAGCCTCTTAAGGCCCAAGTTGCTCCTAGTTGCATGATTAGGTCAAATAGGTAATATTTTTGTTTTGCAGGGTAGAAGAGAAAAATAAGTGTTTGAAGCTCCTTTTTACATGTTTTATAACAATTCAAGGCTTTTGGTAAGGTTTGGTAACCTTTGGAGCAAATTTGATGCTCAAAAATTGTCAATGTTGTATTCAAGGAACTTTTCAGTTGGAGCTTAGTAACTATTTGCAATAGTTAGATAGGAGTTGGGATATTCTTATAAGGTCATCCTCAAAATTTCGAAAGGGTTAGAAGTATGAGACATTTTGGTGTGTACGGACTGTCAACAAGCTAATAAGTTGCAATTTTATACTTTTCAGGATCTTGGCATTTTAATGGATTGAGTTTGGATTTGTAGTGTTTGCAAGTGTTAGAGGAGTTTGATTTGTGATTCTGTACAACTTTAGTTTGTGTTTTTGTAAGGTTTTAGTTTCTTGAATAAATTAGTTTGTTTCTTAATTTCTTGTTGTCATGAACTAGGCCACTAGGAAAAATGGAGTCATAACTCCTCTGCTCATTGTAGGATCTATATGGTATCTTGGGATTAAGAAGATGACTCCTTTCTTGTACATACTATAAACTTAAGGAGGGTCCTTGGGAAGCAAGGAAAGAATTTTTTTTTTGACTCCCTAGGTGAGCCACAAATGCATGGCTAGAGATCACTATCCAATACTGAGCTAATAAGTGGGATTGATTGTGTATTTTGCTTCAATCAAAGCTTGAGATAGGATAGTAATATGTGTGAAGAAGACCCAACCTCAATAGGAGGCATTGGTGAAGGTTCCATGTAGTGTAACACTTCATTCTTGTTAGAATTTTTTAAAGTTTCATGAATCCTTTTAGGTTTAATTTGTGGTCATATTGTATGGGTTGCTTGGAAACCCAAAACCACCATGATCCTTGAGATGTATAAAAAGGGTCTCTAGATCAAGGATTGGCTCACCCCATTATTAAGTATTTTTTCAATTTATTTGGGTTTTTCCTCATTTGGAGGGTTAATTACATGTAGCCCTATTGCAAGCATATTTGTTCAATTTTGCATAACTCTTGGAACTTGATTAGGGTTTCAAGTTCAATTAGGGTTATAGATCTTGAAGGGAGTCCACATGCCTTCTTAGATGACCATTCCTTCATTTGGAGTGTCATATGAATTCTTGGTGTGAATGTGGAGTTGATGTGAAGAAGACAAGAAGGCTAAGTCAAGATTAGAGGATGGTGTATAGGAGTGGTTGTTCTTACTAAATGGTGTGCACTAGTTGAAGGGCCTAGGACCTCATAGTTAGGATCATAAGGAGAGTAGGGTAGGAAGAAACCCTATTAGGTCAAGTGAAAGACCATAGAATAATCTAGAGGAAATTAGGTTTGGAGGAAAATTATTTGTCACATTACAGTGGTATCAAAGTAAGTTAATGACTTGGGAACTTGGTGTATGTTGTCAGCTACTAGAGAGTCAGTGAGTGAGTTAAGTATGGTGAAAAATGAAGAGATAGGTAAATAAGTTGATGAGAAAAAGGAGAAGAATAGACTCCTTGAAGAATCCTTAGTAGAGGTGAAGATAAAGTTGGATGCAATTGCTGATGTAGCCAAGAAAAAGGAAGAAGAGAGCAATGTTAAGGGTAAGGAGATAGCAGAAGTAAATGTTGTCTTTGAGCTAGACCCTATACTAAATGAAGCTACTTTCTTGAAAGGCATTAAAGACCTAGGAGGGAAAACTTTGGAAAGTGTGCCACTATCTAGTGGGAAGATGGACATAGATGAAGTAATGGTTTGGATAGATGGGATGGAGAACCATTTTGAATGTGAAGGGGTGTCAGAGGCAATGAAGATCAAAGTAGAGAAGTCAAGACTTAGATGATCAACATTGACTTTGTGGAAATATGTCAAAGATGAGAGGATTATAATGGACAAGAATTGTATATCCAATTGGAATTCCATGGTAACCAAAATAAGGGAGAATTTCCAATGCGAGGACTATGATATTCAACTCCATAGGAGGAGACAAGGACTAAAATAAAGAGATTTTGATGTGGCCTCTTATATAGAGAAGTTCTAGAGATTATGCCTTAGATGTAATAAGTAAAAGGAAGAGCTATTGGAAATGTAGATTGAGTAATTGAGGGGGGGCGGGGGGGTGGGTGAATTAGTTAGCACAAAAAATTTCCAAAAGATCACTCAATAAATATACTAAAAATGTTGTAACTCGGTAAATGCAGTGTATATTATACTTTAACAGATCTTAAACATTCATAGTGATTAACATGCAAAAAGAAATAACATGAACACATGAGACACCAAATTTAACATGCAAACCCAATATGGGAAAAACCATCAAGTAACTAGCTACTTATTTTCACTCTTCTGAAGTGAGCTCTGTTAGAAGCCAACCTAGTTAAAGGTTACAAAACATAGTGTTAGGTGTGACCTTGTTAGAGGATTTAATCACCCTACTAGGAGTGGCCTTGCAAGAGGTCTTTAAAACAATTCAATGGAACTTTCATCCTGTTATTTACAACTAGTTTTTAAACCAACTCTATTAAGAGATTTTAGAATCACTACTACAATGGTAAGAAAGTAACAATGAAATGACTTGAATGGAATGCAACTAAATTGCTGAATATAGATCTTTTTTCTACTCCACACTAGATTCTTCTTGATTTAATATAACTTTGCTGCTCCTTAAGGATATCTAACCATCCTTCAAGTTCACTCACACTTTTCACCTCAAACAATCAATACACTTGCATACTCACTCATACTTTCAAAACTCAACTTGATGTTTCATATATACCATCTAGATTATCAATTTGGCTCATTTACAACTTACAATGACCAATAATCAATGTGAGCTCGGATAACACTACTTTATGCTATAATGTCCTTCAATGCCTAAGAGAGCTCAGTAGACACTGTCTTCATAGAGTAATCTCTAGGAATGCTCAGTAGACAAGAGAAACTGCCTTTCTGACCAAGTGAGCTCAGTAAGCATAGACTGATAGTTGATATGATACTTGTGTAACATCAAATACAACATACAATTAGATAATTGTATCCAACAATCTCCCTCTTTGGCATTGATCATAACACAACATGTCATAGCACAATAAAATTTGATAACAAGATTTTCTCTAATGGAAAGTTTCTCCCTCTTAGATTTTTATACCATAAGCCTCTTTTATGTAGTAATCTCCCTCTATGAAGGAATTACATAGCTTCTTCTCAAAACAAATTTTAGAAAGATAGGATAGTAAACTCTACCTCTTTGACAACACATGCCAAAGACAATACATACCAAATGAGTATCAATGTACCTTGAGTATTGATTCATATGCAATTTTATCTTGATTATGTTGCATCAACTAATAGATATTCAACTTGGTTCATGTTGATGCATTACTAAAACTTTATTTTAGTGAGCTTCAGATAGGGGAATGACCCCAACTTACCTCTTAGATACAAGAATGCATCCTTAAGTAATGGCTTGGTAAATATGTTTGCAATCTATTCTTTTGTATGGACATATTCCAATCCAATCTCTTTGTCCTGGACCAATTGTCTAACAAAATGATATTTTATAGCAGTATGCTTGGTTTTGGAATGAATCACTAGATTTTTAGATATGTTAATTACACTTTTATTATCACAAAACATGACAACTAGTTATTTGATCTCAACCTTCATCCCATCTAACTATTGTTTGTACCAAACAATATTAGAATAATTCACTACTGCTGCAACATATTCTGCCTCTACTATGGATTGGGATGTGCAATTTTACTTTTTGCTTGTCCAAGATACCAACCTTTTTCCAAGAAAAAATGCTCGACCACTTGTACTCTTTCTATCATCCAGATTTCCAACCCAATCAACATCAGTAAATACTTTTAGATCCAAATTTCCCCCAAGTTTTTACCATAGTCCATAATCTTTAGTTCCTTTCAAATATCTCAAGATTCTTTTGATTGCCATCATATGATTTTCTCTAGGTTTAGCTGAGAATCTTGCTACTATACCAACTGCAAGAGCAATGTCAAGTCTTGTATGAACCACATACTGTAACTTTCCAATCATTGATCTATACAAGGCCTGATCTACCTCTTTTGTCATCATCTTTTGTAAGCTTTAATCTAGTACACATGGGGGTTCCAACTGGTATATAATCTTCCGTACCAAACTTCTTGAATATCTACTTGATAGACTTAGATTAAGTGATGTAGATACCATTCTTGTTCTACTATATTTGTAAGCCAAAAAAGAATTTGATCTCACCAAAAATAGACATTTCAAACTCTTTGTTCATTTTCTCTAAAAATTCTTTGCATAGATCACCATTCCCTATAAATAAAGTATCATCTACAAATATTTCTGCCAATAAAATTTTGTTATCTGGTCTATCCTTGATGTACAAACTACTATTATCATTTGTTCTCTGGAAACCAATCTATATAAGGTAGTTGTGCAACCTCTCATACCATGCTCTATGAGCTTTCTTTAGACCATACAATGCTTTGTGTAGTTTGCAGACCATATCCCTTCTCTCTGGATCAACAAAATCTTCTAGTTGTTCAATGTAGACCTCTTCATCAAGAATACTGTTGAGAAATGTAGATTTAACATCCATCTGATATACCTTAAATCCTTTATGTGTTACATATGCAAGTAGGGTTCTACCACCTTCCAATCTTGCAATAGGAGAAAAAGTCTCACCATAATCAATGCCTTCTTCTTGAGATTAGTCTTTATATACCAATCTAGCTTTGTTTCTTGATACCTTACCATCTTCATTGAACTTATTCCTAAATACCCATTTTATTCCAATCACATTTTTATCTTTAGGCCTAGGTACAACGGTCTAGGTTTTGTTCTTCTCTATTTGTTCAATTTCTTCATTCATGGCATCAATCCAACTTTCATTAGCCAATGCATCTTTAACACTTCTAGGTTCAAAATTAGCAAGTAAACATGTACCTTTTAGCTTACTTCTTGTCATAGTACCTTCTGATTTATCTCCAATAATCTAGTCTAGTGCATGATGCCTCATGATATACTTGGCCCATACAAGTTCTTTGCCTTTTGACTGAATTCCACTATCTTCATTTTGAATTTCAACTTCTAGCTCTAGTTGTTCTGTTTGTAGCTCGGGTCCTTCAAACTCAATAGGCATTAGCTCAGTAGCTTTAGATTGAGACTTGGTTTAAACTTCTTGTAACTCGGTCACTATGGAAGATTCAAGAGTTGAAGTCTCCTTATTGATAGATGTTTCTAGCAATGTATTAGGTTCAATGTAAACAAATCTCCTATAGTATTATGGTTCCTTTCTACTTTCTTCTTCAGTCTTTTCTGCAAACTCATCAATTCTTACATGTACACTTTCTATGATTTTATGAGTAGATAGATTCAAACATCTATATGCCTTACTTTTGCAAGAATATCCTAAGAATATACCTTCATCACCTTTCACATCAAATTTCCTTTTCTAGATTCTTTTAGGATATAACATTTACTTCCAAATACTTTCAAGTAACTTACATTGGTTTTGTAGCCATACCATAGCTCATAGGGAGTTTTAAATGAGTTCTTCTTTAACTGCACTTGGTTTAAGGTATTAACTATAGTGTTGATAGCTTCCTTCTAGTATTTGATAGCAATGTTCTTCTAAATCACTAAAGTTCTTTCACAATCCATAATGGATCTATTTCTCCTTTTAGCTATTCCATTATGCTCGGGAGTTCTAGGGGCTGATAACTATCTTTTGATTCCTCTTTCAATGCAAAAGTTATTTAATTCATTGGAGATGAATTCACCACCTCTATCTGATCTTAAGCATTTCAGTATTTTCTCTATTTATTTTTCTACTCTTGCCAAATGCCATTTGAATTTCTTGCCAAATACCATTTGAATTTCTCAAATGCTTCTAACTTCTCTCTAAGATACATAATAGTTATCATTCTTGAATAATCATCAACAAAATGAATAAAGAATTTTTCTCTAGTATAGCTTTCTATTCCAATAGGTCCACATAAATTAGTATGCACAATTTCTAAGATTTCTTCATATTTATAATTTTTGCTTTTAAAACCAGTCTTTCCTATTTTTCCAATTTGACAATTCCTACATAAACCAACATCTGGTTTCTTCAAACTAGGAATGCCTCTCACCTTTTTGAATTTTCTTATTTTCACCATGTTATCAAAATTTACATGACATAACCTTCTATGCCATAACCAAATTTCTTCAACTTTGGTAATAAAACATGAGCAATCACCAAGATCAAGATAAAATAGGTTACCTTTTGTTTGTTTTCTTGATCCAATCAGTTTTCCTTTGTCATCCAATAGTCTTGCCTCACCATGCATGAATTCCATCTTGAATCAAATATTGATTAGATGTGCCACACTTAACAGGTTATGTTTTAGTCCTTTACCCCAATAGGCATTGTCACATATAAGCTCTTTGGTTAATGAGATTTGGCCTCTCCCTTTTATGCAATGAGGGTCATTGTTTCCAAACCTTATACTACCACCACCATAGTCTTCAAAATGATCAAACTTTGTTTTGTCACTAGCCATATGATGTGAACATCCACTATATATGATCCATGTATCATTTTTTCTCACATGAGAGATAAGTGCCATCTTATCTTCTTTATCATTAGATTCATCTTTATAGTAATGTAAACTATTTCATCTTCACTATTATTAGAATCCTTAGCCATAAAAAAAAGTCTTCTTACCTTTTTCATTCTTATCTTTGTTTGGGCACCTAGTAGCAATATGACCAACATCTTCACATGAAAAATAGACTAAGAAAACTTTACCTTTGAATTTTCCTCTACGTCTAGAATATTTCCTTGCAAGTAGAGCTTCAAAAACTTCAAGGCCACTATCAAAACTTTCCTCTAATTCTTCTTCACTTTCTAACTGAATTCCCTTTATTTTCTTGCCTTTTTCCTTAAGTGAAAGCTTGGCCTCAAATGAAAATTCAATATTCTTGGAAGTTGGAACATAATTGTCATAATTATCTAGTTCAAATGTTGTCAATCTTCCCAGTAAGGTATCCAAAGTTATCTTATGACTTGTATCACACCTTCTTTCTTGAATAGAAAATACTCTAATTGCATAGATAGGAAGCAAAATTCTAAGAACTTTACTTAAATAGCAGATACTCTAATTGCATAGATAGGAAGCAAAATTCTAAGAACTTTACTTATAATAGTTTCTTCCTTAATTTCTCCTCTGGATGCTTTGATTGCACTGACACTGGCTTTGATCCTTTCCACATAATTGACAACATTTTTTTATCTTATTTATTTCTCATCTAATCAAGATGTCCTCTAAGGCTTTCATCTTTGGCTCTCCTCACATTGTCATCACTACCATAGATGTCCTTAAGCTTGTTCCACATTTCAAAATTAGTTTTGTAGTACTTGATATCAGACAATTATTCATAGCTAAGAGCAGATGCAATATCTACCATCATGGTGTTATGGTTCATTTTCTCACCAATATCTCCAACAAAATATTGTGCCAGTAGGAGTTGTATATTCTTCATCAAGATATTTTTGCCTTGAATCACCAATGGAAGTCAGATGAAGTCTCATGAGTCTCTACCATGCTAAAAAGTTTTCTCTATTAAGTTTTGGAATTTCTCTCTTGCGTTAGTTCCTTGAAACCTTTCTTGCAAGCACCAAAAGCTCTGATACTAATTGTTGGAAATGTAAATGGAGTAACTAAAAGGTGGGGTGAATTAATTAGCACGAAAACATTCCAACAGATCCCTTAGATGTCTAATAAACTACTTATTATTATCACTTTTTAAATGCAATGTATGTTATACTTTAATAGATCTTAAACATTCACAGTGATTAACATGCAAAAAGAAATAACATGAGCACATGAGACACCAGATTTAATGTGGAAACCCAATATGGGAAAAACCACTAAGTAACTAGCTACTAATTTTCAGTCTTCTAAAGAGAGCCCTGTTAGGAGCCAACCTAGTTAAAGATTACAAAACAAACTATTAGGTGTGATCTTATTAGAGGGTTTAAACACCCTATTAGGAGTGGCCTTCCAAGAGGTCTTTAGAACAATTCAATGGAACTATCACCTTGTTAGAGGATTTACAACTGGCTACTAAACCAACTCTGTTAAGAGATTTTGGAATCACTGCTACAATGGTAAGAAAGTAACAATGAAATGACCTGAATGAGAGGCAACTGAATTGCTGAATATAGGTCTCTATTCTACTTCACACTAGATCCTTGTTGATTGAGTACAACTTTGTTGCTCCCTAAGGATATCTGACCATCCTTCAATTTTGCTCACACTTTCCACCTCAAACAATCAATACACTTGCATACTCACTCATACTTTAGAAACTCAACTTGACGTTTCATATATGCCATCTAGATTATCAAGTCAGTTCATTCAAAACTTTCAATGACCAATAATCATTACCTCAGTCAGCTAGAAACAATACTTGAATTAATTAAACTTCATAACCCAAAATCAACAAAATCCTTCATAGGCCGATCCTGCTTGATAAACACTGATCCTAAAATGATTTCCTATCTTGACCAACACACACTTGGATAATACTATAAACTTGCAAAATCCTTTGGCAACTGAGTTAACTTGCTAAAAACTGATTCTGACCAACTTTCCCTTCATTAACCATGAGAGCTCAGTTAACACTACTTTTTGCTATAATCTCCTTTAACACCCAAGAGAGCTTAGTGGACACTGTCTTCATAGAGTAATCCCTAGGAATGCTTGGTAGATAAGAGAAATTTTCTTGCTGACCAAGTGAGCTCAGTAAGCATAGATTGATAGCTGATATGACATTTGTGTAACATCAAAGAAAACACACAATTAGACAATTGTATCCAACAAGAGCTAGTAAAGGTGGCTAGGGACTTGTGTGGTTTAAAGTGAAACATTCAAGAGGAGCTAATCTTATGGACACCAACTACTATTCAAATTTTTCATCAAGTAGACCTAAAGGTGGAAGAAAATACTAGAAACAAAGGGGAATCAAATGTCAAGGATAGAGGCAAGGGAAGAAATTAGACAGGACAAAGAGGAGGATATCAAGGAAAAGGTAATGAGTAAAGGAATCAATGTGAGACCAAGTTGACTGAGTAATCCATTGGAAGAAATCATAGAGTAGGTTATTGTAGAGGATCAAGAGGAAACAACTCATACTTTGCTAGTATGAAGTGTTACAACTATGGTAACCTAGGCCATCTAACATATAGATGCCCTAAAAAGCCCTCTTCTTCAAATCATGACAAGATAGTGGCATATGTACAAGAAGATAACTCTAGTGAAAATGAGAATGAAGTAGATCATATAGTGTTTGAAAAAGGTGAGAAGTTTATGTTTAGGAGGTAAATAATCAAGAAACTAGCTCCTGATGAACCTAAGCATGGAGGTATTTATTTAGAATCAGATGTAATATTCATGAAAAAGTTTGCAAGGTAGAGGTAGATTCAGACTCTGTTGATAACATAATATTAGTGGAGGAAGTTGAAAAGAGAAACTAGCTAAGGTACCCCATGTGGATCCATATAAGGTGACTTGGTCCAATAAGGGTTAAAGGGTATTGGTCAATGAAAAAACTTGGTTGATTTCTCCATAGTAGGGTACAAGGAAAGACTATTATGTGACATCTTACCAATGGATGCTTTCCATCTACAGTTGGGAATACCCTGGCAGTATGATATAGAGGCACTATATGATGGGAAGGAAAAATTATACCATTTAAGATAGGAGGTAGAGCATTCAAAATCCCATCTTTGTTCAAAGGAGAAGAATAATAGTCCAAGATGCCTAGTGTATTTCTATGTAGTGGGAAGGAATTTGTCAAATACCTCAAGGATGATGAGAGAAAAGGTTTTGTAGTGGTGTTGAAGTCCAAAAAGGAGGAGAAGACATTCAAAGATTCATTTCCAATAGAGGTATAAGCTTTACTTGAGAAATATAAAGATATTGTAAGTAATGGAACCACTACTACCAAACCTCCTTGAAGGGTTATAAGCCATCATATAAAACAAATTATTGTCGCATCTTTTCCGAAAAAGAAGAAGCATAAAATATAACTCCAAACCAAAAATTGGAAGTGGTAAAATAAGTGCAAGAACTATTGGATTAAGGTCTATTCAAGAAGTGCATAAACCCATGTGCAATCCCTATTGTACTTACACCTAAGAAGGGAGGAAAATGGACAATATGTAAAGAATCAAGGGATATAAATAGGATCACAATTAGATAGGTTTCCCATACCTAGGATTGGGGATCTCATGGATTTTCTTGAAAGGGAAATGTACTTCACAAAGTTGGACTTGAAGAGTGGATATGACCAAATTTAGATTAAGGATGGGGGGTGAATGGAAGAAAAAATTCAAGACAATAGACAAGCTATATCAATGGCTAGCGATGCCATTTGGTCTTTCTAATGTTCTTAGAACATTCATGAGGATCATGAATCAAGTTCTTAAAGACTTCATTGGTCCTTCTAATACTCCTAGCACATTCATGAGGCTCATGAATGAACATCTTAAAGACTTCACTTGAAGATTCATGGTTGTATATCTAGATGATATACTCATCTTTAGTAAGATAAGTCAGGAGACATAAAACATGTAGAAGTAGTGCTGTCAAGACTTCATGAGGATAAGCTTTCTATAATCCTTGAGAAGTGTGACTTCTTCAAGAAAGAACTTGCGTACTTAGGCTTTGTGGTGTCAAAATGGTCCCTAAAGATTGATCAAGAGAAGGTTGTTACTATACTTGACTTGCCACTACCTACTACATCAACTAAGTTAATAATTTTTCATGGTCTAGCTCAATTTTATAGAAAATTCATTAGGAATTTTAGTGGCGTATGTGCACCTTTGCTAGATACCATAAAGGATGGGTCATGGCTAAGTTTAAATGAACCTTGGAAGCTGAGAAATCATTTGAGATGCTAATGAAACAAGTGCCTATCCAACCTTTTTTGCAATTACCTTGTTTTGAGAAACTTTTTAACATAGAGTGTGATGCAAGTGGCCTAGTAGTTAGAAGAGTGTTAACTAAAGAAGGTAGGCTATTAGCCTTCTTCAGTGAGAAACTTATTGAGGCCAAAATGAAGTATTTTTCCTATGATTCAGAACTCGATGCCCTAGTTAAGCCTCTTAGGAAGTGGAGACACTGCTGATTGCCAAAAGAATTTTTGTATTTATTAAAAACCAAGCTCTCAACTATATAAAAAGTTAAGAAAAATTGAGTAATAGGTGCTTGAAGTGGATGGAGTACTTGCAATCTTTACCTTTACAATCAAGCACAAAAAATAACAATTGAACAATGTAGCAGATGCATTAAGTAGGAGATTGTTAACAATCGAAGAGATTCAATTTCATAGCATTGGGATAGAGAACTTCAAGAGTCTTTATAAGGAGGATGAATAATTTGTAGAGGCATATAAGGTATGTTCTAATTTTGAGAAGCATTTTCACATAAAGTTCTCTAAATTTACCTTACAAAATGGATTTCTATTTAAGGGAAATTAGTTGTGTGTATGAAGAGGATCAATAAGGGAGAACCTAATATAGCAGAAGCACAATGGAATCCGAAGTGGACACTTTGGTGTGGGAAAAACTATAGAATTTGTCCAAATGTTCTATTATTGGCCAAAAATAGTCAGAGATGTGAATAGGTATGTTGAGCAATACATGGTATATGAAAGATAAGGGTAGAATGAGTAATGTAGGTCTTTATCATCCCTTACTAGTCCCACATAGGCCATGGAGTGTGTGAGCATGGACTTCATAGTAGTTCTTCCCAAGAAAAAAAAGGGTTATGATAGTATTTATGTAGTTGTTGATAGATTTAGTTAGATGGGGCACTTCATTCCATGTAAGACTATGAATGATGCTAATCACATTGCACAATTATTATTTAAGGAGGTTGTAATGATTCATGGACTTTCATTAAGAATTGTTTAAGATGGAGATGTGAAGTTCATAGCCCCTTTTGCAAGACTTTATGGAGCAGCCTTGGCACAAACCTCTCATTTGGTTCAGCAAACCATCCTCATACTAATTGCCAGACTGAGGTCATTAACAAGGTTCATGGTAATTTCTTAAGGTTCCTAACTAAGAAGTATGGGAAAACATGGGATGCCATATGCCCCAAGTAAAGTATTCTTACAATGACAGTAAGAATAGGATCACATGAAAAATCCTTTTGAAATTATGTATGGGATGCATCCAAGGGGTGTATGTTAGTTGAGGGATCTTAGAGGAATGAAGCCTAGAAGTGGAAATGATGAAGATGTTGGGAAAACCATGAAAGAAATACAAGAACAACTTAAGAAAACTATCTAGGATAATACACAAAAAAATGAAAGCCAAGGTAGATGAAATAAGGAAAGTCATTTAGTTCATTATTGGTGATTATGTTATGGTACATTTGAACAAGTCTAGGTTGCCAAAGGGTGTGGCAACTAAGTTACAAATGAAAAGATTTGGGCGTTGCAAAATTATAGCTAAATATGGAGTCAATGCCCATAAAATTGATTTTCCATCAGATTTGGGCATCTCTCCTATTTTCAATGTCCAAGATTGGGTCGACTTCAAGGGTACTCTACCTTATACCAGTCAAAGGGTTAGTACTAATCTAGAGTCCATAGTTATACCTTCATCAAGCAAGTTAGAAGTTGACCAAGTGTTGGAATAGAGAGTTAAGAATGCAACTAGGAACAAGGTGTACATGGAGCACCTCATCAAGTGGAATGGATAGCCAAGTTTAGAAGAAGTTTTAGTTGTTAAGGTAGACATCAACAAGGAAGACATTCCTCAAGACCTATTATCCATAGGAGTGACATATTTTTATTTTGTGGGGGAGTGTGGTGTAGGGGTACCTAGGTAGGCTTATGGAAGACATAGATTTCCTAGGATATTTTGGCTTCTAGTGGTGCCATCCACATCACTAGGTGAATAATAGGACTAACCTAGTCCTAGGTTGAGGTAAGTTATGGTTAGAAAGCCTCTTGAGGCACTACTTGCTCATAGTTCCATGAATAGGTCAAATAGGTAATATTTATGTTTTGAAGGGTAGAAGGGATGAATAAGTGTTTAAAGGTCCTTTTTACATTTTTTGAATAACAATTCAATACTTTTGGAAAGGTTTGGTAACCTTTGGAGCAAGTTTGATGGTCAAACATTACAAGATGTAAAAGTTGCTCAAAAATTGTCAATGTTGTATTTGAGCAACTTTTTAGTAGGAGCTTAGTAACTATCTATAATAGTAAGGATAGGAGTTAGGATTTTTTTATAAGGACATATTCAAAAATTTTAAAGGGATTGAATTATGAGACACCTTAGTGTGTACATATTGTCAGCAAGTTAATCAGTTATAGTTTTATTCTTTTGAGGATCTTCCCATTTTAATGGATTGAATTTGGATCTATAGTGTTTAGAAGTGTTAGACAAGTTTGATTTGTGATTTAGTACAACTTTATATTGTGTTTTTTTAAGGGTTTAGTTCCTTGAATAATTTATTTTGTTTCTTGATTTCCTATTGTCCTCAACCAAGCCACTGTGCAAAATGGAGTCATAATTTCTCTTCTAGCTGTAGGATCTATACAATCTCTTGGGATTAGGAAGATGACTACTTTTACATACTATATAGTGAAGTAGGGGACCTAGGAAGAAAGGAATGCATTTTTGTGGTGATACCCTAGGTGAGCATGAGATGCATAGCTAGGGATAACAATCTAGTGTAGAGACGATAAGTGGGATTGAATGTGTAGGTTTCTTCAATAAAAGCTTAAGAAAGGATAGTAGTATGTGTGGAGAAGTCCCAAAATATATGGGAGGAATTGGTGAAGGCTCCATGAAGGTTAATGCTTCATTCTTGTCAAACTTGTTTCAGGTTTTGTGAATCTTGATTTTTAGGCTTAATTTGTGGTTGTACTATATGGACTTGTTGGGGACCCAAGAGCAACATAATACTTATGATCCCTAAAAAGGATTTCTAGATCAAGGATTTTTCCCCCCACTTTTAAAGGATTTTTGTAATTTATTTGGTATTTTCCTCATTTGGAGGGCTAATTTCTTATATCCCTATTGCAAGCATATTTGCGCAATTTTACATGACTCTTGGAACTCAATTGGGGTTTCAAGTTCATTATGGTTGTAGGTCCTAAATATTGCCTAAATGCCTTCCTAGATGGCCATTCCTTCATGTGGAGTGTTAGATGATTTTTTTATGTGAATGTGGTGTTTATGTGAAGAAGACAAGAAGGCCAAGTCAAGCTTAGAGGATGGTGTTTGAGAGTGGTTGTTCTTACTAAATGGTGTGCACAAGTTGAATGATCTATGACCTCATAGTCAATATCCTAAGGAGAGTTTTCTAGAAATAAAAACTATTAGGTCAAGATAAATACCTAAGGAGACACTAGTGGAAGATAGGGTTGGAGAAAAGTTGTCACATCAATTTAGGTAGGCTTGGAGTAGCTCATTTTTCTTTTGAACCGTAATCAATTCTGATTCATCCTAATCCATGTGTCAAAACACCTCCTTTATGCTCATAGTAATCATCACTTTGGTCATGTACATTATGGAATTTCCCAACATGACCTCCTTGGTTTAAGAATCTTTTTGAGTCAATTCTTTAGTGATGACATGAGGAAGCGAAATGACCATATGTTTGAGAAGGTCCTTGTATTGGTTCTTCATTATGAAGGCCAATGTTCTAGCAACACCCTTAGGTGGCTTAACCTTCTTTATCACTTTAATTAGTTCCTTCATTATTTCCTCTCTATTAGCTCTATCTACTTCTTTTTTTTTGAACATGCCCTCCCTCTTTATCCATGAAGGTGTGGTCCCCATAGGTGACATGTATTTGGCTTAAGAGGTTGGTTGTGATACAAGCTCCTTTGCCTTATCACTCCTTTCTGAAATATTTTGATATTGAGAAAGATATTTAGCAGCCTTAATATTCTATTGGGATGAGGAAATAGCCTCAATATCTATGGAATTTTTTTGAGTTTCTTGTATCTCACCCTATTTAGACACTTCATCGACATGAACTTGTTAGTATTCTCCCCCCTCATTTCCTTAAATTTTTGGTTCTATTTATTTTGTTGGATGAGGTAGAGCTACTAACCCTTCATCAAGATTGGTGGCCATATCCTATGATAGTGGTGAATCAATTCCCAAAGGTACTTAAGGAAGAGGAGGAAATTGATAGCAATCCTCTCCTAAAGGATCACTCATAGAAGTATCTATAATTTTCTCACTCACCATCTCAATACCCACTGGCATAAAGTTTAAGTATGAGAGGTCAAAGAGATCATTTCTTTCACTCTCCATCTCCTTTATCCACTTGTGTTGTTCATCTACTAAAGCTGATACTTGGATAGGCTCCCTTGAAGTGGATGGAGTTGTCTGTATAGATCTTCTTCTTCTCTCTTCCTCTATGGCTTTTTCCAAGTGATTTCTCTAGCTCAAGGGGAAAAATATATCTTTTCCACTTCTTCTTCTTCCTCAACTCTTGGCATGATCTCTAGAACTTGTGGGGAGGGAGTCTTCTTCTTTTTCAATCTCCTACTCTAGGCACCCACCACATTTTTCTATCCTCACTCTCTTTGGAGCTGAGGGGGAAGCTTCTTCCTCTAAAGTTTTGGGTAGTGGGAACCCTTGGTCCTCTTGTTGTTCCTCCTCTTATGGCTCTATGTGTACCTACTCTAGAGGTTGATCTGTTGATTCTTCTTGAGGATTGGCTTCATCTTTCTTAGGTTGTGCCTATTTTGGAGGTGTTTGGGCCTCAAATACTTATTTCTTTACCCTTGGGGCTTGTCATTTCCTCTTCTTTCCCTTGTCAACCTTAAAGTACTCAACCTCTCACTCATGTTGATGCACCATTCCTTACCTTAGTAGAGATTGAGAAAGGTAGGTTGGTATGGTGACCTTTGTACCTTTACCTTTGATAGGCCTAGTTGTGGCTTGTAGAGGTATGACCTACGAAGTTGGATCCATCCAAAATGGCTTCTAGATCCATTCCCATGTCAAATAAATAACATGTCTTGCCCTATGATCTATGTCATAATTTTCCTCTTGCCTTATCTTGCATTCATGATAGGCCTGTCATAGATTTTTTCTCAAATTTTAAAAGAATCTATGATTTCAGGGGCATCCTTCTCTATGGTCTACAAAGGAATCTTCATTTTGAGCACATTCTTAGCTAGGTATAAACTCATCCTATAGTAGTCCCTTATACCCACTTTGTTCCAATTACATTTTTATTCTTGGGTCTAGGAACAATAGTCTGAGTTTTGTTCTTCTCTATTTGTTCTATTTCTTCATTCATTGCTTCAATCCAACTTTCATTATCCAATGCATCTTTAACATTTATAGGTTCACATTTAGCAAGTAAAAATGTACTTTTTAATTTGATTATTCTCATTGTTCTATCTAATTTGTCTCCAATGATTTGATTAGGTTCTTGATTTGCAATGATTTTCACTGATTTCATTACGAAATTTAGTATCAAGCTCGGGTCCATTAGACTTAGTTTACATTAGCTCAGTAGCCTCTAAGTTAGGTCCTTTTGACTATGACTTAGGTTGCAATCTTTGCAACTTAGTAGTTGTTCAAGATTTTGGGGACTCAAGAGGTGAAGCCTTTTTAATTTTAGATAGATTTGGTAGGGTATCAGGTTCATAGTAAACAAATATTCTATAATACTCAAGCTCTTGGCTTCTTTCTTCTTCACTCTTTTCTACAAACTCATTAATTCTCACATGTGTAGTTTCTATGATTCTATGAGTAGATAAATTCAAACATTTGTATGCCTTACATCTATAGGAGTATCTTAAGAATATATCTTCATCACCTTTTAAATCAAATTTGCCTTTTCTAGATTCTTTCAAGATATAACATTTTCTACCAAATACTTTCAAGTAACTTACATTAGGTTTGTAGTAATAGCATAGTTCATAATTAGTTTGTTTTGAGTCTATCTTCAGCTATACTCTATTCAGGGTATGAACTATAGTGCTAATCACTTCATTCCATTATTTGATTGTAACATTTTTTTCTATCATCAATGTTCTTGCACAATCTATGATGGATATATTCCTTCTTTCAACTATACCATTCTGTTGAAGTGTACCAAGGGCTGATACTTGTATTTTAATTCTTTTTTCAATGCATAATTCATTCAATTCATTGGAGATGAATTAACCATCTCTTTCTGATCTCAAACATTTTAACTTTTTTCCAATTTCTTTTTCTACTCTTTCCAAATACCACTTGAATTTTTGAAAAGCTTTTGATTTTTTTTTCCAGATACATTATAGTCACCATTCTAAAACAGTCATCACCAAAATGAATGAAATTTTTTTGTCCACTATAACTCTCTATTCTAATAGGTCTACATAAGTCTATATGTACCAGCTATAAAACTTCTTCAAAATGATAGTTCTTGCTTTTGAAACAAGTCCTTCCCATCTTACCAATTTGGCAATTTTTGCATAGACCCATATCAAGTTTCCTCAAGCTAGGAATACCTCTTACTCTTCTATGTTTTCTTATCTTAACAAGATTTTCAAAGTTTACATGACATAATATTCTGTACCATAACCAATCTTCTTCTACTTGAGCAATAAAACATGAAATTTCACTGAGATCAAGATAAAATAGGTTACCTTTTTTTTTTTTGCTAGATCTAGCCAGATTTCCTTTTCAATCTAGTAGTTTAGCCTTCCCATTCATAAATTCTACCTTGAATCCAATGTTGTTCAATTGTGCTACACTTAGTAAATTATGCTTTATTCCTTCAACCCAATAAGTACAATCACATATAAGTTCATTGGTTAATGAAATAAATCCTCTTCCTTTTATGCAACAAGGTTCATTATTTCCAAATTTCACACTACCACCATCATAATATTCCATGTGCTCAGATTTTGTTTTATTTCTAGTCATATGATGTGAGTAGCAACTGTCAATAATCCAAGTATCATTTTTTCTAACATGAGAGATAAGTGTCATCTTATCTTCTTCATCATTAGATTCATCCTTTACAACAATATATACCATTGCATCTTCACTATTATTAGAATCTTTAGCCATAAAATAATATTTCTTACCTTTGTCCTTGTGGTTGTTGAGTTCCTTCCTACCTTTGTACTTATTCCTTTTCTTTTCATCCTTGTTTTATTTTTTGGGACACCTAGCAGCAATGTGACCAACTCCTGCACAAGAAAAATAGATTAGAGCGATCTTTCCTTTGTACTTTCCTCTACCTTTGGAATATTTTCTTGCAAGTAGATTTTTAACAACTTCAAGATCACTATCAAAACTTTCTTCTTTTTCTTCTTCACTTCCTACTTGATTGGCTTTTGATTTCTTAATTTTTTTCTTGAGTGAGATTTTGCCTTCAAATATAGACCCAATACCTTTGGAACTAGGAACATAACTATCATAGTTATCCAACTCACAAGTTATCAATCTTCTAACTAGAGGATCCAAAGTTATGTTTCTATATAGATCATATCTCATCTCTTGAATAGAATATACTCTAATTGCATAGATAGGAAGTAGGGTTCTAAGTGCCTTTCTTACAAGTATTTATTCATCAATGTCTCCTCGAAATGCTTTGATTACACTCACACTTGCTTTGATTCTTTCCAAATATTTTGTAATTTTTTCATCTTCTCTCATTTTCATCTGATCAAATTAACCTCTAAGACTTTCTACTTTAGCTCTTCTTACATTGTCACCTCCTTCATTAATGTCTTTCAGTTTGATCCACATTGCATGAGCTGATTTTCAATCTTTTACTTCATCAAATTTGGCATAAATGAGTAAATGCAATACCAATCAACATGAAGTTATATTTTTATTTTCAGCAATATCTTCAACTGATAATGTTCCAGAAGGAGTCTTGTATTTTGTATCAAGATACTTACAACCTAAATCATTGATAGTTTCTAGATGTAACCTCATAAGTCCTTGTCATGCTACAAAGTTGTGTCTATTCAACTTGGGAATCACTCTTTGGTAAGACATCCTAATATTTCACGTAGGTCCTTGAAACCTTCACTGCAAGCACCAAAATCTCTAATACCATTTGTTGGAAATATAAGAGGAGTAACAGAGAGGGGAGGGGTGAATCAGTTACTACAAAAACAAATCCTAGATCCCTTAGATCTCTATACCAAATAATCTCTAAAACTGAACTCCATTGTTGCTCAATAAACACATTGAAAATGTTGTAATTTGGTAAATATTGAATATGCTTGATAAACACTTAACATGAAAATAATAAGATGGTATCTGTGATTACTTATTATTTTAACTTAGTTGCAATCACATAAAATAAATAGCATGAACACATTTGACACCAAGATTTAACATTGAAAGCCACTTTGAGAAAAACTACCAATTGCAACTAGTTACTATTTTTCACTTTTCTATAGTGAGCCCTATTAGGAGCCAACCCTATTAAAGGTTACAAAACACACTATTAGGTATGATCCTATTAGAGGATTTAATAACCCTATTAGGAGTGGCCTTGTTAGAGGTCTTTAGACACTTCAATAAAAAAGCCACCTTGTTAGAGGATATAAAATAGCTATTAAGACAACTCTATTTAAGAGATTTAGATCACTACTACAATGGTTAGATAGTAGGAATGACATGACCTTATTTGGATGAAACTGAATTGCTGATTATAGATCTTAATTCTAGTTTGTATGATTGATGCTTCCTAATTGAATATATCTTTTTAGCTTCTCAAGGATATACTAATTATTCTTTTGATTCACTTCCTCTTAGCATCATTAAATCTTCAATTATATTCCATGCATTCACACACTTCTAATCCTCAACTTAACCTTGTATTTATATCTTTCATATTATCAAGTTAGTTAAAATACAAATTAGAATAATTAATATTCATCTTCTCAGTTAGCTAGAACCAATAGATAAATCAATTGAGCTTAATATTCCAAAACAAGAAAGCCTTTGTGAGTTGACCCTACTCGGTAGATACTAACTCAGAAATGATTTTTCTATGTTAAGCAAGTGACCTCGGCTAACACTGCAAATTCACACCGTTCCTTTGGCAACCAAGTGATCTTGGCTAATACTGGTTCCATCGAAAATTTCTTTTATTGACACTCTTAGCACTCATCTTAACACTCATCCTCTGTAGACTTTCCTTTGGCACTCGAGTGAACTCAATAGATGCTACCTTCTGAACTAATTTTTTTTTGGAATGCTCAATAGTCACAAAAAACTATCTTTAGTGCCCAAGTGAGCTTGGTATAGACTAATTGGAAATGATATGACATTTTGTGTAACATCAAAGACAATACCCAATTAATCAATTGTTTCAATAGGTCTATCTTTTTTGAATATGTTAGCATCTCCCAAAATTATTGAACTTTATCTTAAAGGACATGGATCTCTAATACCAAATGTTATAAACAATAGTCCACCAAGATAACCTAAGGTTGGGGGGTGAATTAGTTATCTGATAATTAAAACATTTATTCACTTTAAATAATTTTAACCATTCAAGAAAATTAAATAGAAACCATACAAAGATTCACATACACAATTACACCAAATATGTTAACTAGGGAAACCCTTGATCAAAGGGAAAACCCCAGTGAGACTAATGCCCACAAGATGATTTACTAATATAATTATTCCTTGTTGGAGGATGGACCTATTAGGAGTCTATTACAACATTTAGTACATATGAGTCCATGTTAGGAGACTTTGAATCCTTGTTAGAAGATTCCAACCTTGTTAGGAGTTGTCCCAACCCTATTAGGAGTTGTAGAAGACAAAAGGACCCACTATCCAAACATCTTCTAGGGTAAGATCACCGAAAGCACTATCCAATTGATCTCTCAACTATTCGTTACAGAATAATTTTATGTACTATACTTTAACTTTTTCCCTCTATCTTCTCAACTAGACCAAACACTATCTAACCTTTTAGACTAGGTCATGAACCTTAGATCCAAGTATCAAACTTAAGATCACATAATTAAACCTCAACAACAAAGTTTCCTTCATCTTCACTCTACTCTTCTTAACTTCACATTCTACTTTTTGTGCTACTTCTAATCATTCTTACATATTTATACACAATAAAGGAAAATATCCTTCCTTTATACCAAACCCATAACACAATTCCTCTAGTTGGCTATTACACCTTCTCAATTATATATTATAGGACCACATTAAGAACACATTACACTTGGCAATAATATTAATCGTCTACCTTGTAACTTGAATATCTTTCCATACACATATCATTATTATGAGCAACCTTCATTATGTCATTTCCAGAATTTCTTCTTCACATCTCTAACTTTGGCTTCTTAGAATAACAAATATACTAAGAGATATAACAAGCTTACCAAAATATTCCTCTGTAAACTCTATGTCAAAACAATGGTCATTTAAACTTGCATAAGTTCTTCTATACTTAATATCTTAGGCTTCTAAAGTTAGCTACATATACTAAACACTTAGTAGTATCTTCCTTTAACCTTTCTTACTAAAATTCTCAACTGCCTATCCATACCATCTTGATCTTTCTGTTATTCTTCTATTAGATCCCACATAAAATTGCTATGTTGATATCAGTGACAAACACAACTATGAATGTAACATATGATCATGATAATGATCCAATCATGTTTCTAAAATACTCCCCCATAGGAATATCATTAGCATTCATACTTCCTACACCACCATGGTTAATCCCATAGCCTACAACCACATTCGCAAAACCTTCACCGAGTTTTTTTGTCTTATGAACTATTCATTAGAAATTCCCTTAAGCTCATCAATTGATAAGTAGGATATAATTTCCACACAAGTCAAATTGTGATATTTATATTAGGATTTAACTGTGTGATTTTGAGTCAAACTCATTAACCCATGTTTCATAAGTAGTGATTCAACATGAATCCATCGCTCATGATACTTAGCACTCATTAGATTTAGGTTATTCTCATAGGGGTGAAGTACTGGGACTTCTTGAGAGGTCACCCATCCTAGTAATACTCCATCCTGAGTATGCTTAACTAAGGATTTTACTCCATGGTTAAAACCCATGCTTGCAACTACATTTGAAAAACCTTCACCAAGTTATGTGCCTTATGAATTATTCATTAGAAATACCCTTAAGCTCATCAATTGTTAAGCAGGAGATAATTTCCCTAGCAAGTCAAATTGTGGTATTGCTATCAGGATTTAACTGTGTGATTTTGAGTCAAACTCATTGACCCATGTTTCATGAGTAGTGATTCAACATTAATTCATATCTCATGAGAATAAATGGAACACTTATCACTCATTAGATCTAGGTTATGCTCACATGGGTGAAGCACCAGGACTTCGTGAGAGGTCACCCATCCTTGTACTACTCCAACCTAAGCATTCTTAACTATGACGTTTCCTCCATGGTTAAACCCAAATCTTGAAATGCCCTTTAAAAAACCTTCATCAATTTTTGTGCCTTATAAATCATTGATTAGGAACCCCTTAAGCTCATCAATTAATGGGTAGGAGATAATTTCCACAACAACTCAAATTGAGATATTTCTATGAGGATTTAACAATATGATTTTTAGTCACACTCATTAACCCATGTTTTATGAGTAGTGATTTAACATGAGTCCATCTCTCATGAAAATAAATGAAACACTTATCACTCATTGGATCTAGTTGATACTCATAGGGGTGAAGCACTAGGACTTCTCGAGGGGTCACCCATGCTAGTACTATTGCACCCTGAGTGCACTTAACTTCAGAGTTTCCTCCATGGTTAAACCAAAAGCTTGCAACCCAATTTTCAAACCCTTCACCAATTTTTGTTCCTTATTAACCATTCATTAGAAAGCCCCTTAAGCTCATCAATTGATAAGTAGGAGATAATTTCCAAATCAAGTCAAATTGTGATATTACTATCAGGATTTAACCGTGTGATTTTGAGTCAACCTCATTCACCCATGTTTGATGAATAATTATTCAAAAAAAATCCATATCTCATGAGAATAAATGGAACACTTAGAACTCATTGGATCTAGGTGATTCTTACAGGGGTGAAGTACTAAGACTTCCTTGGAGGTCACCCATCCCAATACTACTCCACTCTAAGCGTGCTTAATTATGGAGTTTTCTCCATGGTTAAACCCAAATCTTGCAATACCATTTTCAAAACAATCACCAAGTGTTTTTCCATATGAGCCATTCTTTATAAAACCCCTTAATCTCATCAATTGATAACTAGGAGATAATTTCCATAGCAAGTCAAATTGTGATATTGTTATCAGGATTTAACTGTGTGATTTTGAGTCCAACTCATTGGACCATGTTTTATGAGTAGTCATTAAACATGAATCCATCTCTAATGAGAACAAATTTAACACTTAGAACTCATTAGATCTAGGTGATGCTCATAGGGGTGAAGCACCAAGGCTTCTTGATAGGTCACCCATCCCAGTACTACATTAGCCTGAGTGCACTTAAGTATGGAGTTTCCTCCATGGTTCAATCCAAAGCTTGGAATCCAATTTTCAAGATGTTCAACAAGTGTTGTGCCTTATGAACCATTCATTAGAAAGCTCATTAATCTCATCAATTCATAAGTAGGAGATAATTTCCACAGCAAGTCAAATTTTTATATTGCTATCAATATTTAGCTATTGATTTTGAGTCAAAATAATTAACCCATGTTTCATGAGTAATATGAATCCATCTCTCATGACAATAAATGGAACACTTAGCACTCATTGGATCTAGGTTATGCTCACAGGGGTGAAGCACCAGGACTTCCTTTGAGGTCACCCATCCTAGTACTACTCTAGCCTGAGCGCACTTAATTAAAGAGTTCTCTCCATGGTTAAACCCAAAGGTTGCAACCCCATTTGAAAAACCTTCACCAAGTATTGTTCCTTATGAAACATTCATTAGAAATCCCCTTAATCTCATCAATTGATAAGTAGGAGATAATTTGCACAACAAGTCAAATTGTGATATTGCTTTTAGGATTTAACTATGTGATTTTGGGTCAAACTCCATGATCCATGTTTCATGAGTAGTGATTCAACATGAATCCATCTCTCCTAAGAATAAATGGAACACTTAGCACTCATTGAAGACATCATTTCAGCACTGAATTAAAGTCGACCAGAAGGTTAATGAATCACCATGTAAGTAGACTATTGTGCAAATTTTATGATAGCTTCCTCAATCTACTATATTGTTGGAGTTAAAATGCAATTAATATTATTTTTGTTATAAAATTTATGATCTGTAATTGATCCTTATTGATGGAGTGATCATAGGAGTAGGAAGTTGTTACAACTTTCCTTTAAATAATTTCTGTTGTAACCTTGGAAAGAAATTTTTTCCTAGTATTGATTGGAAGGAAGATAGAACAGATTGTTCTCTTTAGTAGTGTATAATCTTGTTTTCAAATGTAATCTCTTAATATGAATGAATATTATACTGACTTTAAGTTTCCACCTTTAGACTTGATCATTTTTCTATTCACTCATCCAAGTGGGCCCACTTGTTGAGTGAACTTCTTTGTTAGAATAGACTTTATTTCTTTATTTTTTTCTTTGAAAAGTAGAATTATGTTGTCCCTACATCCATTAATAACATAATCATTGAACTATTCTAGTAGCATAGGTGCATAAATAGATTTACTATTAGTAGCATTACTCTAAGCTTTAAGGAAAATTTTGTTTCAGTTCCTAGCTTAGTTTCCTTAATCATTTCTTTCATGTTTGAGTTGTAATGACTTAAAGAGGAATCAGAGCATATACTTTTCAGCCATCCTCTTTATCTTATGCTCCCAGGTTGACAAATAAAATCAAGATAGTAAGTTATTAATAGGAAAATACATGATTCTGTCTAATCATGGAGTCAATTTAGGAGGATGTCCAATACTTTGTTACTAAGGTATTTAGCTGACTGGCCACCAAGGTTTAAAAAATTGAAAAAGAACAGTAGCGAGTCAACTTAAGGTTAAAAAAATTATTAAATCCAAGGTAAATAGTAAAACATATTTTTGGGAAAGTATTTTAAAAATAAAATACAAAAAAATTGGAAAAAAGATTTTCTAAGATAAAAATCTTCTCGAGTATTTTTTTGAAATAAACCAATGCTACAATATATTTTTCAAAATTTGGGCACAAACAAGTAATGGTTTCATGAAACTTGATGTTTTTATCTAGGACAAACAAGTTTTAAACACATATGACCCATTGATTTAATGAATCAACTGGGTTTTCATTGTGAAATGCAACAAATTTTGGGATGTGAAAAACTAGGCCAATAGTATGAAGTCAATTTGATGACTTATGGCCCTCTTGGGTGGTAGCATAGGAGGTGCCCCATCACAAATTATGTCATTAAACTAATCCAACAGGGTGAAGATGTCTCATCCTCTTTGGGTCTCACAATAATGGCATACCATACTCCTTCATTTTCTTTCAAGTCCTTGAGAGACTCCTTGCAACTAATTAACTAGATCCTAGTAGAAACCTTCTCTACTTTATCTTCCTTTACTAGGGACTATATCCTATAGGCAACCCCATCTTTCTTAAAAAAAAATTTATTCTCTTTCCCATGATGTACTACTTCTCTATCAAACTACCAAGGTCTCCCTAGAAGCAAGTGATAAGCATCCATAGGGAGTACATCACATAGGACCCTGTAATGATATTTCCCAAAGGTGATGTCTACCCAAACTTGTTCATTAACTAGAATGTTTTGTCCTTTGTTCAACCAATTTGCCCTATATGGACATAGATGTGGTATTTTTGTCAATCCATGTTTTTGGACTACCTCCTCTGACATAACATTGTTAGTAAACCCTAATTCTATGATTACCTCACATACCTTTCCCAATATCTTGAAAGTAGTTCTAAGTAGTTCCCTTCTTTGCTTGTGTTCTTCCTTTCCTGGCTCTTTCACTAGAACCCTCTTTAGCATGAGGTTTTTACCCTTTTCCAAATCAAGATCCACTTCACCTTATTTTTTATTATCTTCCTCCTTCACATAGGCTACCTTCTTTTCTCCATAGGACCTTGATGCCTTATCAAGACATCTATAAGTAGGATGCCCTACCTTGTTGTAATTATAGAATTTCATATAACTAAAGTGGGATCCTTTATTGTTACCAGATCTGACTTTGCCATAATTATTGGATCCTCCTCTTTGACTACTCTCACTAGATTTTTTACTCCACTTAGAGTCTCCATAGCTTCTTTGTTCAATACTCCTACCATTAGAGCCTCCCCTTGAACCATCTCTGAAGTCCTTACCTCTTCCCCTATTCTTAGAACTAGAGTCCCATTTCTTCCTTAGGTTTTCCTCTACCTTTCTAGCCATTTGAAAACAATTCTAAAGTGTGGTGAGGCTAAAGAAACTCAATTCATCCTCAATGGAACAATTAAGAACATTTAAGAACCTTTCCACCTTGATACTCTCCACTTCTTTCACCCTTGACATGAGTGCCAACTAAAACTCCTGAGTATAGGTAGCCACATCAAGTTCCTTCTATTTGAGATTCTACCTCCACTTATGGATCTAAATCTCATAGTCCTTTGGTAGGTATATCTCTTTGATCTTTGCCACCTTTTCCTTCCAATTGGCTATAGGCTTCTTTCCCTCACTTTCTCTTTCTTCCTACACAAATTTCCACCATGTCAAGGCTTGCTCTTTCAACTTGGACTTTGCAAACCTCACCTTTTGGGCCTCTATTGTCCCTTCCCACTTAAAGTAGTTCTCAAAACTTTCCAACCACTCCAAGAATACTTCTACATCCATTTTGTCATGAAATAGAGAGACATTATCTAGACTCTTCCCTCCAAATTATTTGAGGGATTTTAGGAATGGATCCTTCTCACCATGTGGTGGATCTAGCTTAGGAACTTCATCTTACAAACTTACTTTCTCTCTACCCTTGCTATAGTCTCCAACTTTCTTAGCTAGGGCTGCATCCTCTATCTCTTTCAACTTTTCTTTCACCTCTTCTAGGGCCTCATCTAGAACCATGGTCTTTTCTTCTAAGAGATTTTTTTGCTCATCCACCTCTTTGGCCATCTCTACATTGGTCACCATATGCATTGACCCACTTGATTCAGTAGGCTGGAACACCGACCACAAGCCACAAATCTTATGGCTCTGATACCACTTTGATGAGGAACTTCCTTCCACAAGATCTCACTAGCTCCAAATGAGGCTATCTATGGCCTCCTAGGCTTCTTTCTTGAACCCTACTCTAGGGAATTAGACTCCAAGTCCCCTTCTTCCAAGACAAGTCCCCAACAATACAAGTTTACCATCTTTCCTTCCCATTCTTCCCACTAGGCACATTTAAGCCTACAAAGGAAAATTCCTTTGCACTTCTTTTCCTCAGCACCAAATAAGCTTAGGCTCCCTTAATGATTTCCTTGACACATACCCCACCACTCTTCATCATTATTTTAGGTATACCACACCCACAACTCCAAATTACTCAAATTGGCCTAGTAGCCCTAAGAGCCCCTATTTTCCCTCCTAAAAACAAGGGTTTAACAATTCATTCCAAAAACCCTTAATAAGGCTAGTTGATGTCTAAAGGACTTGGTTTCCTATGGACCTATGCTAAGGGATTTTGGTGGTCTGAGGTCCTAGTACTATCCACATAGTATAGTTTCTAAAAAACCCCTATTTTGAGGGTTTCTAAGGTAAAAGAGAGGTTTCTATCCTCCTAAAGTGTTAAATTTCACTCCCTACCTCCTCCTCTGAGTCCAACACTCCTAGTAACCTACTCTTTCTAAAGCTCACAAATATTGACTCATACTAATCCCTTATTCACTACTACACTTCTTTACAAGCATACATTGCACCTTGCCAAGCTCTACTAGCTTACCTAGAGCTCGCTTGTATATATGGCCCAATCTATTGCACAAACCTCAACTTATATATTTATAACATGTAAAAAGTCTATTTCCTAATTTCCAAAATCCATGAGAATTTGACTGTGGAAGTTCAAGCCATAGCCATTTCTATGCTAATAACTCAAACTTGGACAACAATATTGCACAATCAAAATGATTTTCTAAACATAGAGAAATGAAACACTTGAATCCAAACAACTATGTAAAGTTTCAAAACATGATCCAAGAAAATAAATCAATGAAAATAGTAACACAATTAACTCCTCAAATTCATTATTTCACAAAGAACTACTCCAATGCTCATATAGTGTTGCACTTATAGGTGTTATCCCTAAATCTAACTATCCAACCCCTGGAACTAGATTAAGGGATGTTTAAATAATATTTCCCCTCCTTATTGGTCATTGAACCAATCCATAATTCCTCCAGTTAGTTCATTTCCAAAAACTACCTAAAAATTTGCTAAGCAACTTTGCAAATTTGTAAAGTTGTCAATGAGCAACTTTTGCAATTTTTGCAAACCAAGGCTCCAACCTTGACCAGTTTGGTTCCAACCCTTCCCACATGGATTCCTATCATGAAATGAATAATTTTTACCTACTTTAACCACTCATTTTGTCTTTTCACATTAGTTTTCCAGTTTTAAGCACTTTGAGAAACTTTTTGCTTCCTAGGACCTATGTGACAACTGTTAACTCCTAGACTCAAATCAACCAAATTAACTTGTCTTAACTCACCTTGGGACTCTATATCTAGTCCTTATTTTTTACAAGTTTGGTTATACCATGTAAAAAGTAAAATACCTCTAGGGTTTTGCCTTAACCCTAGGTGCTCCTGCACCAAAATGCCTATTCTATAACTAGGAATGGTGTAACTTTCACCATGAAATCCATGCCTAATCCTAAAGTAGATCTTACTATTGTAACCATAGGGGAGAATGAAATAATCAAAACCTTGAAGGAACCTAATGCCCAAGGTTTTATATTAGTCTCTAAGCCAAAGGAAAACATAATTACTAAGGACAAAGATCTTATACCGCAAGAGATACAAGACCTTCTACAAAAGTATAGTCATGTTATTGCTACTAATCTATCCACAAGCCTCCCTCCCATTAGAGATACCAGTCATCAAATTGACTTGATACCTATATTTTCCCTACCTAAAAAGGAACCCTATAATATTACCCCAACTCAACTTGCTGAAATTGCCAAGCAAGTTAATGATTTATTGGAAAAAGGCCTAATATAGAGAAGTCTCAGTCCTTGTGCTTTTCCATCTATCCTTGGTCTCAAAAAGGATAGACAATGAAGGTTGTGTACTAATAGAAGGTACATCAACAATATTACATAGGGTATAGATTACTCATGCCCAAACTTTATGATCTATCAGATCAACTAGGAGGAGCTTGTTATTTCACCAAGATAGACTTGAAGTTTGATACCATCAGATTAGAATAAGATTAGGTAATGAATGGAAGACAGTATTCAAAAATACTAAATGTTTTTTTGAATACTTAGTGATGCCCTTTGGGTTAAGCAATGCCCCTAGTGCTTTTATGAGGCTTATGAATGATATATTCATTGATTTTATTGACAAATTTGTTATTATTTACCACGATGACATACTAATATTTAGTTATATCAAGGAGGAGCATCTTGATAATGTGGAATAGGTATTAAGAAGGCTTCATCAGCATAGGTTTGTGATCAACTTGTGCATGTTTATGAAGAAGGAACTTTTGTTCCTAGGTTTTGTGATTTCACTTGGTACCCTCAAGATGGACCTTGAGAAAGTTTATCAAAAACTTCAGTCATGTGTGTGCACCAATGCTTGACATGATTAAAGGAAGTAGGAAGACTAAACTTTCTTGGAGAAAGGAAGCCAATGATGCATTTTAGTACCTAAAAATAGAGCCTCTCAATACCCAATCTAGTTCTACTTGATTTCAATAAATTTTTTACTATGGATATAGATGCACTTAATTTGGCCATAGGTGCAGTCTTAAGTTAGGAAGTTAAGGTAATTTATTTCTTCTCTAAGAAATTAAATGATGCTAGGAAGAAGTTCTCAACTTATGAATTGGAACTTTATGCCATGGTTCAATCCCTCAAGAAATGGAGGTACTATTTAATTCCCTAAAATTTTTTTGTATACATTGACAACCATGCATTGAGTTTCTTCAATTCTTAGGAAAAGCTATCTGTCAAACATTTGAAATGGATGGATCAGTTGTAGGCCTACACTTTCAACATCAAACACAAGAAAGGTGTTTCAAACATGGTTGTTGATGCCCTTAATAGGAGGGCTGGTCTAGTTGAGAAGGTACAACTACAAAGTGTGGGAATTGATTCCCTCAAGCATTTATATACCGATGATCCTAATTTTGTAGAGATCTTTCAAGTTTTCCTAGAGATTGTTGAAAGATACCATAGTAATTTTTCTTAATACCTTATTTAGAATGGACTCCTATTCAATGGAGTTCAACTATGCATTCCCAAATGCTTAATGAGAAGAAATATCATAAGGGAGAAACATTTTGCTAGCCTAGGAGGACACTGTGGAATTGACAAGATAGAAGACATGGTGAAAAGAAGTTATTTTTGGCTAAGAATAACAAATAAGGTAAAGAAGTTAATTGCACCATCTGTCAGCAAGATAAAGGTGTTTCAACAAATCAGGGGTTATATTAGACCTTACTAATGCATACAAGACCTTTAGAATAAATCTTAATGGATCTTGTCATGGGGCTACCTAGAACAAAACAAGGTTTTGATAGTGGTTTTGTGGTAGTGGATAGGTTTGGCAAGATGGTCCACTTTATATCATGTAAAATAATTAATGATGCTTCTCATATTGCACATATTTTCTTTAAAGAAGTGGTTAGGATCAATGGTTTACCAAAAACTATTGTATCTAATAGGGACGTGAGGTTTCAAGGATACATTTGGAGAAGAATCTACAAGAAACTTGCTACTAACATAATCTACAACTCTACCTACCATTCAAAAATTGATGTGAAGACTAAGGTAGTGAATAGATCCTTAGGTAATCTCCTAAGATTTCTAACAAAAAAATATGATAAGAGTCGGGATATACTCTTTCCTCAAGAAAATTTTGCATTTAACGACTCCATGAGTAGATCAATGGGCAAGACACCCTTCCAAACAATATACGACCTTCATCCCAAAAGACCATTAGACCTAGTAGACATACCATCTAATTTCAAAATTAGTGCTCAAGGAGAAGAATTGGAAAAAATTATTTCAAAGGTGCAACATGAGGTCAAAGAAGGATTACAAATATCAATATTGAAATAAAAGGAACATTCTAAGAAGAAAAGAAGGGAAATCCACTTCAAAGTTGGAGACAAGTTTTGGGCATTCATGAGAAAAGAGAAGCTACCTATGGGTAGATATTCCAAACTTTAGATCAAGAAATTAGGGCCATGTAGTATAATCAACAAGATGGGTGGAAATTCATAAGAGATCTCTCTTCCCCCTACCTTGAAAATTTCTCTAGTCTTCAATTTTGTAGACCTCACCTACTACAAAGGCATAGTAGATTTAGCAAGTGAACAAGGTGAAAAAGTAGACATCAATGATGAAGACTATGTAACTGATCTCCCTCAAAGAAAACTAGTGGAGTTAGAAGAAATTTTGGAGAGAAAGTTGATGAAGAAGACAAGACCCAAGAAGTACATGTAATACTTAGTCAAGTGGAAAAGACTTCCTAATATTGATGTAGCTTGGATGACAAAAGACCAAATCAAACATGGCAATTCTATAGAGCAATTACCCTCAAGTAGGAACTAGAGTTTTTAAAGTCAAGACAATATTGCGTAGGAGAAAACAACATAAATGGTGAATCATCAAGGTCCTAAGAACACCTAGAATAGGTTAGATCAATAAATTAGGCATCTAGCCTAAATTGTAAGACCTAGTTCCAAAATTTGCATAGTTATAAGCCTTTGGTCAACTATGGTCAAAGATGGTCAAAGGGCCTAGAATTTCAAGATTTTTCTTTATTTCATGTTTTTACATATTTAGGACCTATTTGATCATTTCAACTAAGTTTCATTAGTTTTACTTGTAAGTTTACAAAAAATGAAAAATATACAAAAATTGCTTAAAATATCCATCTAACTAGGCTCCATTGCATCAATGATGAAGTCATATGGAAGATCTTGAAAAATTTTACACCACCATTCAAGCAAATAGCTTAGATGATTCAACTAGTAATGCCATAAACTAAGGATTTCACTAAGGAAACATTACTTGGAAGATTAGAATCAGAACTAAGACAGTCTAAAGAACTTCCAAGAAACAAAACAACTTTTAGTGCCCTAAACATTTGACCTAATTTGAGAAGGAGTCCCAGAACTCGTGGAAATTTTTTTGGTAGTAGTAGAGCTAATGAAGACAAGAATATTATGGAAGGAATATCCCTTTTGGTGAGAAGAGAAAAAATGGTAAGAGAATCTTTAAATGTTGGACTTGTAATGAATTTGGCCATTATGCATACAAATGTCCTAAAAGAGAGAAAAAGTATAAGGGGAAAGTTTAACAGTAGAAGAGATAGAGATAGAAATTGTTTGTATGAAAATGAAGAATTTGATAAGAAAGGTCCAGTGAAAGTGATGATGAATTAGGATTTGTGGCTATAAAGGAGGATGATCTTGATAGAGAATTAGAGAAGAAAGAGCTCTAGCTACCCAAGTAGAAAATAAGTTTGATTAGATAATTTATAGTGTTTGTTCACATCACATGACTAGTGATATGAATAGGTTTCTTAAGCTCAAGAATCATGATGGAGTTATTGTTAGAGTTGGGAACAATGTAGATTGTCATATAATAGTAATTCGATCCATTACTCTCACTGGTAAAACTAACATTGATGATGTCTATTTTGTTGATGGATTGAAGCATAACTTGTTGAGTGTTGAATAGTTGGTAGACAAGGGTTATCTATTGCAGTTCACTAAAAATACCTACACTGTCAAATACAAAGTTTGTAAGATAATTGGAACTAGCACTGGATCCAGAGGTAATGTATTTCAGTTGAATCCTATTATGATGACATGTTTGGTAGATAAAGTAGATAATAGTTGGTTGTGTCATAGAAGATTCTGTCACTAAAAATTTAATAATATTGTGAAGTTTAGTAGTACATTTGTAGTCAAAGATTTTCTTAGATTGTTAAGCCTCCTAAGTTGTGTGTAAGGAATGTATTTTGGCCAAGTAGAAGAAAGTATCATTCACTAGAAAGAAGTTCACTACCATAGAGAAGCTAGAAATCATTCACACATATCTAAGTGGTTCTTCTAGAACAAGAGGATTCTATGGTGTAAGGTATTTTATGATTTTTGGTAATGATTTCACTACAATGATGTGGGTAGCATTTCTTAAAGAGAAATCTAAAGTTTTTGAGAAGTTTAATATATTTAAGAATAGAGTTAAGAATGAATTTGGTGTTAAGTTTAAGTGTTTGAGACCTGAAAAAGGAAGAGAATTCACCTCTAGAGAGTTTAACATATTTTGTGAAGAAAATGGAATCAAAAGACAACTATCTACACCTAAAATACTTGAGAAAATGGGATTGATGAGAGAAGAAATAAGTCTATAGTAGAAGTAGCTAGAGTGATGTTAGTTGAGAATGATGTTTCTAGGACATTCTAGAGAGAAGAAGTTAATACAACAGTATATACTCTAAATAGAGTATAGATCATAAAACATATGGACAAGACACCTTATGAACTATTGTTTGGACATTCACCACCAGTCAAATATTTTAGGATATTTCAGAGAAAGTGTTATATTAAGAGAGACGAAAACATTGGTAAGTTTGATCCAAGAACTAATGAAGGTATATTTCTTGGTTATTCATTGAAAAGTAAATCTTATAGATGTTTTAACTATATAACTAAGACAATAGTCTTGTTAGGATTAACCTCAGATAGAAATAGTAGTTATATGTAAATATAAACAATATTAGTAAATAATAGATTGCATAGAAGAGACACATAAGACACTAAGATTTAATGTCTTTCACACAATCCCTAGGCTACATACACCAACAAAAAGTCTAATATTATTATGATTGAGTGATTACAACTTAATTGCAATCAATAGTCCCATATAGTTCAATACTACCACATGAACCAACTTTCGCATCACACATTATGAAAATCCCTAACCCTAAGCTATTTTATACAAAAAAATTTCCACTTACAAAATTAGGACTAGAATATTATAAAAATAGTAGATAACATATCTTATAATATAAGGTCATTTTTTGGCTTTGATGGTACCACACCTAAAAACCCTTGTAGGGGCATTGCCGCCCAACCCCACCCTATACTGTGACAAGGAGCGCACTTGGGGCATGGCCCCAAACCCTACAGGGGCACTGCCCCTCGACCCTGTGTTGAGGGTGCTGCCCCCAAATCCCTATAGAAATAATTTGGAGGGAAACCATGTTGAATAAACCTATGAGTCTTATTAGCTTCCACATCACAACAAGTTGAATGCACAAATGTAAAGATTATGAGAAGTTTGGAAACAAAGAAAACATGGTAGATTATAATTTAGATTAAGAAAAGAATAAATTTTGAATTCTTAGATAGAATGCTAAAGTATTGTTTTAGACTAACAATGACTTGTAGAATGATGTGCTAACTTTTGAGCATAGAGGAGAACATAGTTATGAGCCTAGAGAAGAAATAAGAGTTGAGATGTCAACTCCTAACCCTAATAGAAATATGACAAGGAATCACCATTTTGAGTAAATAATTGGAAGTAAAGACAAAGGCATAATGACAAGGAATAAAGTAAATGAGGAGATATGTTTGATATCTCAAGTTGAACCCAAGTGCACAAATAAAGTAGTCAAAGATAATGATTGGATCCAAGCAATGAAGGAAGAATTGGATCAAATAGTAAAGAATGATACATGGGAGTTAGTAACTAGACTAAAAGACAAGAATGTGATAGGAACAAAATAGGTTTTCACAAATAAGATGAATGAGCAAGGAGAAGTTGTGAGAAACAAGGCCAAACTTGTTTGTAAAGTTTATTCACATTAAGAAGTCATTGATTATGAGGAAAAATATGCACCAATACCAAGAATGGAAGTAGTAAGGATGTTCCTGGCTTACACAATGAACAAAACATTAAAGGTTTATCAAATGGATGTTAATCAGCCTTTTTGAATGGATAACTACAAGAAGAGGTTTATATTGAGTAGCCCAAAGGTTTTCCTTTATCAAAACACAAAGATATGGTATGTAGATTAAAAAAAGCTCTTTATGGTTTGAAGCAACCACCTAGAACCTAGTATATGAGGTTAGACACTTACTTGGCAAAGCTTGGATTCGCTATAGTTATGATAGACAATAAGTTATATCTGAAAGAAATTGAAGATGGATTTCTAATTATTGTTATATTTGTTGATGATATCATTTTTGGAGGAAATGATGAAGCCATTGATAAATTTTTCAAGGAGATGAAGAATGAATTTGAAATGAGCATGATAGGAGAAATGAAGTTTTTCCTAGGTTTGTAGATTGTATAGAATAATGAAGGTATACTCATTTCACAAGCTAAGTACCTAAAAGATTTGTTGAAAAGGTTTGGTTTGGAAAGTTCTAAACCTATTGGTACACCCATGATAACTAGTCATAAGTTATCCAACAAAGATTAGACACCTATAGTTAAGAAAAAGAACTATAGATCCATGATTAGAGGTTTGCAGTACCTGACTCACACTAGACTAGATATAGAAAATACACTTGGGATTGTAGCTAGATTTCAAGATGATCCTAAGGAATATCATTTTGTAGCAGTGAAGAGAGTATTCATATATATGAATGGGACATTTGGTTATGGAATTTGGTATGATAGTTTAAGTAATTTCACACTTTGTGCATATACTAATGCTAATTGGGTAGGGAATATGGATTATAGAAAGAGCACTCGTGGTACATCATTCTTTCTTGGAGGAAGATTGGTTTCTTTGTTAAGAAAGAAGAAAGATTGTATTTGGAAGAGTATGTTGCAATAACAAAAAACTATGATTAGTTTATGTGGATGCAGAAGATGTTGAATGATATCAAAATTGAGATTTTAAAACCCATTATCATTTAATATGATAACAAAAGTACAATGAGTGTGTTTAAGAATCATGTATTGAATTCTAAGACTAAGCATATATCTATTAAGTGTCATGTGCTAAGAGAGAAAGAAATAGAAAATGAGATAAGATTGGAGTATGTAAGGACTAAAGATTAGATTGGAGATGTCTTCATGAAGCCTTTATGTAAAATTACATTTGAGTACTTGAGAGGTATGCTCAGGGCTATGCCCCTGCCTACTTGTGAGTAGGTGATGCAAAGAGTGCATCAGTCTAGTTGTAAAGAGTACTATTATTTGACTTGACTAAATGATAATGATTCTCATATGGGGGAGTATCTAGTATGTACTAATTTATTGAGGACCCCTAGTATTTGGTGTTGAATAGTTTCTTTTGGACATTTGAGTAGTTGATGACTTGGAGCAGCAAATTAACAATTGGTAGTTAAAAATTGGTATATTTGAGATTAAGGTCTTCAATATTTATGTCAATGGGGGAGAATATGCATGAAAAAAAATTCCTAAAGCATGGGGGAGAGTATGCTTGAGATGACCAAAGAAGCAGCAATATAGTACTACTTGGTATTCTTTGAACTTAGATATTTTTCATCTATGTTGCCATCAGTGCCAAAGGGGGAGATTGATAGAATGAATATTGATGATACTACTTTGGGGAGTATCTTGAGAATTGGAGGGTAATTATATGTTGGATTAATGACTATATTTTTCATTGATGTAAACATAGCATTGATTCTATAAAGAATCTTTGAGTGGTAGACAAAGATCTTGATGGTATAGACAATGGTTTGATTGTCTAGTCATACATGGTTATGGACATGTTCAACATAGTGTCCTAATGACATGGTTAAGTGCACAGAGTCTAGGTAAAATATTTACAAAACTTGTACCTAATTTATAGAGAGAAATTCATAGATATAGTATTGGGAAAGTAGTTCCTAATGTTTGTTGGCTATCTTATATCTGGGATGTAATGAAGAGATGCATAGTCAAGTAGTGATAAAGGATAGTCAGATGATGATATTAGCAATTTCACAAGCCTTAGTATCGCACATGTGAATTTTTTTGTAGACTATGAGCTGATAGTGCTATTGGAATTGTAATTAATTATTATCTTATTTAATTTAATTGGGAAAGCCTCAAGGCTAACTGAATGGATTATTATAAAGATATGGTATTAAGGAAAGACGTTTCCTTGATTATAAAGTGTGTGTTGAGTGTATCTATTATTAAAAGAAGTGAAAAGTGTGGAAATGAGTAGAATGCTTACTTAATGTGCGTAAGAAATCAAAGGGATTATTGGATGCAAGATTTGAGATGGGGTTACAAGATCTAAAGGAGAAAAATTCTAGTTGGTAGGATAAAAGCAAAGGAACAAAGCACATTTTAGTTCTATTATTCTATAAGGAATAATACAAAGATCATTTGGATGGTGGGTTCATTGGTATTTCCCTTGAAGCTATTTGGGTAGTGGGTCCAAATATCTTTCACAACTCCTTACAGGGTTAGCACAACTCCTAACAAGGCTGGAATCTCCTAATAGGGATTCAAAGTCTCCTAGTAGGGACTTATATGTATTGAATGTTGTAACAAACTCTTAATAGGGCCTATGTTCTAATAAGAAATATTTATATCAATACATCATCCTGTGGGTACCATCTGTTATGATTAAAACCACAGAAAAAAAATAAAAATTACATTCAAATATAAAAAATATAAAAAAATGTTAATTTGCACAGAAGAGAACACAAGACACCAAGATTTAACATGGTTCATCCAATCCATGGGCTACGTCAACCAAACTGAAAGTCCAATATTATTAAAATCCATTAATTATTACCTTATTACAATCTATAATCCCTTATAGCTCAAAATTGTCATAAGAAGCAATTTTCACATTACACATAATAAAAAAATCCCTAAACCTATCCCCTTTTATACAAGTATTTTCAACAATTTAGTGTTACCTTGGAGAATTATGAATTATATACAATACTAATTTGATCAATCACAACAAACTAACAATCTCCCACTTGTAGACTAATCATGTAGCAATACTGCTACCACATGGGGCTCCCACTAGAGCAAAGCACCCTGCACTCTATTGTTCTTTTATACTATTTAGTCTAGAAGATCAACCAAACCTAAAGAGGAGTTTAACTTCTCCCTTGTCACTACCTTTGTAAACATATCCACTGGATTATCATCTGTATGTATGTTATCTAGCTTTAACTCTCCATCATCAAAAATTTACTAAATGAAATGGTATTGTAACTAAATGTGTTTTGTCTTTGAATGTAGAGCTAAATTTTTCACAAGATGAGTGGAAATTTGACTATTTGTAAACAAATAGTTATCCTTCTAAGGGTGTCCCAACTCTTCCAAGAAGAATAGAAGTTGTATGATCTCCTTGGCTATCTCTGTAGTAGCAACATACTCTACCTCTATAGTGGATATATAGTTTACCTTATGTAACCTAGAAACCTAGCTAAGTGTTGCCCCACCAATAGTAAATACATAACCTATAGTAGTCTTCCTGGTATCAATATCCCCTACCAAATCTAATTCAACATATCCCTATAAATTAGTAGTAGAACCCCCAAAATGTAGACACTTACTAGATGTTCCTCTTAGATATCTAAGAATTCATTTTATTGCATTACAATGCTTAACTCCTAGTTAACTCATATACCTACTAATGACTCCCATTGCATGTGCATTATCTAGCCTCATATATACCATATCATACATCAAGCTTCCTACAAATGAAGCATAAGGTACCTTAGACATCTTATCCTCTTCTTCCTATGTCTTTGGGTCAACTTCAAATGATGAGGCAAAGGTGTTCTAGCATCTTTAGCATTCTCAATAGGGAAAACTTGTAGGACCTTTTCAATATAATCAACCTGAGATAATGTCAATTTTATGTTCTTTATATCTTTGTAAATCTTCATACCAAGGATTTTTTTGCTGCCCCCAAATCCTTTAGAGAAAAAAGATGTGCTAAGTTGCATTTCAGCCTCTTAATGTGATCCATGTTAGACCCAGCTATAAGCATATCATCAATGTATACACATAAAATAATGTAGATTTCATCATCCAAAATCTTAAAATAAACATAATGATATAAATGACACCTATTGTATCTATTCTCATGCATAAAACTATTAAATTTCAGACACCATTCCTAAGGTGCTTGCTTCAAGCCATATAATTTTTTCTTCAATCTCCACACTAAGTTCTCCTTATGCTTCACCTAAAATCCTTATTGCTATGCCATACATATATCTCCTCATCCAAATCACCATGAAGAAAGGTTATTTCAACATCAAGCTACTCCAAATGCAAATCTTTAGTAGCCAGAAGCCACAATACTTAAAATAGTGAGAATTAAACTCATTTTAACAACATGAGAGAACATGTCATCAAAATCAATGCCTTTCTGTATGAAAATCCTTTTACAAATGACCTAGCTTTAAATCATTTCTTACCTCCATTCTCTTCTTTGAACTTGTAAAATAATTTATTCTATAAAGCCCTTTTACCTAGAGTCAACTTCCATAAATTCCTTGTCTTATTTTTCAGCAAAGAGTCCATTTCATCTTTCATTGTAGACTCCCATTGAATCTTAGTATCCACCTACAAAATTTCATCATAACATTTAGGTTCACCAACATCTATGAGTAAAATAGAGTACAAAGAGGGAGAATGTCTTTCTGGAGATCTACTTAGCCTTTTTGACCATCTAACATTCTTTGGTGTGTGAGATATTTATTGTTGCAGTTGTTGCACATCATGAAGAATTGTTGGAACACAATATTTTGGAGTATCATCCAGCATTACATAATCGTCTTCTTTCTTCTCACATTGCTACAATAGAACTTTGTACATCACTTTCTCATTAGATATGACATCCCTACTACTTACAATTTTATGATTTTCAAAATCTCAAAGCCTATAACAAAATTCATCAATTCCATATCCAAATAAATAAATTTATTTGACTTATCTTTTAGCTTGGTTGTATTTTTAGAATCTATATTAGCAAATGCTTCACAACCAAAGGTATTGAGAAAAGAATAACTCACCTTCTTACTAGTCCATGATTCAACTAGAATACAACAACCCAAAAGAGTGGAGTTACCTCTATTAATCAAATAAAAAAAATATTGATAGCCTCTTCCCATACATTTAAGGGCAACTCAGAATGTAACCTCATGCTCCCTGCATGCTCCATTATTGTCTTATTAATGTGTTTAGCCACTCGACTTTTCGATGGAGTCCTTGGAAAAATTTTCTATCTACAAATACCAGGGATAACTTTAAGAAACCCCACTTTAGAAAATATATAAAATCATGGTGAATCCAACATTATTTTAGTGGGAAAAATAAATTTTAATTGGCAATTTTATTTTCCAAAATAGGAAAAAAATTAATATCATTGGCGATTGTTTTTTCGTCATATGAAAATTTTGTAAAATCGTAGAAAATCTTTAATTATTTCAAAAAGTCATAAATGACCAAAAGTAAAAAAATATAGAAACCATAAATTTATATCATCCAAGATACAATAACCCTTTTTAATGATTGTTAGATGATCTTAAATCAACATTCTAAATCCCATTTTGGGCTAAAAAGTTAAAGTACAACAAGTTTTAGAGAATTTTTTCAAAATAACAATAGTTGTTCACAGTATAATCTATTTCAGGCCAAAGATTAGAAGGACAAAAAGTTCCTTAGAAAGTCTCCAAAATAGAGATATTTGTCAAATATATGTAATTTACATATAACTGGACTTAAAGTTTTACCATAGATTGGCAAATGTGACCATCTATTAAGACACGTCTCAAAGATTATGGGTAAAAAAAATTAATTTACTATGTGGAAAGATTAGATTCCAATTGTGAAATCATGATCAAATTAAAAAGATTATTTATCATTATTGGCAATTGGTCTAAGCATGTGACCATATTTTCATAAATTGTAGGTGACATTGCCAACCCAAAAGTGCCAAAAAAATTGCCAAATCTAGGGTCCCCAATGAGTGAGATTAGCCATTTGGCAAATATTCGCCACTAAAGTAAACCTTGAAAAATACCATTAGTGGACAAACAATCTTCAAATTCATGATTGGAATACTCACCACCATTAATCTAAGACTTTTTAATTTCCTACTAGTTTCATTTTCAACCAAGCATTTCCATTTCTTAAAAGTTTGAAATATATCAAATTTCTATCTAAGAAAATAAATCCATACTTTTCTAGTTGCATCATCAATAAATGTAATATAATAAGAAGAGCCACCAAGGGAAGATACCTAAGCTAATCCCCATACATCTATATGCACAAGCTCTAATTTCTCATTTTTATTTTCCTTCCTAGTCTTCACAAAACCCACTCTTTTTTGTTTTCCATACATACAACTTTCATAGAAATTGATAGTGACACATTTTAGACCTAATAAAACTTTCTTTGATTGAATTAATCTCATACCTTTCTTACTCATGTTCCCAAGTTTGTTGCACCATAACACTGTATCAAAATTTACAATAGCTATTTAGTCTCCCTACTCAACTGCAATAATTATTCCTGAACATTCACTTTCTCTAAAACAATCAAAGTAGAAGGAAGAGTATGACCTATACAAAGATATAAGGTGCCTAATTTCACACCTATTTCTACAAGGGAACCTTTTGAAACCTTCCAATTATTATCATTAAAAGTAACTACACAACCCTCATCATCAAGTTTCTCTGCTGAAATTAAATTCCTACTTAGCCTTGGAACATGTCTTAGCTCATGTTGTAGTCAATGATTCCCATTATGCAACTTAAAATTAATTTTTCCCTTTCCAACAATCTGATAGGGTTCATTATCACCCAAATAAACAAGCCCAAAATCCCCTTGGATATAGTCAATAAAATAACCTCTATGAGGTGTAGTATGAAATGAAGCACCAGAATCTAAAACCCATGAATCATCACCACTTTCTAAAGAAAGAAACAAAGCATCCTCTTCAGATTTGTAACTTACTAGAATTTCCTCCTTGTTCCCTTCTAGTTTATTTCCTTCATTTTTCTTTTGAGTCTAGCAATCTTTCTTCTTATGCCTCAGTTTCCCATATTACTAGCAATCTCTTGGTCTTCAAGATTGAGACCTCTTCTAGCCCTTTGACTTTCCTTTTGATTTCTCATGATTTCTAGAATTATTTCCTCTCTTAGTAATTTTGCATCTACTATGTGCATTCAAAGCACTTCCTAATGTAGATCCACCTAAGGTTTTCCTAGGAGCTTCGTCACTCAAAATAAGACTGAGTACATCATCATATTTTAGTGTATTAGATCTAGAAACAAAATTACTCACAACCATTACTAGACTATTCTATCTTTCAAGAAAAGAACAAAAAATCAAAAGAGCCCTAATTTCTTCTTCAAAAATAATACCCATAGAAGATAATTGACTAGTAACAATATTAAACTCATCTAAATAATCTGTAATAAATCCACCCTCTACCATCTTCATATTAAATAAACACTTCATGAAAAATACCTTATTTGAAGTAGAGGGCTTTTTATAACATTTCACTAGGGTTTCCATCAACTCTTCCATCACCTTTCCTTTTGGAATGTTAAATGTCAACGATGGTGCTAGGCATAATCAAATGTTTTCAAGTGCCTTTCTATCTAAAATATCTCATTTCTCATTTGCTATAGTTCCTTAATTCTTAATTTTTCCTTCTAACAACTTTACTAAATCCTTTTGATAAAGATAGTCCTCCATTTACATTTCCATAACTAAAAGTTCTACCCATTAAACTTGTCAACCTTTAATTGAATCTCATCTCCCATCACTCTTAGTTAACCATGAGACTCCAACTCAACCATAATACTTTCCTATAGAGGATAATTGAAAACACAACCTAGCTTTGATATTACTTGTTAGGATTAAAACCATAGACAAAAAAAACAATTACATGCAAATATAAACAATATTAGAAAATATTGAATCACATAGAAGAGAGCATAAGACACTAATATTTAACATGGTTCACCCAATCCTTGGGCTACATCCACCAAATAGCAGGTCCAATATTATTATGATTCAATGGTTACAAATTGATTGCAATCTATAATCCCTTACAACTCAATAGTACTACAAGAAGCAATTTTTAAATTAGACATAATCAAGTAATCCTTAATGCTAATCCCTTTTATACAATTATTTTTCACACTTTAGGGTTACAACATGTTAGCCATATGTTTGCCACAATGTCAGCCATAAGCCAACAAATTGAATTATGAAGTATTTATAGTACTTCCCTAATCAATCACAACAAACTAACACCATCCCCAATGAGATTTTCCCTGTAATCAAGTGTTTCCCTAGTTAACATATCTAGTGTTATTCTGTATGAGTATGTTTGTTGTGGTTTTAGTTTATATTACTCATATGGTTAAGATTGTTTAGGGTTGTTAATTGTGGTATTTGTTGGATAACTGATTCACCCTTCATCCCTCAGTTACATTAGTGGACTATATATTCTAACATAACCAGTACCCTAGATTTTATGCCCCCAATTATCTATTTCACCTATTTTCAAAATGAAATCTGAATGGAATTTATTATTTTCTAACTTAATTATTTGTAGGTAGTTTGAAGTATGTAATTTTAATGGTCAATATCTTTTAACCCCAAATCCATCATGAGACAAAATCTAACAAGGTAAAAAATTGTGAACCAAACAATATATATGTCAAATCTTAAGGCACAATTGGTTGATTCAATCATTTTTAAGGCTAGTTCTAGAGCCTTCTTACACTAAATTGGTATTTCTTAGCAAGTGGTAGAAATGTGTTTTAAAATTATCAAGTAGTGATTGATTTTAAATATGATCACTATGAAGAGTGGAATGCATTAGTTTAAATTGACAATCATTTTAAAATAATTTTTTTTTTTTTTAGCCAGGCCCACTTTTGGGGCTAGCTAAATATTGACAATTGGCTAATTGTGATGTGTAATTATTGTCACTAATGGCAACACATGATTCACATGTTGATAGGAAACCTCAAAAATAAAGATACTTAGTGTTTGGTTATCAAAGAATTCTCTAAGTATAAAATTTGGTTTACAATAGTGTATTGTTGTGTTTATAACATGTTGTAGACATCATATTATAGCAAGAGAAGTTACATGGAGATAGTATACATGTTGATAATGACATGTATAACCTCAAAAGTTTGTACAGACAGTATGAAATAGAGTTAATCATGTTTTGATTAAGTAGGACAATGAAATTGAAGGAAATAATTTTTTTGGTTGCAAAAAAATTATTTGTTCAATTAGGGCTGACATCCTAGATGTTTACTCTAACTTGGAAAAGTGAATTGTGGTCTTAGCCAACCCAACAATATTTTATGTAAAGGCATGGTACTTATGTAAAGGACTTCTTGTGATAAGAAAAGTGATTATGTAGTGCTTGTATTGAAGTGCTATCAAGTAAGATTGTGAAGTGAGTGAACTTTTGTGTAAGTGATATATGAAAAGTTTTGTATAACCTATCTAGTGGTTCAAGATCAAGCTAAAGATTAGAGATTAGAAAAGGAAGGCAAATAATTACTTGGTTGAGTAGTGAGTTCTTCCTGTAGTTGAAATTTGTTGTTTGGACAGTGGGCTCATCTTTCATACATTACACTACAATTCCTAACAGGGTTGGAATCTCCTAACATGGATCTAAATTCTCCTAACAGGGACTGTTACACATAAATTTTCTCATTGAATCCTAGCACAGTCCATCCTCTAACAAGGAACACATATATTAGTATTTTATCTAGTGGCTATCATCCCCATTGAGGTTTTCCCTTGGCTAGGGTTTCCCTAATTAACAAAATATGGTGTCATGAGTTATCTTTGTTCATTGTTACTATTACTATTCAACATTACTTTATTTCTTTATTATGCATAGCTTAAACTAACTAATAATATCTAGTTGGTGAGTAAAGTTTGTAGATTACTGATTCACCACCCCCCGTCTTAGTAAACCCTATTTCTAACAATTGGTATCAGAGCTTAGTTACTTTGAAGAGGTTTAATAGCTTAAGTAAGATGCCTATGGATATGGAACAGTTGAAAAAGAACCATGAGGAAGCTCTTGAATAAATTGATCTCCTTACTAAAGAAAGAGATAAGCTAAAAGATAGATATGAAGACTCCAAAGTATATATTGGTCAGTTGAAGGAAAAGATTGAAAATCTAAATTTCAAGCTTGAATCTATTGAATTTGGAACCACTAATGATGACTATTCAAAGTTGAAGACAAAATACAAGATCTTGGAGTATGAATTGAAGATTACAAATCTAAAGTTAACTTTGAGAAAAAATCCTAGAAAAATTGAATCTGATTTGAAAACTAAAAATGTAGATGTAAGAGAAAGTCTAGCAAAGAAAACATCCAAACTTGAAACATTGAAAGAAGATAACGAAGAACTCCATAAGTACAATACTATTGTGAAAAGTGAATTGACACAATGCAAGAAACAACTTGAGAAGCTTTATTCTAGCAGAGAAAAGCTTGATGGTCCAATGTCCATAAAGAGACCCTCTTATCGTTTGACTGGTCTTGGATATCTAATTAATATGTCTATGAATAAATCTTAGATTAGATCAGATCCAAAAGAGAAAGACAAATCTGATGATAAGATTAAATCTAGTCAATCTTCTAAGAAATCTAAAGAAGTTGAGAAAATCAATGGAGTTGAAATCTTGGATGAATCAAAGAAAATGGAGACTCCCAAGACAACCAGGTATGAATTTAGAGGTAAGCATTTTTTATGTAATGAAATAGGTCATATGAAAAGAGATTGCACTAATAAGTCATTTAATCATGTTAAGGACTTTTATTGTCATAATTGTCATGGTATGGGTAATAATGCAATTGATTGTAGGAAACCTAAGTATGATAATGATAGAAGAAATAGTAGAATTTCTAGAAATACTAACCCTACATATAGAAGAAGATCTAATAAGAGGACATCAAGATAAAGAAGATCTTATGACAATAGAAGAAAAATTATGTGCTATAAGTGTAACAACTTTGGACACATTGCTCAAAATTGTCATGCACCTGATGATCAACAGAATTCTAGAAGCAGAGCACCTATATGTGAGTTATGCAATAAATTTAGACATAGAGAAAAATACTATAGAAGGGATAGAAACTTTGGAGATAGAAGGAACAATGGAAGAAACCTTGGAAACAGAAGGAATGATAGAAGGAACTTTGGATCTAACAATGAAGAACAAAGAAACATTGTAAGTGAATTTCATGAAGAACTTAATGAAGCATTCATGAAAGGAAAAAATATCTCAAAAGAAAAGTTAAATGATGATCTAGAAAGATCAAAGTAAGTTTTTGAGTTTGATTCAATTAAGTTAATTTAAGCTTGTTCACAACATCAAAATTTGAGAACTTCATGTAGATACTAAATTAGATGTAGTGAAGTTGGGAAAAGGTCTATACAATAATGTTTAGATGGTACCTAAGCTCACTTGTGAGTTGGAGCTCATTGAAACAAGTTATGATGAATTTCAAAATTATTGGTATTATAGTAAGAGTTGATTCTATAGAAAAAGATGAAAAGTACATTTTTGTAGAGAATGTCATGATGTGAAATTTTGAGGATGATTTTCATGATGGAACGAGGTTGTAGTAAACCTTGGGTGGCATTTGAAGATTACATAGATAATTTTGTATAGTTATTCAATTGTAGAATGCAAATAACAAATTTTTCATATTTGTGAAGTATGCAATTAATGTAGTTTCAAGTTGATGCATAAATGGAGTACACAATTAATTTTACTTCATTGCAAACACATTCAAAGTGAAGTGCATTCTGAGGTGACTTGTCAGGTTGATTTTGAAGCAAGCCCTATTTTTGGAAAGAGGTATTTTATAATTTTTTTGTAATATTTGTTTGGTAAAGGATATTGTTGATAAGAATTATGGGTATGTTAGTTGTTCACAATGTTCAGAATGAGCATAGACCTAATTTTAAGGTTGTTTCTATAAAACCTAGTGATGGAAACCTTAATTTTGCATTATCTATCACCTCAAACAATGTAGTCTATTTGGAAGATGCACAAAACTATTTGAATTGAAATTTTGAGTCTATTTTTAGTGAATATTTGAATAAGGATATGGAAATAGTCTTTAACCACAACATGACAATGAAGACTAGATTTGAACATTTGAGTGAATTAGACTTGTTTAAGTATCATTTTTACTGCAAACTAGATACAGATGAATGGGCTCAAATTATACTAAGTAGAATACATGATGGAAAGTTATGGATGTAAGATAATGTAGTATAAATTTATGCCAACCTTATACATGAGGTAACTGGTCTTAGAAATAAAGGCAGTGTACCCATAGGAGAGAAACTAGTCAAGAGGAAAGTAGAAAGCTACACTAAGGTAGTTTACAATGGAAAAGCTATGATAATTAGCTCCATCAAGCAGGATGGTGTGATATTTCTTAGTAGAATAATAGCTTTAATTTAGTATGTGCAAGATCTAAGATAGATAAACTTTTAGCTAGATTTATATATGTAACTTACAAGATTTGTGTTGAGAAAGAATAGGTGAATTTGAGTGGAATTCTGAGAATGCAACTCTTGGAGAACCTTGAGAAGATTAAAAGGACAAAGAATGGTGTGTTTAGGTTCTAGTAATTGATTAATCACATATTATTTCATGTGCTAAAGAGATTGTGTTACTTGTCAGTAAAAGATATTATGAGTAGTGATAGATGCACTATGCAAAAGATATCAAAGGTATGTAGAAGACACCCTATAGACAAGGTATTGGACAGTGGTAATCTGAATATGAGAACATTCCAAAATGATACGAAACAAAGATTTAGGATCTCACTCATAATTGTGAATAGATTCAAGGAGGACATATGTATTTTAGTTGATATTGACTATACATACATTCAAGCAGTGAAACCTTGAGAAACATTTTTGGATCCTTTGAGCTATGAGTTAAGTGATGATGTTGTAGTTGGCTACATTGATTTATTGTTGAATTCTAAGATAGATAAATATGACTACCAATTTGGTATATTTGATGAGATCACACAACATGCTCATCAAGAAACCTTGGAAAATGCATCTCACAAGAAGGTTGAATAAATTATGAAGAAGACATTATCTAAGGTAAGAATGATAGAAAGTGAATCTAATATCATAAGATAGACATTGAAATAAGGTGTATTAAATATTGAACCCTTGTCAGTCTTAGTTATTGAGACAACTTCATGAAAGAGTATACTTTATGCAACAGTATCCGATGTTCAACCTAGTGAACATGAGAGAAAATTAGAGAGATTAGTTGAAGTAGTGTGTACAAAGGAAAAAAGAATTCAACATATGGCTTTAGGACCTAGAAAGAAGTAGAAGAAATTGCTGATAATTGAATCTAGTAGTGATGAGAAAATTGAGGAATAGGAAATCAAGAAAGCTGTGAAGGTGACTCCACCTAAAGAAGCAATAGGAAAGGCTTGGCAACCATGGAAGTCAAAGATTGACAAGATAAAATAGTGATTGCGAATGAGGGAAACTTTGTTCAGATGAACAAGTTTTATGATGTTTATAATAATTTGAAGAAGGATCAAATTGATATATCTTCTATAAGACATATCATTGTGAATGATCTAAGTATGAAAGATGTCAAAGGAATTGTGAACAAGAAAGTCTATGAGAGACTTATTAAGAAGAAGACTCCAGCAAGGGAAGAAGACCTTAAACTTTGGAAGTTTATGCTAAGGACCATCTACAAAACTAATAATGAAGATGAGATTAAGAGATTACTAAATAACCTCACTCCTCACTTGAGGAACAAATTAGGGCCATTTATTTTCATGGTTGGTGAGAAGGATAAGTTGAAGAAAGAAAGAGCAGTAGCTATCAACAAGATGTTATTAGAATCACAAACAACAACTTTTCCAACCCCTAGAACTATAGAAGTATAAGTGATGATACCATGAAAATTGATCAAACCAATGTTACTTTGAACATTGATGATACAAATCCATTTGGTGACTCTAAACCAAATGTACCTAATACCAAGGATGTTGAAGATAAGCTAAAGTAGATTTAGGAAGAGAAGAGGCTTATAGAAATTGAAAATAAAAGATAGAAGAAGCCAAGCAACAATTGCTTGAGAATGAGAGGAAAAGAAAGGGAGAAGAAGATAATAGAAGAAATGTAGAAGAAGAAAGGAAAAGAAAAATAGAGGAGGAAGAAAGGAAATGATCAAGAGAGAAGAAGGCAAGAGAATAAAAAGAAAGGAAAGAAGAGGAAGAGAGGAAAGCTAAGGAAGCAATAAAGAAATAGAGGGAGGATGAAACTAAACCATCTAGTTCATCTACTCTACTCTCTCTTGTTAGTTTATCTACCAATGATGATGATCAAATAGATTTGATCTCATCCTTGATCAAGCTAATTGAGAAAAATAGGAAAGTAAAGAGTTCATAAAGAACACTGATGGAAGTGAAAGATAAACTACATAGTACATTGGTAGTTTAGCATTCAGAACTAGATCCTAAACATAGAGCACAAGTAGTGCTAAAGTCTTTTAATGAAGAGTTTAAAAATTTGCTGAATGTTGTAGAGGAAAAAGCTCAAATTTCCAATGATGCTAACATTTTTGGCACCATCTGCTAGAATATCAAGAACGACTTAGTCAATCTTGATACTTGCATAAAAGAACTTTGAAGATTTCAATAGGAAGAGAAAGCTTTGTATGTTAAGTGTACCTTATCATACAAACTAAATAAGGATTTAAACACTCAATCAAGCACAAAGTTGAATGAGTTAGAGACTTTATCTAACCTAATATAGCACCCATCTAGTAAAGTTGATGATATTGAAGATCAAGTTGATAGTGTTTACAGTGAGATGATGAATTTGGAACTTCAAAAAGAGCAGATATTAAGGAGAACATTTAATTTTAGAGAATCCATTGATCTAAAGTTATCATTTGTTGAGAAGTAGCTAGAAGAACGTTTCAAGGCCAAGGACACATAGACTAACTTTTTGTATTCAAATATCAATGCAGTTGAGATTGCGTCATATGCATTATGTGCAATTCTCTCATCAGTAGAGTCTACAAAAGAGACATGGGAAGGATGGCTTGAAAACTATTTTTGAAGATTGTATGAAGATTATTTTGACATAAAGGAAAGGACAATAGTTTTGACAGTTTTGGATAGAATCTTGACATTTTGTGACCTTTGTCATTGATGTCAAAGGGGGAGTAGTAGTATGAAAAATTGTGAAGTAGATTATTGGGAGAAATACATGAGTAGTATGAAGCATATTGTAAGGGGGAGCATATATGTCAATTTGTAAAGTTGTAATAGATATCTAATGCTTATTTTGATAGTTATGTTTTTGTGTCGCTTAGCCAATTTTCCCTATTTTTTACCATCAATGCCAAAGGGGGAGATTGTTGACAATTGGCTAATTATGATATGTAATTATTGTCATTAATATCAATACATGATGTACATGTTGATAGGAAACCTCATAAATAAAGATAGTGTTTGGTTATCAAAAAATTGTATAAGTATAGAATTTGGTTTACATAAGTGTATTGTTGTATTTATAACATGTTGCAGACCATATTATGGCAAGTGAAGTTATAGGGATATAGTATACATGTTGGTTATGATGTGTATATCTTTGAAATTTTGTACCAACTATACAAAATAGAGTTAATCATGTTTTGATGAAGCAGGATAATGGAATTGAAGGAAAGAATTGTTTTGGTTGTAAGACAATTACTTGTCCAATTAGGGCTGACACCCTAGATGTTTACTTTGACTTGGAAAATTGAATTGTGGTCTTCGCCAACCCATTAGTATTTTATGTCAAGGCATGATATTTATGTAAAGGACTTCTTGTGATAAGAAGAGTGATTGTGTAGTGATTGTATTGAAGTACTATCAAGTAAGATTACAAAGTGAGCAAAATTTTGTGTAAGTGATAAATGTGAAGTTTTGTATGAACTATCTAGTGATTCAAGATCGAGCTAAAGATTAGAGATTAGAAAAGGAAGGAAAATAATAGTAAATTACTTGGTTGAGAAGTGAGCTCTTCCTATAGTTGAAATTACATGTTTGGGTAGTGGGCTCATCTTGCATACATTACACTACAACTTCTAATAGGGTTGAAATCTCCTAACAGGGATTCAAAGTCTCCTAACAGGGACTATTGCACTAAATTTTTTGATTAACTCCTAACAGGGTCCATCCTCTAACAAGGAACATATATATTAGTATATTATCTAGTTGGTATGATCCCCATCAGGGATTTCCCTTGGCCAGGGTTTCCCTAGTTAACAAAATATGGTGTCATGAGTTATCTCTATGCATTGTTACTATTACTATTCAACATTACTTTATTGCTTTGTTATGCATGGTTTAAAGTAAGTAATAATATTGAGTTGGCAACTAAAGTTTGTAGATTATTGATTCACCCCCCCCCTCAATAATCCTTATTTCTAACAATAAATTCATCAAATTGGCAATATAAGGTATATAGTGGGCATTGTTTGTATCTTATAAAATTATGAAACATAAACCATTGTTTGTGTGTGCTGACAATAACAATAATGTAAAGAAGATTAGAAAGTTTATCTCCAAGATGTATAGCCAATGATGTGGATCCATGTGCTTGGTTGTAAGGAATTTGAATACCGCATGTGAGATGGACATGCAACTTTATGTGAAAAGTACAACATTAGGGCACAAAAAAAAAGGGATATCAGCAAAGAAAGCAAATGGTTTTAGGATCATATTAGAAAAGGAGAAGAGTTTGGGTAGATCATGATGTAATAAGAAAAATTATTGCTATTATTAAAATCCACTAATCCAAGCTATTCGTGTTAAGTATATACCAGTCACACTATTGACTTTGTTCATTTCCTCTCACATGAAAGCTATAAATGGTGACTACAACCTTTTGTAATTAGTCAATGTGGTGTGTTAACTTGAGTTTTATGAAGAGTTCATGTGATTGGAGTAATGGGGTTTGATAGAGGTTTTATAGTAGTGTTTTCACTTTTAAGACTATTCCAAGGGTTTTTTTCATTAGATGATGTATCCATATGTTGTTCTAACATGTAGAAGAATTGGAGGAAGTATTATGAACTCACCTTTATTACAATGCATGCTTATCCTTATGAAACTTTTTGGAGTGCTCACTTAGCTAGATATAAACATGAAGTGTGAATTTTTGTAGTGGCATCTTTTAAAGGTAAATATACTCATGTTCACCTTTTTTAGAGCATTACATGAATGATTAGCTATAGCAGAATGACCAATCCCCTCTATGGTTTGTGTAAAAAAAAAGTTGTCTAAGCATTGTTTCATGTACTTGGGGATCTTGGAAAACATTTTGCACAAACCAAGTGTCACAACTATTTGAAAGGTATGAATTATTAATTGATTATAGATAGAGCCTTGATGGTCATCGTTCTACATAATTGTTGAATGATCTTTCCTTTGCTTTATATACATAAGAAGGGTCACTTTCCTTCAATAATGAATGCATGGGATGCAAATAAAAGTGCATACATGTTTCTAAATGGATGTTTCTCTTAACAAAAAAAAAAAAACTAACAAATAAGCCACATGAAACAAGGGGGGATAAAGGGGATTTTATCCCACATTGCCTATGTCAAAGGCCTTTGTAATATATGTATAGCTAGATGCACAACATTGAAGTGTATAAAAGGTCTTTTCCTTGTGAGACACAATGCCTGCACATGGGCCCAAGCTAGTTGGAGGGTAGAGTGGTATGATTTTGATAAGACACATAGAATGAGAAGAGGATGTGGTAGCCTATTGACCAATGAGAAGATGACACTTGGCACACTTCTTGAGGTAGATGACATGGCAGGATGAATATGTAGAAATTTTTTGCTATGTTGCTGGTGATGTGGTGACTAATGACTAAGATAGTGACATAGAGACAATCCACCACATGGAAGGAGCAGTGACATGGAACAAGTGATATGGCACATATTATGAGGTGGTGAGATGGATTCAAGGAGCCACATGTCACAACATCATGATGTCATGATGACATCATAGGATGATAATAAGGATAATGACATATTGACACTTGGAAACAAGTGTTGAGGTGGAGGTTCTAGGATAAACACACCAGATTGATCAATGTGGCACAATCAATGATTGTCGCTATGTTTCCATGAAGAATTTCTCACTGGTTAACCATAGAGACATAGCAACCCCATCAAAATCTACCACATGGACGTGGGCCCAATCAAATCTAATAGTCTAAGTATGGTGATGCTATCGAGTGTGACTGAAAGAATAGGTGACTCAATATGGACCAGGTAATTGAAGCATAACACATGTCATAGACTGGTCAAACCAAGTTTTACCCGATTGGAGGGAAAGGTGGTAAAATACAAGATTTGAAAAAATTATATATATATATATATATCTTTTCCTCTTTGAACAAATAGATTTTTAAAAATTGAAAATAGGCTGTATTATATAGTTTTAACTTTGGTGAAAAATTAAATATTTGGAAAGTTGAAGAACTTTTGTGTTAAGTAGTGAACATGGTTTCCAAAGGGTTACTATGGGCATTCTTTTTAAGAAAGTATAGACTTATCTTATATCAGCAAAAAGCTCTTGGAGTCTAGTTTCTATATTTGTTGTTTGTTTCTATACAAGTATACATGGGTAAAAGTTATATTGTGTTTTGTCCAAGGTGCTCCTTATGCAATTCAATTCTGGTATAGGTGGTTCATTTTTATTTTATGATAAAATGATGAAATGGGTAGGTGCCAGATATTGCAAGGGTCCTAGCAAAAAAAATTATTTACATCCAAACTAGGCTATTATAGATTTTGGAAACTTTTCGCATCATATCTAATAGTTTATTAGAAAGGAGCTTTTCTCATCATTTTGGGAGTTAGTTTTTAGATTTTTTTATATAGAATGATTGGATCTGATCTATTTTTAAGTTCTAGAGAGATGAAAGTTGTGTTGCAACAACATTGGAGGGAGATTCAAGTGGACAAGTATCAATTCCAGATCAAATCCAGGATTCCTTTGTCATATATATCTTTCTTTCTTCTCTCATTATATAGGGTTTATTCCAGTCTATTGAGTAAATATCTACCTAAGATTCCACCATTCTCTAATCATTTCTCTCTTGTATGAACAAAATTAATGATTATAAAGTAGATTTCTAATCTATTTGGTGTTTTATGAGTCTTTCATACATCTTGAATGTACTTGTTTTTTTAACAAATACAAATACCATCAAAATTACTTAGTTTCATTTTCATTTTTGTCTCCTTTCTTTGAACTATTTACAATATTTTGTGGTTTATGGACAAAGAACATAGATCTAGTTGCATATCATTCTAGGTTGTATGTCTTGATGTTATTTTCCTTTGATTCACAAAGTCATGTAAAATATTGACATATTTTGACATGGTTGTTAGTTTCATGAGAAGTGTAAGAATTTGGTATAGCTCTGATACCATGTAAGAATTTTCCTTAGGGAAAAATTCACCTAGGAACTAAGAACTCAAACACAGGCACAACTGTAGAACAAAAATGGATATGATCAATTAATCAGAGTATGTCCTAATACATTGCTCTATTCAGTATATGATGCCAAAACACACTAGGAGTGCCTGTATATAAAGGCCTCTTAGAAAGCACCTAGAATGTATCTAGAAAGAACCATGAGATAAGATAAGCATCATGACAACTAAGCACATGCCTTATCCTTCATTCTAGATGAGTGGAGAGTTGTAGACACCATGTGCTTAATTAGTGTGCTATCTCATGTGTTGCATAAAAGAGGTGTGAACTCCTATGTTGTCAACATGACAACTCACAAGAGTATGCATACTCCTAGGTGGCTAATAAATAAATAATAAAAAATATGCATTAACCTAAGTAAACTTAAGTGATTGTAAATAGTAAATACTTATTTACACTAACACCTTCCCTTAAGTGCAACATAGGGGAATGCCCTTAAGCTTATGCAAACTAGGATGCAGATGCATAATGGGTCCCGACTACTAGGCTATGTTAGGTACCCATGTACATAATGAAATGCAAATCTCTCATAAAGTGGGGAAAGAGGAAAAACCTAATCGGAAGAACCCTTCCCTAAAAAGAGAGATGAATAGTGATGCATGGATGGATGGAGTAATCAAGACCCCTCCCTATTACAAAATGCATCATGTATATACAAGAGAAAAAAAGGAGAAGGATAAAACCTCTTAAGAGGAAAAAGTCCCCCCAAAAAAGACAAAGGAGATGAGGTAGTTCCCCCCCCCTAAAAGTACTATGTCAATCAGTGAGAAATGCTCTAATATAGAAGCTGATCCGTGACCTCTAAATGACATTCCTCCCCTTTAGAAGAAATAGATGCAAGGGTACCTATGAGATGCATTCCCTAGATGGAGAAGGAATCTCTATGATGACCGATGTAACTAGAACCTGTTCAAGTGTCCCTATATCAATGTTGATTATTGTTTCCTCCAAAATTGATGAAGAGAAGTGTAGATCAAACAAGGAGAGATGTAGAACCTACTTCAAGAAACCAATAGTCTTCTCAAATGTGAAAGAGACCTCTTGCAGATGGTGTACATAAGTATCCAAAATCACATCAACCTAGGAAGATTGATCATGTAGAGAATGGACTTAAGGATCATAGTAGGGCCTCACAAAAATAGGTGAAGGATTGTCCTTAGCAAAGAGAAGTGATCAATCATCATAAAAGTCTCCCATATATTCTTGTGTGTGACTCCAAGAATAGAGCTAAAATGTCTAGCAATAAATCATCACCTGGAAGACCATGTGTATCCTATAGTGTTGAAGTACACAAATCTATCACTATAGAAAAAGAAGAAGTATCCACCTCAAAAATATGATGGATGTCATCAATAATGTCTCCCACATCTTCAATCTGAGACTCCATGAATAGGCCTACAAGGGTGGGAAGGAAGTCTTCACATGAAGGTAATGTAGGAAGACATAAATGGTCCTGTTGCACTAAATCTAAAGCATTTGTGGCTGGAACAGGATTAGTAGGAACAATAGGAGCTAGAGGTGTGATCTCATATAAAATTAAAAAAACCATAGTTGGAGTGACTGGATGTAGAATTTCCTCTAGAGATGGAGGATGACGAGGATCTCCATGCTTCCCAAATAGGTAGCCAAATATCATAAGGGAAACCTACCAATCTAAGAGGAGCAAAAGGTTCCTTACTCATACTTTTAGATAGAAAGTGACGAAGGTTGACAAAATATGTCCAATTAAAATGTGGTGGCAATGTATAGAGATAAGGAAGCAATTTTGGATGTTCTCTTAGATGATCAACTATCAAAGTACTCCATTTGTGATAGTTCTTTGTTGTCAACTATGGTCTAATACCAAACTGACAAATCTGATAGGACTCCATGGCATCAATCAATGAACCTCCAAGAAATCAAAGGACCCCCCCTAATGTATGATTTAGGAACTTGATAGCCACTTGCTAATTTAGGGCCTATTTCTAAAAGTAGTGTTTCTATCCACATAATCTATAATCTGATTGTAGATCTGGAAAGTAGACAAAAAAATGCACTTTCAAAAAAAATAGAAACTGATTTGGAGTCCAGATGAGCCCATATAATCATTTTAAGTGGTGAAAATTGGGATTTTGGAGTTGTAGAAAAATTCAAGAATAGAGATCTCAAACCACCTACATTAATGTGGAGATCATAAAATCCTACCCCAAAATTAAAAAAAATTGCTCACAAAAAGGAGTCCATATGAGGGAGATATTGTTGTTTGAAAATCGTTGTTGCTATTATTTTTTCTAAATCACCGCCATGCCTCCAAAAATCAAATGGCTCTAGATTTTTCATCAGATGTCTAATTTGGATGAAATAGAATCTAATCTAGGGGTTTTTGGACCTTTTGGATGTGATGCAAATATCTAATTTACACCAGCAAGCTTCAATCTTCACCTGCAAAAAAGATCTCCCATGGCCCTATTGCTAAAAAAATTCTAGAAAATAATGTAGATCTGAAAAAAAAAAGTAGAGATGCAGATGAAAAAAAAGAGCAGATCTGAAAATTAAATTTATAGATCTAAAATGATCATACCAATTCTACAAATCAGTCCTTCAGGTGCCAATTTGAAAAAAATAAAAATTCTTACAATCGACTTTGGGCCTAGGGTAGGCAACTTTATAGCTGATTTTTATTGATTTAGCATTTTAGATGCAATGGTGATGTTAGATCTAGTTCTAGACACTCTCAATTTCTACGATACTCTAGATTTAGGCTAAGGTGTTAAAGCAACAATGGTCTCAAACAACTATGTAAGGAGGAATTCTCCAAGAGTGCTAATACCATGTAAGAATTTGGTATAGGTCTAATACTATGTAAGAATTTGGTATAGCTCTGATAACATGTAAGAATTTTCCTAAGGGAAAAATTCACCCAGGAACAAAAAATCAAACACAAGCACAACTGTAGACCAAAAATGGATATGATCAATTAATTAGAGTATGTTCTAATATATTGCTCTATTCAGTATATGATGTCAAAACACACTAGGAGTGCCTGTATATAAAGGCCTCTCAAGAAGCACCTAGAATGTCTCTAGAAAGAACCAAAAGATAATATAAGCATCATGACAAAAAAGCACATGCCTTATCCATCAATCTAGATGAGTGGATAAGAATGAGAAGGTTGTAGACACCATGTGCTTAATTAGTGTGCTAACTCCTGTGTTGCATAAAAGGGGTGCAAACTCCTATGTTGTCAACATGACAACTCACAAGAGTACGCATACTCCTAGGTGGCTAATAAATAAATAATAATAAATATTTATTAACCTAAGTAAAATTAAGTAAGTGTAAATAGTAAATACTTATTTACACCAACAAGAAGGATATTTGATAATTCTGAGGTTTAGATTGAACATAGATGTCTGATACACAAAGTGATAGGATATATCTAATACTGTGATGTATGAGATAGATCATGGATATCCTAGATGTATGTTGTGATTTATTGAATACCCAATGGATAGGTCACTAATCAATTACAAGATCAATCTAGTGTGTTGTTGCATATGTGTGGTTTTCCTAATTCAAAATCAAATAATCAATCATCCATTTTCCCTTTCTATTTAAGAGTTGAAAAGATACCCTCACTTAGCTTTTTGGATTTCATAAATTTTGTAATTTTATGCTACATACCTCTATTATTGCATGAGTATAGGAGAAATAAGGGTTTAATCTAGTTTTTATTGTTGACATTTTAGTCAATTTTGTTTATTAATGACACACACACTTAATCAGACTACTAACAACTATTGAGCTTATTGTACAATTAACAGTGTTAACCAAATAATTCAGGCTCTATCAAGTTCTACAATTACTATTAGGTATCAACAATATTCAATTTGCACCTAGAAGTTTCTACCAAGTTGGTGATTATTAGTGTAAACTGAGCTTATAGTGCTTATCAAGTATCTTAGTACAAACCAAGTTATATAGTGGTTATCAAGTTCATAGTTTCATCAATGTGAATTCAATATTGACCAAGCCATATAGTGTCATCCAAGTGATTTATTTTATATCGAGCATGTAGTGATAGCATTGATCGAGCTATGCAGTGTGAATCAAGTCATTTAGTTTATATGTCAAGTTTTGTAGTATTCACCAAGTCACTACTGCAAACCAAGTTTAGACAAATTGGAAGTGATCAGTATGAAATAAGCTTCTACTTCTACCAAGTGCATGATGATGCTGAGCATTGACAATTGTTGCTGAGTATCAGATACTTATCAAGTTTGTCTTTAGAACTTGAGTTCCTATAGTTGGTCCGACTTTGTGTATTTTGGTGAAACATGTATTGTAATCAATCTTGATGAATTATAATTTCAATTGGTATATATGTAATGTATTGTATCACATCCAATATATATATATATATATATATATATATATATATATATCTACACACACACACACACACACACATATATATACATATATATATACATATATATATATGTGTGTGTGTGTATATATGTATATATATATGTATGTACATATATATACATACATACATGCATACATACATATATACATATATATATACATACATATATATGTATGTATATATATATGTATATATATATACATACATACATACATATATATATATGTATGTGCATATGTATGTATATATATACATATATATATACATACATACATACATACATATATACATTTATATATACACACATATATATATACATACATGCATACATATATACATATATATATACATACACATATATATATATATACATGTATATATATGTCTATACATATATATACACATGTATATACATATATATACATGTATATGTGAGGCCTCACCCCGACCCATCGTAGCATAGTGATATTTTACTCTTATGTTGTTATCCGCGACTCGAGATGTCGAGACATTATCTGATGCTTAGAACATATTTTATTATTTCATGTTGTGTGATGTGATTTTCAAATATATTTGATGATTGTCATTTAATGTTCATGTATATGTATGTTGACGAAATCAGTAGATGTAGGATTGAGGTTTGATTTACGATATTTCAAATGGTTAAGAATTATGAAGGGAGAAGAAACTTTATTAATGTATGTTTTAAATTTTGAAAATTTCTGATACATATACATTTATATACATGTGATTTTACGAGACTACTAATGTGTGCAATGAGTGTGCAGATATTTAGCCGAGAAACCCTACGGAGGAACAAAACTGATCTCCATGTGCTAAAATTTGGAAACCCTATTGTTCGTAATTATGCTTTTTCAGTGTCGCTTGACACTCGTAAAAATGTTATGTGCTTTATTTTCTAGTTAGAATTGTTATATGGACCTATTTTATTTCTAGATTTTATTTTTTCTCTAACCCCTTCCCTAAGGCTTTAAAACATGTTTTTTCTTCTAACCTATGGGTGTGGGTATGGGTTAGGGGTCTTTTCCAACCCCTAAGCCCCTAGCTTTGACTTTTGAGGGCACTCAAAAGGTCCCTTTTTGCCTTTGTGCAAAAATTGCAAGTGGTTGTCATGAGTTGTCTTACCCCACCTCCTTTTAGGGTTTAACCATGGTGTAGGTTGAGTTAGGAGTTTCTAGTGTGGCTAGTGGGTGGAGATAGTTATTGCTCCTTTTGGGTGGTTGAGTTGGAGGCTTATTTAGAGGCCTTCCTTGGTCTAGTGGTTGGGTTACCCAATCTCTACATTTAGAGAAGATTTCTTGAAGCTTGAAGGAAGGAGGGATACTCTACTCAAATTTGTTCACTGCCATTACCTCTTTGATAAGGTAGGAAACTCCCATCTCCCTTATTCATTTTTTATGTTTTGTTTCATGTTCTTGTTACCTTGTTGTTGTTTTATTGTTGTATGGTTTTGGGTATGTTGGGAAGATTTGTAAACCTTGTTATTTTGGTTGTTTTCCTTCTTGTTTATGTTTCCAATTTTGAGTTTTCTTGCATGGGTGTTTTGGTATTACTCACCCTAGGAGAGGGCAGAAGTAACCAATTTTGGGAGAGGTCTGTTTAGTTGGACTCCAACCTGTGTAGAGTGTCTTCTCAGGATGAGAAGAGGGATAAAGGGTAGGGTGTTATGGGCCCCTACTCGTCAGCACAAACCTGGTATGAGTATGGCAAGTTTAAATGGAAGAACAGAAGTTCTTGGTTATTGGCCCCGATTGGGTATTTGATTTGGTGTTGTGTTTGACTTCTCTAGTTGGAAGAATCCACCTCTCCCTAGTCTTGATTCACTGTGAAGCTTATTGTGTAAACCATGTATGATTATGCATTCTTGATGTTCTTTTGGTTCTGCTTGGTTGTCACCCGATCAGTTATTGGTTTCCTCCATGGTTCTTGAAATGAGTTTTAGAAGACATTACAAACTCCTTGTTTTTGATCATGAAGAAAATTTGTTAAAATTATTGAAATTTGGGATTGAGATCCTATTGTAAATTGTATTTTAAACCTTATGGTAAATGGCAACGAAGCTGGGTTTTCTTCTTCATTCTTTCCCGGCGGTGCCTTTGAATCAGGTTTGCCAATAAAATTGGTGTTTGGGTAAAAATGTTTACCTTGTGATTTAATCATAATTCAAAAATGGACGGACGGACGCACATCAGGAATAAGATGTTATGATGATAGATTAATTAAGCAAAATTTTTAAGTTTCCTATTATGTTCAAAATGAAAATTGTGTTCAGAAAAAAAGAAAACAACTGGATATGGTTGATATAATTTAATTCAAGTTTGTTTTGGAAATCAATTTAATCATGCATTTGTTGCGACACGATCATTAACTTCATGTTTAAGTCCACTCAATTCTACTCCCCTATATAAATGATGTTTGATTTAATTAGGCAGATTTCAGTTTTCTTATATGTTTGAAATGAGGATTCTATTATGAACGAAAGATTTGTTTTTATGATTATGGGAATTAATCAATTTGAATAAGAGATTTTGTAATGCCTTGAAGTCAAAAAAAGATAGATCATAAACCTTGATGTATAATGATTAATAAAACATAAATTATCAGAGAGAGGGAGAAAATAATACCTTTTCTCACCCTTGTTAGTATACTTAAGAAATCATTGTTACCAATAAGTTGATATCTAATTCCAAATTTAACAAGAAAATATATAATTTATGACTACCCTTATTCAAATTTGGCTTTCAAATTAAATGTGCACCCTAGGTCTTAAAAACCTCTCTGGATTTTGTATGGGCTTAAGATTTATTGTCATAATGCAATAGAGAATATTCTTGAAAATATTCTTCAATTTAAAATTTGATAAAAAGAAAAAGAAAAAGAAATAAGTTTATAATAACATGAAAATGTATAAGTTGATAACTATCCAACTTAATATCCTGATCTCCTTTCTCCTACCAAATAAACTTTTTGCTTTAAGTGTTTTCCCTCCATAGAAATTCGCAGCTCATCTTAACTCCCAAGTCAAATCAAATTTGACTATGTAAGTCCATCTCAGGCCTTGGGTAGTGTGTCCTTGAGTGCAGGTTGGAGGTGATGGGGGTTTGAAGAAGGGTCGATTCTCCTTTAGGAAAGCGATATGATTCCTTGGTTTTTTATGTTGAGAGCTTTTATGTTGGTGTGACATGGGTGGTTGTGAGTGGGTCTTGCTTCATTTATTGCTGTTGCCTTTTCATTGGGTTGCCAACTTGGGTGAAGGTCCCATCTTGCATGAGGCACGAGCTTGGAGGCAGCAAACACTTTTAACACATGAATGTTTAACTAAACCTTGGTTGCAGATTTATTTCGCTTGAGAGAAAGTCAAGGTGGGGGGGGGTCGATTTGACCAGGAGGATGTTGGGGATAAGCACCAAGTTTGGTTGGGAGTAGAGTTTTGTGGGACGGTTAGGTATGTGGTTGGGTTAGAAGTAAGTTAAGGGAGTAGGTTAGTTGTTGTGTAGGATTGTAGTATATGATTAGTTTAATTTAGTTCTTTTGTTTTTGTTTTTTTTATTTATTTTTTTATTAAGTATTAATTAGTTAGTTGTTTAATTACATTAGTTTAAGTTTTAAATATATATTTAATTTTAGTAATCATCTTTTTAGCGTTAGTCATTAAGTTCATGGTTATTTTAATCAAGTTTGTTTATCTTTGTGAAGGTAAATTTAGTTGTTTTATATTAAATTAAGTTAGTTTCCTATTCGATTTACATTAAATGTAATATAGTTTAGGGTTTAATTAGTTAGTTTTTTTAAAAAAATAAAATTATATTTTAATATAGTATAGTAGCAATTATAGCTCCAATTTGGCGTTAATTGAATGGTGATCTCATTAGAATTTAAAAGATAAGTTAAATTTTGTTATAAATTATGTATCAGATTTCAGGTTCTATCATCATTTAACTTGTGGGACTAGAGTTCTATGTTAATATGTTTTTATTAAAAACTAGTTTTAATGTATTATTGATTTATATTTAGTTAGTACGTATTAGATTTAGTTAGTAGTTAGTAAATATAATTTAAACTTTAGTAAGATTAGATAATTGAAATGTTTAAGGTTAATAAATCTTAGATATATATATATATTTTGTTTTAATTTTAGTAAATTGCTTTCTTAAAAGTAACTTTACTATATAATTAAGATTGTCAATTGATAATTGCCTAAGAGATTCTTTTAGTTGATGTTGATCAGATGCTATCAGGTAATCTAAAACTCGAATACATTACATTGTCATTTAAATTAATTGTATATTATTGTTGAAGGTTAATGTAGAGAACCTGTACTAAAACTATTATCAATCATTTCAACCTAGGGCATATTTAATTATTAATTCAAAAAAAAATTTGTGTGTGTGTTTTTTCCCTCAAGTTTGGGCATGACATTTTGGTATCAGAGCTAGGTTTCAACACTAGGAACCTTAAACCATTATGCTTCCTAAAATTTAACTCAAACTTTTAATTGTGTAGATGCCGCCTGTTACTCACAACCGGCGAGGCAGAGGTCATAAGACTGGGGTTGGTAGGGCGGGACAGGAGGGTGCACCACCACCACCACCACCACCACCGAACCCAAATCAGGACATTATTGATGCACTCCAGACTTTGATCGGTGTAGTTTAGCAGAGAGTGGTACCTATAGTTCAGCCAGTCCAGCAGATTCCAGTAGTGGAAGCAGAGGGACCCGAAGGAGGCGGGCCCAGAGTCAGAGAGAGGACTAGGAGTCCCCCACCGAGATAGATAGAGGGTCAGGGTGAACACGAGGAAGAGTCCATACACCAGAGAGGACCCCCTTTTGATAGACCTCCTAGACATTTAGGAGATGACATCAGGGAATTGATTCGACTTGGACCACCATTGTTTACTAGTACCACTGAGGGTTCAGTAGCAGAGGCATGGTTGCAGAGCTTACAGCGGTGCTTTGGGTTACGCCCTTATGGGAGAAATCTAAAAGCATGACTAGCAGTTCATCAGTTGAGAGGGGATGCCTCCAACTGGTGGCATCAGGAGGAGATCATTGGTGGAGTGAGGATGGACACCCTCACATGGGAATCTTTCTTAGAAAGATTTCACGAGAGGTACTTGTCAGAGCATTTCTGGTAGAAGTAGATAGAGGAGTTCCATTCTCTTTATCAGAGAGGCCTTATAGTGGCTTAGTATGAGAGTAGGTTTCTCGAGATCCTTCCCTATGTGGAATACATGAAGGACAAGAAACTACGGGTGCATCGCTTTATCATGGGTCTGAATTTCTCTCTTCAGGGCCTAGTTAGGATGGCCTTCCCTACCACTTTCAGACAGGCAGTGGAGATAGCACTAGTTGCTGAGGATACTCGAGGGAGGCAGGAGTCACGGGATCGGCCTCATAACCGAAACTCCTTCCAGCAGAAACCCCCTTTGAAAGGGAATCAAAATTATACAACAGGGTCCTCTAGGGGCCAACAGTCTCAGCAGCCAAAACCCCAGCAGCAGCAACAGCAAAAACCTTCTCATGGTTATTAGGGCTCTAGGCCCAAGCAGTGGCAGTCACAGGGTCCTAGGTAGGAGTAGAAAGTACAAGCCCCGCAGTCTCAGTCAGTGAAGACTCAGTAGTCTTCTAGGGGAGGATTCAGCGGATCTAGCAGATCAGGAGGCCCATAGCAGTCTGGGTCACAGGGTGCACGATCTTATACTCGCGGACCATGCTACACTTGTGGTGGCATGGGTCATATAGCTAGGGAGTGTCCGCAGGGACAAGCATCCAGTGGTTAGAGCAGGGCTTTTTTAGAGCCGACAGTTGGTGACATGGGTAGATCCCATAGAGGTTTTGCAGTGGTTGACAACTGCCAGGCTGAGCATCAGGCCACAGTTATCGAGGCTATAGGTATTATACAGGGCCATATGGTTGCAATTTTATTTGATTTTGAAGCTACTGACTCTTTTATATCTCCATTTGTAGTGGAGCGTTGCGGGCTAGTGGCAGTTAGTCAGGATGTTAGTTGGGAGGTAGAGTTAGCCTCAGGAGCCAGAGTGTCAGTTAGTTCCATGGTGCGGAGTTGTTAGATGCAGATTGGAGACATGTCCACTAGGACTGACCTACGCATTACCCCTCTAGGTTCTTATGATGTTGTCCTTGGCATGGATTGGCTTTGTGCCCATAGCGCCAAGGTGGACTGTCGACAAAAGAGGGTGGAATGTGTGGATGATGATGGTATCTCTAGGGAGATCTTCGGAGTGAAGAGGCCAGTGTCCCTTCGTATGATTTCTGCTATGCAGCTTAAACGGTGCATGCGAAAGGGTTGTCAGTTATTTGCTATCACTATCAGTGACCGAGAGGAAGATTCAGAAAGGGAGGCATCCCTTGATGATTTTCCAATCCTTCAGGAGTTTGCAGATGTGTTTCCTTCAGAGCTTCCTGGTATGCCTCCACCGCGGGCAGTGGATTTCCACATAGACCTAGTACCAGGAGCTGAGCCAGTTTCGAGAGCACCATATAGGATGACTACTCATGAGCTTAGTGAGCTAAAGGATCAGTTGGAAGAACTCTTGGAGAAGGGGCATATATGACCTAGTGTGTCACCTTGGGGTGCACCGATGATTTTCGTCAAGAAGAAGGATGGATCACTTAGGTTGTGTATCGATTATCGGCAATTGAACAAGGTGACCATCAAGAACTGATATCCTCTTCCTAGAATCGATGATCTCTTTGACCAGTTGTAGGGTGCCCAAGCATTTTCAAAGATTGACCTAAAGTCAGGTTACCATCAGTTGAGAATTGTGGATAGTGATATCCCCAAGAAAGCTTTTCGTACTAGGTATGGCCACTACGAGTTCACCGTGGTACCTTTCAGCCTTACGAATGCTCCAGCTATATTCATGAGCCTCATGAATGGAGTATTTAGTACCTTTTTGGATAAGTTTGTGGTTGTGTTTATTGATGACATTTTGATTTATTCTCATGATGAGAGAGAGCATGAAGAGCACCTGAGACAGGTATTGCAGAGGCTAAGAGAGAATCAGTTGTTTGGCAGCTTGTCGAAGTGTGCATTCTTTAGATCTAAGATACATTATTTGGGTCATGTCATATTGGGTGATGGTGTCTCAGTAGACCTATCAAAGATCAGGGCTATCATGGATTGGCCAGCACCCACCAGTGTTACCGAAGTGAGGAGCTTTATGGGGCTAGCAGGTTATTACCGACGCTTCATTTCAGGATTCTCTAGATTGGCACACCCCATCACTTCTCTTCAGAGGAAGGGGAAGAAGTATGAGTGGATAGAGAAGTGTGGTAGAGATTTTGAAGAGCTCAAGAGAGCCCTCACAAGTGCACCAATTCTTGCAGTACCAGATCCTGTTGCAAATTTTGTGGTGTGCACCGATGCATCTTTAGATGGTTTAGGAGCAATCCTTATGCAGGAAGGACAACCTATTTCCTTTGAGTCTAGGAAGTTGAAGACTCATGAACTCAATTATCCTACTGATGACCTAGAACTAGTGGTAGTGGTTCATGCCTTGGTGAGATGGCGACATTTCCTTCTGGGTCATAGATTTGAGCTTCATTCCGATCACTAGAGCTTGCAGTACATATTTTCTCAGCCGAACCTTAATGCTAGGCAAAGAAGTTGGATGGAGTTCCTGTGTGAGTATGATTTTGATGTTCATTACATCAAGGGAAAGGAGAATGTGGTTGCAGATGCCCTAAGCAGAAGGCGCCATGAACTTTCATCTGTGACTACTTGCACTAACTTGAGAGAGCGGATCTTGCAGCACTTACCAGCTGATGAGCTTTATGCAGAAGTAAGTCAGTTAGTACATTCTCATAGACCCTTGGAAGGGAAGTTTTCAGAGTTTTCCTTCGAGTTCGATGGACTTTTGTGGCATAGGGTACGTATGTATGTACCTTCCATTGGAGGCTTGCACGAGCTCATTGTGCTTGAGGCTCACAGAGCACCTTATGTAGCGCACCCCGGTGTTAAGAAGTTACATGCAGATTTGAGGTAGTTGTATCATTGGCCAGGCATGAGAGTGCAGATTGCTAGCATAGTTGCAAGATGCCTCGAGTGCCAGAGGGTGAAGGCAGAGCACCGTCATCCTGGCGGGCTTCTCCAACCACATGAGATTGCAGTGTGGAAATGGGACACTATATCTATGGATTTTATTGTTGGTCTCCCTATGTCATCTCGTCGCCATGATGCCATTTTGGTGATAGTCGACACATTGACCAAGGTTGCCCATTTATCACCCGTGTGTACTACATTTACAGCACGAGACATAGCTCAGGTGTTCTTGCGGGACATTGTTAGACTGCATGGTGTTCCCCGTAAGATCATATCTGAAAGAGACTCTTTGTTCACTTCTTCATTTTGGAGAGAGTTACAGTCAGCTTTGGGTACTAGGCTCAATTTTAGTACAGCATACCATCCTCAAACTGATGGCCAGATCGAGCGAGTGAATCAGGTTTTGGAGGACATGCTACATATGTACGTGATGGACCATCAGGTCAAATGGGAGGAATACCTTCATCTTGTCGAGTTTGCCTATAACAATGGGCATCATTCTTCCATAGGTATGCCGCCATATGAGGCTTTGTATGGGAGACTGTGCAGGACACCCTTGAGTTGGGATAGGATTGAGGATCAAGTATCTATTGGGCGCCAGTTGGTAAAGGAGATGGAGCAGCAGGTGACCCTGATTAGACAGTGCCTGAAAGAGGCATAGGATAGGCAGAAGAAGTATGCAGATGCGAAGAGGACAGATCGAGAGTATCAGGTTGGTGATAGAGTGTTCTTGAGGGTACGACCACACAAGAGTCTGATTCGATTCGAAAAGGGCTCTAAGTTGGCACCCCGATTTATTGGCCTGTTCGAGATCCTTGAGAGGATAGGACCTGTTGCATACCGTTTAACTTTGCCACCTAGCCTGTCACGTATCCACGATGTGTTTCATATTTCTGTACTTAGAGGATACATTTATGATGAGTCTCATATTATAGATTGGGATGCTTTACAGGTGGAGTCAGACGGACAGCTAGCACTAGAGCCTATCTGCATTATTGCCCGACGGACCCTAGCACTTTGAGGCCAAGAGCTGGACCAGGTTAGGGTCCAATGGGATTGTTACGATGAGGTCACAGCTTCATGGGAGGATGTAGCATAGATGCGATCTCAGTACTCGTACCTTTTTGATGAACTCTAGGAGGAAGTTCATGCCTAGTGGGGGAGGATGTGAGGCCTCGCCCTGACCCATCGTAGCATAGTGATATTTTACTCTTATGTTGTTATCCGCGACTCGAGATGTCGAGACATTATTTGATGCTTAGAACATATTTTATTATTTCATGTTGTGTGATGTGATTTCCAGATATATTTGATGATTGTCATTTAATGTTCATGTATATGTATGTTGACAAAATCAGTAGATGTAGGATTGAGATTTGATTTACGATATTTCAAATGGTTAAGAATTATGAAGGGAGAAGAAACTTTATTAATGTATGTTTTGAATTTTGAAAATTTCTGATACATATACGTTTATATACATGTGATTTTACAGGACTACTGATGTGTGCAATGAGTGTGCAGATGTTTAGCCGAGAAACCCTACGGAGGAACAAAACTGATCTCCATGTGCTAAAATTTGGAAACCCTATTGTTCGTAATTATGCTTTTTCAGTGTCGCTTGACACTCGTAAAAATGTTATGTGCTTTATTTGCTAGTTAGAATTGTTAGATGGACCTATTTTATTTTGTCTCTAACCCCTTCCCTAAGGCTTTAAAACATGTTTTTTTTCTAACCTATGGGTGTGGGTATGGGTTAGGGGTCTTTTCCAACCCCTAAGCCCCTAGCTTTGACTTTTGAGGGCACTCAAAAGGTCCCTTTTTGCCTTTGTGCGAAAATTGCAAGTGGTTGTCATGAGTTGTCTTACCCCACCTCCTTTTAGGGTTTAACCATGGTGTAGGTTGAGTTAGGAGTTTCTAGTGTGGCTAGTGGGTGGAGATAGTTATTGCTCCTTTTGGGTGGTTGAGTTGGAGGCTTATTTAGAGGCCTTCCTTGGTCTAGTGGTTGGGTTACCCAATCTCTACATTTAGAGAAGATTTCTTGAAGCTTGAAGGAAGGAGGGATACTCTAGTCAAATTTGTTCATTGCCATTACCTCTTTGAGAAGGTAGGAAACTCCCATCTCCCTTATTTAGTTTTTATGTTTTGGTTCATGTTCTTGTTACCTTGTTGTTGTTTTACTGTTGTATGGTTGTGGGTATGTTGGGAAGATTTGTAAACTTTGTTATTTTGGTTATTTTCCTTCTTGTTTATGTTTGCAATTTTGAGTTTCCTTGCATGGGTGTTTTGGTATTACTCACCCTAGGAGAGGGCAGAAGTGACCAATTTTGGGAGAGGTCTGTTTAGTTGGACTCCAACCTGTGTAGAGTCTCTTCTCAGGATGAGAAGAGGGATAAAGGGTAGGGTGTTATGGGCCCCTACCCGTCAGCACAAACTTGGTATGAGTATGGCAAGTTTAAATGGAAGAATAGAAGTTCTTGGTTATTGGCCCCGATTGGGCATTTGATTTGGTGTTGTGTTTGACTTCTCTAGTTGGAAGAATCCACCTCTCCCTAGTCTTGATTCACTGTGAAGCTTATTGTGTAGACCATGTATGATTATGCATGCTTGATGTTCTTTTGGTTCTGCTTGGTTGTCACCCGATCAGTTATTGCTTTCCTCCATGGTTCTTGAAATGAGTTTTAGAAGACATTACAAACTTCTTGTTTTTTATCATGAAGAAAATTTGTTAAAACTATTGAAATTTGGGATTGAGATCCTATTGTAAATTGTATTTTAAACCTTATGGTAAATGGCAACGAAGATGGGTTTTCTTCCTGATTCTTTCCCGGTTGAGCCTTTGAATTAGGTTTGCCAATAAAATTGGTGTTTGAGTAAAAATGTTTACCTTGTGATTTAATCATAATTCAAAAATGGACGGACGCACATCAGGAATAAGATGTTATGATGATAGATTAATTAAGCAAAATTTTTAAGTTTCCTATTATGTTCAAAATGAAAATTGTGTTCAGAAAAAAAGAAAACAACTGGATATGGTTGATATAATTTAATTCAAGTTTGTTTTGAAAATCAATTTAATCATGCATTTTTTGCAACACGATCATTAACTTCATGTTTAAATCCACTCAATTCTACTCCCCTATATAAATGATGTTTGATTTAATTATGCAGATTTCAATTTTCTTATATGTTGGAAATGAGGATTCTATTATGAATGAAAGATTTGTTTTTATGATAATGGGAATTAATCAATTTGAATAAGAGATTTTGTAATGCCTTGAAGTCAAAAAAAGATAGATCATAAACCTTGATGTATAATGATTAATAAAACATAAATTATCAGAGAGAGGGAGAAAATAATACCTTTTCTCACCCTTGTTAGTATACTTAAGAAATCATTGTTACCAATAAGTTGATATCTAATTCCAAATTTAACAAGAAAATATATAATTTATGACTACCCTTAGTCAAATTTGTCTTTCAAATTAAATGTGCACCCCAGGTCTTAAAAACCTCTCTGGATTTTGTATGGGCTTAAGATTTATTGTCATAATGCAACAGAGAATATTCTTGAAAATATTCTTCAATTTAAAATTTGATAAAAAGAAAAAGAAAAAGAAATAAGTTTATAATAACATGAAAATTTATAAGTTGATAACTATCCAACTTAATATCCTGATCTCCTTTCTCCTACCAAATAAACTTTTTGCTTTAAGTTTTTTCCCTCCATAGAAATTCGCAGCTCATCTTAACTCCTAAGTCAAATCAAATTTGACTATGTAAGTCCATCTCAGTCCTTGGGCAGCGTGTCCTTGAGTGCAGGTTGGAGGTGATGGGGGTTTGAAGAAGGGTCGATTCTCCTTTAGGAAAGCGATATAATTCCTTGGTTTTTTATGTTGAGAGCTTTTATGTTGGTGTGACGTGGGTGGTTGCGAGTGGGTCTTACTTCATTTATTGCTATTGCCTTTTCATTGGGTCGCCAACTTGGGTGAAGGTCCCATCTTGCATGAGGCATGAGCTTGGAGGCAGCAAACACTTTTAACACATGAATGTTTAACTAAACCTTGGTTGCAGATTTATTTCGCTTGAGAGAAAGTCAAGGTGGGGGAGGTCGATTTGACCAGGAGGATGTTAGGGATCGCACCAAGTTTGGTTGGGATTAGAGTTTTTTGGGATGGTTAGGTATGTGGTTGGGTTAGAAGTAAGTTAAGGGAGTAGGTTAGTTGTTGTGTAGGATTGTAGTATATGATTAGTTTAATTTAGTTCTTTTGTTTTTGTTGTTGGTTTTTTTTTTTTATTAAGTATTAATTAGTTAGTTGTTTAATTACGTTAGTTTAAGTTTTAAATATATATTTAATTTTAGTAATCATCTTTTTAGCGTTAGTCATTAAGTTCATGGTTATTTTAATCAAGTTTGTTTATCTTTGTGAAGGTAAATTTAGTTGTTTTATATTAAATTAAGTTAGTTTCGTATTTGATTTACATTAAATGTAATATAGTTTAGGGTTTAATTAGTTAGTATTTTTAAAAAAATAAAATTATATTTTAATATAGTATAGTAGCAATTATAGCTCCAATTTGGCGTTAATTGAATGGTGATCTCATTAGAATTTAAAAGATAAGTTAAATTTTGTTATAAATTATGTATCAGATTTCAGGTTCTATCATCATTTAACTTGTGGGACTATAGTTCTATGTTAATATGTTTTTATTAAAAACTAGTTTTAATGTATTATTGATTTATATTTAGTTAGTACGTATTAGATTTAGTTAGTAGTTAGTAAATATAATTTAAACTTTAGTAAGATTAGATAATTGAAATGTTTAAGGTTAATAAATCTTAGATATATATATATATATATTTTGTTTTAATTTTAGTAAATTGCTTTCTTAAAAGTAACTTTACTATATAATTAAGATTGTCAATTGATAATTGCCTAAGAGATTCTTTTAGTTGATGTTGATCAGATGCTTTCAAGTAATCTAAAACTCGAATACATTACATTGTCATTTAAATTAATTGTATATTATTGTTGAAGGCTAAAGTAGAGAACCTGTACTAAAACTATTATCAATCATTTCAACCTAGGGCATATTTAATTATTAATTCAAAAAAAAATTTGTGTGTGTTTTTGCCCTCAAGTTTGGGCATGACAGTATATATATATGTATATATGTATGCATGCATGTATATATATGTACATATATATATATATATATGTATATATATACATGTATATATATATGTACACACATATATATACATACATACACACATATATACATATATACACACACACACATATATATGTATGTATGTATGTATATATATGTGTGTACATATATATATACATACATTCATACATATATACACATATATATACACACACACACATACATATATACATATATATATACATATATATGTGACATACATATGAGTAGAAGTGTGAAGTAAAAGGCTAAAACACTATAAGGAATAGAAAATATTTATCAATCATAATAAGGTGATCATTACACTCAAAGGAATCTTGTTCAACAAATCAAGTTGTAAATCAAAGATCAATCACTAGTTCATCCCAATAGGTGGAATAGTTAAATCCTTTCACAAGGTAGACTTAACAGTATTTTGCAAATCTCTTTATCAAGTGCATAGTTCATTATATATTTGTAAATCCTTTTGCAAAGTGTACCTAGTAGTCCTTATTGCTCCTAATAGGGAAGATTATCAGATGTTATCATTGTAAGCCTTAACATGCCAACTTTATATTGCAGTACTAAAGGTTGTAGGCATCATCCCCACCCTAGTTTTACTTTCTATTTGTAATGTTTCTAGGTCACCATATTGTGCGTCAAAGTTCTATGAATTTTTTAATACTTTCAATTTTTCATGCATGCAATTAGATTAGAATACACATAGAGGATTAATTGGTAATTAAGAGAAAAAAAATTTCTTAGTTACTGATTCACCCCTCCCCTTTCAGTAACTTAGCATATATATATTTCCAACATGTATAGATTCAGATATATGCTTTAGAAATTGGTACCATATGAGTGAATCTAAAGGTGTGCCTACCTAGGTTTTGTAGATCCTAAAGTAGAAGAAGGATTTTAGTGTTATAGTTGGCTCCTCTTCTCAAAAAATTTTGTTTGTCATAGGATATAGTTGCCCTTAGATGCAATCTTCATTTCGACCTAGTAGTTAAAATCATTGTTAAAGCAAGAGCCAATAGGCACAAGTCATAATAGGGTTGTAATCTCCTAACTATATTCAAAGACTCCTAATAGGGACTCTATGTATTGATTGTATTTGATTGAATCCTAAAAGGGTTTATCCTTTCATAATGTAATTTTATATTAGTACACCATCTTTTAGGCATCATTCCCATCATATTTTTTTTCTTTGATCAAGGGATTCTCTAGTTAAAATATCTTTCTATGGTTTTTTATGTTTGAAATAGGAAACGTTGGTTGGGGGGGGGGGGGGAGGGGATTGTTTAGGTGAATAAGCATTTCAGAAATTTGTTCCCAACTTTGGATACATTTTATAATCTTAAAACATGCATGTATGATTAAACTAAAAAGTAAACATAATAGTAACAAAATGCAACTCATAACACCATTTTTTCTTAACTAGAGAAACCCTGGCCAAGGGAAAATCCTAGTGAGGATGGTAACCACAAGCTAATCCAGTAATCAAAATTATCTTGTAAAAGATATTCATTCTATTAGGAGTTTATTACATTTGTATAGAATCTTAGTCCTTGAGAGAGAACTAGGCCATGTTATAAGCCTCAACCCTATTAGGAGTCATTATTACAATTTAAAAATGTATGCAAGATGAGTCTACTTCCTAAAAATGCAATATACAATAATATTATGTAGATAAAAGGAATAAATACAAAAACATGTTGCAAATGTAGATATCTTCAATATCTAGTATGATCTTTGTACCTCACTATACAACCTTTGCATGTACTACATATTATTACTCTCAACATCAAAGTTTTCATCACAAAAAATAGCTTCACATTTACAATACTTGCACACAACTTTGCATTACAAAAACAATCATTTATACCCTATTTTTCTTTTCTTTTGGCCTTCATGTTTTCACACAAGTCCCAAAATGAAAAACTATAATTTTCCCACTTAGGTTTACCATCTAGGATGTCATCCCTAATTAGTTAAGTAATTATTTTAGCAAACAAAAAAATTCCTTAACTATGTCCTATTCTTTCCATGTATACCATTTATCACTAAATCCTTCATAACTCTATCCATACTATTCAAACTAACTCACACACTCAGATATGATATCCTAACAATTTGTATAGCTTCCATCAACTGTGTATATTCAAAAATATTGTCTATCAATTTCACAAGAAAAAACTGTAACTTCAATGAGAGATAAAATCCTTGATACCTAGAAAATTGTCAAAGTCCTACCAAAACTTCATCTTTATAATCTTCACTTAATACTAAATGTATCTTTCCATAAATGAGAAGTCCATCCTATTTACCTAGCCAAATTTCCAACAATTTCATGTATTGTTTACATGTCTCATAATTAATAAAGATATTGAGATTTTTTTGAAAATCCACAAATTATTCACTTTAGGAGAGATGTCTTCTTTAGACAATTTACATTCAATAACCATAGGGGTGCAAATTGTCCTTCATTCATTCATGCCAAATATTTTCAATATCTCCTTTATGTATATACACTAATTCACATATATTCCTCATTTTGTTTGACGAACTTTTAAAGCAATGAAGAAGTTTATCTCATTAAACATAGCATAATTTCAAATTCTTTTCTCATCTGATTAGTAAATTACTTGCACAACAATTCCTTACCTCTAAATATAATATCATCATTGGATAGTTATTCAATTATGCCCTTATGATCAACTTCAATTTTCAAGTATAGTCTATTACTATCACTTGTTGTAACCAGTCCAATTCTAATCAAGTTGGAATGCAATCTCTCATACTAGGCTCTCAATGCTTTCCTTAATCCACATAAATATTTTTTCATTTTACATACCATAGACTTCTAATTAGGCTCTAAAAAATACTAAGGTTATTCAATGTAGACCTCTTCCTCCAATGTTTGATTTAGAAATGAAGACTTAACATCCATATGGTAGACTTTGAATCTCTTGTAAGATCAATATGCTATAAGTGTTCTAACACCTTCCAATCTAGCAACAAGTGCAAAGGTCTTTCCATAGTTAATTCCTTCTTCATGTACATAACCTTTATAAACAAGTTTGACCTTATTCCTCATAGCTTTTACTTTCTCATTAAACTTGTTCTCAAATATCCATTTAGTTTCAATCACATTTATTCTCTAAGTCTCCGTACCAATATCCATGTATTGTTCTTTAAAATCTAATATTTCTTCTTATTCATAATATTGACATAGTCATAATTCTCAAATGAATCTCTTATAGTTCTAGGATAAAATGTCCAAATAAAGCATGTATTATCTCTTAACTTACTTCTTATCATGACTCTATTATCATTTTCTCCAATAATTTGATTATGTGAATGGTTTTTCTCGACATAATTTGCTAAACCAACCTCAGTTCAGTGTTGCTCAAAATTATCATCACATGACTAGGCCTCAACATTCCTCTAGTAGTGTTTTATCTATGGCATAGGTAATGCATGTTTATTAGTAGCTCTTTTTTTTTTCTTGGTGTACTATTGTTGTGACTTAGTTATATGCTCAAGAATAGTTAAAGTTGTATCATATTGTACATAAATAAACATATTTTAATCTTTAGGTTCCTTCTTTCCTTCCCCATGATTCTTATTTTTAAACTCATCAATTCTTACACTTTCACCTTCCATCATAGTGTTAATTAATTAATTCAAAAACTTAAATTATTTCCTAATACAATAACCTAGTAATATACCTTCATCTCCTTTTGAATTAAAATTTATATTTATTGTATCCTTATGAATATAATTTGTACCTTTCTTCAACTGGACTTAATTGAAGGTGTAAATAGTAGTACTAATAACTTCTCTCTAGAATAATTGTGCAACACCTTTTTCAATCAAAACTATTCTAGCACAATCAATAATTGACCTATTTCTCCTTTATGTAATGTCATTCCAATGTGTTCTAGTTGTAGATAAGTATATTTTATTTACATGCTCACTATAACAATTAGTAAATTTTTAAGACATGAACTCACCTCCTCTACTAGAACTCACCATTTCCTTAGAATGCTAAAACATTTTGAAATGCACTACATTCAACTTTTAAAAACATTAAAGTCATCATCCTTGAATAATCATGATGAAATAAATAAATAAATTCATCTATCACCATAATAAATTTCAACCTTTCATAGGATGATATAAATTAGTATAAACAATTTCTAGGATATCATTAGGTGAATGTGATTTTCTTGTGAAACATGTTAGAGTGGGGTTGTCATTTTACCAAAAGATTGATCTGTTAATTCCCAATACAACCTTTCAACTTATAGTACACAAGAGGTGGTTAATCCTTTGTGATGAATCCCGAGTAGAGCATTGAACAAATTTCTAACAAAACTATACTTAGTCATCTTACTCTATTGACATTCTTTACACATATCATTATTAGGTTTATGAAAGTTTGGCAAGCCTCTCAATTTCTTCTTTCTACTCACTTTTACCATATTATCAAAGCTTACATGACAAAATATCTTATGCCATAACAATACATCTTCAACTTGTAAGGCCCACACTAGTACGTAGCTTTAAATATTAATAAAATAATAATGATTAGGAGTTAATTAGCTTATGATTGACATTTTTGTTACTAATAATGATTTATGAGATCCTATTAGAGGCTAATGCAGATTTTGGTTATTATAAATGTAATACCCGTTCAATAATATTAGTTTAAATAGATAAGATCACATGAAATTGAAACTCTATATGTTCAAGCTAGGAACTCGATCAAGGGATTTACAGAATCATTCACTAGTCAAATTAGGAAAAGATAAATTAATATTCACCCTTGTGGGAAATAACAATGAAGAAGATTATAATGACAAAAAAACATAAAGATTGTATTTGAAGATTGATTTTGATTATGATGACATAATTATGGAAACATTTCAATGGCCTGAGGAATTAACCTTAGAAACACACACACACACACCCTCATAATGAGATAAAGGAGTATTGCTAGGAATGTCGTTATGATAAACTTGATTGAAAGGATACTAGTTACATGTTGTTTATTAGTGATTTCTACTTGTGCCATATACTAGATTCAATTTAATTGTTTTAAGGATTTAATAGATATGACTTTAGTGTTCCATGGTTATGATAGACAAGTTTTGTGATAGTGTTTAGAATGGTAATTTTGTTATGATAAGATAGATAAACATTGATACACATATTTTTATATTGCAATATTTTGAATATTTTATGGAAATGATTAGATGAAGGTTAATTGTATATGTTAATGTGAGTTATGTGATATTGGATTACTTTACATTTATCTGCATGTGTTTCTATATTATCTCATTGGACTACTGACATTTAAGTTGAGTGTGTAGGAAAATTGAACCATGCAAACTATTCGGGGAAACAAGGTTCAAACCTATGTGAACATGGTTAAGCCGAGGTAAATCTTTGGAAGATTCAAAACATCATTGTATTGTGTTTTTTTTGTAATGTGATTGTGCATGGGTGTTATAAGTTTATAGATCATAATTATTTAGAGAAATGTCATCGTGATGTGTAAGTGTTTTAATGTGTGTGTCATTTGACACTTGTGTTGTCTATGTGTAAATGACATGTCATATAGGGTTTTGGCATGAAGTCACTTAACCTGAATTTAATCCACATTATGCAATTAAGTTAACCCACCTTGGAGAGTGTTATGATGAGTCACATTCATGATGGAATTCAAATTTAAATTTGGTAGGAAATTCAGAGAGTTTAAAAGTGATTCCCAAGTGTTATTTGGTGAAAATAAGTCTCCCACATGGTAGTAGTATAGGTTGGTGGTCTAAATATAACCCAAAGTTAACCCAGGGGACTTAGGAGACCCTCTAAACTAGTCATTTTAAATCCAATTCGAAAATAAGAGTGTCTCATGACTCTTTCCTCATCCCACCACTTGTTTAAGTCCCTATTGGTAGGAAGGTACAAGGGTGGAAGAGAGGTAGGTGGGGATGGAAGTGGAGATCTTTTTAGGGAGCTTGTGCCAAACTTAGTGGTTGTTCACCCACTCTCTAATTGTAGAGACACATTAGGGTTTGGAGAAGAATCTTGAAAGCCAAGGAAGTAAGGATCTTCATCACCATTTCATAACCATAACTTGGAATGACGTTAGTGCTTCATGCCATATTTTCCCTCATCTTATGAAGTTGAAAGATGGAAAAATTGTAAGAGTGTTCTTGTAAGTTTTATGTGTTGCATATGGTGTGGAATTGTAAATTTTTGGGTATGTGAGTGTGCATGATTGAATCTATTTGCATTTGGTTTTGGTTCTTGGATTGTTTGTTGTGGACTGAATGATGTATTTGGTGTGAAGGCTTCACTCACCCTTGGGAGGGAAGAGGAGCCTTGGGGTGAAGGGGTTAGTTGGGCTTGACATTGTAGTTGAGAAATTCTTCTCTTGGGGGGAGGATAGTTTTCATGGAGTATGGGCTCCATTAAAAGCCATATGCTTTTTTATTTTCTATGGGAGGTATAAGTGAAGGTATGTAAAAGGATCAAGTATTGATAGCCTTGTTGAGGAATGTGAATATTGCTAGCATTGGATGACATATGTTTATTGGAAGCCTTGTTCAGGATATTGCAATTGCAAGTTTTGTGTTAATGCATAAGGATATGGAATTCTCCTCTTTGGAAAGCCCACCTTCACCCATTGATATGATTCCATTTGTGAATCATTATGCAAGACTTGGTTGGGGATTGAAAATGTGTGTTAAACTATGGTGTTCATGTTGGTTTTTATTATTGTGATGTTGTTCTAATGAATCCTGATTGAGCCTTGTTTCTCCTAGCTTGAGGGTGGCCTCCTTGAGGCCTAGGTTGGGAGGTGAGCCTGCATGGTTCACCATTGTTATCTCTCATTTGTAGGTTCTTTTGGAGGATTTTGGAAACTTGGAGTTTTTTTTTGTTGTCTCTCCATGTGCATAGGAGAAGGAGATGTTATTTTGTTTGAGTTGAGATAAAGAGAAAACTTCATCTTGTTTTGTGAGTCTAAATTTATTGTAAGAGTAATGTTATTGTTTATTTCAATTGTCAATAGGAAAGGTTGTGAGTATCCATGTTTTTTGGAAAGTATTTCTATTTTGTATATTTGATATTGATTCCACCACCTTTTTGTGTTTCAAGAGAGTATCATGGAAGAGGAACTCATTGTAATGATATTGTTGTTTCACTTTCTTGGCTAGGAATATCAATCAATGATTTAAAAGACTTGATGTTCTTGTGTGGTATGCAAAATATTTCCAAATCCAAATTCAATAGCATGGAAGAATTGGTATTGATAGAAAGGATTGTCCATGTTGAATTTTATTATCATTTTAGTTCTATTGCATAATAGTTGTGAATGTATGTTCAAATTGAAATTTGCATGAGAATATAATGTTAATTCCTTGAACAAATGGTTTCTAAACTTCATAATGAATAGATAAGAACAATTTGGATAGCTTCATATAAAACCTTGTCATGAAATGTATATTCGTTGCATTGAGTTTAATGTTTAAATGTTAAATGAAAGTCATCAACCTAAACTATACAAGTATGAAGAGTAACTCCAAATTAGCATAGTAATAACCTATAAATGATATTATAGAATTAGAGGTAGGAAATCATTAGAGAACAAGGAAGTATATTGTGTGAAGAAAATAGACTTGTTGTAGATGCACTTTCAACATTCTAGAATTTGTATGGGATGTGGAAGTAATTCTTAGTTAATATAGTTAGAATAAAATAATTCACCCAGGAATATGCTAGAGAGAAATTAACAGGCATTTAAATAATATCATATGTCTTGTCTATCACATTCTTAAGAAAACTTCTTGAAAATCAAGAAAATATGATTTTGAATAAGTTGTCAAAAAAAATAAATAGGACTATTTCCATACAAGGATCAACCCATTAAATAGAAAGGACATTAATAGATAAAATAATAACCATGTCGATATATTCATCCAATAATAAAAATATAAAAAAATACACCTATTCTATGTTGGGGAAGCTGGATAAAAACAATGCAAGATAATTCAAAGGGGTAAATAAATTACAAAGAAAAGTGGGATGTCGTAGGCCAACCAATCCCTCTCACTCACGCCCCCATCCATTTTTCAAGATCACTTAATACTGACATAAGTCAATAATGACCCCACTTGCATGGTCATCTCAAAGCTTTGGAAGCCACCCACCTTGGAATAGGTGTAGGTCAACTAAGGAAAGAGTAGGAAAAGTCTAGCAAAAGAAGAAGTTGCAAGGACTTTATAAGTTAAATGTTGCTAAGACTAGATGTATGTAAGCCAATAAGATTGGAGAAATAAGCAACTTTAAGAGGGCTTTCATGATTGTGGAGTACCTCAATAAGACTTTTGAAGAAATTTGATCATGCTTGAAGGTGGGGCACATAGACTTAGGTGTGAGGGAAGTCAAAGATAGCCAATCAAAGACTTAAACTCATGCAAACCCAAGAATGGAGGAGTTTGGAAGTAAGGACTTTGATGTCATTTTAACTACTTAAAACCCTTTGCTAAATCCCCTAAGGTCCACTCCCTAGGTTCTCAGTTTGGGATTAAGGACTGATATGTCCTTGTTGAGCACGTGATCCTAAGTGCATAGGCATGGGCTTCTATTGGCGGGATGTGTGATAGTTTTTTTTTAAGGTGTGTGTGCTTTACTTAGAATGTAAGTTGAGTGTAGGTTGTTTTATTTTAAAAGGTAATTAGGATATTTTGGATGGCTAGACAATTTGGAGCTTGTAACATTAGACAATAACATATAATATTTGTAGGGGTTTTGGTTAGTAATTAATTTAGAATGTTTTCACGCTTCAAGAATGTAATAAGCATGATGGGTAATAAGGGTAGGTTTAAAGGGCATATTATGGTATTAGGAGTGCCTAAGTAAATGGAAGCTAAGGTAGAGTAAGGGTGAATAGTAAATTTGGTTAGTGTTCTAGGGTATTAATATGAAATGTTTAGGATGTGTTTGTGGTAAGATATTTTTTTTTTGAAATTCGATAAATGATAAGTTGTTAATCGGAAAGGTGTAGAGTTGGGGTTTTGGAGGTTGAGTAATATAGGTTAATAGTAGAAGAAAAGCTTAAGGGTTAATTAAAATTGGGATTATAATGTAGTTTTAGTTAATGCTTGAAAGTACTACATTAGTTAATTAATTAAGCTAAACAGTGTGGTTGATATAAATGTATCAAATTTGGGTATTAGCAACTAGTTTAGTTTAATTGACTGATAAGTGATAATGATAGTTGAGTGGTAGTTTAATTAGTAGCTTGTCTAATATATAATGAAATCATGTGACATTAGGAATTAAAATAAGGGAATAATATTAGCATTAAGAGTTGAGTTTGAAATGTTAATAGATGTCTTAAGAATATAACTACGTATTAAGGGTGATGCAAGAAGCAATTAAGAATATCAATAAAATTGAGAAGGATATTAGGATTCTTCATTTAATTGATAGGTTAGTAAGTAATGAGATATATTAGAGTTGTAGTTTATCATCTCATGAACTTAAAATAATTGATTAAGGTCCTTAGGAAGAATATAATCGAAGTAGGTAAGATAAGGGGTACAAGTCATGTTCTCAAGAGTTCAATAGATATATAAGTGTAATTGTATTATGTAGTATGTCAAATTTTCAATAGTTTACCCATATATTAAAGTAGAGGTCCTATTAGTTCAGGCCATTAAGGTTATAGGATGGAAGGATCTTGTTGTTTAGTATTCCCCTAAGAGGATGGTTAAAGAATATCATGAGTAAACCTAGGAAATTAGCATTAAGGATGGAATTGAGTGATAGGTAAATAACATCAACAATTCTAGTAGAAGAAATAGATTGTACATTGGATATCAAGGCAATTTGGTAAGGCCTAAGTACTATTAGAATCTAGTTGTTCTATCTCAAATGCTACTTATGATTATAACATTGAAATGGTTTACATGAAATAAATATTATCAGTAGGCATAGTATTCCAGAAATAAATTTTCTTATCGGATTATCTTGACATTGAAAATCTCTAATGCATAGCTTTTTTAAATGTTGTCAAAAAAAAATTGTAGATTTGTTTTTGTTCTGTAAGTTTGGGCATGACATTTTGGTATTAGAGCCCTAGGTTATACAATACTCAGCATAAATAAACCCACAAAAGAATGTATAGTTATGAGTTATCATAATATTATATAGCAAAAACAAAAGGGCCTCCTAGGAAAATAATTCATAATAAGTATTATTACTATGTGGTAACAGAATTGAACACCCTAAATGAATAACATAAATTAACCAAGGTGACAATCTAGAACTACTAAGGATTAAGATAGGATAAGATATTTATCTCGACCTTGTGGAAGTTCAAATTTTAAAGGATCTCTGTGTAACCCCCTCTTGATAGCATTGAGACCTAACATTATAGAGCTTGGAACATGTGAAAATATTTCTTTTAAATTGTATCAACATTCAAGACTAAATGGGTGGTAGCTCATCTTGATGATGATTAGCTATTGGTAAGAACTCGGAAAGCCCCCCTTGTGAAATGTAAGCCTTGGTTCTTTCAAAGGGTATGACCTTAATTAGGTTAAATAAGGATGATAAGAATGGAAACTTATAGGATTGTGATAGGAAAACCCCTCTATGTAATATAACAATGTAAGGAATAATATGTTATACAAAAATAGATAATATCTTATGCTTTGATTATCTTAATACAAACCCTATAGTTGAAGTGATAGTAACCCTATGTGAAGAATCCCATTAGAAGTGATGCCTGATAAGATAAGTCTCCTACTAGATAGGTAGGGGGACAATAAGAGACAATATGTGAATAATAGAAAGAATAATACACAATTGAACAGATAACACTAGATATAACATAGTTTATCAATTTCATTTACAATATATACTTTCCACAAATAAAGAAGAATCTTCACCACTTGCAACACCATCACATCAAGATGGGAAACATGAATGTATAAACTTACTAGCTAGGGTAACCCATAAATCATTAAGGTTTTCCAACATCGATCAATAGAACTTGCAATACAAGATTCTACTCAAAATATTATCTTTATTCAACAACATCTTACAATTCGGTGACAACTGTCACACAATCATCAAAATTTTGCTCGATCTAACCTATACTTAAAAAGATATGAAAGCTCAGCAAGACTGAATAGTTTTCATTATATCAACAATACCTTAAGGAATCCTAGCCTATCACGAAGTCAGATGATAGAACCATTCTTAAAAGTATCAAGATACTTGAATGATGCTTGAAAGGTGTGACAAGTGTATAAGAGATACCCCCACTGATATTTCTAATAGTGACCTATTATAATATATTTTTGTGTGACACCAATCATAATTCTATCCAAGGGTCACTAGTGTAATTTGGGTGGAAACCATGGCCCTAGACTACATCTGACAATTCTTGATAGTAATGGGTAGGTAGGTAACAAAACATAAGAAATTAAGGAATGAATTCCTAAACTCGACAAACCATAAGAAATAGGGTGTGGAACACTCTCTTGACCTATTCTTAGAAGGACCAAAAATAAAAGGGAATCATTTTTGTATATGATTGATTTAACATGTAACTCTAGGACAACCCCTTCTCTTCTTTCCATCAAGAAGACCCTGGTTTGACCACAATGCTTTTAAGAATTTTAATTGTTGTTATTTTTTATTTTTGCATATTTTGGTAAGTTCATGAAACATTCATTTATGATGATTTCTTGATATGTTCCCCTTTTGCCTCAGGATATGACTTGTTTTAATGAAATATTTACTATTGTGGCCACACTTATGTTTAATTGGTGATTTTATTTTGTTTTAAGTTATTTTATGAGGCAATTTTTCTATGAGTGTGTTGCCTTACATTTATAAGTCCATCATATCAAGGGAAAATTCCTGAAAACCATCATGAGGAAATTTTGAATACCACCCCTTTCTTATCATAAGATACAATGTCATTCAACTTTACAAACATGGAAATACTTCAACCCTTGAATGAATATACTTCAATATCACACCATGCTAAGGACCTTAAGTAAAGCTACCAGAAGTGATAAGACTATAAGGGCTAGAAGTTGAAGATTATGCAATGCTATTTGGACCTAATATCAAATAAGAATACCGAACCAATAGTTGTAATGGCCAAATTGGTCAATTAAGATGCAATCAAAAGAACACAATAAACACCGAGTATCAATCATTGAGAATTTGTAATAGGTCTTGGTATTAATCTTAACAGATGAATTCTTGGAGTTCTTGTGAGCCCTCACCAATAAGATAATTTTTTATTATAATCACAGATTTAGCCAGTGCTAGGGTGAGTGAATGAATCAAAACTAGTAAGGAGTAAGATAGTTAGTAAGAACTGATGAAGAATATGATAACATTAGTAAATAAATAATTACCAAAACAACACATGATATATAAGATCATAAGCTACAAAGAAAGAAGACAACCCATAAAATAAGAGTAACCAAGTGAGAAGAAGGAAATCGAGCAAGTGTGCCAATTGAGATACAACATAAGAGGAAATAAGTAGACAAGTACTACCAATCGATAATTGAAAATGAAACTGATTAAACAAGATGATAAAAGTAATGAGACTACTCAATGGACAAGGAACTAACTTAACAATCAAGGATGTAGGTTTCTAGAAATAGCTATTGAATACATTACTCTTGATAACCCATTCTTAACTACCAAGAGACTAGAAATACTACAATGAGCTTGAACATTTTAGTTATAAATGACAGCAACCATATCAATCTAGGAAGAGTTTGTACAAATATATATTTTTAATGGTAGGTACACTAACTTGGAATGATACCCAAACAAATCAAATGCAAGTTAATCAATCTAAGAAGAATTATCCCTCTATGAGCTATGGGACAATATTTTATAAGTCTATATTTCAATTATATGATAGAACTATTAGGAATGTGAGATGATTTTATGGCAAGGCCTAAGTAGGACAACTATGTTGGATCAAGGTAAGCCTTATAAATGGAAGTTGTGTCCTTGATTTTAGAGACTTTTAAGAGGAACTCAAAAGCTAGGGGGGGAGGATGTAAGGCCCACACTAGTACAGAACTATAAATCTTAACAAAATAAAAATGATTAGGAGTTAATTAGGTTATGAATGATATTTTTGTTACTAATAATGATTTATAACATCCTATTAGAGGCTAATGCAAATTTTGGTTATTATAAATGTAATACTCATTCAATAATATTAGTTTGAATAGATAAGATCACATGAAAGTGAAACTCTATATGTTCAAGCTAGGAACTTGATCAAGGGATTTATAGAATGATTCACTACTCAAATTAGGAAAAGATAAATTAATATTCAACCTCATGGGAAATAACAATGAAGAAGATTATAACGACAAAAAACATAAAGATTGTATTTGAAGATTGATTTTGATTATGATGACATAATTATGGAAACATTTCAATGGCCTGAGGAATTAACCCTAAAAACACACACACACCCCCTCATAATGAGATAAAGGAGTGTTGCTAGGAATGTCATTATGATTAACTTGATTAAAAGGATACTAGTTACATGTTGTATGTTAGTGATTTCTACTTGGGCCATATATGGGATTCCATTTAATTATTTTAAGGATTTAATAGATATGACTTCAGTATTTCATGATTATGATAGACAAGTTTTGTGATAGTGTTTAGAATGGTAATTTTGTTATGATAAGATAGATAAGCATTGATACACATATTTTGATATTGCAATGTTTTGAATATTTTATGGAAATGATTAGATGAAGGTTAATTGTATATGTTAATGCGAATTATGTGATATTGGATTACTCTAGATTTGTTTGCATGTGTTTCTATATTATCTCATTGGACTACTAACATTTAAGTTGAGTCTGTAGGAAAACTGAACCATGGAAACTATTTGGGGAAACAAGGTTCAAACCTATGTGAACACGGTTAAGCCGAGGTGAATCTTTGGAAGATTCAAAACCTAGCTGTATTGTGTTTGTTTTGTAATGTGATTGTGTATGGGTGTTATAAGTTTATAGATCATGATTATTTAGAGACATGTCTTTGTGATGTGTAACTGTTTTAATGTGTGTGTGTCATTTGACACTTGTGTTGTCTATGTGTAAATGACATGTCATATAGGGTTTTGGGCATGAAGTCACTTAACCTAAATTTAATCCCCATTATGTAATTAAGTTAACCCACCTTGGAGAGTGTTACGATGAGTCACATTCATGATGAAATTCAAATTTAAATTTGGTAGGAACTTTAGAGAGTCTAAAAGTGGTTCCCAAGTGCTATTTAGGTTAAAATAAGTCTCCCACATGGTAGTAGTATAAGTTGGGGTCTAAATATAACCATAAGTTGACCCAAGGGACTTAGGAGGCCCTCTAAACTAGTCATTTTAAAACCAATTTGTAAATTAGAGTGTCTCATGACTCTTTCATCATCCTACGACTTGTTTAAGTTGTTAGGATAAAACCACAGACTACATAGAAATATAACCAATAACAAAAAAAAATAGATCACACAAAAATGAACACAAGTCAGAAAGATTTAACACGGTTCACCTAATCCCTAGGCTATGTCCACCAAATAGAAATTCCAATCGCATTACAATCTAGTGATTACAACTTGATTATAGTTTGTAATCCCTTACAGCTCAACACCGCCGCAAGAACCAATTTTGCATCACACTATCAAACAATCCCTCACCCTAAGCCCTTTTACACAAGTATTAAACCACTTTAGGGTTATAACATTTCAGCCATAAATTATCCATAACTTTAGTGGTGAATCTATGAATGGTGAATCTGTGAATAGTACCAAAAAAGAAATTTGGGGCGATGCCCTGAACCCCACAAAATTATGGAGTATGTACAGTACTTTCCTAATTAGTCACCATAATCTAACAATCTCCCACTTGGGGACTGATCAGGCTCCACACTAAACAACAATCTCCCACTTGGAGACTGATCTTGTAGTAGTACGACTACCAAATGGGGCTCCCACTTTATCAAACCACCCTGGACTCTACTGTTCTTTTATTCATGTTCAGTCTAGAAGACAAACTAAAATTGAAGAGAAGTTTAGCGTCTCCCTTGTTATGATCGTTGTCAACATATTTGCTAGATTGTCATTTGTATGTATCTTCTCCAGCTTTAACTATTCATCCTCAAAAATTGGTCGAATGAAATGGTACCACAACTATATGTGTTTGGTCTTAGAATGAAGATCTGAATTCTTTGCAAGATGAATGGAACTCTGACTATCTGTGAACAAATAATTATCCTTCTAAGGATGTCCCAATTCTTAGAAGAAGAACTAAAGCCATATCATCTCCTTGGTTGCCTCTGTAGTAGCAACATACTCTACCTTTGTAGTGGATAGAGCATTAATCTTCTATAACCTAGAAACCTAGCTCACGACTACTCCACCAACAGTAAAGACATAACATGTAGTACTCCACCTGGTATCAATAGCCCTTGCCAAATCTGAGTCAACATAGCCCTTTAAATAAGTAGTAGAGCCCCCAAAGTGTAAAAAATTATTGGATGTTCCTCTCAAATATCTGAGAATCCACTTGATATAAATCCAATGCTCAAATCTTTGATGACTCATATACCTGCTAATGACTCCCATTGCATGGGCAATATCTAGCCTAGTGCATACCATAACATACAACAAGCTTCCTATAGCTAAAGCATAGGGTACCTTGGACATCTTATCCTCCTCTACCTATGTCTTAGGACACATCTCCTTAGTCAATTTCAAATGACCAAGTAAAGGTTTGCTGACAGCTTTAGCATTCTACATAGAGAAATGGTGCAACACCTTCTGAACATAATTAGCCTGAGATAGTATCAATGTTCTATTCTTCCTATCTCTACAAATCTTCATGTGCTAACTGGAATTTCAACCCCTTAATATGATCCATGTTAGACCCAACTACAAGCATATCATCAACATATAGACATAAAATAATGTAGCTATCATCACCCAACCTCTCAAAATAAACACAATAATCTGAATGACACCTATTATAGCCATGCTCATGCATAAACCTGTCAAATTTTAGATACCATTGTCGAGGTGCTTGCTTTAAGCCATAGAAACTTTTCTTCAATTTTCACACTAACTTCTCCTTACCTTTGACCACAAATCCTCGTGGCTGAGCCATATATATTTCTTTATCCACATCACCATGAAGGAAGGTTGTTTTAACATCCAACTACTCTAAATGCAAATCTTCAGTAGCCATAAGACTTAAAATAGTATGGATAGAAGTCATTTTAACAATAGGAGAAAATATCTCATCAAAATCAATTCCATTTTTCTATGCAAATCCTTTTACAACTAACCTGGCCTTAAATATTTTCTTACCTCCTTCCTCTTCTTTCAACCTATAAACCCACTTATTCTATAAAGCCTTTTTACTTGCAAGCAACTTACACAAATCCCATGTCTTATTCTTTAGCAAAGAGTGTATTTCATCTTTCATTGCAGACTCCCACTGAATCTTAGTACCCACCTACACAACTTCATCATAACTTTTAGGTTCACCAGCATCAATAAGTAAAATAGAATACAAAGATGGAGAAAATCTTTGTGGAGTTCTAATTTTCCTCATTGACCATCTAACGTTCACTAGTGTGTGTGGTATTTGTTGTTGTAGTTGTTGCACATCATGAGGAATGGCTAGAACATCAACTTTAGGAGTATCATCCAACACTACATAATCATCTTCTTTCTTCTCATGTTGTTGCAATAGATCTTTGTACAACACTTTCTCATTGAATATGACATCCTGAATTCTAAGAATTTTATGGTTTTCAAAATCCCAAAGCCTATAACCAAATTTGTTAATGCCATATCCAACAAAGACACATTTCTTTGATTTAGCTTCTAGCTTGGTTCTATTTTCAGAGTCTATATGAGCAAAAGCTTCACAACCAAAGGTCTTGAGAAAATAATAACTCACCTTCTTACCAATCCATGCCTCGTCTAGAATACTACAACCCAAAGGAGTAGAGGGATCTCTATTAATCAAATATACTACAATATTGATAGCCTCTGCCCACATGTGTAAGGGCAACCCAGCATGCAACCTCATGCTCCTTGCGCACTCCATTATAGTCCTGTTCATGCATTCAGCCACTCCATTTTCCTGTGGAGTCCTTGGAATAGTTTTTTGTCTACGAATACCATTACTAGAGCAATAATCTTCAAATTCATGAATACAATACTCAACACCATTATCAGATCTGAGACATTTTAATTTCTTACTGGTCTCATTTTCAACCAAGCATTTCCATTTCTTAAAAGTTTGAAATACATCAAATTTATGTCTAAGGAAATAAACCCATACTTTTCTAGTTGCATCATCAATAAATGTAACATAATAATGAGAGCCACCAAGAGAAGATACCTGAGCTGGTCCCCATACATCTGCATGCAAAAGCTCTAATTTCTCCTTTTTGTTTTCCTTCCCAGTCTTTACATAACTCACTCTCTTTTGTTTTCCATACACACAACTTTCATAGAAATCCATATTAACACATTTTAGACCTAGTAAAACTTTCTTTGAATGAAGTACTTTCATACCTTTCTCACTCATGTGCCCAAGTATATTGTGCCATAGTGATGTATCAGAATCTACATCAACTATTTGGTCTCCTTGCTCAACTGCAATAATTATTCCTAAACATTCATTTTTCTCTGAAACAATCAAAGTAGAAGGAACAATATGACCTGTACAAAGATATATGGTGCCTACTTTCACACCTTTTTCTACTACAAGGGAACCTTTTGAAACCTTCCAATTTTTATCATTAAAAGTAACTACACAACCCTCATCATCGAGTTGCCCAATTGAAATTAAATTCTTGCTTAGCCTTGGAATATGTCTTACCTCATGTAGTAGCCAATGATTCCTATTCTACAACTTAATCTTAATTTTTCCCTTTCCAACAATTTGATAGGGTTCATTATACCCAAAATAAACAAGCCCAAAATCCCCTTGGACATAATCAATGAAATAACCTCTATGAGGTGTAGCATGAAATGAAGTACTAGAATCTAGAACCCATGAATCATCAACACTTTCTAAAGAAAAAAGAAAAGCATCCTCTTTAGATTTGTTACCACATTTTCCTCCTTGTCTCCATTTGATTTATCTCCTTCATTTTTCTTTCGATTCTAGCAATCTTTCTTTTTATGACCTAGTTTCCCAAAGTACCAATAGTTGTTGGGTCCTCTTGATTGAGACCTCTTCCCCTTTGAATTTCCTCTTGATTTCCTATGATTTTCAGAGTTACTTCCTCTATCAGTTGTTCTACCCCTACTTTTTGCATTCAAACCATTTCCTGATGTAGATCCACCTGAGGATTTGCTACGAGTTTCCTCACTCAAAACAACATTGATCACATCTTCACATTTTAGGGTACTAGATCCAGGAAGAGAATTACTCATAGCCATTACCAAGCCATTCTAGCTTTTAGGCAAAGAAAACAAACTCAAGAAAGCCCTAATTTCTTCATCAAAATTGATACCCACAGAAGATAAATGACTAGTAATAGTATTAAACTCATTTAAATGATCTGCAATAGATCCACCTTCTGCCATTTTCATATTAAATAAATGCTTCATGAGAAATAACTTGTTTGAAGTAGAGAGCTTTTCATACAGTGTCACTAGGGTTTTCATCAATTCTTCTGTCATCTTTGCTTTTGTAATATTAAATGCCACTAATGGTACTAGGCATAATTGAATGCTTCCAAGTGCCTTTCTATCCAAAAGATCCCATTCATCATTTGACATAGTTCCCTATTTCTTGGCTTTTCCTTCCAATGGCTTCCATAAATCCTTCTGATATAGACAGTCTTCCATTCGTATCTTCCATAACTAGAAGTTTTGCCCATTAAACCTATCAACCCTCAGCTTACCCTCATCTACCATCACTCCCACTCCACCATGAGACTTTCCTACAAAGGATAACTAAAAGACAACATTGGTTCTGATACCACTTGTTAGGATAAAACCACAAATAGAAATAAAAAAACTACATGCAAATATAACCAATAACAGAAAATAATAGATCACATAGAAATGAACACAAGGCACCAAGATTTAATGTGGTTCACCCAATCCCTAGGCTACTTCCACCAAATAGAAAGTCCAATCTTATTACAATCCATTGATTACAACCTAATTATAGTCTGTAATCCCTTATAGCTTAACACCACCAAAAGAAGCAATTTTGCATCACACCATCAAATAATCCCTAAGCCTAAGCCCTTTTATGGAGTATGTATAGTAATTTCCTGATCAGTCACCACAATCTAAAAATCTCCCACTTGGTCAGGACTAATTAGGCTCCACATAAAATAACATAATTCCCTATTGGTAGGAAGGTACAAGGGTGTAAGAGACGTAGGTGGGGATGGAAGTGGAGGTCTTTTTAGGAGCTTGCGCCAAACTTAGTGGTTGTTCACCCACTCTCTAATTGTAGAGACACATTAGGGTTTGGAGAAGAAGCTTGAAAGCTAAGGAAGTAAGGATCTTCATCACCATTTCATAACCATAACATGGAATGAGGTTAGTGCTTCATGCCATATTTTCCCTCATCTTACGAAGTTGAAAAATGGAAAAATTGTAAGAGTGTTCCTGTATGTTTTATGTGTTGTATATGGTGTGGAATTGTAAATGTTTGGGTATGTGAGTGCACATGATTGAATCTATTTGCATTTGGTTTTAGTTCTTGGATTTTTTGTTGTGGATTGAATGATGTATTAGGTTTGAAGGCTTCACTCACCCTTGGGAGGGAAGAGAAGCCTTGGGGTGAAGGGGTTAGTCAGGCTTGACATTGTAGTTGAGAAATTCTTCTCTTGGGGGAAGGATAGTTTTCATGGAGTATGGGCTCCATTGAAAGCCATATGCCTTTCTATTATTCTATGGGAGGTATAAGTGAAGGTATGTGAAAGGAGCAAGTATTTATAGCCTTGTTGAGGCATTTGAATAATGATAGCATTGGATGGCATATTTTTATTGGAAGCCTTGTTTTGCATATTGCAATTGCAAGTTTTGTGTTAATCCATAAGGATATGACATTATCCTCTTTGGAAAGCCCACCTTCACCCATTGATATGATTCTATTTGTGAATCATTGTGCAAGCCTTGGTTGGGGATTGAAAATGTGTGTTAAAATGTGGTGTTTAGGTTGGTTCTTGTTATTGTGATGTTGTTTGAATGCATCTTGGTTGAGCCTTGTTTCCCCTAGCTTGGGGGTGGCCTCCTTGAGGCCTAGGTTAGGAGGTGAGCCTCCATGGTTCACCATTGTTATCTCTCATTTGTAGGTTCTTTTGGAGGATCTTGGAAACTTGGAGTTTTTAATTGTTGTCACTGCATGTGCATAGGAGAAGGAGATGTTATTGTGTTTGAGTTGAGATAAAGAGAAAACCTCATCTTTTTTTGTGAGTCTAAATGTATTCTAGGAGTAATGTTATTGTTTATTTCAATTTTCAATAGGAAAGGTTGTGAGTATCCATGTTTTGTGGTAGGTATTTCTATTGTGTATATTGATATTGATTCCACCACCTTTTGGTATATCAAGAGAATATCATGGAAGGGGAACTCATTGTATTGATATTTTTATTTCATTTTCTTGGCTAGGAATATCAATCAAGGACTTAAAAGACTTGATGTTCTTGTGTGGTATGAAAAATATTTCTGAATCCAAATTCAATATCATGGAAGAATTTGTATTGATAGAAAGGATTGTCCATGTTGAATGTTATTATCATTTTAGTTCTATTTCATCATAGTTGTGAATGTACGTTCAAATTAAAATCTGCATGAGAATATAATGTTGATTTCTTGAGCAAATGGTTTCTAAACTTCATAATGCATAGATAAGAACAAATCAGATAGCTTCATATAAAACCTTTTCATGAAATGTATATTCATTGCATTGAGTTTAACGTTTAAATGTTAAATTAAAATCATCAACCTAAACTATACAAGTATGAAAAGTAACTCCAGATTAGCATAGTAATAACCTATAAAGGATATTATAAACTTAGAGATTTGAAATCATTAGAGAACAAGGAAGTATATTGTGTGAAAAAAATAGACTTGTTGTACATACAATTTCATCATTCTAGAATTTGTATGGGATGTGGAAGTAATTCTTCGTTAATATAGTTAGATTAAAATAATCGACCTAGGAATATGCTAGAGAGAAATTAACAAGCATTTAAATAATATGATATGTCTTGTCTATCACATTCTTAAGAAAACTCCTTGAAAATCAAGAAAATATGATTTTGAATAGGTTGTCAGAAATAATAAATAGGACTATTTCTATACAAGGATCGACCCATTAAATAGAAAGGACATTAATAGATAAAATAATAACCATTTCGATATATTCATCAAATAATAAACATATAAAAAAATACACATTATCCTATGTTGGGGAAGCTAGAATAAACAATGCAAGATAATTCAAACAGGTAAATAAATTAAAAAGAAAAGTTTGATGGCATGGGCCAACCAATCCCTCTCACTCACATCCCCATCCATTTTGCAAGCACACTTAATAATGACATAAGTCAATAATTACCCCACTTTCATGGTCACCTCCAAGCTTTGGAAGCCACCCACCTTGGAATAGGTGTAGGTTGGCTAAGGATAGAGTAGGAAAAGTCTAACACAAGAAGAAGTTACAAGGTCTTTTTAAGTTAAATGTTGCCAAGACTTGATGTAGGTAAGCCAATAGGATTGGGGAAATAAGAAACTTTAAGAGGGCTGTCATGATTATGGAGTACCTCAATAATATTTTTGAAGAAAGATGATCATGCTTGGAGGTGGGGCATGTAGACTTAGGTGTGAGGGAAGTCAAAGATAGCCAAGCAAAGACTTAAACTCACACAAGCCCAAGAATGGAGGAGTTTGGAAGTAAGGACTTTTAAATCCTTTTATCTACTTAAAACCCTTTGCTAAAGCCGTTAAGAGCCGCTCCCTAGGTTTTCATTTTTAGATTAAGGACTAACATGTCCTTGTTTAGCACATGATCCTAAGGGCATAGGCATGGGCTTCTATTGATGGGATGTGTGACAATTTTTTTTAAAGGTGTGTGTGCTTTAGTTAGAATGTAAGTTCAGTGTAGGTTGTTTTTTTAAAAAGGTAGTTAGGATAGTTTGGATGGATAGATTATTTGGAGCTTGTAACATTAGGCAATAATAAATAATATTAGTAGGGGTTTTGTTTAGTAATTAATTTGGAAGGTGTTGGTGCTCAAAACTGCATTCCCATTTTGAGTATCCATTCCAAATTTTGACTCACTTAGAGCCCCTATGAATGCTTTTCATGCATATGTACCTGACTATTGTATTAAGGCCTAGTTTTTATTTTTTTTGTTTAACATCTTTCATTTGGAATATGTATGTGTTCCATATTGATAAACTGACATCCTAGATCATTCAGTGAAGTCCCATTTTGATCTAGTGTCAAAACTTGCAATTTTGTTCAAGTGTCAAACATTAATAGGAGGGCATGCTTTCCTTTGAATATCTTTTACTTGGTTATGTTTCATGACCCACCACTTTGAGGATATTTAGTATGCATAACAAAGAACCTATATTTCAAATTTCAAGTCATTTTGACATGTCTTGATTAGGTTTTGAATGTCTCAAACTTGGTCAGGTGCCTTTGTTGTAAATCTACATAGTATTCATATTTCCACGTAGCCCTGTTTGACAAACTATATCTTTGACCTAGTTGACCCAAATGAAGAAATTATTCTTTCATTGTGTTCTAGGGGTCAGACACTTCATATGTTCCAATTCTTTAGAGATTTTAGGAGGATTGTGAGATCACTCTGTTTCTAATTTCCTGATATTTTCTCATAGTTGTGATACCATTTTCTTAGTGTCCTTATGTTATGAATAGCATATTGTATTCCTTTTGAGGCATTTTCTATATTACACAGTCATTCTTTGTGTATTTTCTAAGTTTTGATATGCAGATGATGTATTGTTTTCAATGAAATTAATATAAAAGCTTCATCTTTCTTATTTTCATTCTGATTCTCATCTCCTTCTTTTGTTATTTGTAATGTTTTGTATTTGAGAACAAAGATCTTGGACTCAGTTGCAATCTGTTAAGGTTGTATGTGAGGATGAATTTTCTGTTGGAACAAAGATCCATGTAAATGCTTGTTTATACTGATAGGGTTGCAGGTTACGCCAGAAGGATTTTACAATAAGTACGAGAGTTGTTATGAAGACTGATGTCTTTTCGCAAGTCAAATAGATAGATCAAATCTATGAATGTATGAGTATATTTAAGGTATCCATCTACATGTTAAGGTTTATTTGATGCCCAATGGATAAGGGAATGGTCAGCTTAAAGGATGCATGATTCTTTGTTGTTGCATACCTGAGTTATGCTGAGAGATCAAGCTTTAATGAATATCAATTTCTCTTTTTATGTTTTGAAGGACTAGAAGAGTAGATCATGGTTTATTTCCTTGGTTTTGATTAGCTACTACAATCAAGAATTTTTTCAGCAAATCATAAAAGATATTAACCATTTCTGATATAGGGGATAGTCTTGCATAGAAGAGTATCAAGTTAATAAGATAGATCACTTAGGTTTTCCTACCTTGGCTTAGTAGAGCCTAAAGTGAAGTGAGTCTCGATGAATCTGTTAATTGGTCTAGAACTGAGATTTAGCCTTGTTGAACATAGGATTTAGCTCATCCTTAGGCTTGTCCCTAGTCTTTGTTTATTGGTATCAGGTTTAAATCTACTTGATATGTTCTTTACAAGAAATAACTCCAACAAAATGGTGACTCTGCTGGGGAGTATTGAATCTAAAAGGTGATTCAGTACAGTTAAAAGAAAGGCATGTGTAAAGTTTGTTATCAGTAGCAAGGTCATGTTGAAGTTTCATGCCCCTCGGTGATGTTTTATCTAGGACTGTAGTAGCTTTGAAAGTTGAAGAAAGATTGTATTGTTACTAATGTTTCCATCATCAGTTAGTTAAGCTAAAGTGTTTTCAAAGTGTTGTAGTGTCAAAGTCAAGAGTGAACAAACATGGTTTGTTCTATGTTTTCAAGATTGTAAATCTATAAGAGCAGTTTGATGATCTATGTTTTTCCTACCATTGAAAGTCTGATTCAGATTTTGTCAAGTAAAAAAATTTGTTTTATTTTTCATGTTTATGAGTGGTGACTCTATCTCTGTACTAGTGTATCCTAGTTGATTTCATGTTTTAAAAAGTTGAGGGACTTTCAATTGTAGGGAAGATTTGAAGGTCTTGTTAGTTTCTTGGAAAATAAATTTTTTTGACTAAGGTGCAGTGTTGTTGCTTCTATTGGTTGAAAGAAATATAAATGTTTGAAAGTAGATCACTACTGTGATTATTTTTTCCTTTTAAAGAAGGTGGCAACTCTACAAGGTTTTCATTAGTGTGTGAAAGAGTATTAGCTCACACAAGTGTTAGAATCAGTAGAGGAAAGTTTTTGTATCAACACTAAAGATATTTTACTTTTCATGAGTTTCTTTTTCATGAAAGTTTAATTTTAAAATTAGTACCTCCATTTAGTGATTTTTAGCACTATAGAAAGAGGTGAAGTTTTTTTATTTTAAGATGGATTCAGACATCAGGTATGAGGTTAGTCTACAATTTTGTAATAGTTTGAAAGCTGGGGCTAGTAATACTGATATGTTGAATAAGAAAATTCATAATATTATTGTCAGTATGGTCAGGGGGAAAATGGGAAATCTTCAAGGTCTAAATGTTCAACAAGTTTATATAAAGTTTAAATCAATAATTAGTATGATGCCTTTGCATTCTAGACTAGAAGAATCTTCCCTACCAAGTATTTTCCTAGATGTTATAGTACTTGATTCAGTTAATTGGCTAGCACCTATAAGGTTATGAGAGCTTTTGTAAGCTGAGAATTTCATTAGGGAGATGGAAAGTGATAATAATAGTGTTTATATTATGTCTCCTAATGATGATAGTACATCTATTGAAAGTTAAGGTAATGATGAATTTAATGAATCCATAAATAATGATAATCTGTCTTTTGGATGTGAAGAGATGAATTTAGCTTTAAATGAATTAGAGGGGTGTAACCAGCATAAAGAAGATGGCTATGAAACTAAAAATGAGTTTTTTTTATAGTGAATATGAGTTTAAGGAAGTTTGTAACAGCAGTAGAGGTATTGATTGCCATGAAGTAAATGAATGTTATAATGATTCTGATATTTCAGATTGTTGTACTAATGCTACTGCTACTATGAGTTCTTCATGTCATCCAGATAATAATCACATCTAGGAGAAGATTTGTGAGGAAGTCTTCTTGAGCCCTAATGAGATTTTAGACTTATTGCCTCGTGAGTTTGTGAAAAATGTAAGTACTTCTAAGGATGTCTATATTCTCCCTCATAGTTTTTCTTCATTTAGTCAAGTCAATTCCCTAGTGTTTGATGTGGAAAAAGATATAGAATTTGAAAGATCTTTATCAAATTTTGGAGGTGCATATAGTAATACCTCAGATGTATATGCACATGATGACTTGATAGATACAGGGGATGTGTTTGAGGGGAATTTTGCTACTGTCTCAATGTTTTCTCATGCTAGTGATTGTAATGAAATATGTTTTGATACTTCAGATGAAGAGGACAACATTGAAAATAATGTTTCTTATTCTAATTTCCCATTTATTACTGACAAATCATGTAATAGGACATCTGATGATTTTAAGGATCCCTCTAATAGTATGTTAGAAGAAAATAAGGATTGTGATCAACATTTCCAGAACAGTTTTTTAGATTTGGTGACTAACCAATTGTTTCAGTGTGAAGATTTTTCAGCAAATGATAAATCTAATTTAATGAGTAATATCACTACGAAGTGGAAAGAATTAGATTTTGCATACCCTTCACACCTGGATACACAAGGTGAGTTACAAATTGATTCATGTAACTTGTTGAATGAAGTAGAATATCAAACTTTTTTGTTTCTAGTTGAGGGTATCCATGAGTCAATTAGTGATGACAAGTTTTAGTTTAATGTCAATAGTTATGATCATGTTGATTCATATTTTCATAGTGAGAAAGATGAACAAATTGTTTCAAGTTTTTATGTGCACTATAAAAATAGTTTTTTTTCACCTAATCCTCTAATGACAAGATCTAATGTGTATGGTGAAAATGACATAAATCAATCTTTCTATTTACCTCAAGGAGATGTTAACAAGAATCAGGTATATGATAGAGGTAGGAAGCTTTGAACAATTTTTCGTGGCTCGAGGTCACCATCTTGTATAGTTAGAGTAGTTTCCATGTTTTCAAAATTTTGTTTGAAGAAATTTTTTAAAGTGGTCTTCTTCATCTAGAGATCTGATTTCTTTCCATGACCACAAGGGACATGCATCCCAAAATAGAGCCTCTATTGGTGCTCAAAATTGCATTCTCATTTTGAGTGTCCATTCCAAATTTTGACTCACTTAGAGCCTCTATGAACACTTTTCATGCACATGTACCTGATTGTTGTATTAAGGCCTAGGTGCTATTTTAGTTATTTAACACCTTCCATTTGGCATGTGAATGTGTCTCATATTGATAAACTGACATCCTAGATCATTCGGTGAAGTCCCATTTTGAGCTAGTGTCAAAACTTGCAATTCTACTCAAGTGTCAAATAGTGATAGCAGGGCATGTTTTCTTTTGAATATATTTTACCTAGTTATGTTTCATGACCCACCACTTTGAGTATATTTAGTATGCATGACAAAGAACCTATGTTTCAAGTTTCAAGTCATTTTGACATTTTTTGATTAGGTCTTGAATGTCTCAAAGTTGGTCAGTTGCCTTTGTTGTAAATCTATATACTATTCATATTTCCAAGTAGCCCTATTTGACAAGTTATATCTTTGACCCAATTGACCCAAATGAAGAAATTATTTTTGCATTGTGTTCTAGGGGTCAAACACTTCATATGTTCCAATTTTTTGGAGATTTTAGGAGGATTGTGAGATCAGTCTATTTCCAATTTCCTGAGATTTTCTCATAGTTGTGATACCATTTTCTCAGTGTTCTTCTGTTATTAACAGCATATTGTATTCCTTTTGAGGCATTTTCTATATTACAAAACCATTCTTTATGTATTTTCTGAGTTTTGATATGCAGATGATGTATTGTTTTCAATGAAATTAATACAAAAGCTTCACCTTTCTTAGTTTCATTCTAATTCTCATCTCCTTCTTTTGTTATCTGTAATGTTTTGTGTTTGAGAATGAAGAGCTTGGACTTAGTTGCAATCCATTAAGGTTGTATGTTAGGATGAATTTTTTATTGGAACAAAGATCCATGTAAATGCTTATTTATATTGAGAGGGTCGGAGGTTACACTAGAAGGATTTTACAATAAGTACAAGAGTTGTTATGAAGACTAATGTCTATCTGCAAGTCAAATCAATAGATCAAATCTCTGAATATATGAGTATATTTTAGGTATCCATCTGCATGTTAAGGTTTAGTTGATGCCCAATGGATAAGGGACTAGTTAGCTTGAAGGATGCGTGATTCTTTGTTGTTGCATACCCGAGTTATGCTGAGAGTTCAAGCTTTAATGAATATCAATTTCTCTTTTTATGTTTTGAAGAACTAGAATTGTAGGTCATGGCTTTTTTGATGTCACTTTCCTTGGTTGTGATTAGCTACTACAATTAGGAAGTTTTTCAGCAAATCATAGAAGATATTGACCATTTTTGCTATAGGGGATAGTCTTGCATAGAAGAGTAACAAGTTAATAAGAAAGATCCCTTAGGTTTGCCTGCCTTGGCTTAGTAGAGCCTAAAGTGAATTGAGTCCTGATGACTTTATTAATTGGTCCAAAACTGAGATTTAGCCTTGTTGAACATAGGATTTAGCTCATCTTTAGGCTTGTCCTTAGTCTTTGTTTCTTTGTATAAGGTTTAAATCTACTTGATATGTTCTTAACAAGAAAGAACTCCAACAGAATGTAATAAGCATGATGGGTATTAAGGGTATGTTTAAAGGGCATATTATTGTATTAGGAGTGCCTAAGTAAATGGAAGCTAAGGTAGAGTAAGGTTAAATAGTAAACTAGGTTAGTGTTTTAGGGTATTAATATGAAATTTTTAGGATGTGTTTGTGGTAAGATATTTTTTTTTAGAACTTCGATAAATGATAAGTTGTTAAGGGGAAAGATGTAGAGTTGGGTGTTTGGAGGTCGAGTAGTATAGGTTAATAGTAGAAGAAAATCTTAAGGGTTAATTATAATTGGGATTATAATGTAGGCTTAGTTAATGCTTGAAAGTACTACATTAGTTAGTTAATTAAGCTAAATAGTGTGGTTTATATAAATGTATCAAATTTGGATATTAGCAACTAGTTTAGTTTAATTGATTGATAAGTGATAATCATAGTTGAATGGTAGTTTAATTAGTATCTTGTCTAATAAATAACAAAATCATGTGACATTAGGAATTAAAATAAATGAATAATGTTAGCATTAAGAGTTGAGTTTGAAATGTTAATAGATGTCTTAAGAATATAACTATGTATTAAGGGTGATGTGAGAAGCAATTAAGAATATCAATAAAATAGAGAAGGATATTAGGATTGTCAGTTTAATTGATAGGTTAGTAAGTAATGAGATATATTGGAGTTGTAGTTTATCATCTCATGAAATTAAAATCATCGATTAAGGTCCTTAGGAAGAATATAATCAAAGTAGGTAAGATAAGGGGTACAAGTCATGTCCACAAGAGTTCGATTGATATATAAGTGTAATTGTATTGCGTAGTATGTCGAATGTTCATAGTTTACCCATATATTAAATTAGAGGTCCTATTAGTTTGGGGTATTAAGGTTATAGGATGGAAGTATCTTATTGTTTAGTATTCCCCTAAGAGGACGGTTAAAGAACATCATGAGTAAACCTAGGAAATTAGCATTCAGGATGGAATTGGGTGATAGGTAAATAACATCAACAATTCTAATAGAAGAAATAGATTGTATATTGGATATCAGGGAAATTACATAAGGCCTAAGTACTATTAGAATCTAGTTGTTCTATCTGAAATGCTACTTATGATTATAACATTGAAATGGTTTATGTGAAATGAATATTATCAGTAGGCATAGTATTCCAAAAATAAACTTTCTTATTTGATTATCTTGGCATTGAAAATATCTAATGTGTATTTTTTTTAAATGTTGTAAAAAAAAAAAAACTATATATGTGTTTTTTCCCTATAAGTTTGGGCATGATATTTTGGTATTAGAGCCCTGGGTTATACAACACTGGGCATTAAGAAGCCCACAAAAGAATGTATAGTTATAAGTTATCATAATCTAATATAGCAACAGGAAAAGAGCCTCCTAGAAAAACAATTTTTAATAAGTATTATTACTATGTTGTAATAGAATTGAACACCCTAAATAGATAATAGGAATTAATGAAGGTTACATTCTAGAACTACTAAGAATTAAGATATGATAAGATATTTATCTTGACCTTATGGAAGTTCAAATTTTAAAGGATCTCTTTGTAACCCCCTCTTGATAGGTTTGAGACCTAACAATTCTAGACCTCAGTACATTTGAAAATATTTCTTTTAAATTGTATCAACATTTAGGACTGAATGGGCGGTAGCTCATCTTGATGATGATTAGGTATTGGTAAGAACTTGAACCCCCCCCCTGTGAAATGTAAGCCTTGGTTCTTTGGAAGGGTATTCCCTTAATTAGGTTGAATAAGGATGACAAAAATGGTAACTTATAGGATTGTGACAGGTAATATAACAATGTATGGAATAATATGTTATGATCAAAGATAATATCTTATGCTTTGACTATCTTAATACAAACCCTATAGTTAAAGTGATAGTAATCCTACATGAAGAATCATATTGGAAGTGATACTTGATAAGATAAGTCTCCTACTAGATAGGCAAGGGGACAATGAGAGACAATATGCAAATAATAGAAAGAATAATACACGTTGGAATAGATGACACCATATATTACATAGTTCATCAATTTCATTTACAATATATACTTTCCCCAAAAAAAGAAGACACTTTACCACTTGCAACACCATCACATCAGGATGGGCAACATGACTGTATATACTTACTAGCTAGGGTAACCCATAAATCATTAAGGTTTTCTAACATCGATCAATAGAACTTGCAATACAAGATTCTGCTCAAAACATTGTCTTTATTCAGAAACATCTTACAATTTAGTGACAATTGTCACACAATCACCGACATTTTTCTCGATCCACCCTATAGTTGAAAAGATACAAAAGCTCGAGAAGACTAAATAGTGTTCACCATATCAACAATATCTTAAGGAATCCTAGCCTATCACGAAATCAAATGATAGAACCCATCTCAAAAGTATCAAGATACCTAAATGATGCTTGAAAGGTGTGACAAGTGTATAAGAGATACCCCCATTGATATTTCTAATAGTGACATATTATAATATATTTTTGGGTAAGTCACATGAATCATAATTCTATCTAAGGGTCACCAATTTAATTTGGGTGGAAACCATGGTCCTAGACTACATTAAAAAATTCTCCATAGTAATGGGTTGGTAAGTAAGAAAACATAAGAAATTAATGAATGAATTCCTAAACTCGAAAAACCATAAGCAATAGGGTGTGGAAAAATCTCTTGACCTATTCTTAGAAGGACCAGAAATACAAGGGAATCATTTTTGCATACCATTGATTTAACATGTAACTCTAGGACAATCCCTTCTCTTCTTTTCATCAAGAAGACCCTGGTATGACCACAATGCTTTTAAGAATTTGAATTTTTGTTATTTTTGGTTTTTACATATTTTGGTAATTTCATGAAACATTCATTTATGATGATTTCTTGATATGGTCCCCTTTTTCCTCAAGACATGACTTGTTTTAATGAAAGATTTACTATTGTGGCCACACTTATGTTTAATTGTTGATTTTATTTTGTTTTAAGTTATTTTATGAGGCAATTTTTCTGTGAGTGTGTTGCCTTACATTTATAAGTCAGTTATATCAAGGGAAAATTCCCCAAAACCATCATGAGAAAATTTGAATACCACCCCTTTCTTATCATAAGACACGATGTCATTCAACTTTCCAAACATGGAAATACTTCAACCCTTGAATGAATATACTTCAATATCACACCATGCTAAGGACCTTAGGTAAAGCTACCAGAAGTGATAAGACTATAAGGGCCAGAAGCTAAAGATTATGCAATGCCATTTGGACCTAATATCAAATAAGCATACCAAACCAATAGTTGTAATGGCCAAATTGGTCAATTAAGATGCAATCAAAAGAACACAATAAACACTAAGTGTCAACCATTGAGAATTTTTAATAGGTCTTGGTATTAATCTCAATAGATGAATTCTTGGAGTTCTTGTGAGCCCTCACTAATAAGATAATTTTGTATTATAATGACACATTTAGCCAGTGCTAGGGTGAGTGAATGACTCAAAACTAGTAAGGTGTAAGATAGTCAGTAAGAACTAATGAAGAATATGATAACATTAATAACTAAATAATTACCGAAGAAACACATGATATATAAGATCATAAGCTACCAAGAAAGAAGACAACCCATAAAATAAGAGTAACCAAGTGAGAAGAAGGAAATCGAGCAAGTATGCCAATCAAGGTATCAATAAACCTTGTATATTTTTTTCTAACATGATAAAGAAAAGCATTTTCATTCCCACACCTTTCATCTTATAAATCATCTTTCACAAAAAGATATACAACATCCTCACCTTCATTGTCATCACCAAAAATCTAAATCAAAGTGCTCTTCCACAATAATGTAGCATGACTTGTTTCCTTTATCTTAGTAATCTTTGTTCCTTTAGTAAATTTTATCCTTCTTGTCACTCATCTCTCTCTTGTTCTTGTTAGGAAATGTGTTATATCTACAAGTAGAGGAAACCTTTTGGTAGATGTTGGAATAATCCTCATATAATCGCATGACACAAGGTAAGAACATAACTCATGAATGAATGTGAGAACATGTGGAATAAATCAACTAAAACCTTCCATCACTCTCCATACAAACATGAACACAAAAGATATACATAAATAAATTAAACCATTGAGAAAACAAAGCTAGATACATGTTATTTGTAGGTGTCATTGTTTCACTTCACATAAAAAGAAATCATAACATAATTAGTTGTAAGGCCTTCCAGGTTGCAACCTATATAGAGAAATAATTTACAATACTTGAGCCCTAGTTCACATCCTCTATCTTCTATCTTCTTAGAATTATCCTTTCCTACATTAGACAAAGCTTCTTTTATAGTTATCTAAGCCACAAGTTGACTATTGGATCAATTAATTAGAATATGGGTCTAGACTAGGAATAGTAAACCAAAATCCATCCAAAGGAAAATATAAATCATGCACGCTTAAAGGTAGGTCCACACATATGTTAGGATTTAACTCCTAACATTACAAGATGCCATGTAATCAAAGAAAACCATGTCACTTAGAACAAAACATTTAATTGGATAAAAATAGTAGGAAAAGGGATGACAAAAAATGAAATATTATTCAACAATTATAGAATATTATAACTCACACACTTGGGAAAAGGATCTAGGATATGTCATTGACATGATAACAACTATACACAACATGAGAACAAAAGGATAAACAACTACTTTGTGAACCAAATAGTGGCACAAAAAAGAATAATTTTGTTTGGTTGATGCAAGATTACTCAAAGACACAAGATGGTCCTACATTAGACTCCTAGGTTTTATAAAAAATTGATGTCCATGAGTAGTGTTATAATTAAAACTATAAAGATCCAACTCAACATGTGTAATCCATGAACTATCTTCAACTGGTTTGTTTCTCCACTAAAATACGTATTCTATGTAGTCTTTTCCTCTTGTGCTTTTACTTTTTCTCCTATTCAAAATCCTTTCAATGTTATATGTCTTCTTCTTAGGATAATCCAAGTTGTTTTTGAATTCATCATCTGATTCAAAATATTCAAATATATATTCAATGTTGAATATAGATAAAATATCCATGTCCTCTATCGATTCAATTTCAAAAATACAAATTCACTATTAAAATTCCTTAGAATCTTACAAGGACCAAACTTATTTATGTTTTAGCTTACTTAAGGTACCAACTAGAAATATGTTCTTCAATTGAATTATAATTACTCCCATCACCAAATTCATTTTTTTTGTCTCTTCCTTTTAACAACTCTCTGTTTGTATTCTAGATTACTATCTTATAAGTTCATTTTAACTTCCTCATGTAAGGTCTTCATGAGATATTCAAATTCATAAGCTTTAACACTTCTCTTTTCTCAAGGTTTAGATCTCTCAATTTAGGATTTCCCTTAAAATTTATCCCAACAAAAATCTCAAAAGGTGTCTCTTTAATGATCATGTTGACAAAATTATTGTGTGCAAACTCTTCTTGTGCCAAAATCAAATCCCAATTAGTAGGATTATCTCCAACCAAACATTTGAATAACTTACACAAATTTATTTTCACAACTTTAGTTTATTCATCTATTTGCAAATGAAATGTAGAGATAAACTTTAATTTTATATTTAGCTTCTTAAAAAGTGTCCTCCATAAATAACCACCAAGCTTAGTATGTCTATCTAAAATAATACTTTTAGGAAAACCATTAAATCTTACCACTTCCTTAAAGAATAATTTAGCTAAATGTATAACATTAGATGTCTTCTTACAAGGTACTAAATGAGCCATCTTTAAAAATATTCCCACTACTACCAAAATGAAATCATTACCTTTTTGAGTTCTAGGAAAACCAATTATAAAATCCATACTAATATCTTCCCATGGCTTATCAAGTACATGCAATGGTGAATAAAATCCCAAGTTATGAATAGATCCTTTTGTTGTTTGAAATTTTTTGAAACTTCTCACCATTTTTTGTACATCCTTATAAATATGCAACCAAAAGTACCTATCTAAAATCAATTTCATTTTGTTATCAATCCAAAAAAGTCCAACAAGTCCACCACTATGTTTATTCTTCATGATGTTCTCTCTCATAGATCCTCTAGGTATACACAACTAAGTTCCACTTATCACTCGCCATCTATTCTTTACAAGATTTTCTAGGTTCTGCAAACTTAGGGCTAGTTTCATACAAATACTTCAAATCATTAAATTGAGTACCTCAACTCTCATTTATGTTAGAAAATTCCATCTTCTTTTGAAAGCATCAACAAATTTGTTTGACTATTCACTCTTATGTTTCAATGAAAAGGGAAAGTTTTACAAAAATTCAACCTACTTCATATGTCTCAAATTCAACTTATTCTGGCTTTCCAAAATAAAAAAATATTTATGATAATTATACAACAAAAAATACTTAGGAATCAAATAATATCTCCATTTTTTTCAAATATTGAATAATAGCATGGAATTCTTGATCATAAATTGAATATTTTTTCTTAGCATCATTCAATTTATCACTAAATTTACCTATAGGTCTTCCTTCTTGACTCAAAATAGCTCTAATAATATTAGATTCAACTTGAAAAGATTTATTAAAAGTGAATAAGTTATCCTTAAGTTGAGATGTACCAATTAAGCTTTCAATAACTTTAAACAACCTAAACAATCTCATAAAACTACTCAGTTTGTATATCTACTCATTAACATCTAAACATATTCATTCATCACTTAATTATTTTTGCAGTATATGTTGACTAATAGTGAATAAAAAATAGTAAATATATGACACTAGGATTTAATGTGGAAACCCATTTTGGGTAAAAACACCAAGTAACATGATACCACTTTTCATTATTCTAAAGTGAGATAAGTTAAGAACCAATACTGCTAAAGGTTAGAAAACACACTTCTAGGTGTGACCTTATTAAAAGATTTAATGATACTATTAGGAGTGGCCTCATTAGAGGACTTTGGATCATTCTATTAGAATGTCACCTTGATAAAAGGAATTTTGACTACTGTAGTGGCTAGAAAGTAACAACTAAGTTTGATCTATTTAGATACAACTTTGCAAATTTAGATACCCATTTGGCTCATTTTTTAGTTCATTGATGTGAGGCCTCGCCCCGACCCATCCTAGCACCGATGATACATTATTATTTTGATACTCATGCCTTGTTATGTCAGAACATTATTTGATACACTGAACATTATTATGCTATTTTACGATGTGTGTTGCTTTACTTCAATTATCTGATTTTGTCATTTAGTGCTTATAAATATGTATAATGATGAAGAAAATGTATGCAACACAAACACTTTTGGTTATGTAAGTCGAAGGGTTAGAAATATGAGTAGAATTAGATAAACAACTATTTATTAGAAAATGGATGCTTTAATTTATATAATTCCTCTGATACATAATTCACATTATGCATGTGGTTTTTGGACCTACTGATGTGTGCAATGAGTGTGCAAGAAAATTAGCCGAGACAACTCAATGGAAAGGCGGAGCTAAATTACTTGTTAATTTTCTGCTAACTTTGTATTGTAATTCTTTAAAGGTTGTAATTTGGTCTTACTATTCTCCTAACTTTTAATTATTCCTAATAAGTCTTTAAAGGCCTAAAAACATTAAATTTAAGTACCCTATGGGTAAGGGTATGGTTGGGGAGTACTTTCCAACCCTTTAGCCTCCTTGGTTGACTTTTAGGGTCACTCAAAAACCCTATTTTAGGTTGATTTCGAAAATGGATTGTTCTTTAATTGAGTTGGTGAAACCAAACCTCCATCTTGAGTTTAGTAGAAGTCTAGTTGAGTTAAGGATCATACTTAGAGGCATTTTTGGGTGGTTTTTGATTTTTTCACCCAATCCTCTAGTTTTGCAAGAAGTTTGAAGATTGAAGGAAGAAAGGGAAGCTATTCTCAAACCACCATTTCCATAACTCTTCTACGAAGGTAGGAGTTCTTCACTCCTTGAATGGTTCTTTATGTGTGCTCATGTTTTAATCTTGCTTGAATCATGTTTGAGGCATTGTGTAGTCTTGCATTTATTGCTTGTGTGTTGGGGGTGGATTTGGGAGGGATTTTATCTTGTTTTCTTTTGATGTTATTCATATGCTTGCTTGATGTTTTGTTTTTTTTTGAGAGGTTTTCATGGGGATGGTTTTGGCAACACTCACCCTTGGATAGGGAAGAAGTGCCCATGTTTGGGGAAAGGGCCTTAGTTGGACCTCAATAGTGTAGAGTCTCCTCTCATGGTGAGAGGAGGGAAAAAGGGTAGGGTGTATGGGCCCCTACTTGTCATCTCATACCTTGTTGTTATTGAGAATTCATGAAAATGGAAAAGAATGAAAATCCTTAAGGATATAGCCTCGAAAGGGCCTTGTAAAAGAATGGAAGTTCTGCAATTTTTAGCCCTGAAAGGGCTATGTGATGGTATGGTGATTGACGTCTCCTATTGAGAAAATCAACCTTTCCCCTATATTGGTTCATTGTTGGACATATTGTGCAACCAAGTTGGGAATGCATGCTTAAATTGCTTATCTCCTTGTGTTGTTTACCTCCATGTTGGTTCATGTTTTTTCCATGTTTCCCTTGATGCAATGAAGACATTTGATAAAAGTTCTCTTGTGAAAGCCTTGAAGAAGATTCATTGAATTGTAATATTATGTAAGTTGTAATTGAATTTGATGTAGTGGCAAAGACATCAGGTTTTCTTACTAGTTCTTTCCCGATGGAGCCTTGAACCAGGATGAATAATAGAGGAAAGAAAAGATTATGAAATTCTCCTTGCAATGCTCTCATGTGGTTCCAAATTTTGGCATATGTATGTGAGAAATTAGAATGATAGATAATGTCTTGAATTGGGAAATTCTAAGCTTTCAATTATGATAATGAAAGACAATTGATGTGTTGAAGTTTTCAATTTGATTTTTTGAATATTAACATGTAATAATAATCCTACATTGTGATCACCAAGTTAGCACATTCATTGTTAAGCTTCATTAGTAATACAATTAAATTTGATAAGAATTATTCATCACCTTTTTGAATTCTAAATATAGGATCATAATTCCTTGTTAAGTTTCATAAAGAACAAAATCAATTTGATTAAGAGGTTTTGAATTTCCTTGAATTAAAAAAAAAAAAGAACACATACCATGTTATATGATGACTATAAAACATACATCCTTGTCTTAAGATGATTGAATTAACATGAGCTATAGTATAAAAGAGGATTATAATCCTTTGCATACTTTTGTATTAGTGTGCTTGTTCATGGGAACTCCATATTACCTCTAGAAATGTTTAAACTCATCTTGCATAACAAAGAACTTTAGCAAGAAAACATGCCAACACTTGGCAAAAAAAAAATTGTTTTCAAAATTGTGCATCTCTAGGTCAAAAAAACCCTCTCTAGAAAATGTATGGAGAAGTCTTAAATTTCCCCATGTCACAAAGAATATTCCATGAGATATTATTCTTTGAATTACAAATCAAAATTATTGCTAATTCTTTAAACAAGGTAACATAAATACAATAAAATATATTTATATATCTCCTAATGCATTGTGGAGACATTTCATACTGCCTTCCTTCAACCATATAACTTTATGTATTAACTCTCCTAGCCACCTAGTCTCCACTAAATCTAGTCTTCAAATCACCTCTGCCAATTTGGGTGCAGGTCTTTTACATCAGTATTAACTACTTTTGGCAAAGGGAAGAGTACTTACTTATGGTCTCAAGTCTTGTATCCTAATAAATATTTTTTTTTTTAAAAGGGGGAAGAGAAAATTTATATCTCACCCACTTATAATTTTTCCCAAACATCCCCTTACCCTCATCATGCAAGGGTAGGCATGGCCCCCACCAACCTCCTACCACTTGCCTTACCAAACTCATGTGGGGTCATGTCTTGGCTTAAGGAAGTGGTGAAGTTTATTAAAAAATAACTTATAAAAAATAACTATGCACTTTTCACCCACCCCCCAACGCTTCCCTCTTCCTCAATACGTGATCCAACGCGTGGGGCATAAGGCAAGGACAGGTCTGTGTGCACAGGCCCTTAGGTAGTGCCCAGACTCTTGGGAAGTGGGGTCTAAGTCATGCCCACTTGGCATAGGGGGGGCTGTAGGATAGTTAGTTTAGGTCCTTTATATATTATATTAGTAAGTTTAGTTAGTAATTAGATTTTAGTTAGTTTAAGTTGTTTTAAATTTGAAGTTTAGTTAGAATAGTTTTAATTTTATTTGAATTAATTTAGTTGTTATATCTTTAGTTTAGTACTTTATTATGTTAGCTTAAAATTTTAAATGTAAGTTAATTTATTTTAGTAGTATTTAATTAGTCAAGGTTCGTTCTAATTAATTATTATGTTTAGTTAGTTTTAGATGTATGTCTTATTTAAATTAGGATTAGCTTTAATTATTAAGTGGTGTGTGGATGTTAGAATACTAAGCTATTTTTTTTAATTTAAAAAGTTTTAAATATGAAATTAGAATATCTCAGTTGGACAATTTTAATGTTTTATTAATTCGTGTTAGACTATTGTGTGCATATAGATCAATTTTAATAAGGATCTAAATTTATGATAGTTCAAATAAAGTTAGAATAAAATATAGATTTATTGAATTCATTCTTGTCATCAATTATAGTGGTAAACAATTAATTAATTATTTGGATGGTTATAGTATGTTGGAGAAAATTTTAAGGCTAAGTTTAAATTTTGGATTAAGTTTTAAAACGTAATTAGAATGAAATCGCTAGAAGCTAATTAACAGAATTAAGCCTGAAGTAAATCATTAGAATTGTAATGACATTCAAGTTATCATTTTAATAAGAGGGCCTAGTTAATAAGATCGTCTTTAAGGTTGTAGTTATTTAAGTCATTGTGTCAATCTCTATCAACCTTATTTTCTTTTGTATCTTAGTTTTTTTTATAAAAAAATTGTGCGCTTTTGCCCCTTATATTTTTGGCATGACAATTGACTAGGCATCATTATCATCTCATTGTCTGATCTAGTTGGAAATCTTTCAAGAAATCACTCTTAACCAATCTTCTTGCTTTTCCATCACTACTCTGATCTTCATAGGTTCTCCTCAAAATTGTCAATCAATAATGAACCAACCTTAGAAAACATCTCTTATGTGTCCTTTAATAGGTCCCTTTCTCTTTTTCCGATTAAACATTATCATAGATCTTAGGGTTTGATTAGATTCAATGAAAGTATCAAAGATTTTTTCCTTCTATGCCTTTCTTGATACTTCTAGAAAATTATTCATAAATCCTTGACTTTGATTACATAAGAAACTAAACTCATGCATTAAATACACCAAATCATCGATTCTTATCATCCACATGTTTTGATTAATCTTAAAATTAAACTATATTGGCATCAAACTTGATTATTTCACAAAATGTCAATTTTTTGACACTCGGTCATCATGCTATGTTCTTATACTCGATCAACACTATGTAGCTCAGTCACTACTATTCTCTCTTGCTCAACTTTCACTAGCTCACTTTGGATTTACTATTCTCGATCTTTACTAAATTTAATTTTACAAATTTCTTGGCCATACCTAAGACTTGACTAATACTAGTTATTTATCCAACTCTTAAGTTCCTTAATCTTCTTTACTGGTCTACTCAAATTATCACTCAGCTAAGCTTAGTGTTCTACTCAAATTCTTGTCCTCACTTCTTCACATCAACTCAACTATCTTCTACAATTAATGTAATTAATAAATAATATGCACTTTATTGTCAAAGACCAACTGACCAAGTTCTCATTATAATTCCAACATACTTTATCCTCTTTACTCAACATATTTACTAGTTCATCTAGTTATCTCTCTTTTTAAACCCTCTTCATCATTCAATTGATATTTATCTCTACACTATTAGTAAACATTGTTCAAGTATGTTTGACATCAATGAAAACATAATAATTGTTTAAATAGTATTTTCCAACAATCGTCGTCTTTGGTGTTGATGGAAACACCTCTAGTTACTAGGAAAATTCAAAAGACTTGAATTTTGTAGCAAACCACAATTAGAATAATTTTTATGTTATCATTAATGTCAAACCTTACTAGTGAGACATTTACTACCTATGTAGAATTTCATATCATTCAATTGATGAAGAGGATTTTAAAAGAAGAGATAAAAAGAAGTCCTAGGGGAAAGATTTAGTTATGTAGAATTACAATGGGAACTTGATTAGTTGGTACATTAACAAGATAATGTGTTGTTTAATAATTACAGTAAGCAGAGAAGATAGCCAAATTGAAGCCTAGTAGAGATGATCAAAGGAAGACCAACTTCATAAGAGAAATTAATCAACATAGAAGAATATTAATGAACTTATACTTTAGGTTGTGCTATGGTAGTGTCGATCGAGTGAGTGTAGAAGCCTTAAACATATAATATTTATCAAGTGATAGTAGAAGTTGAGAGAATACAATATCTACTAAGTATAAGAAAAGATAGAGTATGTTGAGAAAAATAGTTAGTATTGACTGAGTTGTCTAGTGATGGCTGAGGCTAAAGAACACAATATTAATTGATTGATAACATTTCATAGTTTCTAAAGGAATTTAGATTCTCAACCAACATAGTTGAATTTAGAGATTAGTAAAAGTGCATAAAGAATAAGTATTGATAAACTAGACCATTTAATGCATGATATACCATGTTTGATCATTCCTAGGCATGGAGTCATAGAGAAGTTTTGAGAAGTATCTAGATAGAGAAGGAGAAAATGAAATCATACAATGATTTGATGAATCTAACATAACCCTATGATCAACAATGATGATTAAATAGAAAAGATCAAATCTACCTATTTCAAGAGGCATAAGGATAACCTAGAGAGGTAAGTAGTTATTGATTTTGTTTATTTGCGAACATGAGTAGAAGGTTGTGAAGAGATCAACATAGGTAAAGTGTGATTGCTTGAAGGGTTTCCAAGAAAATTGGTGATTAATATATTAATAGAGTCTAGTCAATGGATCAGTAGATGAGGTATATTGTGATCTATATTTGCAAAGTGAGTAGTATTTATTAGATCAACATGTTGTTACTTTCTAACCATTGAATTAGTTAAAATACTTTAATCAAGGTTGACCTAACATACATTTTTTAATGCATTAACCATGGTGGAATTTTAATAAGATTTTCTTAAGAACTCTAACTAGGAGACTCCTAATAGGGTGATTAAATCCTTTAATAGTGTCACACCTAATAGTGTGTATTCTAAGCTTTAAAAGGGTTTGCTCTAAACCCAACTCACTTTAGAAGAGTGAATATTTGGTATCATGTTACCGGTCACTTTTTTGTGCCATACTTTTGTGAATGGTATTTAATATATTTAATTTCTTATTGCTTTGTATTTTGGAAGGAGGTTTCTATTAGGATACGATTAAGTTGATATAGAGACCAAATGTACTAATGAATAAATCTAAGTTGCTAAAAGTGGTTAAATTTTATTTGAAACATATGGACCTGAGGATAACTAATTCTCGCCCCCTCCTCCCCACCATATCAATTATTCTAAAATAATTCTAATAATTGGTATCACAACTTGTGGTTCTTGTAAGGAAAGTTTGAAGGGACTTAAAGCTAAAGATCAAAATGTTCAAAAAGGAGGTACCCAAGTTGAACAAGGAGAACTTCCATGCATGGAAAAGACTAAGAAAGTTGCACATTGCTGGAATTGAAGATCCCATAGTGTTGTACCTAAAGCATAACTACATACCAATACTAGCACCTATGATAGCCTAGTAGATAAAGGAGAAATAAGAAAACAATCATGCAATGTTGGAGATTACTGTTAGATTGTGGTGACTAATCAGGAAAGTACTGTACAAACTTCATAAATAGTGGGGTTAGGGTTGGGTATTTTTTGATATATATGTGGTGATACCAAATTGGTTCTTGTGGTAGTATTGAGCTATAAGGGATTACGGATTGTAATTAGGTTGTAATCACTAGATTGTAATAAGATTGTACTTGTTGTTTGGTGGACATAGCCCAGGGATTGGGTGAACCACGTTAAATCTTGGTGCCTTGTGTTCATTTTTGTGTGTTCTATTATTATTTTTTGTTATTGGTTATATTTGCATGTAGTTTTTATTTCTATCTATGGTTTATCCTAACAAGTGGTATCAGAGCAAGGTTGTCTTTTAGTTATCCTCTGCAGGAAAGTCTCACGGTTAAGTGGGAGTCTCACAATTGAGTGGGAGCGATGGCAGATGAGGGTAAGTTGAGGGTTGATAGGTTTAATGGGCAGAACTTCTAGTTATGGAAGATGCAAATAGAAGACTATTTATATCAGAAGGATTTATGGAAGCCATTGGAAGGAAAAGCCAAGAATTAGGGAACTATGTCAGAGTTTGAATGGGATCTTTTGGGCAGAAAGGCACTTGGAAGCATTCAGTTATTCTTGGCACCATCGGTGGCATTTAATATTACAAAAGAAAAGATGACAGAAGATTTGATGAAAACCCTAGCGACATTGTATGAAAAGCCCTTCACTTCAAATAAGGTATTTCTCATGAAGCGTTTATTTAATATGAAAATGGCAGAAGGTGGATCTGTTGCAGATCATTTGAATGAGTTTAATACTATTACTAGTTAATTATCTTCTGTGGGTATCAATTTTGATGAAGAAATTAGGGCTCTCTTGATTTTGTGTTCTTTGCCTGAAAGCTGGAATTGCTTGTTAATGGCGGCGAGTAATTTTGTTTCTGGATCTAGTACCCTAAAATATGATGATGTGATCGGTGTTATTTTAAGTGAGGAAACTCATAGAAAATCCTCAGGTGGATCTACATCAGGAAGTGCTTTAAATACACAAAGCAGGGGCAGAACGACTGAAAGAGGAAGTAACTCTGGAAATCGTGAGAAATCAAGAGGAAAGTCAAAGGGGAGGAGGTCTCAATCGAGAGGACCAAATGATTGCTGGTACTGTGGGAAACCAGGGCACAAAAAGAAAGATTGTTGGAATCAAAAGAAAAATGAAGGAGATAAATCAGATGGAGACAAGGAGGCAAATGTGGTAAGTAACAAATCCAAAGAGGATGCTTTTCTTTTGTCTTTAGAGAGTGTTATTGATTCATGGGTTTTAGATTCTGGTGCTTTACTTCATGCTACACGTCATAGAGGTTATTTCATTGATTATGTCCAAGGGGATTTTGGGCTTTTTTATTTGGGGGATAATGAACCCTTTCAGATTGTTGGAAAGGGAAAAATTAAGATTAAGTTGCAGAATGGGAATCATTAGCTACTACATGAGGTAAGACATGTTCCAAAACTAAGTAGAAATTTAATTTCAGCAGGGCAACTCGGTGATGAGGGTTGTGTAGTTACTTTTAATGATAAAAATTGGAAGGTTTCAAAAGGTTCCCTTGTAGTAGAAAAAGGTGTGAAAGTAGGCACCTTATATCTTTGTACAGGTCATTTTGTTCCTTCTACTTTGATTGTTTTAGAGAAAAATGAATATTCAGGAACAATTACTGCAGTTGAGCAGGGAGAACAAATAGCTGTTGTAGATTCTGATACAGCGCTATGACACAATAGACTTGGGCACATGAGTGAGAAAGGTATGAAAGTACTTCATTCAAGGAAAGTTTTACCAGGTCTAAAATGTGTGAATATGAATTTCTGTGAAAGTTGTGTGTATGGAAAACAAAAGAGAGTGAGTTTTGTAAAGACAAGGAAGGAAAACAAAAAGGAGAAATTAGAGCTTGTGCATACAGATGTATGGGGACCAACCCCGGTATCTTCCTTTGGTGGCTCTCATTATTATGTTACATTTATTGATGACGTAACTAGAAAAGTATGGGTTTATTTCCTTAGACAGAAATCTGATGTATTTCAAACTTTTAAGAAATGGAAATGCTTGGTTGAAAATGAGACTGGTAAGAAATTAAAATGTCTCAGATCTAATAATGGTGGTGAGTATTGCAGTCATGAATTTGAAGATTATTTCTCCACTAATGGTATTCGTAGACAAAAAACTGTTCAAAAGACTCCACAAGAAAATGGAGTGGCTAAACTCATGAACAGGACTATAATGGAGCGCGCAAGGAGCATGAGGTTGCATGCTGGGTTGCCCTTACACATGTGGGTAGAGGCTATCAATACTATAGTATATTTGATTAATAGAGGTTTTTCTACTCCTTTGGGCTATGGTATTCTAGAGGAAGCATGGACTGGTAAGAAGGTGAGTTATTCTTTTCTCAAGACCTTCAGTTGTGAAGCTTTTGCTGATATAGACTCTGAAAATAGAACCAAGCTAGAAGCTAAATCAAAGAAATATGTCTTTTTTGGATATGGCATTAATGAATTTGGTTATAGGCTTTGGGATTTTGAAAATCTTAAAATTATTAGAAGTCGGGATGTTATATTCAATGAGAAAGTGTTGTACAAAGATCTGTTGCAGCAACATGAGAAGAAAGAAGATGATTATGTAGTGCTGGATGATACTCCAAAAGCTGATGTTCTAGCCATTCCTCATGATGTGCAACAACTGCAACAACAAATACCACACACACCAGTGAATGTTAGATGGTCAACAAGGAAAATTAGACCTCCACAAAGGTTTTCTCCCTCTTTGTATTCTATTTTACTTACTGATGCTAGTGAACTTGAAAGTTATGATGAAGCTGTGCAGGTGGATATTAAGATTCAGTGGGAGTCTACAATGAAAGATGAAATGGACTCTTTGCTGAAAAATAAGACATGGGATTTGTGCAAGTTGCCTACAGGTAAAAAGGCTTTACAGAATAAATGGGTTTACAGGTTGAAAGAAGAGGAAGGAGGTAAGAAAAGATTTAAGGCCAGGTTAGTTGTAAAAGGATTTGTACAGAAAAAGGGAATTGATTTTGATGAGATATTTTCTCCTGTTGTTAAAACGACTTCTATTCGTACTGTTTTAAGTCTTGTGGCTACTAAAGATTTGCATTTAGAGTAGATGGATGTTAAAATAGCCTTTCTTCATGGTGATTTGGATGAAGAAATATATATGGCTCAGCCACAGGGTTTCGAGGTCAAAGGTAAGGAGAACTTAGTGTGCAAATTGAAGAAAAGTTTATATGGCTTGAAGCAAGCACCTCAGCAATGGTATCTAAAATTTGGCAGTTTTATGCATGAGCATGGATATAATAGGTGTCATTCAGATTACTGTGTTTATTTTAAGAGGTTGGATGATGATAGCTACATTATTTTATGTTTATATGTTGATGATATACTTGTAGCTGGGTCTAACATGGATCATATTAAGGGGCTGAAATGCCAATTAGCACATGCATTTGCTAGGAAGGATTTGGGGGTAGAAAAACAAATCCTTGGTATGAAGATTTGCAGAGATAGGAAGAACAGAACATTGATGCTATCTCAAGATGATTATGTTGAGAAGGTGTTGCAACATTTCTCTATGGAGAATGCTAAAGCTGTTAGAACACCTTTACCTAGTCATTTGAAATTGACTAAGGAGATGTGTCCCAAGACACATGAAGAGGAGGATAAGATGTCCAAGGTACCCTATGCTTTAACTATAGGAAGTTTGATGTATGCTATGGTATGCACTAGGCCAGATATTTCACATACAGTGGGAGTCATTAGCAGGTATATGAGTCATCCAGGATTTGAGCATTGGAATGCTGTCAAGTGGATTCTAAAATATTTGAGAGGAACATCCAATAAGTGTTTACACTTTGGAGGCTCTACTACTGATTTAAAGGGCTATGTTGACTCAGATTTGGCTAGGGATATTGATACCAGGTGGAGTACTACAGGTTATGTCTTTACTGTTGGTGGGGCAGCCGTGAGCTGGGTTTCTAGGTTACAGAAGATTAATGCTCTCTCCACTACAGAGGCAGAGTATGTTGCTGCTATAGAGGCAGCCAAAGAGATGATATGGCTTCAGTTCTTCTTGGAAGAATTCAGACATCCTCAGAAGGATAATTATTTGTTCACAGATAGTCAGAGTGCCATTCATCTTGCTAAGAATTCAGCTCTGCATTCTAAGACCAAACACATACAGTTGCGGTACCATTTAATTCAGTCAGTTTTGGAGGATGGATAGTTAAAGTTGGAGAAGATACATACCAATGACAATCTAGTAGATATGTTGACAAAGGTTGTAACAAGGGAGAAGTTGAACTCCTCTTCAGCTTCGGTTGGTCTTTTAGACTGAACATGAATAAAAGAACAGTAGAGTCCAAGATGGTTTGATCCAGTGGGAGCCCCATGTGGTAGTGGTATTGCTACAGGATCAGTCTCCAAGTGGGAGATTGTTGTTTAGTGTGGAGCCTGATCAGTCCCCAAGTGGGAGATTGTTAGATTGTGGTGACTGATCAGGAAAGTACTATACATACTTCATCAATAGTGGGGTTCGGGGCATCGCCCCAATTTTTTTTTTTTGGGTAGTAGCTGACATGGTAGCCGACATATTATGGCTGACATGTTATAACCCTAAAGCAATTTAATAATTGTATAAAAAGGGCTTAGGGTTGGGTATTTTTTGATATATATGTGGTGATACAAAATTAGTTCTTGTGGCAGTATTGAGCTGTAAGGGATTACGGATTATAATCAGGTTGTAATCACTGGATTGTAATAAGATTGAACTTTTTGTTTGGTGGACGTAGCCTAGGGATTGGGTGAACCATGTTAAATCTTGGTGCCTTGTGTTCATTTCTATGTGTTCTATTATTTTTTTCTGTTATTGGTTATATTTGCATGTAGTTTTTATTTATGTATGTGGTTTATCCTAACAATTACATCTTCCCTATGTTACTTAATATTTGATGATATAAAGGAATGTGCTACTATAAATAAAATGTGCAAAAAATTGGAAAAGATCCATGATGGAGACAAGAATGTACTAAGAACTATGTCAAAAAGATTAAAAAGAAAGTTTGATGGTTTGAAGATGAAAGAAGTTGATAACATTGCATGATACTATGGCCGAATCAAAGAATTGGTTAATTCAATTAGAGGCATTGACGGAAAAATTAGGGATGAAACTATGATTAGCAAGGTACTAAGAACCCTAATTCCTATTTATGATATAAGAGTTTATAAAATACAAGAATCAATATGTAATCCTAGTAATGATCTAAAGTTGGATAGTTTAATTGGAAGGCTTACTACTTTTGAATGGTCAAATTTTGATAATTTTACTGGCCTTACTATTGAATCTTCTTTCTAGTCATAGTTCACTCCACATCTATAAGGATAATGATAGTGAATCATCTAATGATGATCTTGAGGATCTTGAAGCATTAATGCCTAGAAGGATATCAAGAGGTAAAGGGAAATTCAAAAGTAAAATTCCTATATTCTATTTTTGATGCAATAAATTTGGTCATATTGTTGCAAGATGTCCTGATAAGGATATCAAGGGTGAAAGGAAAAACAACAATGATTGAGGAAGAGGATATGGAAGAGAAGCCAGATGATACAAAGACTGCAACGAAAAAGTAAGAAATGTTTTTATATTATCGAAGAAGAGATTGGTAGTGATTTTAATAGTCATGATGAGGAATTCTTTTATGTTGTGATAAAAGATGATTCTGATGAAGATGAGAAAATTACATACTTATTTCATAAATGATTAAAGTTGATAGATGGATAATTGATAGTGCTTTCTCACATCACATGACTGGTATTAAAAGTAATTTTGAAACTTTAGAACATCATAAAAGAATTTTTGGGAAGTTTTGTAATGATGCACCATATCTTGTGAAAGGTAAATGACCAATAAGATTGACTAATAAGATCAAATGTGATAATTCTTATTGGGTTGAAGGACTAAATTTTTTTTAAAAAGTCTTGCATAATTGAATAGTTTAGGTTCTAGAATTTTGTTTCAACACAAGAAGGCTAAGATCTATGATGGTTATGGAGAACTTATTATAGGTCAAGAACAAAAAATATGTAACTTGTTCTACCTCGACTTATCTAATGACACATGTTTTTGTGCATAGTATGAAGACTTGGTTATGACATAAGAGCCTATGTCATGTAATCTTTGATGATTTGGTAAGCCTTAGTAAGATGACAAGAGTAAGAGGATTACCAAGATTGAAGAAACCTGATAATGTAATGTGTAAGAAATGTTGATTGGGAGAAATGAAAAAGTTTGGTTTCAAGAGAAAAACCTCTACATCTAATGATATATTGAAGTTAGTTCATAGTGACCTTTCTGGACCTATTGGAGTGCAAAGCTATTATGGTACCAAATATTTTATCCTATTTGTTGATGATTACTCTATAATAATGATTGTGATTCTTATTAAAGAAAAATTTGATGCATTTGAACTATTTAAGTGTTATTTGGCTAAAGTGGAAAAGGAAGTAGGTAAAAGCTTGAAGTGTCCGAAATCCTTGTGCAGGAGCACCTAGGCTAACTCCTAGTCCTAGTTCCTCATGTTGGTTTTTTCCTTGTAGTGGTCTTAACTAGTTTAGTTGGGTTTGTTTGAAGCTTATAATTTCATGTGATCATTCTTCTAGATGGATTTTACTAGGCTCAATCAATCCTAGATGTTTTTCTTGCTTTGTGTTTAAGGTTTTTAGGTAGTATGATTGGGTTTACAAGTCTTATGCCCTAGAAGTTGAAGGAAAATTTGGTTTTGACCTTAATTTTCCCTCTATGGTTTTTTAAAATCTCCTTAAATAGGTTGAAGGTGTAACAACCTGCCAAAGGATCTGTTGAAACTCAAAATTGCTTTCTCATTTTGAGCATCCATTTGAAATTTTGAGTCAAATCAAGCCCCATAAATGCATATGTACCTAATTGTACCTTTGAGGCCCCTAAGGTGTTTAATGTTTCTAACACCCTGCATTTATCCTTTCTGAGCATTCCATGAAGAAAAATTGAGATTCTGAGCCATTTCGTGAAGTCTCACTTTGAGTAATTGTCAAATTTGCATTTTGACTAGTGTCAAATAGCCACAAGAGGCTATGTTTGCATGTGAATATCTCTCACCCAGCAATATTTCATGACATGCCACTTTGGGAGTGCCTAACATCCATACCTAAGAGCCTATGTTTCAGATTTTGAGTCATTTTGAGTCATTTTGCCTAGGTTTTGAATCCCTCAAAGTTGGTCAGTTATCAAAGTCATGATGATATGAAATGTTCATAATTTTGGGAAACCATGTTTGACCTATAATAACTTTTGACCAATTGACCAAAATGATGAAATTCCCTTTGCATTGCATTTTAAATGTCAAAGGCTTGTTATGTTTCAAGTTTCATCTCTTGATGAATCTATTTGATCAGTTTTCAAATGTGATTCCAAACACAATTTCTATCTTTGTACTAGTGTTAGCAAATGCAGATTTTCCGAAAACCCTGTTTGTGACATCATGACTTGAGATCTATGATAGGTCAAGTTAAATGGATTGTACCCCTATGTTTCCCTCCAAAAATACTCCAAGTGTGTTAGTTTTAACTCATGACGAATCTATTTGCACACTTTTCTAGGTCAATTCCATTTGCAAAAATCACCTTTCTGTCATTGTTTCCAATGAGCAATTCTAAGTAGCTCACTTTCACCGCTTGCCATTTGTGTCTTGTTATTCATCATGATCCCAAATTGGAGATTTATAATGTTCTCATAACATAGAACGAATTCCCTAGTTTTCATTTTCCCAAGTGTCAGTTTATCTAGTTTTAAAGCCGATTTCGAACCCAATTTATTGCTTTCTGACATGTTTTTGTGCTGGCAGTTTTGAGAGGGCAAATTTTGTGGTCAATATCTTTTCACCCGAAAATAATCATGAGATGGTATTTGACAAGGTAAGAGCATGCAGAAGAGAGAATTAGTGGGTTATTTTTCAGAGCTCGATCAGGTGTTTGGGTCAGTTTTTAAGGTTAGTCAGTGGACCTCCTAGCACTAAATTCACAGTTGCAGAAAGAGGTGAAGTAAGTTTTAAAATGTTAAAAAGTGATGCAAATTGATTGATTCTTTGTCAAATCAATGTTAGATGTTCTATGGATCAGTTTGGCACTTCATTCATTCAAAATTGAAATTTTTTTTAGCCAGACCCACTTTGGGGTCTGACTAATTACACTAGACTGATAAAATAAAATGTGAGGACAATATGTTTTAAACCCAAGAATGATTTTTTTTTCTATGTAAATGGAGTCGCCTTTTGAAAGGAAGTCCATGGTAGATGAAGTCATAAATGTAGGGCATTTTTACCAAAGGACTATTACCAAGAAGGCGATCACGTCTATCCAGAGTTTAAAGTATTGGAAGCATACAAAAAAGCTCTAAAAACAAAAGTAATATGGGTGGACAAGGATGACATTGCAACCTATAAAATCAAAGCAATAGCTAACCCTCAAAATGAAAATAGAAGAGTCCATATTAGACCACCTACAAATATTCTATCACAGGGGTAGGTTGTAGAAATATGGGAAAATATTATAGGTCATCCTTTAGAGAAAACTCAAATATTAGGACATGATTGCCAGAAGACTATGGAAGGTAAACCTCTTGAGATACAAATTATAATTCCACATGCCTATAAGATATTCTATGAAGATTGGACAACTAATTTTGAGATAGGGGCTGATGAAAGAGAATCTTCTCAACTGTATCACAATGTCAAGTATATTATCGTGGATTCTTACTTGAAGCTCTATGCACAAGTTCAATGGAAGCCTCTCAACTGACTTCCCATGCTAATAACTCTCCCTTTCCTTGAGTGATATGCATTTTTTCCAACAATAAATTGTATTGTAATATTATTAAAATAAATCAAGAAGAACACCTTCTTTCCAAGTCTGATAGAAATGATGATTGAGAAGAACAGTCTTATCTGAGGAGACAACTTCAAGAGTGGTCAGATTGTGGATTTCCTTGTTGGTGCCAGTATCAAGCCACAGACCAAAGGTAAAGAGGCCTTTCTCAAGGCATGCACCATCATAAAAAATATAGGAGCTATAGTAAATAAAGAGTACTCAATGCAAGCAATCAGCTCCAGAGTAATAAGCAATGCCAAAGAAGAAAATGGAGTAGAGCACCATGCCTTGAGTTCAAAAAGAGGAGAAAAATGTGAAATAAGGGGCTTAGGCAACAAGAGACTTATGTTTGGAGAGAAGAGAGTAGACCCACACAAAATAAAGAAGTTGTTGCACTATTTGGAAGCTGCAAACTGGAGGAATCTATGCCTTCCAACTAGGAGTCAAAGCATAGGAAAAATGAGCAGTGTACATGACCAATGGAAGGACTCATGCAATGTATCCATGCCTATCCAAATGAGAATCCACTTGGGATATGCAAGAAATAGTAGATTGGACCAGCAAAGAAACCTCACACAAAAGACATAGGATGGGGCATCAAATGCAAGGTAGCTCAAAGAAAATAAGAGGTCACCAGAGAGTTAATATCTAGAGCTGGTAGTTGGAAGAGTAGCAACTCACGTAGAATAGGCACAGGGAACAAGGTATCCATGATGAAGTCGTAGTTTGTAATAGAGGAGGCCACAGGTAGAAAAACAGACTCATGCCAATAAAGGGCAGAGCATCCCCACACCCATGCAAACAAAAAGAAACACCTATGCATATGAAGGAGTAAGGGCAAAAAAGATGTCGCTTTATAGAGGAATTAGCCCATGCATATATAATAGAAACAACAAAGATGCCAACCTAGAATGAAAGATACGTTGCATGCTAAAGGGAAGACCTAGTCACCATTGAAATACTATGGTTAGTGGTTTTAGTCCCACATTGGGGATACTGTGAGTGTTGTGATAGTTTAAATATAATAGTGCTCACTTAACAAGGTGTTTTGAAAGGCAACACTCTTAATGAGACAACACTCACAGGCATGGGGCCCATTGACGGTTGAAGGTGGATGCCAGCTAGATCCAACATAAACAAATTTTAAATGAAAGTTCAAAGATGTTGATGTGGCAACAGTGAAGGAGATTGTGACACATGGCCGCATCGGATGGCAGGGGCACACCTACAATAATAAGATGCACACACAATAAAGAATGCAAGAATGTGGGATGCTGCCATGTGGTGGTGGGTCCTACACACAGTGAGGTGGAAATTAAGTGTTGTTTAAGATGAAGCAACTAGATCTCAACACATGTCATGATTTGACAGTCAATGCATGCCTGATTTCCAAAGGTGCACGAAGTTTAAGCAATACAGGTAAGCAAGTTGTTGACATGTGTCAGTAGGCTCTCTTAGATGATGACATGGCACTCGATGGAAGGAGTGGATGAATCATGGATTGACATGTGGCATTGGTCAAAGCTTGGTTGACCTGGATGACTCATTGAGGATAAAAAAAAAAAAACTTAAGTTGTCATATTAAAATGTTTTATTATTTTCTCAAATCATGTTCAGAATTTTAAATTAAAAGAGGCCTTTTTCTAAAGTTTATACTTTAGAATCTTTTAATTTTTGAAAAATTCAGTCACAAAAGTATAGCAGGGGTAGATTTTTCAAAGCAACTTTCAAGGGGTTTTCGAGAGGCTAATAAATGCTATATATCATCAAAATAGTGAAAAGATGAATTTTTTGAATATGGACTTAGTTTTTACACAAAAAATAACTAGTTCATGCTACAAGAGGATTTGTCTCTTTAGTTAATTTGTGTGTTTCATCAGGTGTTTTGAGTTCCTAGTTGGAGAATTCAGTAAAGAAATACCTTAAAACATATTCAGTGGTCCTTGTATCTGATTATTTTAAGGTTTTGTTGTGTTTTGGCTCCAAATTGGTAAGTTGGCACATATCAAGTTTCAATTATTAGATCTTTGTCTTTCATTGAGATATTTCTTAGTTTTGGAAACCAAGTGATGGAGATTTGATTCTAGTAGTTAAGGAGAGAAGGTAGAAAGATTATTTTCAACTTCTTGAGGGAGAATTTTGAAGGGACACATGTCGATTGTAGATTCAATCTAGGAATTCCTTCAACCTATATCTTTCTCATTCTTTCTCATTAGAGGGGATCCAGTTCTTGGAGAAAAAACTACTCAGTGTTGTGATACCAGGTTTTGGTTCTAGTTTTTGATGTGTTCTCATGACATTGACACCAATCTTCAACAAATTCTTCTTATATGAATAGTAGTAGGAAAGATAAATAGAGATAGTTCAGATCTATTAGGTTCTTTATGAGTTAATTTCATGCATTTGGTTGTATTGTTTCAAGGAAATGAATACAAATAAGCAAGAACTTCATCAGTTTTCTCATCTCTTGTCTCAGTAATCTTCAATGTTTTATGGTATTTAAAAAAAGAGCCCAGGTCATAGTTGCAGTCCCTTGAGGCTATATGTTGTTTCATTGTTGCTTTTAATTCAAGGAATTATGTAAATGCTTCAGAGAAATAAACAGGGTTGCAAGTTTATTGAGGAGGATATTAGGTAAGAATGAGATTTAGATTGAACACAGATGTCCATTTACAAGGTGAATAGATAGATCTTATATTTGAATATATAAATAAGTATCAGATATCCATATGTATGCATTTGATTCATGGATTTGCCCAATGGATTAGGCAAATGTCAGCTACAAGATCATTAAAGTCTTACTGCTGCATATCTGAGGGTTTTTTGAATTCAACATTATTAATCAAATGTTCTTTCCATTTCATGTTGAAGGACCTAAATGTTTAACACTCACTCAACTTATGAGATTCATAGCTTTGCATTTAGCTACTATAGATCTATGTTATTTCATGAGTCATTAGGAGAAATAAGGGTAAAATTTTCTTAATAGATTCAAGGATATGTTTTTGCACTACTACGGTATCATTTGAATTTGAGGTCTACCCACCTAGGTTTAGTAGAGCCTAAAGTAGAAGAAGGATCGAGCCTTATAGTTTTCCTTGTGTCTAAAATGATATGTTGAGAATGGGAGTTAGCTACCCCTAGATATGTAGTATTCTCATGGGGATAATTGAAAACTCGCTAGCATTTTCAAACACCAAAAATGGTAACTCTGTTGGGGAATGTATTGAATCGGATTTAAGACAAACCTTGAGAATTTGAAAGAAGGAGATTCAATACAACAAGAGAAGTGTGTGAAAAAGTGTCAGCAATAATTTTTTTGATGTTCTTTATAGTTTTCTTACTCCAAATCACGCACCCTAGTGAATTTTTATCCACTTGCAATAGTAATTTTGAAGGAAATAATGCAAATTGTTGTCACTAAGTTTTACCTTCAATCAATTCAGTCAATTCTTATTTTTCAAGGTGCTATTGTAATTCAGAGTCAGAATTGTTTTAAAAGTGTTCTCTCTCCTTTAAGTATTTAAAGATTTGCAACGTTCTAAAAATTGACAATCTAGTTCAGACTTGTCATGTTATGAATCATGTTTTAAAATCTTTCTCACAATTGTGAGTGGCGACTCTCTAAAGGATCTCTAAACCGGTGTAGATCGATTATGTATAAATGTTTTCAAGAGTTTTCAATTGAAGTAGGAAGATCTGAAAGTTGTGTCAAAACTTTGAACAAAAAGAGAAGATCTATATAAGTTTCTGACTGATAAGTGTAAAAGTGTTGTTTGATTTGTTGTCATAAGATTTTGGAATGATAAAAATGAATCACAGCTATGATTTCATTTAGTTCTCCTCAAGGAGATGGTGACTCTACAAAGGATATGATTAGTGGTGTGAGAAGTGAGATCAGCACCAGGCCAATCAGTAGATCAAGGTTTCATGCAACAACACTAAAAGGTATTTTATATTTTCATGTGATTCCTTTTCCATGAAAGTGAGTTCTACATTTGTGTTCTCCATCAAGTGGTATTTCTAGCACTAAGATAAGGAGAATAGTTTGAAAGGTCTTATGCACTTCATTGGATCATGTTTGAGCTAGTTGTATTTAAGTTTGTGAAGTGTGTCTGAAATTGAAATTGGTAGAAGGGTATAGTTCTGCTGCAATTAATAAATACTAAAAGTAATCTCGGTGATTGAGCTTGAAGTTTAAAGAATGTTGAGTTTCCCTTCATCAAGTATGCAACTAGTTAGTGAAGTTCCTAGATCCATTTCTACCAAATGGTATATGCCATTAAATTTTGATGGTATTCATGGTTTCCTAAATTTCATTCCTAATGATGTTAGAAATCAATTGCCTAAGTTTAGTGGGAACCATCTTGTTTCAGCTAGTCATCATCTTGAGTTGTTCAATGATTTGATGGGTGACTATGAGATTGCTCATGAGGACATGCACATGAAGTTATTTTTCCAAACCTTAGAAGGTGATGCTAGAGATTGGTTTATGTTTTTACCAACACATTCTATTTCATCTTGGAATCAGTTGCATTCCGCCTCCATGGAGCAATTCAGAGAACAAGTAAGCATATCTGATTCTTATGATAAGTTCTTGAAGATTCATATTCAGAGTGATGAAATTGTCCCTCAATTTAACATCAGATTTGCAAGAGTTTTGAATGAAATCCCTAAGAGTTATAGACCCGATGATCAAATGTGTTCAGTTGTATATTTTGATGCATTTGACAAGAAAATGAATTATCTACTAAGGGATAAAGAACCACAGACATTATATCAGGCTTTTATGACCACTAGAGTTATTGAGAATAATTTGAAGTATGAATTGACTAGAGGTCATTTTTCCTTGAATGATTGTTGATATAATGTGCTTGAAAGAAAGGATGAGTGTGGTGTTGAAGCTTATGTCTCAAATAAGAATATCAACACCCCTACTGTAATATATAATTAGGTTGAAAATTCAAATTAGAATGTTTGTATAAGGAAGGTTAGTCTAGTTGCAAATGAAAACACACATGTTTTTGATGTTGTAGCAGTAAGAAGTATCTCAGACTTGGATAGGCTTTAGGATTGTGCTGGTTTTACGAATCAAAGTTTGGTTACAATAGTAAGTTCCTCTCATGATGATCGTGTACATAATGATGTTGCTAATGATATTGCTATACCTAGATCTCATTTTTGTGCAAGTGAGGAGGCTAAGAGTTATGTCTATGATCATGAGTTTGGTGTTGCTGATCTGACATGCTGTGGAGAGAAAACACAAGAGGAAGAGTGCAAGTCACATTCATCTTAGTCACAGTTAGAAGAACAGAGTGCATATATTTTTAATGCTTCAATAGTAGATGGTAATATGGATCACTTGGATACACAAGAAATGATTTATCTTATTCATAGATTACATCATGTTGAAAGTGTTATTAAATTTGAATTGGAAAGATATGCACCTCAATGTGAGTATGAGGAAGTTGAAAGTCATCTTTCAAGTGATGATGAAGTTGTTGATCCAATGTATTATAAAGAAGCCTAGTGTGAAGATAATGACTAGAGAGGTTGCTCAACTCAAGAAAAGGAAATTGCTAGTATGTGTTCATCTCCATGTGAGTCAGATACAGAATGGGAGGAAGAAAGCAATGAAAAAATTTTCTACTCTTATGAAAGTACTGGTATGAATTCCCTTTTTGAATCTGAAAAAGAAAGTACATCTTAGCTTTTGTGTTATACAAATTAGTTAGCCAATGAAAAATTTGAAAGTGATTTGTCTGCAAAGTATGAAGATAAAGAGATGGTGAAGTCAGTTAATGGTAATGAGTTTGAATATGAAGATTTCAATGAAGAGTTGTCAAGTGTTCTTACACTAGAAAGTAAAGATTCAATATATAGTGAGATGTTTAGGAATGAATCAGGGTCTATTCATAATGGTTATCCTAAACAAGATAATGAAAAGGATGTTATTATGAACACTATATGTTTGGTAGAAGAAATAGAAAGGGAGTCTTCATATAATTCTAACTTTTCTTCATATGCTGAAAGTTTCCATGAGGATAAAGTGGGTAGTGAATTTAAAGTATATGATAACACTTTATATGACGATACTTGTGAGGATGAGCAACCCATGTTTCATCCTAATGTTCAAAAAGGATCACTACATGGAATCGTTAACCCATTTTTTGACGAGGACATGGAGCTTTCAAATTTAGCTGGGTTAGATGCAAATTGTGATATACTATCATATTGATGTAGTAAATCAGATTATTTTTCTTGCATTTCTGATATTGAATCTTCCAATGATGTTGCATTTTGTGAGTCTGAAGATGAAGTGTTCGATGGAGTTGACTTTAAATAGAAACTGAGACTTCATGGTAAGTTCTATGATGATTCAAATGAGGTAAAGGCAAATCAAAATTTCAATTATGAAGATACATCAAGTGGTGGTGAAATGATGTTAGATTTTAATGATGATGTTATGTGTGAATATGAATCTAACTGCTCATTTGAGATTCAGTTGGCAACACTTGAGGAAATGCAAAGTCAAGGTGAGTTGAAAATTCATGATATATATAACTCTTTCCATGAATCTGAATATGAATACTTTGTGTTTCTGGTAGACAGCATGCACAAATCAATTATTCAAGATCAGTTTTAGTTTGATGTTGACATTCATGAGCATGTTGATGTTCATTTTCATAGTGAGAAAGAGGTTAAAGTTATGCTAAGTTTTGACATGCATTATGAAAGTGAAGGTGTTGATTTCATTTTGCCAAGTGATTGATTTCATGATGTTAATCTGATTGGTGAAATTGGTAGAAGTAATTTCAATTTACCTCACAAGGAAAGGAATGAAAATTAGGTGTATGATAGAGGTAAACAATTTTGCTGAAGTTTGGTGGCCCGAGGTCATCATATGTACATAGTAGTTGTAGTTGCTTAATGTTTTCAATAAAGCTATTTGAGAGAGTTTTTGAAGTTTTAATGTGTATTTTTCTTATCCCAAAGATCTAAATCCTTGCCATACCCAAAAGGGACATGCATCCCTAGATAGAGCCACTGTTGGCACTCAAAATTGCATTCTCATTTTGATCATCCATTTGAAATTTTGAGTCAAATCAAGCCCCATAAATGCATATGTACTTGACTGTACCTTTGAGGCCCCTAAGGTGTTTAATGTTTCCAAAACCTTGCATTCAGCATGTGTAAGCATTTCATGAAGAAAAATTGAGATTCTGAGCCATTTCGTGAAGTCCCATTTTGAGTAATTGTCAAATCTGCATTTTCACTTGTGTCAAATAGCGATAGGAGGTTGTGTTTGCATGTGAATATCTCACACCCAGTAATGTTTCATGACATGCCACTTTGGGAGTGCCTAGTGTCCATACCTGAGAGCGTATGTTTTAGATTTTGAGTTGTTTCAAGTCTGTTTGCCTAGGTTCTGAATCTATCAAAGTTGATCAATTATCAATGTCATTCTGATATGAAATGTTCAAAATTCTGTGAAGCCATGTTTGACCTATAATAAATTTTGACCAGTTGAAAAAAATGATGAAATTCCTTTTGCATTGTATTTTAGATGTCAGTGACTTGTTATTTTTCAAGTTTTAGCTCTTCACAAATCCGTTTGATTGGTTTTCAAACGTGATTCCAAATGCAATTTCTATCTTTTTACTGGTGTCAACAAATGCAGATTTGTCGGAAGCCCTATTTGTGACATCATAACTTGAGATCTATCATAGGTCAAGTTAAATGGATTGTACCCCTATGTTTTCCTCCAAAAATTATCCATGTGTTAGTTTTTAATTCATGACGAATCCATTTGCACACTTTTCTAGGTCAGTTCCATTTGTAAAAATCACCATTCTGTCATTGTTTCTAGTCAACAATTCTGAGTAGCTCACTTTGATCACTTTCCATTTGTGTCCTATTATTTTTCATGAACCAAAATCATAGATTTATAATTTTTTCATGATAGAGAACCAATGACCTAGTTTTCGTTTTCCCAAGTGTTAGTTTACCCAATTCTCAAAGCTGATTCTGAACCCAATTTATTACTTTCTTACATGTTTTTGTGCAAGTAGTTTTGAGAGGGCAACTTTAGCGGTCAATATATTTTGACCCTAAACTCGTCCTGAGATGAGATTCGACAAGGTAAGAGCATGCATAAGAGAGAATCAGTGGGTCAGTTTTTAGAGCCTGGTCAAGTGTTTGGGTCAATTTTTAAGGCTAGTCAACAGACCTCCTGGCACTAAATTCATAGTTGCAAAAAGAGGTGAAGTAAGTTTTAAAATGTTAAAAATTGATGCAAATTGATTGATTCTTTGTCAAATCAGTGTTAGATGTTCTATGAATCAGTTTAGCACTTCAGTCATCAAAATTGAATTTTTTTTTAGATGGACCCACTTTGGGGCCTAACTAATTACACCAGACTAATAAAATAAAATGTGAGGACAATATGTTTTAAACCCAAGAATGATTTTTTTTTCTGTGTAAATGGAGTTGCCTTTTGAAAGAATGTCCATGGCAAATGAAGTCATAAATGTAGGGCATTTTGACCAAAGGACTATTACTAAGAAGGAGATCATGTCTATCCAGAGTTTAAAGTATTGGAATCATATAGAAAAGCTCTCAAAACAAAAGTAATATGGTTGGACAAGGATGAAATTGCAACCTATACAATTATAGCAATAGTTGACCCTCTAACTGAGAATAGAAGAGTCCATATTAGGCCACGTGCAAATATTTCGTCATAGGGGCAGGTTGTAGAAATATGGGAAAATATTATAGGTCATCCTTTGGAGAAAAGTCAAATATTAGGACATGATTGGCTAAAGACTGTGGAAGGTGAACCTCGTGAGATATATACTATAATTCTGCATACCTATAAGATATTCTATGAAGATTGGACAACTAATTATGAGATAGGGGTTGATGAAAAAGAAGCTTCTAAACTGTATCACAATGTCAAGTATATTATCATGGATTCTTACTTGAAGCTCTATGCATAAGTTCAATGGAAGCCTCTCAACTGACTTCCCATGCTAATAACTCTCTCTTTCCTTGAGTGATATGCATTGTTTGCAACAATAAATTGTATTGTAATATTATTAAAATAAATCATGAAGAACACCGTCTTTCCAAGTCTGATAGAAACGATGATTGAGAAGAACAATCTTATTAGAGGAGATGACTTCAAGAGTGGTCAGATTGTGGATTTCCTTGTTGGTGCCAATATCAAGCCACAGACCAAAGGCAAAGAGGCCTTTCTCAAGGCATGGCCCATCATAAAAAAGGTTGGAGCTATAGTATATAAAGAGTACTCCACACAAGTAATCAGCTTTAGAGTAATAGGCAACGCCAAAGAAGAAAATGGAGTAGAGCACAATGTCTTCAATTCAAAAAGAGGAGAAACACATGAAAGAAGGGGCTTGGGCAACAGGAGACTTATGTTTGTAGAGAAGAGAGCAAAACTACACAAAATGAAGAAGTTGTTGCATTGTTTAGAAGCTGTAAACTTGAGGAATCCATGCCTTCAAACTTAGGAGTCAAAGCACAAGAAAAATGAGTAGTGTCCATGACCAATGGAAGAATTCACGCAATGTATCCATGCCTGTCCACATGAGAATCCACCTGGGAGATGCAAGAAATAGTAGATTGCACTAGCAAAGAAACCTAATGAAAAAGATAGAGGATGGGGCATAAAATGCAAGGTAGCTCAAAGAAAAGAAGAGGTCACTAGAGAGTTAATATCTAGAGCTAGCAGTTGGAAGAGCAGAAACTCACATAGAATAGGCACAGGGAACAAGGTATCCATGATGAAGCTATAGTTTGTATTAGAGGAGGCCGTAGGTAGCAAAAAAGACTCACACCAATGGAGGGCAAAGCAATCCCACACTCGTGCAAACAAAAAGAAACACCCACGTATATGAAGGAGTAAGGGGAGCAAAGATGCCACTTTATAGAGGAATTAGCCCACGCATATATAATAGAAACAAGAAAGATGCCCACCCAAAATGAAACATACACCACACGCTAAAGGGGAGACCCAGTCGCCATTGAAACAGTATGGTTAGTGGTTTTAGTCCAACATTGGGGATACTACGAGTGTTGTGATAGTTTAAATATAATAGTGCTCACCTGACAATGTGTCTTTAAAGGAAGCACTCTTAATGAGAGAGCACTCATGCACATGGGGCTCGTTGATAGTGGAAGGTGGATGTCAACTGGATCCAACATAAACAAATTTTAAATGAAAGTTCAAAGATGTTGATGTGGCGAAAGTGAAGGAGATTGCAACACATGGCCGCATTAGATGGCAGGGGCATACCCACAATAATAAGATGCATGCACAATAAAGAATGCAAGAATGCAGGACACTGCCATGTGACAGTGAGTCCTACACACGATGAGGTTAAAATTAAGGTAGTTTAAGATGGAGCCACCAGATCCCAACACGGGTCATTATCTGGCGGTCAGCACATGCCTGCTTTCTAAAGATGCCCAAAGTTTAAGCAATGCAGGTAAGCAAGCTACTGACACATGTTAGCGGGCCTGCTTAGATGATGACATGGCACTCAATGGAAGGAGTGGATGAATCGAGGATTGACATGTGGTACTGGTCAAAGCTTGGTTGACTTGGATGACTCATTTGGGATAAAAATAGAATATTTTTAAGTTGTCATATTAAAATATTTTATTATTTTCTCAAAGCACATTCAGAATTTTAAATTTAAAGGGGCCTTTTTCTAAAGTTTATACTTTAGAATATTTTAATTTTTGAAAAATTCAGTCATAGAGCCATAGCAAGGGTAGATTTTTCAAAGAAACTTTCAAAGGGTTTCTGAGAGGCTAATATAGTAATGTTATATATTGTCAGAATTGTGAGAAGATGAGTTTTTTGAATATGGAGTTATTTTTTACACAAAACACCACTGGTTCATGCTACAAGAGGTTTTGTCTCTCTAGTTAATTTGTGTGTTTTATCAGGTGTTTTGAGTTGCCAGTTAGAGAATTTAGTAAAGAGATAACTTAAAACATATTTAGTGGTCCTTGTATCTAATTATTTTAAGGCTTTGTTGTGTTTTGGCTCCAAATTGGTAACTTGGCACATATCTGGTTTCAATTATCAGATCTTTTTCTTTCATTGAGATATTTTTACTTTTGGAAACCAAATGATGGAGATTTGATTCTAGCATTTAAGGAGAGAAGGTAGAAAGATTATTTTCAACTTCTTGAGGGAGAATTCTAAAGGGACACCTGTGGATTGTAGATTCAATCTAGGAATTCCTTATCTTTTTCACTCTTTCTCATTAGAGGGGTTCTAGTTCTTAGAGAAAAAACCACTCACTATTGTGATACCAGGTTTTGGTTCCAATTTTTGATGTGTTCTCATGATTGTGACACCATTCTTCAAAAAATTCTTCTTATATGAATAGAAATATGAAAGATAAATACAGATAGTTTAGATCTATTAGGTTCTTTATGAGTTAATTTCATGCATTTGTTTGTATTGTTTCAAGAAAATGAATACAAATAAGCAAGAACTTCATTAGTTTCATTATGATTCTTGTTTCTTGTCTTAGTAATCTTCAATGTTTTATGGTCTTTGAACAAAGAGCCTAGGTCATAGTTGCAGTCCCTTGAGGCTGTATGTTGTTTCATTAATGCTTGAAATTCAATGAATTATGTAAATGCTTCAGAGAAATCAATAGGGTTGCAAGTTTATTAAGGAGGATATTAGGTAAGAATGAGATTTAGATTGAACATAGATGTCTATTTACAAGGTGAATAGATAGATCTTATATCTAAATATATAAATAAGTATCAAATATCCATATGTATGCATTTGATTCATGGATTTTCCCAATGGATTAGGCACTAGTCAGCTATAGGATCATTGAAGTCTTACTGCTGCATATCTGAGGGCTTGTTGAATTCAACATTATTAATCAAACATTCTATCCCTTTCATGTTGAAGGACCTAAATGTTTAACTCTCACTCAGCTTATGAGATTCATAGCTTTGCATTTAGCTACTATAGATCTATGTCATTTCATGAGTCATTAGGAGAAATAAGGGTAAAATCTACTTAATAGATTCAGGAATATGTTTTTGCACTGGTATGGTATCATTTGAATCTGAGGTCTATCCACCTAGGTTTAGTAGAGCCTAAAGGAGAAGATGGGTCGAGCCTTATAGTTGGCCCTATGTCTAAAATGATATGTTGAGAATGGGAGTTAGCTGCCCCTAGATATGTCATATTCTCATGGGGATAATTGAAAACCCTCCAACGTTTTCAAACACCAACAAGATCCAAAAGAAATAACCTAAAGTTTTACTATGTTTTCCAACATTTTTCTTTTAAAGAAAGATTAACATACACATGAAACATAAAGTAGCAAAAGCAATAACATACAATCAACTATAAGCATATATAGCAGGTTATATTCCTTAAGGATCCCAAGATGTTAAATTATATTTAAATTTAATTAATACTAAGTCCATAAAATACCACATCCATATGAAAGAATAATTAGTCCAAAGTGCATTTAAATAATATACATTTTTTATGAATGCCACTTGGCAATAAAATTTGGAATGCTCACTCATCCACTATACATGTCATAGAGTATGAAAAGCTAAAAGAATATACATATGTAGAAATAGAAATAAATCATCCTCCTTGGACCCATGATACAAAGTACAATAAAATAAATTAAACCATCCACAATACATGATATATCCATCCATCATAAAAGATATAAACATCCATCATAAAATATAACTATCCATCATAATGATACATAGATGGAATGAAAGGAAATGTAGACAAGGAAGCTCCAGCCACAACAATTATAGACAGATCTCAAAATAATTCTACTAATCATCAAACATATAATTGGCCTAAAAGATTTTGGCAATGATAAAAAAATGAATACAAGGGGCATGCACTATAGGAGGTCATACATTGTTATTTGATGCAAAGTTGCAAAATTGTCAAAAATTTGTTAATTGGGAAAAATTTGTCCAAATCATGTGAATCAATTCTCTAAGGAATAAATCATGTGTAAATATCTTAAAGAGACCACAATAGACCTGCTTGGGAGTTTCCAAGTGTTAGGTGTGAAAATTGCTAGAAGTTGCTAAAAGTTGTGAGCAATTTTGAAATTTTGATGGACAAGATTTTGCAAAAAGTTGCATAATGCAAGGTTGGAGTTATTAGTTATGGAAAATTTATGAAAGCTATGATAAGTAATATAAAACCATGAAGGATACCCATTCTAGAGGTTGGAAATTGTAATTAGTGAACATTGAGAAGATAAAGCTACGAACTATTCCCAGTTTTGGTAATTTTTATGATTTTAGTTTTCTTGAGTAGCTTAATGGATTGAAAGAGTCTCATTTCTATTATATCCTAGTATTTTATGTTATTATAGTACATTTTTATTTAGGTTTCAATTTTTTAGGAGTTTATTTTTTTGTATTTTGAAAATCACTTGTAAGTAAACAGTTTGTTGTTTTTGTTTTGGCAATTTTGTGAACAATGACTCCTCAATGAACCCTCACCACGGAATCATCATTATCTTTAGGTAAATTGAATTTGAGTCTTTTTAAAGCATGCACAAAAAAGGAGAGGCCTCAAAAAACTAGTTTTCTATTTTTTAAGTGATACCCTAGGTAAGCTTTCAATGCATGGATAAGCAATCACAATGTTTACAAAAGGGTTTGGAGAGATTCAACATATTAGAAAATTCAATCTAAGTGTTGCAAAAGGAGTAGGGACATATGAGGAAGTAATATGTGGAAGGAAAATTTTCCAAGACAAGTTTTGTTAGGGATTTCATTAGACCCTAGGAGATGTTGATTTGAATCACTTGAAAGCCTCATTTTTTGCTTAAAAGTATTAATAGGGTGTACGGATAGGTTGAGGACCCAAGACCCAAAAAATATTGAATTATTCCTAAAAGGGTGTTACCATTTCTAGTTATTTTTCCACATTTTAAGGGGAATTTGAAATTAAATCACAAAAATTGAGTTTGGAGGCCTGTTTCAACTAGGTATAATTAGGATAGTTTTACCAAGTTTGAAGGAATCAATAAGAAAACCTATCAATTTTGAGTCCAAGATAGTAAGGGCATTCCAAAAACCATCAAGTTAAATCCCCCACTTCATGATTAAAGGTAGAATGGTTAAGTCTATTGAAAATGAGAGTTAGAAGGACAAGGGAAGGTGTCTCTAGGAAGGGAGAAAGTTGTAGAAAAGCATTTGTGTGACTAGATAGGGAAGATTGGAGGATTAGATAACAATATTCTTGAGATTATGGTGACAAAAGGGAAACCCTAGTATGCTAGAAGAGAATCCTAGGTGAGTCCTTGGTGGAGAAAGGGATAGAAGCAATCCAATTTACATTAGATTGGTATTTGAGCCCCTAAAGATTTTGGGCTAGTGACATGTCTTTGTTTACTAAATATTTAGTAGGGTATATTGACATGGTGACAAATGCAAAACTTTACAAGGAGATAAAGGATAAAATGGAGATGAATAGGCTCCTAGAGGAAGCATTAGAGGAGATTAAGACAAAGTTTTAGGAAGTTGTTGAGGTAACCAAGAAGATGGATGAAGAAGGATAAACTAGTGATAAAGATAAGGGAATAGTTGATGAGGAAGAAAACATTTCTAAATTGGATGCTCCATTGAATGAAGAGCCATTCCTAAAAGCCATGAAATCATTGGGTGAAAAAGCCCTAGAAGGAATTACTTTGTTTGATGGAAAGGTGAAAACTAAACTTGTGATGGAATGCATTGAAGGGATGGATAACCATTTTGAGTTTGAAAGGCCTACTAAAGCACAAAAGGTTAAGGTAGCCAAATCCAGGCTAAGGGGTTCATCACTAATCTAATGGAAGGATCTCCAAGAAGAAAGGTAGAAGATGGGAAATAAACCAATTTCAAATTGGAAATCCATGGTAACTAAGGTAAAGGAACAATACTTATCTTAAGATTATGAAGTTCAATTGCACAAGAAAAGACAAAGTGTAAAAGAAAAGAATATGTATGTGGAAATAAATACTAAATAATTTTAGAAGTTTTGTTTGATATCAAGATCTAAAGAATAAAATCCTCTTAAGGTGGCTAGGTATCTAAGTTGGTTGAAGTGGAACATACAATAATAAATTAGTCTATGGACACCTACAAAAGTCCATAAATGTCTCTAGTTGGACCTAAAAGTGGAAGACAGGAATAAGAAGTCAAACTAAAACTTTAGAGGTAGGGGTAGAGATAGAGATAGTAGGAATAAAAGAGATTATAGTGGTAGAGGTTGAGATTCAAGGTCCTAAGAGGAAACTAAATTCACTAAATAACGAGAAGGGAACTCAAATAGAGGGAGTTTTAGTAAGGAAATAAGCAACAACTAGGGTATAGGATCCTACTTTGCAACCATGAAGTACTTTAATTACTTCCAAATGGGTCATCCTACATATAGGTGACCTGAGAAATATTCTACTTCCTAAGGGAGTGTAAAAAGAGCCAATTATTGATAATGATGACATAGATTAAAAAACTCATGAAAGAAGAGACAATCTAAAGAAATGAAGTATTTAGGGTGAAGTGCAAGATGATGGGAAAAGTGGGTAAGGTAATCATAGACTCAAATTCCATAGATAATATTGTGTTAGAGTAGGCACTTAGAAAATTGAATATGAAAATAATTCCACATAGCAATCCCTATAAGGTTAGATGGCTCAACAAGGGGCAACATGTTCTTGTAAGTAAAAAATCATGGGTTGAATTCTCAATAGGAAAGTATAAGGACAAGGTGTCATGTTACATTCTACCTATGCATGCATGTCACCTTCTACTATGACGGCCATGGTAGTTTCATAGATAAGCAATGCATGATGGAACTAGAAATGAATACTCCTTCAAGAAATATGGTGTCAAATTCAAGATCAAATCTTTAATATAAGAGGGAGAGGGGAAAGATTCAAGTCCTAATGTCCTATTGGTGGGTGAAAAGGAGTAGGGTTTTCTTTGGTATTGAAGCCTAAACAAGAAGTTATTGATAGAGTAGAAACAAATACAAAGCTACCTAAACAGGTACAATAAATACTTGATGAATACAAAGAAATTATTAGTGATGGAAAACCTACTACTCTACCTCCCAAGAGACCTATAAGCCATAAAATTGAATTTATCCCAAGAACCACCCTTCATAAAAAATCTACCTATAAAATCACCCATCGATAGATTGAGAAAATTGTCAAGAAAATCCAAGATCTCTTAAACCATGGCCTAATTAGCAAGAATATAAGCCTTTGTGATGTACACATTATTTTAGCACCTAAAAATGGGAGAACTAGGAGACTTTTTATTGATTTCAGAGTGATTAATAGGATCACCATTAGGTATAGGTTCCCAAAATGTAGAATTGAAGACCTAAGAGAATGTTTAGGGGAATCAAGATACATTACTAAGATAGACTTTAAAAGTGGCTATCACAAAATTAGGATAAGGGAACGGATGAAATATCCCTTAAGAAAACCAAATGTTTGTATGAATGACTTGTAATTCTATTTGGCTTGTCAAATGCTCCCTCCACTTCTATGAGGCTTATGATTAAGGTATTGAAGGACTACATTGTTAAGTTTTTTTTTGGCATATTAACATTGGTAAGTTTCAAGAAATATTCTAAAGAAAAGATAATGATAAATTTGGAGAAGTGTGACTTCATGAAGTAGGTGCTAGTGTACCTTGGTTTTGTTTTGTCTCAAGGGAGCCTCAAGTTAGATCAAAACAAGGTAGATGCCATCCTAAACTGGTCTACTCCAAAAGTTGCAACATAGGTGAGAAGTTTTCATGGTTGGGCTCAATAGATAGGAAGGTTATCAAACATTTTAGTGCTATTTAAGCCCTTTGTGTTAGGATTAACTTCAAATAGAAAAAATAGTTACATGCAAATATAACCAATATTAAAAAATAATACATTACACATAAGAGAATACAAGACACCAAGATTTAATGTTTTTCACCAATCCTTGGGCTAGGTCCTCCAACAACAAGTCCAATATTATTATGATCTAGTGATTACAACTTGATTACAATCCCTAATCCCTTATAGCTCAATACCACTATAAGAACCAATTTTCACATCACACATTATGAAAATCCCTACTCCTAAGCTTTTTATACAAGCTTTTTTCCACTTCCAAAATTAGTGCTAGAATAATAGAAAAATAGTAGCTGACACCTTTTACAATATAGGGTCATTTTTGGCTTTGAGGGTGTTGCCCTAAAAAATCCTCGTGGGGGCATTTTCATTCGACCCCACTCTATACTATGATAGGGAGTGCACCTGGGGAACTACCCTAGGACCCCATAGGGGCATTGCCCCTTGACCCCATTTTAGGGGCACTACCCCCAAACCCCTATAGAAAAAATTTGGATGAAAACCACATTGAATAAACCTCTAAGTTTGATTAGGCTCCACATCACAGCAATCTCCCACTTGGAGACTAATCAGATTCCACAATAATAGCCATCCACTTGGAGACTGATCATAGCACTACTAAACCTATAGCTCCCACTAGAAGATTAAACCACCCTAGACTCTAATGTTCATTTATTCTATTTAGTCTAGCAGACCAACCAAAGATGAGGAGGATTTCAACTTCTCCCTTGTCACTACCTTTGTAAAAATATTTGTTGGATTATCATTTTTATGTATCTTCTCTAGTTGTAACTGTCCATCATCCAAAATTGACTAAATGAAATGGTACAACAACTGTATGTGTTTTGACTTTGAATGCAAATCTAAATTCTTTGCAAGATGAATGGCACTCTAGCTATCTATGAACAAATAATTATCCCTTTGTGGGTGTCCCAAGTTTTCCATGAAGAACCAAAGCCATATCATCTCCTTGGTTGCCTCTATGGCAACAACATATTCTACCTCTATAGTGGATAATGCATTAACCTGCTATAATTAAGAAAACTAGCTAGCTCACTACTACCCCACCAATACTAAATACATAACTTATAGTACTCCATCTCATATGAATATCCCCTACCAAATACAAGTCAAAATAGCCTTGTAAATCAATAGTAGAGCCCCCAAAATATAGACACTTGTTGGTTGTTCCTCTCAAATGTCCAAGAGTCCATTTTACTGCATTCTAATGCACAATTCCTAGATGACTCATATACCTACTAATGACTCCCACTACATGTGCAATATCTAGCCTTGTACATACCATAGCATACATCAAGCTTCCTATAGCTGAAGCATAAGGTACCTTATATATCTTGTCCTCCTCTTCTTGTGTCTTTGGACACATCTCCTTACTCAACTTCAAATGACTAGGTAAAGGTGTGTTGATAGCTTTAACATGGTCCATAGAGAAACATTGCAACACCTTCTCAACATAATTAGCCTGAAATAAGGTCAATTTTCTATTCTTCCTATCTCTACAACTCTTCATACCAACAATTTTTTTTTTTGCCCCCAAATCCTTCCTAGAAAATGCATGTGCTAACTAGCATTTCAGCCCCTTAATGTGATCCATGTTAGACCCATCTACAAGCATATCATCAACATATAAATATAAAATAATGTAGCTATCATCATCCAACCTCTTAAAATAAACACAATGATTTCAATGACACCTTCTATATCCATGCTCATGCATAAACCTATCAAAATTCAGATACCATTTCCAAGATGCATGTTTCAAGCCATATAAAATTTTCTTCAGTCTGCACACTAATTTCTCCTTACTTTTGACCTCAAATTCCTATTGTTTTTCCATATATATCTCTTCATCCAAATCACCATCAAGGAAGGGTATTTTAACATCAAGATACTCCAAATGCAAATCTTCAGTAGCCACAATACTTAAAATAGTGCAAATAGAAGTCATTGTAAGAATAGGAGAAAATATCTCATCAAAATAAATTCTTTTTTTCTATTCAAATCCTTTTACAACTAACCTAGCTTTAAATCATTTCTAACCTCAATCATCTTCTTTTAACCTACAAACCCACTAATTCTATAAAATCATTTTACCCATAGGCAACTTGCATAAATCCTGTGTCTTATTTTTCAACAACGAGTCAATTTCTTCTTTCACTGTAGGCTCCTACTAAATCTTAGTATCCACTTGAACAAATTTATCATAACATTCAAGTTCACCAGCATTAGTAAGTAAACTAGAATTCAAGGAAGGAGAAAATATTTCTAGAGGTCTACTGATCTTTGTTGACTATCTAATATTCACTGGGGTGTGTGGTATTTGTTATTGTGATTGTTGTAGATCATGAGGAACTATTGGAACATCATCTTTTGGAGTACCATCCAACACTACATAATCATTTTCTTTATTCTCAAGTTGTTGCAATAGATCTTTGTACAACACTTTCTCATTAAATATGACATCCCTCCTTCTTACAATTTTATGATTTTCAAAATCCTAAAGCCTATAACCAAATTCATTAATGCCATACCTAATAAATACACATTTCTTTGACTTAGCTTCCATCTTGGTTCTATTTTCAGAATCTATATGAGCAAATGCTTCATAACCAAAGATTTTGAGAAAAGAATAAATCACCTTCTTACCAATCCATGCTTCCTCTGGAATACCACAACCCAAAGGAGTAGAAGGACCTATATTAATAAAATATAAGCATTATTGATAGCCTCCACCCACATATTTAAGGGTAACCCTTCATGAAACCTCATACTTTTTGCATGCTCCATTATAGTCTTGCTCATGCATTTAGTCACTCCATTTTCCTATGAAGTCCTCAAAACTATTTTCTATCTTTAAATACCATTAGTGGATTAATAATTTAAAATTCATGACTACAATACTCACCACCATTATCAGATGTGAGACATTTTAATTTCTTTCTATTCTCATTTTCAACCAAGCATTTCCATTTCATAAAAGTTTGAAATACATCAGATTTCTTTCTAAGGAAATCGACCCATACTTCTCTAGTTACATCATCAATAAATGTAACATAATAATGAGAGCCACCAAGAGAGGATACTTGATCTAGTCCCCATACATCTATATGCACAAGCTGTAATCTATCTCTTCACTTTTCCTTCTCAGTCTTCACAAAAGTTACTCTCTTTTATTTTCCATACACATAGCTTTCACAAAAATCCATATTGACACATTTTAGACCTAGTAAAACTATCTTTGAATGAAGTACTTTCATACCTTTCTCACTCATGTGCCCAAGTCTATTGTGCCACAGTAGTATATCAGAATCTATAGTAGCTATTTGTTCTCCTTACTCAACTATAGCAACTATTCTTGAACATTTATTTTTCTCTGAAACAATCAAAGTAGAAGGAACAATATAACCCATACAAAGATATAAAGTTCCTACTTTCACACCTTTTGGTACTACAAGGGAACCTTTTGAAACCTTCCAATTTTTATCATTAAAAGTAACTACACAAGCCTCATCACCAAGTTGCCCTGCTGAAATTAAATTTCTACTCGGCTTTGGACCATGTCTTACCTCATGTAGTAGCCAATGATTCCCATTCTACAACTTAATCTTAACTTTTTCTTTTTAAATAATCTGAAAAGGTTCATTATCACCCGAATAAACAAGCCCACAATCTTGTTTGACATAATCAATAAAATTAACCTGTATGAGATGTAGCATGAAATGAAGCACCAGAATCTAAAACCCATGAATCATCAACACTTTCTAAAGATAGAAGCCAAGACTCTTCAGATTTTTTATTTACCGCATTTTCCTCCTTCCTCCCTTCTTGTTTATCTCCTTCATTGTTCTTTCAAGTTTGACAATCTTTCTTCTTATGCCCTGTTTTACCATAGTACAAGGAATCTCTTGGTCCTTTGGATTGAGACCTCTTCCCCTTTGACTTTCCTCTTGACTTCTCATGATTTCTAGAATTATTTCCTCTTTTAGTCATTCTACCTCTACTCTATGCATTCAAAGGACTTCCTAATGTAGATCCACCTAAGGATTTCCTACGAGTTTCCTCACTCAAAATAACACAAATCACATCATCAAATTTTAGGGTATTAGATCTAGAAACAAAATTACTCACAACCATTACCAATTCATTCCAACTTTTAGGAAAAGAACACAAAAGCCAAGAGAGCCCTAATTTCTTTGTCAAAATTAATACCCACATAAGATAATTGACTAATAATTGTATTAAACTCATTTAAATGATTTGCAATAGATCCACCTTCTTCCATTTTCATATTAAATAAATGCTTTAAATGCCTTTTTTTAAGAAGAGGGCTATTCATATATTTTTTCTAGGGTTTCCATCAACTCTTCCATCATCTTCTCTTTGGTAATGTTAAATATCACTAATGGTTCCAAGAATAATCGAATGCTTCAAAGTGCCTTTCTATCTAAAATATCCTAGTCCTCATCTAACATACTTCTTTATTTGTTGGATTTTCCTTTCAACAACTTCCATAAATCCTTCGGAGAAATATAGTCTTCCATTTGCATCTCCCATAACTAGAAGTTCTACCCATTAAAATTCTCTACATTTAGCTTACCCTTGTCTTCCATAGCTCCCACTCAACTATGACACCTTCTTCTAGAGGATGGCTAAAAAAAAAATTTTAAAAAAATGATAATGGTTCGGCTAAAAAAATGATGACCATCTAGATCTTATACGACTTGTTAAGATTAACCTTAGACTAAAATAATAGTTACATGCAAATATAACTACTATCATAAAATAATAGATTGCACATAAGAGAATGCAAGACACCAAGATTTAATGTTGTTGACCCAATCCATTGGCTATGTCCACCAACAACAAGTCCAATATTATTATGATTCATTGATTACAACCTAATTACAATCTGTAATCCCTTATAGCTCAATACCACTACCCTAGGATCCAGTAAGGGTGTTGCTCCTTGACCCCATCTTGGGGTTGCTACCCCCAAACCCCCATATAAATAATCTAGAGGGAAATCATGGCAAATAAATCTCAAAGTCTAATTAGGCTCCACATCACAACACTTTGTTAGAAACCATCAAAGATGGAATGAAGACAATATTTCATTTGAGTCCTACAAAAAATGAACTATTTGAAACACTCAAAAAGAGGATATCTACTCAATCCATTCTTGTTCTGCCTAGTTTTGACCAAATTTTTGCAATGGATTGTGATGTTATCAATGTGGCTATTGGGACAGTCCTAAGCCAAGAAGAGAGGCTAGTGGCTTTTCATACTAAGAAGCTCAATGATACAAAGATGAAGTGTTAGAAATAATAGTCCACTAAGCTAACTAGGAATGATGCCCACAAAGATATATATATATATATATATATATATATATATATATATATATATATATATATATATATATATATATATATCCCTTATTTGAGGATAGACCTTGTTAGGAGTCTATAAATACATTTAGTACATGATAGTTGCTATTAGGAGTTGTGCCAACCCTGTTGGAAGTTCTAGAAGGTAAAACAACCCATTGTCCAAACAACTTCTAGAGAAAGAACACTGAACTTCACTGTCCAAATGATCTCTCAACTATTCCTTGTAGAATAATTATTCATGTTGAGCTTTATCCTCTTTCCTCTATCCTATCAACTGGACAAATCACTATCAGACCTTGTAGACTAGGTCACAAACTTTGGATCTAAATATCGAACCTTGGATCTCAAAATAAAATCTGAGCAATGAAGTTTTCTCTAACTTTTCTTTTCTTTACTTATCTTCACATATCCACCTAATTACTCAACATTCATATATCTTTTGCTCTTTTTTTCTCTTTAAACTTTCTTGTATATTAATGAAAAATGTCCTTCCTTTATAGAAAGTACATAAAACAATTCCCTTGACTCAACTACTACACCTTCTCAATTAATTATTATAGGACCACATTAAGAACATATTTTACTTAGCAATAACATCAATCGGTCACTTTTTAACTTGAATAAATTACCACATGAGTAATATTATGATGAGAGAGCTTAGCCATGTCATCTTCATCATGCACTCTACATTCCTTTTCAACTTTGCTTCTAAAAATAACAACTCTAGTAAGAGATATAACAAGTTTAGCAGAACATGCTTCTGTAAACTTTATCTTTTAACAATTTTCACCAAAACTTGCATAACTTCTTCTAGACTTAATATTTTTTGCACCCAATGTTAGCTACATATGCTATACACTTATTAGTATCTCCCATTAAATTTTCTAGTGAAAATAGTCAATGATCTGTTAGCACCAACTTAATCTTTACCGTTGTTCTTCTATCAGATACCACAAAAAACTACCATGTTGACATTAATGAAAAACATAGTCATGAATGTAACATATAATCATGATAATAGTCTAATCATTTTTCTATAATAATCCCTCATAGGAATATTATTAGCATTCACACTTCCAATAATCTCCCCCTTTGGCATTGATGGCAGCATAGATGAAAAACATCTAGCTCCAAAAATATCAATTGCTAAAGATTGTTATCATTTATTTTTAAATTGTCTTCATCAATCATATTGGCTTCTATGTTTCCTCAACCTTTTTTCTGACATCAATTGTTCACATGCTTCTCCCTCATTGATATACCTCAATGTTTTTAGTAACTTCTCACATGTATCAAAATGTTTTTCATGTTGTAATCTCTCCCCCATCAATATCAAAGACAAAGGTTTTAAAAACCATCTATCATTGCATCATGTCAATCTCTACACCAACTATCTCTGACCTACTCAAGTATCCAAAGAAACTATTCAAACATCATCTATCAAGAGTCCTAGATGATTTTGTCCATCATAGATAACCCCCCATATAGGAAGCATTAGCATTTAGTCTAGACAAAAAATAGTGCTTTGTACCACTGTACTAATGCACTCTTGCATCATCTATTTTAATGTAGGTAGGCACATAACGCCTAGCATACCTCATAAATACTCAAAAGTCTCTTTGGGAAGAGGCTTAGTAAAAATATGTACAATCTACTCTTTGGTGCTTACATACTCCAATCCGATTTCCTTTTCTACAACTTTCTCTCTCAACATGTGATATTTTATAGAAATGTGCTTAGTCTTAAAATGCAACACTAGATTCTTAGGCATATTCATTGTACTTGTGTTATCACAATGTATGAAAATAGGTTTACTGAATTCTATCTGTATATCCTTTAGCATTTACTTCTTCAAAATAACTTGAATACAATTGTTTGCCACTGCAACATATTCTGCCTATGTTTTACTATGTGAGATACAATCCTACTTCTTGTAATGAAGCAACCAATCTTCCTCCAAGAAAGAATGCTTCACCACTAGTGCTCTTTCTATAATCCATACTATCTACCCATTAAGCATCAATATCAGTATATAATCACTTTAGATCTATCATACCATAACACAGACTCTTGATGCTGGAGCATCCTAGGTTGCACTACTATCTTGCATATTTTTAGTTTTTACCTTGCTGGTGAAATTTTGTTTTGTTGAAACTATATTTTATGGTTTTTGGGTGCCTATTGCAAACCATATAACTAATTACCCCTAATGAATTAGAGATTATACACTTCATAGATTGAAGATGGCCTAGAGTACTATCTATGATCCAAGACGCAAGTTTTAATTTCCTATAAGTTGTAAGGTATGGCAATTCTTCCAGAGTATCAATCTCTTCCATTTCTATGTAACAACTTTCTATGCTTGACTTTTGACATTGATGCACACTTTTTCTTGGCGAATTGTCATTTGTGAATTTAAGGGTTTTTAGAGGACCTAAATTAATACCTATGGTTCAAAGCACAAGTTCTAATTAAATTATAGCTAGGAGATATCATGATTTTTCTCAGACATTAATTTTTGGACATTTAATTGCTATTGCAGGGCGACTTCTGGCCCTTCAAGTATTTAATTTTTGTTTTTTATCATTTTGGGCCAAATTATTGCTTAGATTAGTATTTAAGGTGATCATGGGTAGAGTCTTAGGAGAGATGATTAGGTAGAGGAGTCTTAGGTGGAGCATCTTGGAAGAAGAAGTTCAAATTTGGGTTTCAAGATCTGTTCTTCTTTGAAAGATGTATTCTTCTTTGTAATGGTCATAACCTAGAAGGCCTTACAACTGGGCATGTTGGATGTAAACCTCCTGATATGAATTTATGAAATTTTGTCTCTCTAGATCTTAATCTCACTCCTCTTATTCATTTTCCACTCTATGTTTTTTTGCCAATTTTCTAGATCACCTCATTTCAAGGTACATCTAGATTAGCACTGCATTAACTCTGATGTTCCCTTCAGATATCTAAACATCCTCTTAACTTTTTGCATAATGTGCTTCTCTGGGGTTAGCCTTAAATCTTGCAACAATTCCATCTGCATTTTCTATATCTAGCCTTGTGTGAGTCAAATATTGTAATCCTTCAATCATTGATTTGTACTTCTTCTACTCAATAGTAGATGTCTCATCCTTTGTAGATAACTTGTGTTTAGTTATCATAGGTATTCCAACTAGTTTACATGTTTCCAAACCAAATCTTTTCAATAGATCTTTCAAATACTTAGTCTAAGAAATAAAGATTCCTTCTTTATCCTATACAACCTACAATCCTAGTAAGTATTTCATTTCCCCTATCATGCTCATTTCAAATTACTTCTTCATTTCTTCTGTAAACTTGTCACTTTCACAATCATCTCTGCCAAATATGATATCATCAAAAAGTATTACCAAAATCAACAATAATATCTCCTATTTCTTTCAAGTATAGATTATTATATGCCATAACTTTGCTAAATCCAAGTTTTGTCAAATACTTGTCCAACCTTGCATACCAAGTTCTAGGTGCCTACTTTAAGCCATTAAATGTTTTTTTCAATTTGTATACCATGTCCTTGTCATCTGTTAAAGGAAAAGCTTTAGGTTTTTCTATGTATACCTCTTCTTCAAATTCTCCATTCAAAAATGCTAACTTGACATCCATCTAATATACTTTGAATTTCTTATGTTCTGCATAGGCTAAGAATAACCTTACTACTTCAATTCTTTCCACATAAGCATATGTGTCTTCATAGTCCATTCCTTCTTGTTGTGAGTAACCCTTACATGCCAATCTTGCTTTGTTCCTTACACCTTCATCTTCTTCATTCATCTTGTTCCTAAATACTCATTTTGTTCCTATCACATTCTTGTCTATTGATCTAGGGACCAATTCCCATATCTCATTCTTCACTATCTAATCCAATTCTTCTTTAATAGCTTTCTTCCAATAGTCATATTTGCATGCCTCATCTATATTCTTTGGTTCTAATTGAGATATCAAACATAGTTTTTCATTGATTTTTCTTCTTGTCATCACAAATTTATCTATGTTGTCAATGATCTTCTCTAGTGGATGATTCATTTTCATATTCTTACCAAACTTTGTTCTTTCTTTATGTCACCTTCATTCTATAAATCATTATTAGTCTCAAAGAATACTTCATCATTTTGTCTATCAATTCTAGAATTATCCTCTTCCTCATCATCATCAATAGTAGTTACCAAGGTTATCTCTTCTAATACTTCCTCTTTCTTAACCAATTTAAGATTATTATCCTTATCTTTACAATCATTCAAGAATCTTTACATACTAGCTTTAAATTCTTCATGTTCATCTAAAAGTGAACTCTTTCTAGTTTTCCTTACTCTCTTAGGGCATGTAGATGAAAAATGACTAAACTCATTACATGTCCAACAAGAAACAATTTCCATACCTCTTTTCTCTCTTTTTATAAAAAGATCAATACCTTCCTTGATCTTCATGTCTTCCTTGGATCTTGATCTATCTTTACTTGTGCCTCTATCTAGAAACTCAGTGCTCAAATCTATACGCAATTCTGATTTCTTACCAAGGAAATCCATCTTCTGGTGTCAAAATTTCCTCCATTAGACTTAGGAGTATCTTTTCTAAATAACTTGCCACGAATCTCCCAAAGCTATTAAGCCTTATCTTCAAGGACCCGATGCTCTGATACAATTTTTTAGAGATAATAGTCCACCAAGATAACTAAGATGGGGGGTGAATTCATTATCCAACTAAAAAATTTATCAACCTTAATTAATCTAAACCATGTAATCAAAATAAACAAAAACAATTACAAGATTCATATATACAAGTACACTAAATTTATTAACTAGTGAAACCCTTGATCAGAGGGAAAAGCCTAGTGGGAATGATACCCACAAATATATATATATATATATATATATATATATATATATATATATATATATATATATATATATATATATATATATATATATATATATATATATATATATATATATATATATATATATATTTGTTTTTAGTGGATGGACCTTGTTAGGAGTCTATAAAAACATTTAGTACATGAGATTCATTGTTAGGAGACTTTGAATCCTTGTTAGAATATTCCAACCCTATTAGGAATTGTGCCAAACCCATTAGGAGTTGTACAAGGCAAAAGGCCCCACTGTTCAAATAGGTTCTATAGAAAGACCAATGATCATCACTATCCTACTAATCTCTCAAATATTCCTTGTCGAATAATTGTTCGTACTATGCTTTATCCTCTTTCCTCTATCCTATCAACTGAACTAATTAGTGTTAGACCTTATATACCAGGTCACACACTTGAAATCCAAATATCAAACCTCATACCTTAAAATAAAACCTTGGCAATGAAGTATTCTCTAACTTTTCTTGACTCTTCTTATCTTCACATATCAACCTGATTATTCAGCGTTCATATCTTTTCTCCTCTTTTTCACTCTTTTCACTTTATTGTATGTTAAAAGAAAATGTCCTTCCTATATATTGAGTCCATAAAATAATTCCCTTGAGTTGGCTACTACACCTTCTCAATTAATTATTATAGGACCACATTGAGAACACATTTTACTTAATGATAATATCAATACGCTGGCTTGTAACTTGAATAATTTTCCACATGTATAATACTATGAGGAGTGAGCTTATCCATGTCATCTCCATCATCTCTTCTACATAGCTTTAACCTTCCTTCTTAAAATAACAAATCTTCTAAGAGATATAACAAGTTTACTAGAACATGCTTTTGTAAACTCTATCTCTAAGTAGTCTTCACCAAAACTTCCATAACTTCTTCTAAACTTAATATGTTTTGCACCCGAGATTAGCTACATATACTAGACACTTATTAGTATTTCACATTAACCTCACTAGTGAAAACACTCAATGATCTATCTATACCAACTTAATCTTTACCACTATTCTTATGTCAGATACCACAAAAGAATTCTATGTTGACATCAATGAAGAACACAATCATGAACGTAACATATAATCATGATAATGGTCTAATCATGTTTCTACAATAATCCCCCATAGGAATATCATTAGAATTCATACTTCCAACAAGAAGTACTCTTCCTATGATCTAGAGTTATATTATCTATTTTAATATATAAGAAAGTGGATACATTACTTGCTTCTAAAAGATTTTGTGGTGTAGTCAAATAATCAAGTCCTCAGTTTCCTCAACTCCCAAGACAAGCTCAATAGAAAATACTTGAAGTGGTGGAATACCTACAACCTTACACTTTCAACATCAAGAACAATAAAGGAGTGTAGTGACACATTAAGAAAGAGACTCCTCATAGTACAATAGGTTTGGTTGTAAAGCATTGGGATTGATAGATTAAAGTACCTATATGTTGATGATGAATATTTTGTAGACATATATAAGGTATGCAAGGAATACAAGAAAAATTTCCACGGTGAGTTTTTTGACAACACTTTGCAAAATGATTTGTTGCTTAAAGGGATTCAACTATGTATTCCTAGGGGATCAATGAGAGAAAATTTGATTCAACAAAAGACATAATGGGGAACTCAGTGGATATTTTGGGGTCAATAAGACTCGAGAGTTAGACAAAGCAGGGGTTTAAAAGTATTTATGTTATAGTGGATAGATTAAACAAAATGGCACATTTTATTTCTTTTAAAATAGTCCATGATCCTTGTCAAATTGAACATTTGTTCTTCAAGAAGGCGGTAAGAATTCATGCCTTACCTTTGAGTATTGTTATAGATAGGGACACAAAGTTCATGAGCCATTTTTGGAAAACCTTATGGAATAATCTAGGAACAAGTCTATCTTTTGGATCTACCTATGACCCTTAGATAGATGGTCAAACTAACATCTTAAATAGGAGTCTTGAAAACTTTCTCAGGTTCCTTACAAAGAAATATGAATGAGTTTTGGATAAGCTCATTAGACAAGTTTAATATGCATACAATGATACAATCAATAGGTCAAATGGTAAAATTTCATTTGTGATTGTTTATGGGCTACATTCTAGAGGGGTGTTTGAACTAAGGGAGCTGAAATATTGTGAAAAAGTTAGTGGGTATGGTAAGGAATTTTCTCACTCCATGATGCAATTTAATGAATTAGTAAGAAAAATCTTGACTAAAAATGCTAATAAACTGAAGCATAAATCATATGATAGTAAAATAGATGTGCAATTCCAAGTTGTAGATCTTGTGATGGTTCATCTACAAAAATAAAGGTTTTAGAAGGTAGCTCCTTGTAATGTTGAGATGAGAAGGTTGGGACCTTGCACAATACTGGCCAAGTATGGAAACAATGCATACGAGGTGAAGCTTTTTGAATATATTGGGTTATCACCAATTTTTGATGTTGTTGATCTGGTTAGATAGAAAGGCCCTACTCTATATATTGATCACATACTTAAGGGATTCACTCAAGACTTTAAAGACTTGCACTTAACTCACCCACCACCTAAGACAACTAAAAAGGTAGATTCAAGGGTTTACAAGAAAACTAAGACAAAGAATTATTGGGGAAACCTTATAAAGTGGCATGAGAAAGATGATGTAGAGGCTACCAAGATCAAGGAAGATGACTTCAAGAAGTTGGGCATCAACTCCATCTTACTCAATCCAAGGATGGATTGAACTTTTATATTGTGGGGAGTATCATGTAGAAGCACCTAGGATAACTCCTAGTAATAGTTATTCATTTTGGTTCTTGGCTTGTAGTGACCTTCGCCAAGTTAGCTAGGTGTATTATTGGATACAATTGTCCAATTGTGCATTTTCTTTGATGTCACACAAATATTACATCAGTCATCAGATAGTGTCTACCAAGCTTTGAAGGTCATCAAGGCAAAGGATAGTGTATACCGAGCTCAGAAGGTCAGCAAGGCAAAGGATAGTGTCTACCGAGCTTAGAAGGTTAGCTACACAAAGGACAGTGTTTACTGAGCTTTCAAGGTAATCAAAGAATTTTAGTTCTTACCAAGTTCACTTGGTAATCAAAGAAAATATGATAGAAACAATTCTTACCAAGTTCACTCAGTCATCAAAGGTAATTTGGGAGATTCAGTTCTTACTAAGTGAACTCGGTAGCCAAAGGATTTTAAGGATATTGTAATGTTAACCAAGTCAAGAAGGTTAACTCTGGAAATTCCTAGAAGCAGTATTTATTGAGCAGGGTTAGCTAGTAAAGGATTTCATTGTTTTATGAAATAACATTTATTTTTTTAAGAGTAATATCTCTAGCCGACTGATAAATGGATTATTGATAAATGTAACATGTAAATTGGCTGATTTGACAATCTGATTGGTATAAGTAAGAAGTCAAGTTGTGAATTCAAAGTAGTATGGTGTGGAGGTATGAGAAGTTAATGAGATATGAAGACTGATTATTGTGGAAGAAAATTTGAAGGATGATCATAGATCATTGAGGAGCAGAAGAGTCATATTTGATCAAGGAGGATCTAATGATGTTGAACAGAGACCTGTATCCAAAAAATTTAGTTGCATCTTGTTCAGGTCAATTCGTTGTTTCTTTCTATCCATTGTAGTAGTGATTTCAAATCTCTTAATAGAGTTGGTTTAACAGTCATTTTGTAAATCCTCTAACAAGATGACAGTTTAGTTGAATTGTTCTAAAGACCTCTAGGTAGGCCACTCCTAATAGGGTGATTAAATCCTCTAATAGGGTCACACCTAATAGTGTGTATTGTAACCTTTAACATGGTTGGCTCCTAATATGGCTCACTTCAAAAGAGTAAAAAATTGGTGACTAGTTACTTGGTGGTTTTTCCCATATTGGGTTTCCATGTTAAATTTGGTGTCTCTTGTGTTTACTTTATTTTCAGTTACATGCATGAATGCTTGAAAAGAAAATAATAGTTTAATTTATCAAGTTACAGCAGTTGTTTACCAAGTAAAAGTAGTAACTAGATCATTAAGACATCTAAGGGATATGTGGATTAATTATGTTAGTAACTAATTAATCCCCTCACCCCCCTCTCAGTTACTCTGTCTTTAATCCCAAAAATTGTAAGTAGAGCTTTTGGCGCTTATAGGAAAATATTTTAAGGATCTAAGCTAAAGATTAGGATGTCTTAAAAAAGGGAAATTCCAAGACTTAACAGGGATAAGTTCTCAGCATGGCAAGGATTGATGAGGCTTCATCTGGCTTCCATTGGTGATACAGGACTATAGTACCTTGATGAAAAATAAAAAGAACCTTCTAGTACATTATCTATCAATAATATTTCTGAAAAGAAGACTCACAATAACATGATGATAGATATAGTATCTGCTCTGAGTTATGAAGAATTTGATGACATCAAGGATTTCAAAACTACCTTTGAAATGTGGAACAAGCTGAAAGAAATCTATGGAGGAGATGATAATGTAAGAAGAGCCAAAGAAAAAAGTTTGAGAGGACAATTTGATAAAATGAGGATGAGAGAGGATGAAAACATTGCAAAGTATGTTGAAAGAGTTAAAGCATGTGTTAGTGCAATCAAAGCATCTAGAGAAGATATTAGTGAGGAGCCAGTTATAAGTAAAGTTCTTAGAACTCTACTTCCTATTTATGATATTAGAGCCTCTGTAATTCAAGAAAGGAGATGTGAGGCAAATCATAAAATAAATTTAAAGGCCATAGTTGGAAGATTGACTACATTTGAGCTAGACAACTATGACAACTATGTTCCAACTACCAAGAATGTTGAATCAGCATTTGAAGCCAAGCTTTCACTCAAAGAGAAAGGGAAAAAGATGAAGGAACCACAATTAGAAAGCAAGGAAGAATCATAACAAATTTCAGAAAGTGATCTTGAAGTAGTTGAAGCTCTACTAGCAAGAAAATATTCAAGAGGAAAAAGAAAATACAAAGGTAAAGTTCCTATAATCTATTTCTCTTGTGAAGAAATTGGACATATTGCTGCTAGGTGCCCAAATAATCAGAAAAAAGATGAGAAGAAAGGTGACAAGTACAATGGAAAGAAAGACTTGAAATCATTCAAGGATAAAGGTAAGAAAACATGTTTTATGGCAAAAGATTCTAGTGATTTTGATGAAGAAGAAGAAGATGAAATTGACTACATTGCTATAAAAGATGAATCTAATAATGATGAAGAAGTCGCACTAATTTCTCATATGAGCAAAAATGATACATGGATCATAAATAGTGGTTGTTCTCATCACATGACTGGTGATAAAACTAAGTTTGAATACTTTGAAGACTATGATGGTGGCAGTGTAAGATTTGGTAATAATGAACCTTGTTGTATAAAAGGAAAAGGAAGAATCTCACTAACCAAGGAACTTGTATGTGATAATGCATATTGGGTAGAAGGACTAAAGAATAATTTGTTGAGTGTGGAACAGCTACTCAATAATGGATTCAAAGTATAATTTATGCATGAAAAAGCAAGGTTGCTAGATGGTAGAGGAAAGTTGATTGGATCTGGCACTCAAACAAAAGGTAAATTATTTTATCTTGAACTTGGTGAATGTTCATGTTTTATTGCTCAAATTGAAGAAAGTTGGCTATGGCATAGGAGGTTGTGTCATGTGAACTTTGAAAAATTAATAAAGATCAATAAATTTAGGAAAGTAAGAGGTATTCCTAACATAAAGAAACCTGAGGTTGGTCTATGCAAGAATTATGAAATTGGTAAAATGGGAAAGACTAGTTTTAAAAGCAAGAACTATCAGACTGAAGAAATTCTAGAAATTTTGCATACTGACTTGTGTGGACCTATTGGCATTGAAAGTTATACTGGTGAAAAATTCTTCATTCTGTTTGTTGATGATTATTCAAGAATGATGACAGTCATGTACCTTAGAGAGAAATCCGAAGCATTTGAAAAGTTCAAATGGTATTTGGCCAGAGTAGAAAAGGAAATAGGAAAAACACTAAAATGCTTAAGGTCTGACAGAGGTGGTGAATTTATTTCACATGAGCTTAATAACTTTTGCATTGAAAGGGGAATCAAAAGATAGGTTTCAGCACCTAGAACTCCTGAACAAAATGGAATAGCAGAAAGAAGGAATAGATCTATAATGGATTCTGCAAGAACCTTAATGATTGAGAAAGGCATTGCTATCAAATATTGGAAGGAATCTATCAGCACTACAGTTCATACATTGAACTGAGTACAACTGGAAAAGGTCTCATTCAAAACACCCTATGAATTGTGGTATTGCTACAAACCCAATGTAAGTTATCTAAAGGTATTTGGAAGCAAATGTTACATTTTGAAAGAATCTAGAAAAGGTAAATTTGATGTAAAAAGTGATGAAGGAATATTTTTGGTATACTCTTGCAAAAGCAAAGCATATAGATGTTTGAACTTATCTACTCACAAAGTCATAGAAAGTGCACATGTGAAAGTTGATGAGTTTGTAGAAAGAACATAAGAAGAAAGCAAGAAGGAACCTGAAGACTACAGAAGATTTTTTTATATTAAACTTGATATAATACCAAGTATACCTATCAATCAAGAATCCTCAACTCCAAAGTCTTCATTAACTGAGTCACAAGAAGTTCAAACCGAGTCAACATCTACCGAGTTGCAAGAACCTGAGTTGCAAATAGAAACTACCGAGTTAGCATCTATCGAGCCTGAGCAACTAAAATCAAAATTAGAAGTTGAGATATAGAAGGATAAAAATGCAAGTCATTCAAAAGGAAAGGAGCCTGTATTAGCCAAGTATGTTAGAAAGCATCATGCACCAGATCCTATCATTGGTGATAAATCAAAAAGAACAATGACAAGAAGTAAGTTGAAAGGCACTTGTTTACTTGCTAATTTTGAACCTAGAAATTTCAAAGATGCACTAGAAAATGAAAGTTGGATTGAAGCTATGAATTAAGAGATAGAATAGATAGAGAAAAAAAAATCATGGACTCTTGTACCTAGACCCAAAGACAAGAATGTGATTGGAACAAAGTGGGTATTCAGAAACAAACTAAATGAAGATGGTAAGGTATCAAGGAACAAAGCTAGACTAGTATGCAAAGGATACTGTCAAGAAGAAGGTGTAGACTATGGAGAAACTTTTTCTCCTATTGCAAGATTGGAAGGTGTCAGAACCTTACTTGCATATGTTGCATACAAAGGATACAAAGTTTATTAGATGGATGTCAAGTTAGCATTTCTCAATGGCATATTGGAGGAAGAGGTTTACATTGAGCAACCTAAAGGTTTTGTTGATCCAGACAAGAAGGACATGGTCTGCAAATTGCATAAAGCATTGTATGGTCTGAAACAATCTCCTACAGCATGGTATGAAAGATTGCATAACTATCTTATTTAGATTGGTTTTCAAAGAACTAATGACAAGAATAGTTTATAAATAAAGGACCAGATAATAAGATTGTTTTGGCAGAAATATTTGTAGATGATACTTTGTTCACAGGAAATGATGATCTTTGCAAAGAATTTTCAGAACAAATGAACAAAGAATTTGTAATGTCAATGTTTGGTGAGATCAAATTCTTTGTTGGTCTTCAAATTCAACAGAATAAGAATGACATCTACATCACTCAATCTAAATATATCTAGGAGATACTGAAAAAGTTTAGTATGGAAGATTACAAACTAGTTGGGACTCCTATGTGTACTAGATCAAAACTCACCAAGGATGATGAATCAAAGGAAGTGGATCAAACATTGTATAGATCTATGATTGGAAAGTTGCAATATGTAGTGCACACAAGACCAGACATTTCCCTTGCAGTAGGGATTGTAGCAAGATTCTTAGCAAAACCAAAAGAAAATCACATGATGGTAATCAAAATGATCATGAGATACTTAAACGGAATTGAAGAATATAGATTATGGTATAAACTTGGAGGAAAATTGGATTTAATGGTGTTCACTGATGCAGATTGGGTAGGAAATATTGACGAAGAAAGAGCACAAGTGGAGGAGCTTTCTTCCTTGGAAAAAGGTTGGTTTCTTGGACAAGCAAAAAGTAGAATTGCACATCTCAATCCACAATAGAAGTTGAATATGTTGTAGCAGCAGTAAATTGCTCAAATATTGTTTAGTTTAAACAATTATTGAAAGGTATGAAGCAAGAAATCATAGAACCAATTATTACATTTTGTGATAACACAAGTGCAATTAACATATCCAAGAATCTAGTGATGCATTCAAAAACCAAACTTATTGCCATAAAGTATCACTTTGTTAGAGAATTGGTGCAAGAAAAGGAAATAAGATTGGAATATGTGCATAGAAAGGAACAAATTGCTGGTATATTTACAAAGCCTTTACCTAAGGATGCATTCTTGTATCTAAGAGGTAAGTTATGGGTCATTCCCCTATTTGAAGTTCACTAAAATACAATTTTAGTGATGCATCAACAAGAACAGAATTGAAAACCTATCAGTCGATGTAGCAAATCAATGAAGATATTGCATATGAATTAGTATATCAAGTACAATTTTATTCAGTTGTATTGAGTTGTCTTTGGCATGTGTTGTCAAAGAGGGAGAATATACTATCAAATCTTTTTGAAATTTGCAAATAATAAGAATTTGTGTAAGAGGGAGAGATTATTATGAAAGAGGGAGTTTTGTATTCTGACATTAAAAGACTTGTTTTCAAATTTCATTCTACGACATGTTGTGTTTCCATCAATGCCAAAGAGGGAGATTGTTGGATACAATTGTTCAAATATGTTTTGTCTTTGATGTCACACAAATGTCACAACAGTCATCATATAGTGTCTACTGAGCTGAAAAGGTCAGCAAGGCAAAGGATAGTGTCTATCGAGCTCAAAAGGTCAGCAAGGCAAAGGATAGTGTCTACCAAGCTTAGAAGGTCAGCAAGGCAAAGGATAGTGTCTATCAAGCTCAAAAGGTTAGCAAGGAAAATGATAGTGTCTACTGAGCTCAGAAGGTCAGCTAGACAAAGGACAGTGTTTACCGAGCTTTCAAGGTAATCAAAGAATTTTAGGTCTTACCGAGCTCACTCAGTAATTGAAGAAAACATGACAAAAATAGTTCTTACCAAGTTCACTCGGTCATCAAAGTTAATTTGGGAGATTTCGTTCTTACTAAGTCAACTTGGAAGCCAAAGGATTTTAAGGATATTGTAATGTTAACCAAGTCAAGAAGGTTAACTCTAGAAATTCTTAGAAGCAGTATTTACCGAGCAGGGTCAGCCAGTAAAGGATTTCATTGTCTTATGAAATAACATTTATTTGTTTAAGAGTAATATCTATAGCTGACTAATAAATGGATTATTGATAAATGTAACATGTAAATGGGCTGACTTGACAATCTGAATGGTATAAGTAAGAAGTCAAGTTGCAAATTCAAAGTAGTATGGTGTGGAGGTATGATAAGTTAATGTGATATGAAGACTGATTATTGTGGAAGCAAATTTGAAGTATGATTAGAGATCATTGAGGAGTAGCAGATTCATATTTGATCAAGGAGGATCTAATGGTGCTGAACAGAGACTTGTATCCAGCAAATTCAGTTGCATCTTGTTCAAGTCAATTCATTATTTCTTTCTAACCATTGTAGCAGTGATTTCAAATCTCTTAATAGAGTTGGTTTAACAACCATTTTGTAAATCCTCTAACAAGGTGATAGTTCAGTTGAATTGTTCTAAAGACCTCTAGCATGGCCACTCCTAACAGGGTGATTAAATCCTCTGACAGGGTCACACCTAATAGTGTGTATTGTAACCTTTAATAAGGTTGGTTCCTAACAGGGCTCACTTCAGAAGAGTGAAAAATTGGTGACTAGTTACTTGGTGGTTTTTCCCATATTGGGTTTCCATGTTAAATTTGGTGTCTCTTGTGTTTACTTTATTTTCAGTTACATGCATGAATGCTTGAAAATAAAATAATAGTTTAATTTACCGAGTAAAAGTAGTAACTAGATCATTAAGACATCTAAGGGATTTGTGGACTAATTTTGTTAGTAACTAATTCACCCCCCAGCCCTCTCCTCCTCTTAGTTACTCTATCTTTAATCCCAATAGTGTATTTGGACCTTAGAAGGTCATGTGAGATTGCTTCTAGATGCATTTGACTAACTTGAATACATCCTATTTATTTTCTTGCTTTGTGTTTAAAGTTTTTATTTAGTAAGATTAGGGTTATGGGTCTTATTCCCTAGAAGGTGAAGGAAATTTTTGGTTTGAGCTTAATTTGGGCCTCTATGGTATTTTTACATCTCCTTGAATAGGTTGGAGGTCATACATTATCATTTGATGCAAAGTTGCAAAACATGTCAAAAAGTTGTCAATTGTTGCAAAAGTTGTCAATTAGGAAGAATTGGTCCAAATAATTGTGAATTGATGCTATGAAAGATAAATCATTCTTAGAAATCCTTAAGAGACAACAATAGGCCTAGTTGGGAGTTTCCAAGTGTTAGATTTGAAACTTGCTAGAAGTTAATAAAAGTTGTCAACAATTTTTAAAAGTTTTTGGAAAAGATTTTGCAAAAAGTTGCATAATGGAAGATTGGAGTTTCTAGTTATGGGAACTATGTGAAACCTTTGAGAAATCATATAAAACCATAAAGGATACCAATTCCAAGGGTTGGAATTTTTAATTAGTGAATTTTGAAAAGATAAAGCTATGAACTATTATCCAATTTTGATAGTTTTTATGATTTTGGTTTTCTCGAGTAGTTGAATGGATTGAAAGAGTATTTTTTGTATTAGATCTTGGTATTTTATGTTATTATAATACAATTTTATTTAGGGTGCAAGATTTAAGGAGTTCATTTTCCTTTAGTTTGAAAATCACTTATAAATAGACATTTTGTTGGTTTTATTTTGCCAATTTTGTGAAAAATGACTCCCCCATGAAACCTCACCATGGAATCATCATGGTTTTTAGGGAAATAAAATTGGAGGACTTTTAAAGTGTACATAGAAAAGGAGAGGCCTGATAAAATTGGTTTTCCATTTTTCAAGTGATGTCGTAGGTGAGCTTTCAATTTATGGCTAGGTGATCACAATGTTCCCAAGAGGGTTTTGAGACATTGAATTTATTAGAAACTTAAATCTAAGTGTTGAAGAAGGAGAAGGGATACATATGAGGAAGTGATATGTGGAAGGATAAGTTTTCAAGAAAAAATTTGTTAGGGATTTCGTTTGACCCTAGTAGATGTTGATGTGAATTGCTTGAAACCCTCATTTTTAGGCCTAAAAGTAGAAAACAAGATGCACGGCTAGGTTAAGGACACATGACCCATAAAATATTGAAGTATATCTAAGAGATTGTTCACATCAATAGTTATTTTTGTACCTTGTTAAGGGAAACTTTAAGTTAAAGTCCAAAAATTATGTTTGGAGGCCTAATTCAACTAGGTCTAATTAGGACTATTTTGCCATGTTTGAAGGAATCAATAAGGAAACCTATGGATTTTGAGTCCAAAAAAGCTAAATTTGAACCCCTCACAACATGATTGAAGAAAGAAATGGTTAATTTTGATGAAATTGAGAGTTTGAAGGACAAGGGAAGATGTTTCTAGGAAGGGAGTAAGTTGTAGAAAAATATTGATGTGACTAGATAGGGAAGCTTAAAGGACAAGATAGAATTTCTTTTGAGGATAGGGAGAGAAAAGGGAAACCTTGGTAGGCTAGAAGAGAAGCCTAAGAAACTCCTTGGTGGAGAAAGCACTATAAGTATTCCAATTTACATTAGATCTAATAGAGGAGGTCAATTTATATTTAAGGAAATCAACATATTCAACAATGATAGAGGAATCAAGTGACAAATATTAGCAATAATGTGTTAATCTCAAATTGATTTTTAAATATGATAGAAAATACACTTAATTCATTTACTAGAAAGAACATAGTTCATGTTGAACACGTAATGTATGCTGAGCATAAGTTGTCAGAATTGTATGCCTAGCAAGATATACAATATGTGTCTAGTAAATAGTAAGTGTCAAGTCACTCAAGTGCCAAGAAGATAGTTGATGCCAAGTGATTCAGATGTCAAGTGATCAATGGATGTTGAGTCATTTACAGGAAAACTTAAAATATTAAAGATAGAATGGATGCCAAACATCAAAGACTTCAAGTGCTGAGTAAAACAGTTTTGGACATAGTTGTTTGTAATGGAACAAACTTCTATGTAAACCTTTGTAGCCTACATAAGGCTTGTTTTATGATTCTAAATGATAAGAAATAATCTATATTGAGGATACCTATGCAATATATGCAACCAATCATTTAAAAGGATGGATTAAGTGGCAAAATAGATGAATCACAATGGTTGATTCATACCAAATCCTAAGTCACCTAGGTTTTCATAAGGAAGGAAAACCCTAAAACAATGTATATGCAAAGATAGAAGTTTGCATAAACAAATAGAGAATTCATGGTGGATCAGGTGTTGTGAATTAAGTTATGAATTGCAAAATAAGTTAGAGGAGAACATAGGAAAGAAGTTAGAGGGTAGAAATGATACATCTGAATAGAGAGTATCAATGATATATGTAAAGAGGTGATTTTTTATCTAGAAATAGAGTACTAATTGTGGGATCATTTGCTAAGACATTCTAACAGGTGAATCAATTAATCTCTTAACAAAGTAGTCCTAACAGGTTATTGAAAATCCTTTAACAAGGTGCTTACTTTATTTTAAATTTAAGTCATTTAATCAAACATACTTCTAATAGGGTGTTTAAATCCTTTAATAGGGTAAGATCTAACAATCTTGTAAGCCTTTAACAAGGTATACCTTTCATAGGCTAGACTATAGTTTATGATAAAAAATTGTAACCTTCATTGGATGCACTTTATAAATATAGTAGTAAAAATTTGTAGGTGTCATCCCCACCTTAGTCTACCTTCTCATTTGAGAGTTTCTGGGTAACCAAATTATATCTTGTGTCATATATGTGTTGAATGTTTATTTGATTTCATGCTATGAATGAACATGCTTAGTTTGGTATTTCTATTTACATTCAAATTGTGAGAAGGATGTGTGCTGAATGATTTTATGGTTAAATTTTTGAATGAATGATTCACCCCTTGCCCTCTCAAAGTTTACTTTTCCTATTGTATTTCCAACAATAGGTATCAGATCATTTCTCTTTGGAAAGGAAATCTGTGCCGCTATGAGGAGAGATTTTGAAGATGGAAATCTACAAGTTGGGAAAGACTATGGAGAATTAGAAGATTGAAATCTAGCTTTTTGTATATTAGTTAAATGAAGAAAGAGATGAATTGAAGCACTCATTAAAGAGAAGCAAAGAGATATCTATTATGAAAAATGATACACATTACCAAGAGGAAGACACCACTGAATTGTTTTCAAATGGAAACTCAGGTGAATTTGATGCAGCAATTGTAGATTTGATGGATAATAATGGTGCCCTACTTGAAGAGGTCAAAAGACTTAAGATTTAACAAGAAGTTTAATCAATATTTCTATGTGAGGTGACCTAGTAGAAAAAGAAAGTTGAGGATGACAAAGTTGGGATTGAAGATGAAAAAAGGATACTCATCAATAGACTAGAAGAGAAGACATCAGAGGTAAAAAGGATTTCTCACATACAACTAGAAATAATGAATCAAATGATGATTACCAATCATGAATTGAATAGAAATAATATTGAGATCACAAACTTGGAATTACAGAATGAACAATTGATAAATGATCTAAAGAGAGAAAAAGAATTTGCTGAAAGTTTCAATAAACCTAGTGAAGCCATCAAGTATTTTGAGAAAATTATGACATCTCCTAGATCTAATGATCATACTACTTGATTAGGATACACTAGTACTAAAGAAGGAGAATAATCTAAAAGTGGAGAAGAAAGAAACAAAAAAGGTAAGGACTACACACCTAATTGTCATAATTATGGAAAAGTAGGTCATACAAAAAATGTTTGTAGTAGCAATAATGCAAATTAGAACCCTGAGAAGAAATTCATGGGTAATGTTCATAAGTGAAACAATCAAGGACATCAGACACATGAATACAAGAACAAGACTACAAAAATACAAAGCTTTAAAGGTTATTGCTACAACTATAACAAGTATGGACATAAATCATATGAGTGCAAATCTAAGCCTAACTAGTCATCAAACAAGCAAGCTAAGGTAAACCATACTGACACATCCTATAATTGGGATTAAAATACAAGGTTTACTTGTCACTATTGTCAAGAGAATGGACACATTTCTAAGAATTGCATTAGAACACATTTCAAAAGTAAATATAGTATATGGTTGAGTCAAACTACATTTTTTAGCTATTTGAAGACTAGTAACATCAACAAAAATTGGCCAACATGTTAGGACTAACCCCAGATAGAAATAATAGTTACATGCAAATATAACCAATACCAAAAAATAATAGATTACACATAAGAGAACACAAGACACCAAGATTTAATGTAGTTCACTCAATCCTTCGGCTACGTCCACCAACAACAAGTCAAATATTATTATTATCTAGTCATTACAAGCTGATTACAATTTGTAATCCCTTACAACTCAATACCACTACAAAACCAATTTCACATCACACACTATGAAAATCCCTAACCCTAAGCCTTTTATACCTTGCCTAGGGCATTGCCCCTTGACCCCACCCTGTACTGCGATAGGGAGTGCACCTAGGGTGCTACCCTAGGACCCCATAGGGGCACTGCCACCAAACCCCCATAGAAATAATATGGAGAGAAAATTGTACCAAATAAACCTCTAAGTCTAATTAGTCTCCACATCACAACACAAAAAGGTCAAAAGAACCTAGTAGTGAATTCAATAAAGACAAAGTCAAGGTTGAAATTGAAGAAGTGAAAGTGTAGATGAACAAGACATGGAAGAAAATGGAAGATTGTAACACATCAAGTTTAGATGTGATCATCTTATCTAGTGGATCAAGTGATGAAACCACCCCCAACTAGGAAATCAAGAAGTATGCGTCGACCTAATATTTCAAAGTTTAGTTATACATTAATTCCAAGGATTTAGTTCTGAAAAGATCATATATTTATAAAGTAAGATGCAAAGTATTGGTTAGAACCTACAAGAAATCTATAGGTTTCACTATTGCTGCCAAATGAAAATTTAGTTGATGCCAAGCTATCCAAGGTGATAGTGTTGGCCTAGCTCGCTATGCTTGTCAAGTGCAGTAGAAATTACATGGAAGTTGAGTGAGTTAAAATTACTCTTGGAGCCAAGCTTATAGTTATGTAAGCACTAAGCATTGATTGCAAAGTTTCAAGGCTTATATGGTCTCTTTTTGACTCATTTACATTTATTCAAGATTGAAGAGAGCACAAAGAGCATAAGAAAAATTGGAGAAACCAATTCAAGTGTGTGCAAATTGGATTCAACTATTATTCATCACCAAAAGTTTGATTTTTCAAGGTATTTATCATGTGTCGAGCTATGTTATTTGAATTTATGCAAACCATAGATAGTTGTAATGGGAAGATTTTTTTCTTTTAAATGTACATTTCAATAGTAATAAGATTATACAACCACTTTTTTGGGAAATTCTTGATATTTCATACAAAGGAGACCCATCTTGTGTGTTATCTATGATAGCACAACAAGTTTTAATGATACAAGATGTAAGGTGTTGCTATACTTGTAAGATAGGGAGTATAGAAGACATGGAAATTATAGACTTGTATGGAAATTGTGGGAAAATAGAGTGTTGAAAGAGGAAAACAAAATTGTAGCGAGAAAAGGGTTAACTCATGCCCTAGATTTTCCTAATGTATTCAAGATAGAATGCATTAAGATAGTTCTTAGCAGAATACATGACAAAATTATATGGTTAAAATATTGTCCTATCAACATCACAAAGAGGATTATTCAAAGAGTAATAGGGTATCCTACCATAGATAGATCAAATACTATAAGGAGTGATGCAAAAGAGGCAATTGAGAAGAATACAAGGGTAGCATGGAACAACAAAGGAATGACCATACATAGAATCATTGATCCCCTAATTTATTTAATAGTAAGAGAAATTGCACATAAGTTCTTTCAATCTAGTAGATTGAATAGTGTACCATGTATATATGTGGATTTAGGCTATAGGATAGTAAAGAAGTGTTGGAAATATATATGATAGGCTAAGTTATTGAGAGGGGAGGGATGAATTAGAAACCAATAAAACTTTATCTTTATTTACCAATTAATCCTTCATGTGTAGTCTGATATAATTTCATGCATACAAAATTGAACGCATTAGAACATTCATAACACTTTGACACACAATATGGTGACTCAGAAACCTTCCATATAGAAAGTAAAATTGTGGTGGGGATGATACCCACAAGCTTTAGTACTATAGTATAAAGTTATCTTGTTAAGGTTTACAATGATCACTTCTAATGATCTACCTTGTTAGGAGCAATAAGGACTGCTAGGTTCACCTTGTAAAAGGATTTACAATCATACAATGAATTATGCACTTAGTAAAGAGATTTATAAAAGACTATTAAGTCTACCTTGTGAAAGGGTTTAATAGATCCACCCATTAGGATGAAACAGTGGATGATATTTAATTTTCAACTTAGTTTCATGAATGAGATACCTTGAGTATAATGATCATCTTATTATGATAGATAAATCTTTGATGCTCCTTATATTGTTGTAGCCTTTTTACTTAGCACTTCTTCTCTTTTTTACTTGTTTCATATATACATACTTATTTGGATGTGATATAATACATTACATATATACAATCCAATTTACAATTCATAAAAATTGGCTACAATACAAGTTTACACAAAATACACAAAGTCAGCCCAAATGTAGGAACTCATGTTCTGTAGACTAACTTGGTGAGGTTTAGATACTCAACATCCACTATCAATGCTCAACATCATCATGCACTTGGTAGATGTAGAAGCTTGGCCCATACTAATCACTTCCAAGTAATTTAAACTTAGTGTGCACTAGTGACTTGATGAATACTATGAAACTTAGCATATAACTTGAATCACTAGATTCACACTACATACTTTCATCGATGCTATTACTGTGGGCTTGGTATAAATTGAATCACTTGGTTGACACTATGTGGCTTGGTCAATGTTGGATTCACATAAGTGAAACTATGAACTCGGTAACCACTAAAGAACTTAGTTTGGACTAAGAAACTTGGTGAACACTAAGAAGATTATTTTATGTTGATAATAACTGACCTAGTAGAAACTACTCAGTGCAAACTAAATACTATTCTTAATACTTAGTAGCAACTATAGGACTCAGTAGAGACTGAATTACTTGGTTAACACTGTTAACTATACAATAAGCTTAGTATTTGTTAGCTATTGATTAAGTGTATGTGTCACTAATAAAAAAACTTGATTGATATGTCAACAATCTCCCCCTTTGGCATTAGTGACAAACACACTTATCAATGAAATCTAGATTCTAAAAAATTTCAAGCAAACTTAAGTCTTTATCCTGTGTCTTTAACCTGGTACCATACTCTATTTTTGAGATTTTTAAAAACTGCTTGTGTAAGAGATATTTCTCTGAATATTTGTACAATTATATAATATAATGAAGCTCCCCATACATATATATTCAATATACTTTATAGTATATATATCTTCTCACATATTTTCCCCCTTTAAATATTACATCTTATATTACATCTTCTCCCCTTTTATAATATGTTATACACATCTTCTCCCCCTTTTTGACATAAATGCCAAAGGTGTATTCTACACAGTAATGCCAAAATGTGACAAGAATTCAAAATGTAATTTTAGAGTTAGTGCCATTGACTTGTTCCAATTTTCTTGCAACACCTTGCTTGTGTGTTATGCAATTTGAACTTCTACTTATAGTTCTATCATGTGATCACCAATACAGAAGTTGTTATCATGGATAATAGTTTTAGCATGTGCAATATGTTTCTACAATGAATCCATGTTAGGGATAATCATGCCTTGTATATCTACAAGTTTATACCTTATATTGGCTTCTTCTCTTAGCAATTATGCCTACATATCAGTTAGAAATATGACCTTTGTATAGTGAACAAAACTATAGCTCGGGTTAGGTGACAACTATTGTGCACTTTCCTTTAGAGCTTTATCAATCTTGGAAAGTTTATCCTTGATTTCCTTGGTGAAAATAGATGTGTCATAGAGTTTACCAAATAGAGAAGTTACATTGTTGCAAGAGGTCTCCAATGATCCTAGAATAGTAGACAAGTCTACTTGGTGTATTGCAATATTTTGTTCTACTAGCTCCAAAACTTTATTCTAAAATTTCTTCTCTACTCTCTGCAACAATTTCTCTTGTCCATTCAAATCTTCATTGAATTTCTAGACTAGATAACTAATCCAAAATTGGTTGAGAAGTTCCAACCTCATTGTTGAGTGCTTTTGCAAGAATGTTCTTTGCATATTTAAGCACTTGAATTTCTCTATTTCTTTGTTCTCTAAGCCTCTACTGCTTAGATTTTGTTCTGTAGTATCTCCCCTACTATATGCATTTGATCAAGATTTAGATTGGAAATATCTCTATTTAGGATAACTATATCCTCATCAAGATCAATGTTTTCTTCCTTTTCTTTTCCTTCGCTAAAAACTTTTTTACTCAATTGAGACTTGGTCTCAATTGTCTTTGTACTTATTATTTGCATGCTTAGAATAGAAAAAATGGTAGAAATAGTAGGACTAGGAATAAATGTAGATATAACACTTATTGAGGAAATTATTTGATGCTCAGTAACCAAAACTGATGAAGGACGAAGAGTTGATTGCTTAGCAGATGAAGTGCTTGTCACTTTTGTCAATGAAGTACTAAGCTGAACAAGTGCAAAGATTGGTTGAGTGTTTGAACTTGTAATGTTTGTCACAACCAACTTGGCAGTACTTTTCTTTGAGCTTGATGTCTTTAATGTTTCAATCAAAGAATTATGAAGTGATGCTATCACCACTGCTACAATCTTCTCAAGCTCAATCTCCTTAATGTTCTAAATTTTAGGGAGATTCTCCTTAGTAGATTCTTGTTCTTGTTCCTCATCATCTATGTTGTCATAATTTGATTCTTCTTAATCATCAATTTCCTCTTCCTTGTCATCTTCCCCATTATCCTTGTCACTGATATTAACAAAAAAATCACTCTACTTATGAAAATTAAAGATGTTCTTCCATGTGTTGGTGGCATTCCTTACCACATGTTCAATGTCACTGATCAATATTAGACAAGTGTTAAATCTCAAAGTAAGCTTCTCTTCATTCTTTTTGATGGAATCTTTGACTTTTTATCACTTAGACTTAGCATGAGTTGCCTCAAAGTCTAATCATAAATATCTTCTGCAATCTTATTTGCATGCTCCCATCTTGGCTTAATTTTCTCCATTAATTCATTGGGAATTCGCTATGCAAGTTGGTTTGGAGAGTATTTCCATTTTCCTAGATTTGACATGATCATGTCTTCAACTTGTTGCTTCTCCTTTACATTTTTTTATTTCATATCTCAATGATCTAAAGTTTTTTATGCCAGCACCAGAATCAATTTCCTTCAATCTTTCTTGAAATGTGGGTGGAGGCCATTTGAAAATCACATCCTCTACTTCTTCACCCAGCTTCAGTTTCTTTTTGGATGTTCTACTTGTAAACACTATAGTAGATGTCTTTGTAGTTTTGGTTATAATAATCTTACCTTTCTTCCTTAGTGGCTCTTCTTCTATGTCATCTCCTCTACCTTTTATCAATAGGAGAGTAGATCTTGTTTGTTTCAATTTTGCAATCTTCTTTTTACCTTTTTTGACCGCCTAAGGGATTTTTATCTCTAATTCAATTGTTGTTTTGGATTCATCATATGTCCCAAAATATGTAGCCATTGGATCAATAGGTTCATTTAAAAATTCTTTAATAATATCCTTAGTTTCATCAATATTAACCTCATAACCTAGAGGTTTGACCCATACATTTCTTAGTTTGACTGCATGTATATACACTTTATCACAATCGACCATAAAATAAATATCATCTTTGTAGTCTTCTACAAGTTTCCTAGGTATCCAAAATCTATTGTTCATCTTACCCTTAAATGCATCAAAATAGTTGTCCATGATACTAGCATAGATTTCTCCCATTTTTGCTATATACTCATTGATTTGATAAAGAATAGGGTCATCTTTCCTCCATACAACTATACCTTTTGATGGGAAAAACTTTTGCACGAAGAAAAATAAACAAGTTAAGAGTGAAGTAAACTTACAAGGGTTATTCTTTTAAGTTCTAACACTTTCCATATTTTTGTTGAACTGATTCAACATCAACTCGACAAGGTCAAATGACATGTTCTTAACCACTTTGAATGTGAGATCCACTGCTTCACAAGATACACTGTTGAGTCTACTAGATTTGTATATGTTATGTACAATTATATTTATTCCAAATTTCATCTCTATATTAGTAATGCAACTGATCTTTATACTCCTTCCATCCCATTTGGCAAGGGTATTCTTCTCTAGTTCCACTTGACTTAGGGTTTGGTTGTTTTCACCTTGGCCAATATTGGAAGCCCTATGATTCAATGAATCATTTTCTTCATTATGGGAATAAGTTTTTCCAACCATAACTTCCTCTTATGCACATGAATAAGGATAAATCTTATCCATTTTATCTTACAATCTTGTGGCATGTGTGGGAGTCAAACCCTTCACTTCTAAGTGTTAATGCTTCAATTTTTTCACACCATTCACACACAACTTCTCCAATAACTTAAATATTTCAATGGTTCCTATGTCTTGCATAGAACATCAAAAATTTGAATGAATATCATTTATTAGAAGTACCTTTGGTGGAATCTAAGGTTGTGCTCTAGTGGGATCAAGAGTTTTACGACAGCTGGACTGAGGTTGAAATCAGGTGCCTTCTGTTCAATGCCTTGAACTAACACCTCTGACCCTTCCTTTGTCTTTCTACTAGAGGATTAAATCACTTAGTGTGGTTTGATAAAATATAGAAATCTTCAATAGTAAATTGCATAGATCAATCAGATGTACTGAATTCATTCTGCACAAATAGCTCTTGAAAATTCACAATGACAAATGAATTTTATTTTGCCCTTTTTATCAAATTTCACCTTTCAATCACCATAAATTCCTAGTAAAATCATTTTCTCAGTGATAGAATATCTTCCACTCAACTTGCATTGATTTCTCGATAGAGTCATCCATGACTTAGTGTCAACACAATAATTTTAGTAACTCCCAACCTTGTGTGGCATGATCTTGCAAACTAACCTAGCTCAGTAATGACCAGCATTTTCTTCGATACTCAATGACTCCTTTTCATCTTGAATATTGATATGGATCTATCCTTTCTCTTAACTAGAACTAATGTAAGATGTCTACTTTAGAATCCTAGTTCTAGTTCTCCTTGTGGGAGATCAAGCAGAAATGCTTGAGTCACCCCATTCTTGAGTGACATGTTCTTCATTGCTCAGTCTTGCATTCTCAAAAGATTTTTGAATCCATTGTTGTCTAATCTACTTTCTAATGTTATCAACCTTGGCTTTCTTCTCATCTTTTATTCTTCCATTATTCATACAACTATTGGCAAGATGACCAAGTTCTATACAAATAAAACATCTCCTAGTAGTGTCTCTTGTCCTCATGTGATGTTTTACACAATTCATTCTAGTGTGTCCAATTTCTCCACAATAGTGACATCTGCACAAAGTGTTGTAGTCCCAACGAAATATAGCTTTTACAATTTGTTCTACAAGATTCAATGTCTTATTTTTTCATTTAGAGGATTTATTCCCATGCTTCTTTCATTTGTGACATTTGCCTTCAAATTTAGGTTTCTCAATTGTAGCATTTTCCATTAAACTTAGCTTTTTTCATTGCTCCATCATTTGTTTAATGTATGACCTAACTTACCATAGTGACTACAAGTAGGTCTTTGATTCTTTTGAGGTCCTTTCTTAGATGACTCACCTTCTTCTGTATATCCAATTCCTATTTTTCCTTTTTGTCTATATTGGATTTGCTCATTCAATTAATTCATATCTGCTTGAGATTTTATCATTTTCCAATTGGTTTTCTTTTCAATGTTTACATTTTTCTACAATATTTTATTCTATAATCTTAGATTTATGATTTCATCATTTGCATTGGTGAGTTGATCAATGAAGTCTGTCCATTGAAGGGATAGATGTTGAGTTTCATTGTTCTTTCCTTCTATCTCTTCTTTTATCTTATTTTTCTCTTCCATGACTTCACACGATCTTACTGACTAAATTTCTTGTTCCTTTTAGTTTTTTAATTTCTTCTTGAAGGTTACCATTATTCTCTAATAGTTCTTTGATTGCTTCATTGGATTCATTTGAATTGCTTGCTAAATGAATGTCTTCAATTCTTTCTTCAATGTAGAGTTTGACATTCAACTGAATTGCAAGATCTTTTCTTCTTTTCAAGGATTGAGAGAGTTTCTCCTTTTCTTTCTTGAGTTTCTCAATAGCTAATTCCAAGTCTATTTTTTCATTGCTAATAGCCTTATCAAGTCTAAATGCCTCCATTGCCTCTTATCTTTTCTCAAGCTATTAAACTTCTTTCCTGAGAACCATAAATATCTGATACCAATTGTTGTAAATATATATGATAGGTTAAGTTATTTCAAGGGAGGGATGGATTAGTAACCAATAAAACTTTATCTTTATTCATAAATTAATCCTTCATGTGTAGTCTAATCTAATTTCATGCATAAAAAAAATGAAAGCATTAAAACATTCATAACACTTTGACACACAATATGGTGACCTAGAAACCTTCCAAATAGAAAATAGAACTTGCGTGGGGATGATACCCTCAAGCTTTAGTACTATTGTATAAAGTTGTCTTGTTAAGGCTTACAATGATCACTTATTTTGATCAACCCTATTAGAGTAATAAGGACTACTAGGTCCACCTTGTAAAAGGATTTACAAAGATACAATGAAGTATGTACTTAGTAAAGAGATTAACATAAGACTGTTAAGTCTACCTTGTGCAAAGATTTAACTAATCCACTTGTTAGGATGAAATAGTGTTTGATCTCTTATCTGTAACTTAGTTTTTTGAATAAGATATCTTGAGTGTAATGATCAACTTACTATGATAGAAAAATCTTTGTTACTCTTTATACTACTATAGCCTTTTTACTTTGCACTTCTACTCCTTTTTTCTTGTTTCATACATGCATACTTATTTGGATGTAATACAATACATTACATATATACCAATCCAATTTATAATTCATTAAAGTTGGCTATAGTATAAGTTTACACAAAATACACAAATTTGGCCCAACTTTAGGAACTGAGGTTCTAAAGACTAAATTAGTGAGGTTCTAATACACATCATCTACTATCAATGCTTGACATTGTCATGCACTTGATAGACATAGAAGCTTGGTCCATACTAATCACTTTCAAGTATTCTAAACTCAGTCTAAACTGGTGATTTATTGAATACTAAAAAACTTGGCATATAAACTAAATCACTTGATTCATACTACATAGCACGATCAATTTTATTACTATGAGCTTAATATAAATTGAATCACTTGGTTGATACTATGTGGATCAATCAATGTCAAATTCACATCACTGAAACTACAAACTCAATAACCCCTAAAGAACTTAGTTTGCATTGAGAAACTTAGTAAACACTAAGAAGCCTAGTTTACATTGATAGTCACCAACCTGGTAAAAACTACTTGGCACAAATTGAATACTATTCCTGATAGTCGATAGCAACTATAGGACTCGATAGAGCCTAGATTACTTGGTTAACACTGTTAACTATACAATAATCTAGGTATCTATTAGCTATCTAATTAAGTGAGTGTGTCACTAATAAAAAAACTTGACTAATATCTTAACAAGAAGGACCATTTTTATGACCTTTCTGAGTTACAACTCCAATAGTTATTAGAAAAATTGGGAACCATAAGAAAGACAAAAAGTGTAGAATGCAAATTTGGTTCAATACTTGTGTGTATAATTTTCTATGTGTAGAACACTTTTCCATCATTTGGAAAAGTTGCTTGGAAGACCAACAGGTCTATTGTAGTACAGATTGGAGAATACATAGAGCAACTTGGAGGTAATTGTGATATTATAATGAAAATTTATTTTGATGACTTTATGAAGTCAATGAAACAAAGACTAAGGATACTAGTGTCACTAGTAGAGAGACATTATAATGATGTTTTTTTTCTCATTGATGTTGATTTCACTTATGTTCAAGTTGTTGTTCCAAGAGTTAGATGGCTTAGACAATTTCCTTATGAAATTAATGTGGATGAGGCATCTACAACCATCACTTCTTTACTATCAAAGGAAGTAGATATGAAGGTGACTGCATTTGGAAACTATGATGTAGCCAATGCTAAAATTACAATGGACTTGAAGACAAATTTTGTGATGAGGAAGGAGAGAAAAATTGTGAAAAAGATCAAGGAAATAATTGATGAAGAGGTAGAAGTAGATGAAGAAGAAGATGATAATGAAGATGATGAAGGAGATACACATGCCCAAGCACTACTTGCTCTCACATAGGATCAAGGTGAGGACCAAGGAGAACAAGAAGAAAAAATTGATGAATGTGTTGAGGGAGAAGAAGCTAATGAAATACCTATTGCTACATAAAAGAAGCCAACAAAAAGAAAACCCAAGAAAGTTGTGAAACCTTCACAACAAAAGCCTAAATTTCCTATCATCAAGGCTAGCACAAGAGCTACTAGTAAGAAAACTCAAGAAGTTGAGAAGCAGAAAGGCAAGAGAGCTAGTACAACCACCAAGGAAGATGAACTTGAGTAGAGGAAAAGGAGGAAGTATATAGCTCTAGCTAATAAAATGAGGAGAGGGCCAAGTCAAATAAAAATAGCCAATTCAAAGTTGTAAGCCACATTCCCTCTTCTAATTTAGATAACTTGCGTGATAATATAAAAAAAAATGCTAATTTAATAGGGTTCACACATGGTTAGTTGGATAAACTCAGGAAGGCATAAATGAATAAAGTAGAAGAATCTATGTATGCCCTGGTGGAAACTTTTAACACCACTCCAATTGAGATTGCCAACTCTTTATCCAAAAGTCTATATGATAGAGTTGAGAAAATGTGGCAATATAGTCTCACAACTTAAAGGAATATCAAAGAGACTACTATAGCAAGAGTGATGCAAGACTTGGACAAGTCTATAATGAATAAGGCCATTAATAATCATAAGGTAAAATTTACTCCAAAATATAGAGCCTTTAACATTTTATCGAATAATATTGAAGATGTTTTCCAAAAGACCACCCAACCATGGAAAGTGATATATGGGTTGAGAACAGATGAGTCAAAAAAATAGACACCTATGGAAGTAAGTGAAGAAAAGGTTGAACATGGTGAAATAGATATCATAAGAAAGGAGAATATAGGACTGAAGGTTTAGTCTTGACTATGAAACTAGAATAAAAAAATAGCAATTTAGACACTAGTTATCCTACTAGATACTATTACTCCTATTCCTAGTTAAGCACTTCATAGGATGAGTGTAGAAGCTACACCATTGCACTCATCAAGGGCTAGCCCTAGTAAATCTAAGGCTAATGAAGTGATTAAACTAGAAAAGTTTGATCTTACATCAATCACCATAGAGAAAATGAGCACATTACATGATGCATAGCTAGAAAGCAACACCAAGAACTACATAGAAGGGAGAATAGGTAGAAATAAGCACTACATGACATCAAGGACATATTTCTTGATGCATTCATCCTACCTTCACCTAATGCAAAAAAGTCAATTATTGAGTAGTTGGAAAACATTATGAAGATAAATGATGAAGACTTGGACACAAATGTAAAATTACTAGAATGGTCTAAGAAGAAATTTCAATCCAAGGTAAATGAAAAGCTATCTAGTGCCATTGTACTATATCAGGTTGAGTTATAACCAAAAATTATAGTGTGAAGAAGATGTTGGAGAATATTTTATTTGTTTACACCAATTTGTATGATGTAACTCTATTCACACAATAAGTGAAGAGATACATTGACTACCTAGAGGGAGATTTGAAGTTAATTGGTAAAATCCAACAACAATATCCTGGTAAATGTTTGTCTCATTTTATAAATTTTCTATTAGTAGAAGATCAATTAGTAGCATTACAACATCAAGATGCCAACATTCACGCTACATTGATCAACATCTAGTCCATATTGACTCCACACATGGAGGTGTTGCACAAGGAACTAGCCTTTGTAGAAACATTGATGAAGAAATATTCCAATCTTTCTACTCATGAAGGCCTAGTTAACATTGATATTGAGTTAGATATTCAAATCAAATCTCTAGAGGTAGTATGTGACAAAAAGGATGCAACACTAAATATTATAATGAAAGTCCATAAATCATTCCTTGACAAACATACTATTCATATACCACCCATGACATAAGTGTCAAAAAGGTGGAAAATAAATTTTGAAAAAGACAAAAAGGGGAGAACGAATAAGTTTTGAGTGAAACAAAACTAAGGGGGAATTATTACATAAACAACAAATTATATTTACTCAGCAGAGTATCCAAATTTAGGAAAGAACAATCAACTTAGGGGGAGTTATAAAACTTTGGGCTATGATTGATAAGTCAAAAGTTTTACAAAATTTAGAAGTTTTGAAATTTTGTATCTAAGATGAGTACTAAATAGAGATTATTTGAGTTATTCTCATAAATTAAGGTTATTTATGCACGACCAAGTATTTTTCCAATCATGTTAAAGGGAGAGATTGTTAATCTTAGATTGGTTTTGACATATGAGTGGCAATACACTTAAGTCATTTACTACATAAAACATAGTTCATGCTAAACAAGTAATGTATGCCTAGCATAAGTTGTCAGATAGTTTACACTGAGCGAGATATACAATATGTGCTGAGTAAATGATAATCTAACTCACTCAAGTACTAGGCATATAGTTTATACTGAGTGATTAAAATTTTGAGTGATCAATGGATGCCAAGTCATTCAGAGGCTAAGTTACAACATTAAAAATACAATGCATGTCAAGCATCAGATACTTGAAGTTCTGAGAAAAATACATTTGGACATAGTTGTTTGTAATGGAGAAAACTTCCATGTAAATCATTTTTGAACCAACTTAAGGATTATTTTGCAATTCAAGATGATAAGAATGAATCTATATTGAGGATCCCTATGAAGTACATGAAACCAATCAATTAAATGGATGGATTAAGTGGAAAAATTGATGAATCAAAATCATTGATTCATACCTAGCCCTAAGTCACCTAGGTCTTCTTAAGGAAGGAAACCCTAAGAGAATGTATGTGTAAAGAGAGAAGTTTGCATGTGTAAATAGAGAATTCCTGGTGGCTAAGGATTTGTGAATTGAGCTATGAATTATAGAATCAGTTAGAGGAGAACAAAGGAAAGAAGTGATACATCTGATTAGAAAGTATCAGAGATACATGGAAAGAGGTGATCTAGTATCTAGCAACAGAGTGGTAATTACAATATCATTTTTGAGACATTCTAATAGTTGAATCACTTAAATCTCTTAACACAGTTGTCCTAATAGGCTATTGTAAATCCTTTAACAAGGTACTTACTTAATTATAATTTTAAGTCCTGTTGGAGTTTGAAAACGTTACCCATTTCCAATTACCCTGATGAGAACAAGATGCATCTAGGGGCAGCTAACTCCCATTATCAACACATCGATTCAGACACTAGGCCAACTATAAGGCATGACCCTTCTTCTACTTCAGGCTCTGCAAAACCTAGGTGGGTAGACCTGTAGATTCTTTATATGGTACCAGTTGTCAAAGCATACAATGAATCTAATATGAAGCAGATAAAACCCTTATTTCTCCTGAATACTTATGAAATAACATATATCTGCAGTAGCTAGATGCAAAATAATGAAATTCGTAAGCTGAGTGAGGGCATTCTATTTATAGCTCTTCAACATGAAAGGGAAATTCATTTGATTAAAGATGTTGATTCAACAAAACCTCAAAAATGCAAAAGTATAACCAGTGATCCTATAAATGATCAATGCCTAATCCATTGGGCAATTCCATGAATTCAAAACATACATCTGTGACATCAGGACGTATCTCATATACCCAGACATCAGATCTATCCAACCACCTTGTGATTCAGACATCAATGTTCATTCAGGTCTCATTCTCACAAAATATCCTTCTCAAACAACCAGTAACCTTGTTTAAACATATCGAGCATTTACTTGGCCCTTTGGTCCAACAGCAAGATACATTAAACATACAACCTGAAAGGGATGCAAATGGGTCTCAAATATTTGTTCCAAAACCACATAAGACTTATAGATTGTTGAGACAGGAGACAAGAACCAGAACAAAACTAGTGAGATTGTTGCTCATATGTATTCATTTCTTTGAAACTATACATTCAGATGCATAAGATTAAAACATGAAACAACCTAATATCTCAGAACTATCTATATTATCTCTACAATGCTGTTCACATGAGAGTTCTGCTAAAGAAAATGGTGTCACAGTCATGGAAACATGTCAAAATACTGGAACCAATGGTCTCACAGTGCAAAAATTGGAATCCCAAATGGTATCACAGCAATGAACTTTTTTCTTCCCAGAAACTAGAACCAACTGGTTTCTCAGTGACAAAAACTGGAACTCATACAAATGAAAAAGGAAAGAAAGATATAGCAAGAAATGAATTCCCGGATCTGATATGCAATTGCTAGGTGTCCACTTGAAATCCAATCCTCTGTAACTGAAAAACCTCTTTCCTCTTTCATCCCTTCTGATCTAATTTTGTTTCATTATTAATTTGTAACAAACTTGCAAAATATCCTTGCCTAATGATGAAAACCCTTTAATTGCCAAAAAATCTGATTGCCCCATGAAAAAGCCAGTGAAAATGAGTTTTTACTGAGTAAATCAAAAAAAATTCGACCTTAACTGCATTTCCATTGCCTTCTACTGATATCCAGGTCATTATCTTGACAAAAAATAAATCTGAACTTCCTGGTATGAATATGGTTGCACTTTAGGTACCTGATAGAAAACCTCATGTAGCTCAAACTAACTGATACCTGTGCAATAACTGACTCCAGATTTGGAAAGTTCGTCTTCACCCGATTCTGACGATATATGATAAGGCATATCTAGCCTCTTGAAAATGCCTAAAATCTTTGTTTGAAAAACAGTCCTCTGGTAGAGACATCAGGTTTGCACAAATTTTTTTTTAATAATCTAATGTCTTAACATTAGAATTAAAACCTTGTTTGATTTTAAAAATTGACATGCATTTTCAACACAAATAATAATAAATTATTATTATTTTTAACTCTGCAATTTTTCTTGACCCTTTGAATCCGGGGTCAACCTTCAATTGACCGACTGCCACGTGTCGCATGTTGATTCACTGATGGAACTGCTATTAACCCTCGTAACACTTTGGAACTCGCCGAATTTTTATGTCTTTTTGGTGACCTCGCTATCTCGCTAGCCGAAATTTCTCACCACTTTTCGGTGGCGAGGTAGCGAGTCGCCGAATTTTGGAACTTTTCGGCAACTTACCTCCTGCTGACGTCATTCTCTTTATGATTGCGTGTTTGCTCAAAAATTAGTCTTTGACTGCGTTTACAACTGGCCTGTCGACCACGGGCCCCACCTTTGTCAACTTGGCTTCCAAAAGCCTTCAGTCTTGCCGAGATCAAACTTATTGCATGCAAAAGTATTTAAATATCAAACTCCGCATCTATACTACAAATGTGGGATATTAGTTTTTACTATTTCTCTCTGTGGCTTATGCTGCCCTTTGACTGCGCGTAGCATTTCTTTAATTGCATCTGTCTTCCTTTTAAATCTGTGGGCGTTATTTTTTGCTGATGCTTCACCTATGCCATGGGACTGTGGTCATTTTTCTTCATAGTGTCATTGACTGCGTGAACTACTCTTTGGATGTGGGAAACTTCTCCATCTTTTTGACTAGTGCTCATTTTTAAATTTCCAGCTTCCTCTATGTGGATGGCTTGCTCTGTGCATGACACTGCCTCTCTGTAGATGCCTGGATGGTCGCTTCTTTGAATGTTGCGGCTTCCTCTACACTCAAGGATTTGATCTTTCCTAGAACTATTGCTCCCATCTTATTGGAAGATCGCTTTGAATGTGTGATTCAATCCATGTGTATGGTGGTTCCATTCAATGCCACATTCTCCATGTCTACTACAACTGCTCTTTGTGAAGTGCGTAGGATTCTTTATCGCCATATAGCCTGAGCCTCTTATATGCATTGGTTTCTTCTTTCATTGCTGGATCTTTGATTACATGCATGAATGCTCATTTTATGTTGTGACAAGGTCTTAGTTTGTGCCTTGACGATGATGACTTCTCTGTATAATGCGTGATCTTCTACTATTGGTTTCGTGAGTTCCATTCCTTTAATTGGATGCTCCACTATTGCATGATCCTTCTCGCTGGCCGGCTGTTCCTTTTTATTACTGGTGCTAAATTTTATATTGCAAGCATCGTGTGACATGTTTTTGGCCTTTTGCAGTGTACGGAAGACCTTTTATTTCACTGGCACTGTGTTTACTTCCAGCATCTCCTCCTTTTCATTAACTGGCTGCTTCATGAGGCTCCCCTACCTCCCTCCAACATACCATTCTTCTGCAACTTTCTACAGGCTGGGTGATGGCTTTTCCTTGTGCAGGGGCTGCTTCCTTGCAATTTTGCATGAGTTTCTTTGGTTGATGCCTGTAACCGCCCTTGAGTTTGTCCTCTTTGGGCTGGTGTCTTCTTATAATGCATATCTTTTAAGAAAGCATGGGCTTAGCTATTTCAGTTTGTGCCCCCTTTTTAAAAATGCATTGAGCTCCTTCAAACATTCCACTAAACATGCCATTATAGTTTTTATTTATCATATGCCATCATATGCCTCATAGTCGCTCTTAAATCTTGCGTTGGCATTCCACTTAAATGATATCATCTTCTAATGTGCGGACTGTTGCTTGTCTTTACCTTTGACTGGTAACAAGTCCCCTTTTCTTTATATAAGGATATATGAACATATCCATCCTATTCTTTGAATAATTTGAAGCTTGGATTTCCAAAATAATCACATATTAAGAATAGGTCATCTTTTATCAGATAGCAACACCCTTATGATCTTGAATCAACCCTTCAACCTGGAGCATTCAGTCGGATCCCAAAGCGGGTCGGATCCCAAAGCGGGTCCGACTAAAAAATTTTTGTTTCCGAACAACTGAAATGCTGGAATGATCAACTGCACACCTTGAACTGATCAGAACCCAATTTGACCATTGACTAATCAAATAAGAATCACTTTATCATTTTCTTGCAGACTGTCAAATTTGCGCCAGGAGGTCCGTTGACTGCCCTTGAAAACTGAACAAGACACCTAATCGGGCTCTGAGAGCTAGCACACTGACTCTTTGTCCTACATACTCTCAGTTTGTCGAATCTCATCTCATGAAAAATTCGGGGTCAAAAGATATTCATTGTCAAAGTTGCCTTCTCAGATTTACCTGCAAGAAAACACGTCAGAAAAACAACAAACAAGGTTCTGATTTGGCTTGGAAAACTGGGTAAATGAGCACATGGGGAGATGAAAATTGGGGCGTTAAAACTCTGTCATGAGGTGAGTATGACTGTGCAATTTTGGCTCATGAAAAATAACTGGGCGCAAATGGCGAGCGTTCAAAGTGGGCTACTCAGAAATTTGCAATTAGGAACACTGATTGAAAGCAATTTTTTGCAAATGGAATTGACCCAAAAAAGTGTGTAAACGGATTCGTCAAGGGCTGAAACTTGAAACATGACAAGTCTCTAACATCTACAATGCAACGCAAAAGGAATTTTAACATTTGGGTCAACTGGTCAAAAGTTGCAACATGTCAAACAGGGCTTCGCAGAAATGTGTGCAAAGTGCAAAAAGCATGAAAACAGTAACTGACCAACTTTGAGGGATTCAAAACCTAGTCAAACGGATTTGAAATGACTTGAAAATTGAAACATAGGTTCTTTTTTATACATACTAAACATCCCCAAAGTGGCTAGTCATGACACATTTCTAGGTAAGAAATATTCAGATGCAAACTGGGCCTCTGATCACTATTTGACACTTAGGGTAAAATGCAGATTTGAAACTTGCTCAAAACGAGACTTCGCAGAAAGGCTCAGAAATTCAATCTAACTTCACGAAATGCTTAGGCATGTTGAATGAAAGGTGCTAGAATCATTAAACACCTTAGGGGTCTTGAAAGGACAGCCGGGTACAACCTTGCACATATGCATTTCAAAAGCATTTAAGGGCTTGATTTTTTCAATGGTTCTCAAAATTGACCATGCAATTTTTAGTCCCAACAAGTCCTTTAATTAGACACACTTCTAAGAGGGTGTTGAAATTATTTTAATAGGGCAAGATCTAGCAATCTTGTAAGCCTTTAACATGGTAGACCTTTCATAGGGCAGCTCATATTTAATGATCAAACATTGTAACCTTCATTGGATATATTTTACAACTGTAGTAATGAAGATTTGTGGGTGTCATCCCCATCCCAATTTCACCTTCTCATTAGATGGTTTTTGGGTAACTATCTTGTCACATATGTGTTAAATGTTTATTTGATTTCATGCTATGGATGAACATTCTTAGTTTGGTATTTCATTTTACATGCAATTTTATGGTTGATGTTCTGAAGGACTAATTCACTACCCCCCCCCACATCTTAGATTTTTCTTTCCTTATTGTATTTCCAACATGATTACCCATCCACGTAATGGTATAGATGAAAGATGGAAGAGATAAGTTGTGGACTATACTAGGACATTAATGATGGAGAAGAATTTTTCACAAAATTACTAGAGAAAATATGTAACCATATCTATTTATACTTTTAAATGAGTACAAGTAAGGAAAGGTACAAATGTTATACATTTTGAGTTATGATATGGATATGCACCTAATGTGAAGTATTTCAAAGTATTTTGAAGACAATGTTATATACTCCAAGATAATACACATAAAAAACTTGATGCTAAAAGTGATGAAGGAATATTCATAAGATACCCAACTAAAAGAAAAGCATATATATGTTTGAATTCTGACACTAAAAATGTTGTGAAATGTTAAACTATTAGAGTTGATGAATATGAAGAGAAAAAATAAAATTGAATGAAAATGGGAACTTGAAGACTATAATTTTTTTTCCATATATTTATGAGGGATATACTATTACCCTACTTAAGCCTAAAAAGAAAGATCTAGAGCAGTAGTAGCTAGTGAATTTGAGTCATAGGAGTTAACTATCAAGGATCATGTAGTAGGATATGAGCATGAACATTGGAACACTAAACGACCAGAAGAAGAATGAAGATACATGAAGGGCTACCACAAGTGAATATATAAGATTAACTAGAAGAAAAGTAACAAGAAGTAAGAATACCAAAGTCTACTTTAGCACAATATGTAAGAAGAAATCATACACCTAATCAAATCATTAGAGACACATACTCATGAGTTATGAAATAAAAAAAGAGTGTTGAGTGATACATTATTATTGTGTGAGTATAATCCTAGATCAATCAATGATGCACTCAAGAATGAAGATTTGATTGCATCCATGAATAAAGATATTAATCAAATAGAGAAGAAAAAGACCTTGACATTGGTACCTAGACAAAAGGACAATAATTTTATTGGTAACAAGTGGGTATTTAGAAATAAATTGAATGAAAGGAATTGACTATGGGGAGACATTTTCCCCAGTTGAAATGTTAGAAGGATTGAGAACTTTTCTTGCATATCCTACTCATGTAGGATTCAAAGTATGTCAAATGGATATCAAATCTACATTTCTTAATGGAATACTAGAGGATGAAGTCTATATTAAAAAACATGAATGATTTTTTGATCAGAGAAAGAGGATTATGGTATGTAAGATACATAAAGAAGAGTATAGATTGAAACAAGCTCTTAGAGCATGGTGTGAAAGTTGAGCACATATTTGGTAAAGATTGATTTTGTAAAGACTAATGATAATGGTAACCTATACTTGAAGAAAAAATTTGGAAAATAAATACTATTAGTTGAGATATTTTTGGATGATATCATATTTGGAGGACAAGATTCATTATGCAAATCATTTTTGTATCAAATGGATATAGAGTTTGAGATTTCTATGTTTGGAGAGATCAAACTATTTGTTGGTTTATAAGCATCTCAACTGAAGAAATGTATACGTATTACACAATCCAAGTACATTAAGGAGATATTATAGTCCTTTGGAATGGAAGACTCAAGAGTAGTTAGTACACATATGTTTATTGGACATAAACTTTCAAAGAGTAATGATAGTGGAGATGTGAATCAAACCTTTTATAGATCAATGATAGGAAAACCACAAGATATTATTCATAGTAGACCAAATATTGCATTAGATATTTGAATTGTTGCTATATTTTCAGAAAATCCTAAGGAGAGTCACATGATGGTTATAAAAAGGATATTGAGATACCTAAAAGGAATAGAGGACTATGGGTTGTGTTATAAGAAACATGACATGTTTGTAGTAAAAGTGTATACTAGTGCAGATTGTGTTGGAAATATTTATGTTAGAAAGAATAAAAGTGGTGGAGCTTTCTTTCTAGGAAAGAGATTAGTTTCATGGAAAAGAAAGAAACATAACTTTATTTCTCAACCTATAGAGGAAGCTGAAAATGTAGCAGCAACAATTTATTGTTCTAGAACAGTGTCGATCAAGAAATTGTTGAAAGGAATAAAGGAAGAGATCACTAAACCTATTATCATATTATACGATAGATTATAAGTAATATAAACATTTCTAAGAATCCTTTGATTCACACCAAGACCAAGCACATTGCTATTAAATATCATTACTTCATAGAGTTGGTACAAGAAAAAGAAGTGAGATTGGAGTATATGAATATAAAGGAACATATAGATGATATTTTCACAAAATATTTACCTAAGGATGCTCATGAATATCTAAGAGGTAAATTAGGGGCAATTTCCCTAACCAAGGCTACTTAAGCTAGAGATGGAGCATTGCATAAAATGTTTAGATTAGAATATCTTATAACTTGATGCAAGAGGTCATGCTTTAGGAGCTTCCTAATGTTTTGAAGAGATAAGAACAAAATTTTGAACCAGTCATGAGCAAGATGATAAAGGGAAAATCTAGTTTAGATAATTGACATGGAATTATCTACATGATAAATATCTATGAGATATATTAAGGTGTCTTTTGCATTGTTATCAAACAAGGAGAGTTTATGCAGTTACCATGGGAAGCATGAGTAAAGGGAGAAGTTATACATGAAATAGGGAGAGTATGAGTAATGCATGATGTCATGATATGATAGACAAAGTTGTTACACTTATTTCTACAATTCATGTTATATTAGATCTATAGAGATAATAATCAAAAGGAGAGTAAAAGATTAAATTAGGGAGATTGTTAGATCATGAGAGAAGAATCAAAATGAAACTAAAGATATTAATCAATATTTCTTAATGAAGAAAATTAAGTAGGATACTCAAATGTAAGTTTGGATTGCATGGTAACCTGAGGTATTCTCATCAATGCTAGAGAGGGAGATTATTGGAAACCATAATTGGAACAATTGTTATGTGTTCACTAATATCAAAACTTATTAGTGAGTCAATTTCTACCTAGTTAGACTACCATATCATTCAATTCATGAAGAGGATTCGAAAAAATGAGATAACAAATAGATCTGGTGGAAAGCTTGAGTAATATGTAGCTACAATGTGCACTGAATTAGTTGGCACATTGAAAAGATAATGTGTTGTTTAATAATCACACTAAGTAGATAAGATAGTTGAATTGAATCCTAGTAGAGATGATTAGTGGAAGAAAAAATGCATAGGCTAAACCAAGTAATAGAGAAGATGATTATGGAACTTATAGTTGGAGTTGAGTTGTGCTATAGTGATAGAGTGATAGTAGAAGACAAGAAAATATAGTATCAATCGAGTGATTGTAGAAGCCATGAAAATATAGTGTCAAATGAGTATCAGAAAAGACAATGTATGCCAAAAAAAATAGGTGGTATTGATTGAGCAATCTAATGATGACTGAGGCCAAGGAACATCATATTGATTGAGTGATAGTATTTGATAGTCAAAGTTAAATTTTAAGATTAGTCAAAGTGTTTCAAGGATTACTATTTATGTGCTAGAGAATTTAATGCATGATATCCATGTTTGAGCATTCCTAGGTATGCATTCATAGAGAATTTTGGAGAATTATCAATAAGGAGTAGGAGGAAATGAAATGATTGAAGGATTTGATGAATCTAACCTAATCCTAATAACAAGGAATAAGGATAAATTAAAGAGGTATGTGGTTGTTGAGTCCATTGATTAGCAAACTAGAGCAAAAGGTTGTGAAGAGCTAAGAAGAGGTGAAGTATGATACATTGAAGGGTTTCCAAGAAAATCAATGATGAAGAGGTTAATGGAGGTGAGTTAGTCGATTAGAAGATGAGCTACATTATGATATGTATTTTCAAAGTGAGTTGTATTCATTAGATTAACATGGTGCTACATTCTAACCATTATATCAGTTAAAATTTGTTAATCAATGTTGAACTAATAATTGTTTGTAAATAATTTAGTCAAGGTGACAATCTAATGGGATGTTCTTAAGACCTCCAACAAGGCCACTTGTAATAGGGTAATTAAATCCTTTAATAGGGTTATATCTATCAATATATCTTGTAATATTTAATAGGTTTGGCTATTAACTAAGTCACTTTAGAAGAGTGTAAAGTTGGTAGCATATTACTAGTGGTTTTTTACCAAATTAGTTTTTCATGCTAAATCTTGGCATCATACTTAGGTGAATTGTATTTAATATGTTTTATTCCTTATTGCCTTACATTCTACAAGTAGGTTACTATTGGGACAATGAACTACACATTAATGTTACTATTGCGATAATATAGAGATTGAGTTGACAAATGAATAAGTTTGAGTTATTAAAAGTGGTAACAAGTTTATTTAAAATATTTGGAACTAAGAGTAACTTATTTAGCCTCCCCCCCTCTAAGTTATTCTAAAATAATTCTAATACACTGTATGTAACATTATCAGCTCCGTCTATAATTTGATACATGTTTTCATCAATATCCTTAGTTTCATTCTAATTTTCATCTTGCACTCACTTATACTTGTTCCTCTATGATACAAATAGTACATTATTTAATGGTGACAACAATTTGCAATTTGAACTATATTGGCTCAATATTTCATATCTCTTCTTCTGATTCATCTTCCCCCTCTATTACTAGATGAATGGTAACTATGATCACACATTCTCCCTCTTTATATCTGAACATTGATTATCCTTATAGATATGAATGGTAATTTCATACACATCTCCCTCACTCATTCTTATATAGAATGGTAATTTTGCATATGTCTCCAACTTTGATTGCAATTCCAAAAACACCATCCATTCACATATACAATATCCTCTCTATATCACTAACTGACTGACATTTCAAAACCAAATTCTCTTTCATGTTCAACATAACTCTTTGTAGACTCATCTCCTCATGAATAAGTTTACTATTGACATAAACATATGCATCTTTTCTTGAGATATGACCCTCAAGAGACTTTGTGTAACATTAAAGCAATCTCCAAGTTGTAAGAATTGAACTGTGAGATTGAGTGTCTAGATAAGGTCATTTTACTTATAATCAGGAGGCACCTAACTACTGCTTGAGAGGAAAATGGAGATGGAGAACCAGAAAGTAAATTGCTGAAACAAAATGGTGGTGATGCAATGAGATTGAACATGGTTACAACTCTACTTGTAGATGCACATGCCATTATTAAAAGGGCCCCAAAAGCCATAGATCTTAATTCTAATACACTTCCTAAAGGCCCATTTTTAGGTTTAAACAAATGAAATGTTGAAAGGAAAGAGATATTCAAATTACAATATTCATGAGCCTCTAACAGAATAGAAACATTTAACACAAGGAAAAAAATATGCACAAGCTAATTAAATGGTAAGAAGAGGAAACATGGGTTTCTATTGATGCAAGGAAAAAAAAGATATTTAAAACACAAAGCATTATGTTGTTGTTAGCAAAGACAGAGAAGAACCTCTAAAACATATTTACAACTTGTTGGGACAAAAAATCACAGTCTTCATTTTTAGTCCCATTTCCAAATTTGATAAATCAAGCCCCATAAATGCTTGTGTGATTGGCTATACCTTTAAAGCCCTTAAGGTGTTCAATGTTTTTGACACCTTTCATTTAGTTTGCCTAAACATTCCATGATGATAAATTGTCATTCTAATGTTATCTGACAAAGTCTTATTTTGAACCAATCCTAAATCTGCTTTCTACCCCAATTAATATGCATAATCCAGTCAAGAACCTATTACTATATGAAAATTTGCCACATTTTTTGAAATCCTTTAGCCCCTTCTCAAATTCTTGCTTAGGGCGTGCCTTTTAAAACTTAGGCTGTTATGAAATAATGTTTTGTTAAATCTATTTTAAGTTTAAGGTAATCATGGTTTACATGGTTTAAAATCTAAAAGAGTTTCATTTCAAACTTACCATGCAAGTCTCAGTGATCGTTGATCTTGTTTAGATCGACGGACCTTGCATTCTCACATTTTAAAGATGTGAGGCCATTACAAAATACGAGGAAGTGAGAAGAGGGCACATAGCACAGTTTGATTACATGGGTCCAAAATAATTCAAAGGTTGATTCACCGTTGATCTTGGGTAGATCAATGGATGCCACTTGCCCACAAGATGAAGATGAGCATGGTTTAAACAAAGCGGGCAAGCACCCTAAGTGAAAATCGTCCCTTATGAAGACACAAGGGGTATTTGTACAAATAAGGAGGACAAGTTATGAACACCGTCGATCTGTGAGAGATCGATGGATGAAGCATACCCACATTTTCAAGATGCACAACAAACAGACATTGCGAGAATGCCACCTTACGATGCATGGCACAGTGAGACCAAGCGTGGAAGTGACGATGTCATGGGCGCAAAATTTTTGAATGCCGTAGTTAGGTTTGTCAGAGCACGTGCATTAAAAGGTGATTTCTCATTGGTCAAGATCATTTTAGTGGGCCACCAAATATAGAAATCTTGAATCACCATCGATTTAAGCCAGCATCAAGGGCTAGTGTTTGCCCGCATTAAGGAATCTCAATATGTTTTTAACAATGCGGGTAAACAAGTGATGGACACATATCACAATTAACCAAGTCATCCCATTTTGAAATGCCATGTTTTTTTTGATAAAGGAATAGTGCAATGCTTATTGAAGAGTTTTCCATCAACCATTGATCTTCTTTAGATCGAAGAAGGGCGTTGGCCTACTTTATCAACATGCAGGGAGATTAAGGAAAGCGGGAATGCATCGTAAAGACATGTGTCCTTGGTGATATCAAGTCTTGCCTTATGAGCTTACATAGATCTTTCTCGGCCGTTGATCTTAGTCAAATTAACGGTCAGTGCATTTCTACTTTATGAAGATGCTCGCAAGATAAGTAATGCGAGAATGAGCAAGCCTGACACATGGGCTAGACTCAGGTCATTGATTCAATTCAAATCTATAGTTCTTGCACATTTGCATTTCTTAGAAGCAAGAAGGGCCAACTAAAAGAGGAATTGCACACATGGTTAATTATGATTGGGTTATTTTGGACCAGCTTGCCTAGTGGATTTTGAAGTCATCATGTTCACAGCTTCTAATTGTAAAATCTTTAGGATCAACGACGCATATTTTACTAATGAAGGTGGTGTCATTTTGCACATTAATGAGATTTGAAAACCTTCGCATGTGAAAGTGAAGAATAGAATGTAACAGGTAAGATTTTCCCAATTTCAACTTGTGCGCGTAGAAATTCATGAGTCACCTCTGAACAGAAACAATTACTGCTAGGATTGACATAAATTTGGCATGAGTGTCAAGTAGTTGGCTCAAGGATAAAGTGTAGAGTTACAGAGATAAAAAGAAAAGGCTTCAGGTAAGTTTGTATACCATAGTCTCTACAATTTTTAGTCTTGTGTGATTTATTCAAAAGATGATTCTAACTATTTCACTAAGTCTCAGGGTGTGGATAGTAGAAGGATTTCTTGTTAAGAGTAATTGGTTCTAGAGCACTGATAGTTTGAAAAATGATTTATTTATTTTCAAAGGATGGTTTGCAAAAGGAAAATGGTTAGCTTCATATGCATGTGTATGGTTTTTTGATAGAGGAAAGCTAGTAATTAGGTGTCGTAGTCAAGTCACCAGGGTGGTAAGAAGGACAAGGAATAGACTTGGTAAGCTAACAACCCATTTAGCAGTAACATCATCTTTTAAAAAATTTTTCAAAACATCTTAGTTTGATGCCAGGCTAGCAGAAAAATTTGAGACTCTTTGCATAGTTTTAGAAGAGGGTGAAGAAGATTTTATACACTTGGGTATAGTCTTTTTCTTTTTTTTTGCGCGTACCAGCTTTTTGTCTCAGTGGGTGGCAAATTTTGGGAGGAAGTTGGTTAAGGAAGTAGACATGGCTAGGGATCTGAGGATCCCTATTTTGTTATTTTTAACAGCCACATTATTTTTCAGCTTCTGTACTGCATGCTAAGTAATGATTCTATTATTTCTGAAGCCTGGCATGATTAGTAAAAAGTGGGAAGTAAAGATGATTCTCATTTAGTAGTCATCTTGACAAAAACCACAGGCCTAAGTTGGTGCATAATTTTTAGAGTTGATTTTGTCATTGATGGGGCAGTCTTAGCAGTTGCACACACAACAAATCAATGGGAGAGCCAAATCAGCAAAAAATTGTAACAGAAAGGAGCCCACAGGAGAATATTTGATCTATGTGATGTTCTATTAATCATTCTTCTTCTTAATCTGTTATAAACTTGTGATATCTTTTGTAAGGGACACTTGTTAGTTCTCTACACCTGAAGCTTGTTGCATCTCATAGTATTTAAATGAGATCCTAGGCCTAGAGAGGGCGTTATTGGTTGGTTTTCTATTTTTAGTTCTTGGACCTCTGCTCAGGTTGTGAAAGCCACACACCCATCATATCTTGTATGAACAACATATGGATTTTATAGATAGTTCTAATACAATAGTGTGATCTTGTATCATGTTTTATGCATTCCTAATGTACTTATTTCAAGGAGATAAATGCAATGTGCAGAACGTTTTGAATTTCAATATAATTTTGTCTCCTTTCTTGTTGAATTTGTAATTTTACATGTTCAAGAACAAAGAGCTTCAACCTATTTGCAATTGTCTAGTTGTATGTTTGAGGTTTGCTTGCTTTTGGCTCAAGGAGTCATATAATTGCTTGTAGTTTCAGACAAGGTTGCAGATTCATTAAGAAGGATGTGTTAAAATATGGGGTTATATTGGATATTGTTGTCTAATTCATAAGGTGAACAGAATGAACATGAATGTCTCAACATATGCCATATATTGATTGATGTTCAAGGATGCGTAATTCTGAAGTATAGGATTGCCCAATAGATAAGGCACTGGTCATTTACATGATAATTAATTTTTTGGTTCATATTGGACATGTTGTCTTTTCTCAATATAAATCAATAACTTTCCTTTCATGTTGAAGGGCTATAATAGAATGCCCTCACTCAGCTTATGAGATTCCTAGATCTGCTTTTAGCTACTATAGATTGATGTTATTTCACAAGTTACTAGGAGATATAATGGTTTTTATCTGCTTCATATTAGATTCAGTGTATGCTTTGACTATTGGTACCATATAAAGAATCTATGGGTCTACCCACCTAGGTTTTGCAGAGCCTAAAGAAGAAGAAGGGTCATGCCTTATAGTTGGCCTAGTGTCTGAATGGGCATGTTGAAAATGGGAGTTAGCTGCCCCTAGATGTGTTTTTTTCTCATCAGGGTAATTGAAAATTGGTAACATTTTCAAATGCCAACAAAATGGCGACTCTGTTGGGGAATGTATTGAATCAGATTTAAGACAAACCTTGAGAATTTGAAAAGAAGAGATTCAATGCAGTAGGACAAGTGCATTAAAAAGTTTCAACAGTAAGTTCTCTGATGTTCTTTCCAATTTTCTTACTCCAAATCATGCACCGCAGTATGTTTTATCCACTTGCAATAGTAACTTAATGGTTGAGTTCAAATTGTGTTGTTACTGAGTTTTATTTCCAGTCAATTCATCCAGTTGTTGTTTTCAAAAGTGCTATTGCAATTTCAGAGTCAGAAGTGATCAAAATTTTGTCTCTCTTCAAGGTGTTTGGTGATTTTCAAAATTTTCAAGTTGAATTTTTAGTTCAGATCTGTAGTGTTATGAATCATGTTTAAAATATTTCTCACAATAGTGAGTGGCGACTCTATCTAAAGGATCTTTGAAGCATTGAAGATCGGTGATGTATAAAATGTTTTCAAGAGTTTTCAATGGAATCAAGCAGATCTAAAAGTTAGGTGAATTTGCAAGCAAGAAGAGAGATCTATTATAAGTTTCTAACTAATAAGTCAGTAAGTGTTGTTTGATTTTCTGTTATAAAAGTCTTTGAAATGATAAAAGATGAATCATAGTACTGATTTCATTTAATTCTCCTCAAGGAGATGGAAACTCTGTAAGTTTTGATAAGTGGTGTGAGGAATTCAGATCAGCACCAGGAAAATCAACAGATCAATGGTTTCATGCAACAACACTAAAGGTATTCTCATTTTCATGTATTTCCTTTTCATGAAAATTAATTGTGGAAAGTGTATTCTCCATCCAGTGAAGTTTTAGCACTAAAAAGAGGAGAATAATTTTGAGTTTCACACATTTCACTAGATTTGTTTTAGTTGGTTCTTTTTAAAGTTCGTAAAATGTGTTTGAAGTGTTCATTTGGTAGAAGGTTGTCAAGACCTGCTGCAAGTTATGAATTCTAAAAATGTTTAATGGTGAGTGAGTCTTGAATTTGAAGAATGTCAAGATTCATTTCACCTAAAATGCAGTCGGTTAGTGAAGTTCCTAGATCCATCTCTACCAAGTGGTATATGCCATTAAATTTTAATGGTATTCATGGTTTCCCAAATACTATTCCTTGTAACCTCAGAAAGTATTTGCCTAAGTTTGGTGGAAACCATGAAATTTCAGCCAGTCATCATGTTCAGTTGTTTATTGACTTGGTTGTTGATTTTGAAATTGCTCATGAAGATGTTCAAATGAAGTTGTTTGTTTAGACTTTAGAAGATGATGCTAGGGACTGGTTTTCATTTTTACCAACATGTTCAATTTCATCCTGGGATGAGTTACTGTCAGCCTTCATGATGCAGTTTGGGGAAAGAATAAGCATCTCTGATTATTTTGATAAGTTTTTGAATATCCAAGTTAGGAATGGTGAGTTAGTTCCTAAATTTAATATCAGATTTGCTAAGGTTTTAAATGAAATTCCTGAAAGTTACAAACCAGATGATTAAATGCATTCAGTGGTTTATCTTGGTGCATTTGATAGGAAGATGAACTATCTATTGAGAGATAAAGAACCCAAGACTTTGCATCAGGCATTCATGACAGCGATAGAGATTGAGAATAACATAAAATATGGCTTAACCCGGAGTCACTTCTCTATAAATGTTTGCCGGCAAGATGAGATGCAAAAAAAAAATCAATGTCATATAGAATGTTTGATTTTAGATTAGAAAATAAGTACCATTGCTATTGTAAATAGTTTTGTTGAAGATTTTGAAATAAAAACATGTGAACATGAAATCTCTTTGTTGCAAAGAAGAAATGATTCCATTCGTGCTAAATTGAATGCACATATCATGTTCACAGCTTCGACTTGTAAGATCTTCAGGACCAAAAATGCATATTTTAATATTGAAGGTGGTGCCATTTTGCACATTAATGAAATTTGAAAACCTTCACATGTGAAAGTGAAGAACATAATGTAACAGGTAAGATTTTCCCAATTTCAACTTGTGCGAGTAGAAATTCAGGAGTCACCTCTAAACAGAAATAATTACTGCTAGGATTGAGATAAATTTGGCATGAGTGTCAAGTGGTTGGCTCAAGGATAAAGTGCAAAGTTACAGAGATAAAAAGAAAAGGCTTCAGGTAAGTTTGTATACCATAGTCTCTGCAATTTTCAGTCTTGTGTGATTTATTCAAAAGATGATTCTAAAGATTTCACTAAGTCTGAGGGTGTGGATAGCAGAAGGATTGCTTGTTAAGAGTAATTTGCTCTGGAGCATTGATAGTTTGAAAAATGTATTATTTATTTTCAAAGGATGGTTCACAAAAGGAAAATGGTTAGCTTCATATGCCTGTGTATGGTTTTTTGATAGAGGAAAGCAAGTAATCAAGTGTGATAGTCAAGTCAGTAGGGTGGTAAGAAGGACAAGGAACAGACTTGGTAAGCTAATAACCCATTCAGCAATAACATCATCTTTTAAACAAATTTTCAAAACATCTTAGTTTGATGCTAGGGTAACAGAAATATTTGAGACCCTGTGCATAGTTTTGGAAGAGGGTGAAGAAGATTTTATACCCTTGAGTATAGTCTTTTTTATTTTTTGTGCATGTACCCCCTTTTTGTGTCAGTGGATGGAAAATTTTGGCAGGAAGTTGGTTAAGGAAGCAGACGTGGCTGGGGATCAGAGGATCCCTATTTTGTTATTTTTAATAGCCATATTAATTTTTGGCTTATGTACTGCATGCTAAGTAATGATTCTATTATTTCTGAAGCCTGGCATGATCAGTAAAGAGTGGGAAGTAAAGATGATTCTCATTTAGTAGTCATCTTGACAAAAACCATGGGCCTAGTTTGGTGCGTAATTTTTAGAGTTGATTTTCTCATTGATGGGGCGGTCTTAGCAGTTGTGCATACAACAAATCAATGGTAGAGCTGAGTTAGCAAAAAGTTGTAATAGAAAGGAGCCTACAGGAGAATATTTGATCTACGTGATGTTCTGTTAATCATTCTTCTTCTTTTTCTTTTATAAACTTGTGACATCTTTTGTAAGGGACACTTGTCATTTCTCTACACCTGAAGCCTATTGCATCTCATAGTATTTAAGTGAGATCCTAGGGCTAGAGAGGGTGTTGTTGGTTGGTTTTCTATTTCCAGTTCTTGGAGCTCTGCTCAGGTTGTGAAAGCCACATGCCCAACATATCTTGTATGAATAGCATATGGATTTTATAGATAGTTTTGATACAGTAGTGTGAACTTGTATCATGTTTTATGCATTCCTAATGTACTTGTTTCAAGGATATAAATAAAATATGTAGAAAGTTTTGAATTTCAATATAATTCTATATCCTTTCTTGTTGAATTTTTAATTTTACATGTTCAAGAACAAAGAGCTTGAACCTATTTACAATTGTCCAATTGTATGTTTGACATTTGCTTGAATTTGACTCAAGCAGTCATATAATTGCTTGTGGTTTCAGAAAAAGTTGTAGATTCATTAAGAAGGATGTGTGAAAATATGGGGTTATATTGGATATTGTTGTCTAATTCATAAGGTGAACAGACTAAACATGAATGTCTCAACATATGCCACATATTGGTTGATTTTCAAGGATGCGTAATTATGAAGTATAGGATTGCCCAATAGATAAGGCATTGGTCATTTATAGGATCATTAAGTTTTTGCTACATATTGGACATGTTGTCTTTTCTCAATATAAATCAATCATTTTCCTTTCACGTTGAAGAGCTATAATAGAATGCCCTCACTCAGCTTATGAGATTCCTAGATCTACTTTTAGCTACTATAGATTGATGTTATTTCATGAGTTACTAGGAGATATAAGGGTTTTTATCTACTTCATATTAGATTCAGTGTATGCTTTGATAATTGGTACCATATAAAGAATCTGTAGGTCTACCCGCCTAGGTTTTGCAAAGCCTAAAGAAGAAGAAGGGTCATGCCTTATAGTTGGCTTGGTGTCTAAATGGGCATGTTGAAAATGGGAGTTAGCTACCCCTAGATGTGTTTTTTTCTCATTAGGGTAATTGAAAATGGGTAACGTTTTCAAACACCTACACAACTTCCTTTTATAGAGTTCAAGCATAACTCTAATATTTACAATGAAAATATAAACTCAACCACTGAGTTGAATTGAGATTGCAGAGGAGAGCAATAACACAAAATCAAAAGAGAAATTTGATCAGATGCATGTCTCCATTTATAAATATGATCAATGCATGCATATCTAGCACTAAAGAAACAAATATGATGGCAATAATTTTCCTGGCTAGTAGATGGATAACCATGGTGGTTGAAGGATGAAAACTACATATACCAGGCATGGAGAACAACAAAAGGTGGTTGCAAATGATCAAAAGGACTTGTTTGCCATAAAAGAGCTACTTGGTCCCATATTCATAACCATGTCATGTCATCCATGTCATCAAGTCAAAAAAATTCAAACATCTAACCTGCCATGTGGCCCTATATCATTTAAACATTCTGCTAGATCATCTAGATATTCTAAATGTTATGCTGACCTATGCCCACTCTTGTTCAATTCTTTACAACTCAAAATCTTGATTAACTCCATGGCCCCACAAAACTATGACCTCTTAATTTCATGCTTGGTTTCTACTTCATAGCTTGAAATCACTTTAATTCACTAACTGTAATGACCTTGCGATGACTACTAGATGGACTACTTTAAACCCTTGCAACTGTCAGGACATAATATTTATATAACCATGTGATGTTGTAAAGCCCTTATCTTTAACCATGTCACCTTCTCACAACCAATAAACCCAAAAAATGCTTTAACTAAATGTCATTGTGAGCACTACCTTGGACAACTACTATCATTATTTTATTACATCCCAACTCAAAACCTTAACTATAGATCAAACCTTGTGATGTTGCATTAACCACCAACTCAACTATTTTGATTCATTTCATAGCTTCGTGACTTAAGTTTTCCACTTATATCTTAACCTTGCAAGAGTGTGACAAAAGACTTTCACCACTTCATAGCCTTAACCTTGGATCACTCTTAAGTCCTTGCAATGAAGTGACAACCATCTGACTTACATATTTTCCTTTCGATCATAGCCTTGCAACATTAAAATTTAACCATAGGTTTAATCTCGCGAAGATGTGAACAGAGCATTCTACATCATCGTCACTCTAATCCTATCTTTTCCTTGATTCCAAGTGATGTCATAAGTAAACAATTCTATAGAATTTCCACCTTTACCATAGGTTAACCTTCAACATGTGTGATGATGTGACTACAAGCTTTCACACCTTCACAACTTGAAACCACCATTGACCATATTGACCTGTGATACTATGAAGAATGTACATTCGATGCTAGAAAGTACTTATCACTATAGAAATAGTGATAAGCTCATCGCTTTTTTATGTGTCAATTTGTTTTTATTTCCATCCATCAATGATCTCTATATCCTATAGTGATTAGCCCTAGCTTTGTCATTGCTATATCATTTTATGCCTTCTGTACATAACAATAACAAAGATTATTGTAGCCTATGACAATAGGGAAATTGCACACAATTATGACCTATGAACTATCAAATGAGCATAGAAATGTTAATTTGACAACCAACTCATCTGATATGACTCCTTTGATGCATGAAGCCACACTATTTTTTTGTACCTAATTTTGCCCAAAACTACACACTATTTTCGACCAAAAATTTTAAACATTGCATCATTGAATGTTGAAAACCACATAACTTTTCCCATGGAAGATGTCTCGAATCGATTATCTATGATGGGATAAATGTTGAAAAAATTGTCAACATTTACCCTTTCACAACTTTAGGAAACTCCTAAAATTTGGTCTCTTGCATCAATGTGTAAGATATTCTTATCACAATATTTTATGTAATGCATCATCAATATAAGATAGGGGATAGAACCCTAACTTGTCTATTAGATACTCAAAAACATCCTTAGGTAATGCTTTAGTGAATATATTAGCTATATTTTTCTTTTTGTTCCCATAATCCATTCTCTTCTCTTTGTACTTATGTACTCCAATAGTACCACATAAATCAGTATGAACCAACTCCAAAATATCATCATAAAAATAAGTCTTTCTCTTGAAACTAAACTTTATCATTTTTCCCATTTTAAAAGTATTTTCACATCACAATATTTGATATTCTTAATCTTTGTACTCCTCTTACTCTTTTCATCTTACTAATTCTTACCAAATTATCAAAGTTCACATGACATTGGCTCTTATCCCATAACCAAATATATTCACATTGCGCAAATACACATGTATCTTCAGATATGTCTAGATAGAAAAAGTTACATCTTGTTAGATAACAACTTCCAATTAGTTCACTAATAGCATCGTAAATCTTTTCCTTCATGTTTTGGAATTCAAATCGATAGCTTTAATTCTTCAACTATGCCACACTTAGCAAGTTATATTTTAGACCATCAACCCAATATGAATTATCATATCTGATTTTATCACTTAGTATAATTGTTCCTTTAGCTTTTACATAACATGGTGCATCATTTCCAAACTTATTATTACATCTATTTTTGTGTTCTATCTTTTCAAAGTTACTTTTATCACTACTCCTATGATGTGAAAAACCACTATTAATTATCTATTGATCATTATTATTTACATTTGAAATCAATAAATTTTTCTCATCTTTGTCATAGTCATCCTTAATTGCAACATAAACAACTTCTTCATTATTTTTATCAGAATCCCTAACAGAACTATCTTTTTCAACAATGTAACAAGATCTCTTACATTTTCCTTTGTAGTCTTTGTTACCTTGGTTTTATTTATTGTCTCTCCTTCCTTGATATTTCTTTTCTTTTCTTTCTTGCTTCTCATCTTTGTAAGGAAATCTTGCAGAAATATGACCAAATTTGTTACATGTAAAACAAATAATAGGAAGTTTATCTTTGTATTTTCCTTTTCCTAAGGAGTCTTCTTTCTAGTAATGGTTCAAGATCATCAAGATCATCATCTAATTCACTATCACATTCTACATGTTTTATCTTCTTCTTTATTTTAGATCCATCAGGGTTAGTTGAGACTTGAACCTACATTCAACAATAAATAGTGTATTTTTATCAAAATTTGACAATTCAAAAGCAGAGAATCTCCCAATCAGGCTCTCCAAGGTCAGATCATTACTAGGTGTACATCTCAGTACTTGAATTGTACATACACTAATTGCATAGATATAAAGTAAGGTCATTAATATCAAACTTATCATAGTCTTGCCAGATATGATGCGTCCAAGTCTTTTAGTAGTATCCACAACCTCGTTGATTTGGCCACAATAGCATGCAATAGTTTATCCTTATTTCATTCTCATATCATCAAATTTTCCTCTTAGACTTTTAGCTTTAGGCTTCAACACAATTTTGTCTCCTCCATGGATTTGTGCCAACTTTTGCCACATTTTCTCTACTATAGTACACTCCTTGACATCATAAAACTCAACATAATTCAAGGAAGATGGAAGATCTATCATTATTCTATTATATTCCTACTTCTCCTACATTTTTTCAACAATCATGGGTCTAGGAAATTCAATGTATGTATTTTCCATGTAATACAATGCAAAATATCCAACTCCGGATAGATTTTGTTTCATTAGTCATTGCCATGCTAGGAAGTTCTCCTTGTTCAACTTAAGTACCTATGTCTTGTACATTTTGATCTTTATATTAATTCCTTCAAAATTTCCTCACAAGAACCAAATATTGACACCTATAATTATAATATTCAGAATAAGTAAGAGGGGGTAGGATGAATCAATTATCTTTTAGGTCTAGATGTACTAATTCAACTTTTAATAACTTCAAACAACTTATACAATCTCATAAAACCACTTAGTCCATATACAAACTCATTAAAAACTTAACATATTCATACATCACTTAATTTTCTATTCATTATATGTTGACTAACAATAAATAAACAATATTAAATCACATGCATCACATATATAAAATTCATACATATATAAAACCTAGATTTTATGTGGAAACCCAATTTGGTAAAAACACCAAGTAACATTCTAACACTTTTTACTCTTCTGAAGTGACCTTAATTAAGAGATAACCCTTTTAAAGGTTAAAAAATACATGGTTAGGTGTGAACCTATCAAATGATTAAATCACCCCATTAGAAGTGACCTGGTTAGAGGACTTTGGATCATTCAAGTAGAATATCACCTTATTTAAAGGACTTTTGACTTCCACAATGGTTAGAAAGAAATAGCTAGGTCTAATCTATTTAGATATAATTCACTTTTCAGATTTGTATCTCCATTTAGGGCATTTACTAGTAACTCATTGACTAAACTTCATTATCATCTCCTTTTTTTTATCTTCTTCACAACCCTTTTGTTGGCTCCTAATTTTATAGCATTTAAACCACCTTTTATGGTGCTAGAAAACCTTGGAATCAGCTTTAACAAATTGGGCATTCTATAAAATCAAAATAAAAGGACCAACTAACAAGACATCAGAGTCTTCTAAACTTTGACCTCTGCAAGATCTAGTTGGGTTTAACTTATGAATTCTAATTTATCCACTGTCATATCAAGATTCTTAACATGAATAGCAATTACAATAGATGATTGAGACTTCCTACTTCTAACTCAATGGTCATAAAAAGACGATAGCTAGCTATTTCATCAAACCCTAGACACCATGAATCAAGTATAGGTTGGCATTTCACACTTGGATAACAATTTTTTAAAGGATTAATTTATTATAATATATATGTTTTGTGAAAAAAATTCCATTCATTTAAATTTGTAATGATGGCTAGTGCCTTATCCATTAGGCTCTAACCAACAGATATTACACCTACTTCTAGATCTTATCTCAACATTTCCTGCAAAGATTTATCTATATTCATTTCTAGATCTCATACTTACTATATCTAAACTTAAAACCATAGTGTTCTTTCAACTTTCATTAAATGTTTACATAATCAATTATATTACTATAAAAAGGAAATTGAAATATAATTCAAGGTGAATTACAACTAAAATCTAATAAACTTTGTTATTAGATCTTAAAGAACAAAAAAGAAACAAGGAAAGAGACAAGGTTTGGAAAGATTTAAAGTCTCAATATTTATATTTGTTTCTTTAAATAGTATACAACTCAATATTATTCTCCATTAGAACAATAATATAATAGGCCAACAACTATAACCTTTTGTATTTGATTTTGGAATTGATTTATAGTATACATGTACTAATTCCAACTTTATATAGACTCATGAAAAATGAAATAAAACTTAGACAATCCACTAGCCTTGGAAACTAAATTATATAGTTTGAGTTGCAACAAGCTTGAAGCCTAGAGGGAAAGGGAAAATGTCTACAGAGTAGAAAGATTTACAAAAAGATAAAAACTATTACTATCACAAAGTTGCACAAGAAGAGACAAAAATTTGTGATTGTGTGCCTTTTGTAATAGAATGACTTCTTCATTGGTTGTCACGGTGGGGCCAACTCTATTGTAGAATTTTCTTGTAAATCATTCACACTTTATGATTGGTTTTCTTCCATATATTATTCTCCAGGCTATGGGACCACTTGGTTTTCACATGTTGTATCAGGCTCTGATATTTGGATATTTATTACAATTGGTTGGCCTTCTACCAGATAATCAGTTTGGGTGGCTATATCACTATTGTAGTTTGTTTCTTTTCTCTCTCTCTTTTGTTTGAACTACTTTTTCAATAAACTATATTATTTCTATGGTAACTTATGTGTCAATACTTTCCTCTTTAAGTACCATTTGTAGCAAATGAGTTTCAGGAGAATAATTTGCCATCCACTTGTAAAAAAGTTTGTCATCTAACTAGTTGATGCTCAATATTTCTTGTTCCCTTTTAAAGATATATTTTCCTAATTTTTTTATTTCAAAAATATCTTGTTTGAAAGAATCAAAAAATATTTGTACTTGCATAACTTCCTCAGTAGTTCTTGCAAACCAAATGTAATTCTCTTTATTTACTACTTTATTCAATCTGATACTCAATAATTATTTTAGTGCATTGGCTCATTCCTCTTTATCTTTTATTTTTTCTTTTCCTTTGAGTGCATGGGGAAAGAGATAATTTTTTGTTGTTGAGGTATCTAGAGAATCAAAGATTTAGGCTTATTTATAGCATGTCCCTCCTATGATAAAAATGTAAGAGATCATTGGCATAGTCAAATTTCTTTTATAACTAATCATTAGAGTGATTGATAACTAACAAACATAGGGTTGTGATAACATCATCCCTGCTAATACACTTACTCAAAATTGGTCTCAAGGTGGCTTCATTATTTTCCAACTCATTCCATACCTCTACTAACCTTGACTAGTAGAAAAGGGGCCTGCCTACCATATCCACTATATAAAAAATTGTGTCTTTGATCCTGTCTTCATGTTGGATTCCTAGTTCCACATGCAATGACTAGATCTTAGCATTCTCCTCATTTATCTTATCAACTATATAGAGCTTTGGATGTTGAGAAGGGCTAGAAATGTTCACAATAGGAATCATATTATATGGTGGCATTGAGGGGGGAGGAGCTCCAATTCTGAGTTGTTGCCTTTTATTTCTTTCCTTTTTATTTTCAAGTCTAAGCCTTTTTTGGACCTCTTCATTGTATCCTAGAAAAAATTTCTCATATTTTGACTGTAACTCCTATCTAGCCCTATTCTCTTTTTTGGTAGTAGGTAGAGTGAGAGTTGTTGTCCCAATATTTAATTTTATTGCCTCATCATTTTGGTTGTCCTCCACTTTTTTTGACAAACAAGTTTCCAATTAACTCAAAGTCACTAGGCTTAGAAGAGCTAGTTCTAGACCCTCTTATCAAAGACCAAATAACCAAGTCAATATGGTCCTCACTATACTTAACACCACTGAGTGCTTTATGTTGTTTCTATTTAATGCTCAAATCCTTTTTTACAACATTAAAAACCATTACATTTGTAATGTCCCAGTTTGGAAGAATTAGAACTCCAACTGATTTTATAATTTACCTTCCTTCCTTAGGAGTTACATTATTGAATTAATGATTCATTTCTTCCTTAAATAGATTTTGTTTGACTAAGTCTTCTTTCTTAGGATGTCCAATCTTTCTTTCATTACACCTTTCATCAAAATTTTCTATATTTTTACTCCATGCAAATTGGTATAAGGCCCTTCATTAAAAAAAAATATCATTAGATAAAATTTCATTGCTAGCTTGTCTAATTATAGGGTCTAGCTCATTTTTGATGAAATCATCCACAGTCAATTCCAAGTTGGGCATAGAAGGTTCCTTAAGATTTCCTTCATCTAGCTCTGCTGTGGTAATGAACACTCCACCTGAAGATCCAAGTTGCACAATTTGATCCCTAGTGAGTTATTCTCCTATACATAGGGGCAATTGGGATTGTGTATAAATTTCCTCTTGTGACTCCTATTTTCCTTCTATTTTAGGCCTCTTGGGCATTGGCTCTAAAAACCTCTCTTCAAGATGAGATCTCCTTGTTGAAGCACTAGTGCTTGATCCAAACTTTTCTTTCCCCTTAACACCAAATTATTCCTTGGTCCTGACTATACTATAACCAATTTTATTTTGAAGTATTTAATTCGCCTAAGTAAAAGCACAAACCTATTTCACCCTTTTCTAATGGAAAAGGCTAACAAAATTATAACTGTTCATCCTCAGTAACATAGAAATGGTAGTATTATTTAGAATTTGATAATGGTAGTATTATTTAGAATTTGATAATGAAGTAGACTAATGAAATGTGTAGAAATGGATGAAGTTAAAGATTATAATTTTTAATAATTATCTAGAATAATAATTGATATATTTTCATATTTTTTAAAGATAATTTTTACTTGTTGAAAATTAGGATTTTAGTTCCCACCACAAAACAATATGGAAATAAACTTATTTCCCTTCTACATTAGACTATGTTATGGATACTACATATAGCTAGAACAATCAAAAATAAAAATTGCCTTTAGACCTATATTTTATCTTTTATAACAATTGAAACCTCAACTCACCAATAGAAAATTTATACATTCTTGAAGAGTATTCTCTCCTCTAGAATGTCATGTGAATTTTAAATTTTTCTGATATGATTTAATATTTTTTCTTTCTCAAAATTGATATCTTCTCGAGTCTTAAAATATGTACTTATTAAATTTTTTTAATTACAATATACTATATCTAACTAAAACACTATAAACTATATATGAGATTATTCTTGACTTTGCTCTCTATAAAATTATGTTTATATGTTATTAAAAAAATATCATAAAAAATAATAAGAGTTATTGAAACATCAGTTTTCTAAAATAATTTTATTTCTTTAGTAATTGGATAGAAACTAGTATATAATGTGCATTTAATAGACACTTCTAATTGGAAAAGTGTGAGACCATATATAACTTAGCTATAATGAATTTTTCTAGATCATATATTTGAATAAAATTAAATTTTAGATAGAAATACTTAGATTTAGGCATTTTGATAAGTCAGCCTGAAAGGTGACACAACTTTGTACATTTACCTGCCTGAACTTATAGTGGGGGTAAAAGATTGTCTTTTTATTACCTCCCTTCCTCTCTCAAGATAAGTACTGATAATAAGGGATTTCTTCTTATTCATAGTGTCCATGATCACTGCAAATGTTATCATTAGCTTATTTATCTTATCAAATAATGTCTTGGTATCTTTCAATGCACTATATTTTTTTTCAAAACAATTAATGAATTCTAGTACTCTAGAATAAACTCTCCATTTTTCCTTTTTCCTTTGTCCCTTTGTCTAAAAATCCCAAAAAAATCCCTTAGTGTCACTAATTTTGGAATGAGATATAGTCATTTTGTATGGATTCAAAACTTTGTATAGAAAGGCCCAAGCACGCTTTGTGAGTAAAAATTAATGAACCACTATGCAAGTTGGGAAAATGAAACCCCTTGATCTACTAGTTAACTCCAATTCTTCCAAATCTCCTATATTCCATAAAATATCTACTAAACCTACCTTACAAGGCACTTGGTAAGGCAACATGTGGGGTCCCCTGAAATCTATATACCCAGAAAATAGTAGATAGTGGATATGGGATGATATATGCCCAATTATGTGAGTTTCTCAAATTGTTGGGGAAATCCATAGGTCTAATGAAATCCAAAAATAATTTAGTTATCCTAAGATTATTATTTGACAAAAGAATCCTCAAACTAGATGTAAAGTACCTGCCAAACCTTACAAAAGTTTCTTCTTATAGATCCCATGTCATATCCACACTCCACAATGGAACTGGTAGAGGCTCTCCATTATGCTCTCTTGCTAGCTCCATTTCTCTTTTAAAATATTGAATTCCCTTGAAAAGGAACATGTGCATTAACATAGAATAGAGACCAAAAGTTTTCTCAATTTTTCCTATTGCAATCCCTATCAAACCCACATGGATTTCTTTAACAAAAAATGATTCAAAATTAAAAATAATGCTAACCCCAAGGATGAAATGTGTATCATCATATGCATAAATTTTATATGCATAAAGACCTACTCATCTTTGCAAAAAACCTACATAGAGTCATGTATATATCTATGGCATGGGAATTGAAAAATTGTTTCTTGAAAGGTTCTTGGGTAGAGGCTTGAACCAATGTCAAATTTTCAATTGTTGAATAGTAATTTTTACTAGGCATTCCCCATTTGTTCACCTTACAATTTGGATTATAGGGTTGTACATTTGGGCTATAGATTTGAGGAGGTTTGAATCCATAAACACTCCTAGGATAGCTAGATTTCCTCAGTCAAAGTTCCAATTGTTACCATGAGGGGAAAATAGTTTTCCCTTAGAGAACCATTTCTTAAATAACTGCAACCCATTTTTAGATGTCACTACATCTCAAGTCTAATTTCCCCTATCATATAGATCTTTTGCTACCTTTAATCTAGGATTTATAGAGACTAATTTCTTCATCTTTGCAACATCATTAGTGGATTCGTTTAATTTTTGCAAAAAGTCATCATCAATATTTGTATGTGCATAATCCCTTTACTAGAGAAACCCTTCTTTGAAGGCATCGTAATCAAGAGATATAAGATACCCAAATTTTTTTTGTAGATGAAAAAGTACTTACTTGGCTTATAAACTCATCCCTAATTATTGCAATAGATATTTTTATGCAAAGAATCGCAATTCATGTTAACACAATATCAATTTTTAGCAAGAACGATGCTCCAATTCATTAATAATCTATTTTCAAAATGAAATTACCAATTTTTATGTTATTGCATTCATATCAATTCACACAAGAGGTCCTTAATTCTCATAAATTTCTTATAGAGAACATGAAGGCATATTAAAAAAATTTGAATTTGGGTCATTGATTCACAAAAATTTGATGAATAAAACACAACTTTCAATGTGATTCATCTTCTATTTTCCATCCTAGTAGTCAAACCAACCAAATTTTGACACTTGGAAACATTTTACATTGTTAAAATCATTTGTGTGCTCACTATATTATATAGGACATGTGTCACCATGTCATTATGTCACTATGGTTAAATTTCAAGCAATTCCTATTAGTGACATAGCGACAACCCTTGATCAACTTCAAGATCAACAATCCTCATTACTTTCCTTTATTACTACATATGGTTCAAATAGAAAGTTCCCACAGAATCCACATGTCACACTATCTCTATGATTAAAAATCATTCAACTCCTATTGGCAACATAACAAGAACTATAGATGTATCTTTAGATCAAGGATTGATAAAAACTTCATGGCCTAGCTCATTCTGTAAATAAAAAAATCATGTGTAAACATCTAGCACCTTGTTTGACAACCCTTCCAGCTGTAAAGAGGAATGGACTTCAAGGACATGCATCCTCACCTTGTTATGTTACTATGGTTAAAGGTCTAGCACCTTCTATTCGTGACATATCATTAACCATAGATTTTGGTTTTGACCTACAGATTGGATACAATTGACTGATTGTGTGTTGTCTTTGATGTTACACAAATGTCATATCAGTTGTCAGTTAGTTTTTATCAAGCTCACTTAATCAGTGAAGGTATTTTTCCTTGTCTGCTAAACATTCCTAAGTTTATTCTATGTAAAGATAGTGTCTACCGAGCTCACTCAGGAGTCAAAGGAATTCTAATAGAAAAGAGAGTTAACCAAGCTCATTCAATTAATGAAGGGAAAGTTGAATAGAGTTAGTGTTGACTAGGTTCACTCAGATACCAAAGGATTTTTGCAATTTTGCAGTGTTAACCGAGTCCCTATTGGTTAACATAGGAAATCATTTTAGAGTTAGTTTCTACCAAGCTGGGTTAGCTAATGAAGGATTTTATTATTTTGGCATGTGAAGCTTGATTGTTTTACCTATTGATTCCACTCAACTAAGGTAGTGAATATTGGTTATTCTAATTTGTATTTGAGCCAACTTGACAATCTGGATGATATAATTATAAGGTCAAGTTGTGATTTCAAAGTATGCAAGTATTTTGGTTGAATGGAAAGAGAAAAGAGGAAGTGAACTTGAAGGATAAGTAGGTATTCTTGGGGAGTAGAAAAGTGACAATCAATCAGGAAGGATCAAGTATAAGTAGAACAAAGATCTAGATTCAAAAATTCAATTGCATCATAATCAGGTCATTTCATTATTACTTTCTAACCATTGTAGTAATGATCTAAAATCTCTTAACAAATTTGGTTTAACATCTAGTTTTAAATCCTCTAACAAGATGGCAATTCTATTGAATTGTTTCAAGAACTCTTGCAAGGCCACTCCTAATAGAGTCATTAAATCCTCCAATAGGGTCACACCTAATAGTGTGTTTTGTAACCTTTAACCAATTTCCTAGCATCAAATATGTCTTATCAAATTGACCACTACTGTTATTTTCTTGATGCTCAAAACTTACTATATTTTTCTAATGATTGGCATACACTAACTTTTTGCTCAGTACCAACTAGAACTTTTATGCTCGGCTTGCACTAGATTTTCTCAGCAAGGCTTGGTAGACACTTCTTAACTACAGTAACCAATTAATCTCCTTAAGTATATCAAAATACATCATATCATCCATGTCTTACTTGGTCTTAGTGCTCCTTTTATACACTAAATAACTCAACCTTTCTCTATGTTCTCTTGTTATCTTATCTTTTAAAATCGTCTTCATATATGAAACAAATGATATCATGCAGACCAAAAATTAATTGTCATTCCAACAAGTAGTAGGTTTGACATCATTGACAAAATAATTATTATTCAATGAAAGGTTCCATACTTCAAAAAATCTCTTTTCAACATTTCCTTCACTCTCATCATCACAAGAACATGACCCCCCTTGAGCAAGGAAAAATTTCTTGTGCTTATTTAATTTTTTTTTGATATTTTGTCATCAAGTCAATCTCATTTATTTAGACATGATAAATGTATCACTTTCCTATTCCATTCCTACATTTTCCTCTGTTGAGGAAGACAAATCTAACAAATACCTATTTTTTTGTACTTGCACTCCATGAAATAAGAGAGATAGGTGGCAATGAGAGAGATATTTTACAAATGATAAAATGTATTAATCTCTCTGGGGTGTACTGACTTATACCTAATGATCCATGACACTCTGTTGGATGCTCGTGAAAAGGCTTCAGGTTTTTGCATATGTGAATCAATTATCTTATGTTAGCTAAAAAAATCATGACACATATACTCAAAATTACATCGAATATTAGCATCACATTTGAATTATAAACATTAAAATGCATATGAAAAGTCAATCAAATTAATCATTTATCTATCAAGAACTAAATATTGAATATCATAGGAATTGATCATGTAACTGTATAATATTCATTCTTCTCAATGATCATCAAACCCCCCTCCAATGTTAGCTAATCAAAGCTCCCCATCATTGATATTTATCTTCATCTATGTCATCATCAAGATCAACATCATCATTGATATCATCACCACCACTATTTAGGTCATCATCATTATTTTCATAATCATCATCAACATCATTATCATCATCATCATCATTTTCATCATCATCATCATTGTCATTATCGTAATCAATAGAAGCATCATTTACATCAAGAGAGTCATCTACTAACTCTTGATTGTGATCCACTTCTTCATCTTCCTCAGTATCTTCTTGTCCAATCACATTATAATTTATTGGCCTTCCTCTTGGATCATGTTTAGCAAAAAAGGACCAACTTGATTTATGTGAAACCTCTAACAAAAATACCTACTCATGCATTGGCTTGGAAGAACATAGGGCTCATCCCCAACTATCTCAAACAACCTTGTATTAATCATTGGAAATCTATTCTCATTCTCAACAATAGTTCTATTAGTATCATTTTGATTGAGTCATACTATGTACCATTAAAGATGAAGAGAACTACTTTGATGGAATTCAATTCAAATTTAAATATATCAACTAAAATTCCATTGTATCAATTTTGAGATTCTCGAGGATATAAGTTATTTCTAGATGAAATATTGATCACCTAGAAGACTACACTTATTCCATAATCACAAGTTCTCTTCTTGTCATCAAAATATTTGATGAAAAATTTATAACCATTGCATAACATATCCTTGTGGTTTTTCACCTACAATAATGTCAAACATCTATAAATTATTTTATCATGAGTTTAAAAACATATGATTGATTAAAAAACTTATAAGTACCCAAAGATCTCTTAAACCATATGCTAAATCTATTTCCTTTTGTGTAAGATTTGGATATCCATTACAATGAGCTTTTTTAATCAATGAAGACATGGTTTACCATTTTAATCTATGACCATAATGTTCACAACATTCAATCCATACCATCATCCAATCTTGATTTTTTACAATAAAAAAATGTATTGCATCACACTCTTTAGCAATTGTACAAAAGTAAATAGATAACTTACAACATATTAGTTTGAAGATTAAGAATTAATATAATACAATAACATTTGATAGTTTATTACCTTTCACTTTTCTAAATATATGGTTCCCCACCAAGTACTCCCCTTCAAAAAATTTAGTGGAGTCAAAATCCCAAATAAAATATATATGGGACTTTTCTATGAGAATAGGAAGATATTGACTAACATACACCATCATTTGGTATAACATATATCCCTTAGTTATAGAACCCTCAGGACATGATCTTTGTCAAACTAATACCTTAAAAATTTTAAAGTTTCTTTCAACCATCCACATTGACCTAGGATGTATAGGTTAAAAAAATTCAATCTCCCCAATTTGGTGTATAAGGCACTATTCTTGTGCATTGAAAAAAGTTGATGGTAAACACTTTTGCATTTCACACATTATTAGATGAATTATTTTCTTCCTATATTTTATATCTTATTTATGGGTTTCTTTAGATGACAACCACCTACAAGGGATTAGAGACACAAAAACATATAAATACAAGACTTTACAATGTAATACTTGTTTGATATATTGAACAAATATCATTACTTACCTCATGTATTTTCAAAGATCATATTCATGTGTTTGATAATATTTTCGAAGTTGTTTGGGAGATGTGGGTAGAACATACTACAAGATTTTTCAATTGATCATTTCATTATTTTCTAACATAATACAATGAAAATTGAATGTAGTTTCACAAATATATTGTAAATACAAAAGACTACGACTTACCTTGATGAAGGTATGCTAATCATGTATGTTCAACCCTAGCCCAAATTCACTTTTCTTTGATATGATATTGCTTATATTCACAGAAAATCCTACAGAAAATTGAATTTTTTATATGACTTATTTTATGGTGTTACTTTTCTTCTCCATTAATAATCAAGGAATGGAACTTGCATTAATCTATTCTTTGTTTCTATTTGGTTCAATCATATTTTTTAATGCATGATTGGAATCATGAATGCCACTACAAATTTTGGCAAGTTTTCTTTGTCACTCCTTCCATCCAATATTTTTCATAGCACCTCTATTACATTATTTCCAATATGAATAGAATCAAGAAAATGCACAATTTATAACTACTCATAGTAGGGAAATGTACTAAATTCTCTAGGATAATTTGAGTCCCCATAGGGCCATTCTCTACTATGGATCTTAATTAAGAATGTTTCTCCATTGACCCTTGGTAAAATAGTGGGGCTTATTGCCTATAGTGCTTACAACCAAGGGTTAATAAAATTTAGAAAAATGAAGAGATCTCATTTGTATATTATTTTCAAAGCTCTACTTCTAGCTCTATATTTGGCTTTGTGTCTGGCTTCAGCTCCCACACCTAGCTCTGTGTTTGGATTCAGCTCTTGCATCTAGCTTTATGGTGGCTACTCCAAATTTTGGTCTTGCTATGGGTTCTACTGCTTCTTAGGCTAGGAATTTTTATCCTAGTCCAACCCCTACTTTTGGGGCTAGCCTTGGCAGTTCCTCTGTAGCTGATCCTTATGGGTTGGTTTTCACTCACTCTATTGTTTTTGTGGGTAGATATGACATTTCTTATGCCAATGTAGCTATTTATGAGGCCAAGATTGGTGGTCGCTCTGGCAGTTAGTCTATGCGCCCAAGATAATGTGGTATTGAGCCTACTATTGTTGAGAGCCCAATTTTTCTTAATTTATGGACTGAAATAACTAAGGAGATATCCATTTATGTGGAGGACTTCTCATCCATGATAGCTATTTTTCATTTCAATGGTTTTTGTCCCTCTCTATTGGATCTGCATGCCTAGATCTCTCATGTATGGGAGCCCCTCATGTCCAAATTAGCCCTAATTTACCTTATAATAAGGGGTTTTTTCATAGTGAAATTTGCTACCACTAAAGATAGAAACACCATTTTGTACTATGGTTTCTCATTGACGGAGAAGTTCCCTTTGATGGCTAAACCTTGGTATAAGGATTTCAACCTGTCAATAGAATCCTTCAATAAAATCCTAATATGGATTAGGTTACTAAGTCTTCCCCTTCACTTTTTGTTGGATTCTATCCTAGAGGCTATGGGGGAGGATCTTGGGAATTTCTTATTGGTTGATACAACATCTTCAGATGTGTTTTAGATGATGGATGTCTCCAAAGGACTCCCTGAAAAGATGTTGTTGGTTACCGCTCATGACTCATGGAGTAAACTTCTTGACTATGAGGGTGTCCCCTTCTGTTGTAGGAAATGCCACAAGACTAGTCACCTTTCTACCAGATGATCCTTTGATTCTAGACCAAACAAGTCACCTACTTGGTGGAAAGGGGTATGAGATGATCACTATATGGTTCAGAAAGCCCCCTCTTTTAGTATATCTAGTGTCCCACTGCGGGTGACCTTGCCTACTCACTCTCTTTTGGATTTTTCTTCTAGTGATTTGATAGAGGCTCCTCTTGTTGATCCTTCTATGATTGTAGCTAGTCTATTTGTAGATTTTGTTACCATGATTACTGGTGATTTCATGGCAGTTTCTCGTATGGCCCCTTCTTAGGTTGTTGTTGGTTTGTCTCTAGTTTCTACTATCACTTCCTCTACTATAGTCTCTTCCCTGGCTTCAAGGGTTTTAGGGGATGTGGTGGTTTCTTTTGTGACCCCTTCTCAAGTTTCTACTAGTATGTCTCTAGTTTTTACTGTCACTTCCTCTGCTATGGTCTCTTCCTTAGCTTTAGGGGTTTTAGGGGTTGGCTATGGTGTTTTTGACTTTGAGTGGTAGAAGGTTGTAGGTTTTTTGGAAGATGGATGGACCATAGTAAAAGGAAAAAAGGTCAAGTCCTCCACTTCTGATATGTCATTATGTTCTCAAAAGAAGGGTTCAAAAGGGAAAGCCTGAAGTAGTTGCCCTTTTTTTGATCTCTTGGCTCTTTTGGCATGTGGTTCTTTGTAGTATTTTATGGTTGGGGATGTATTTTCCCATTTTCAACATGGGGTTTTAGGTGCCTAGTTAAAACCTATTTTTATGGTTGTACAATACTATGTTATCTGTGATGCCACCATGGTTGTGTTGTTTTGGTTGGTGACCTATTTCACCTTGTTTCTTTTGTAGAGTGTCATGGTTGGGGATTTTTCCCCTTTTCAACATGGGGTTTTAGGAGCCTGGTAAAAACCTATTTTTGGGGTTGTATTATGTTATCTATGATGCCTCCATAGTCACCTTGTTTTCATTGGTGACTTGCTTCATCTTGAGATGTAGTTTTATTTGGTATGAGCTTCATCGAATATCTTTTGAATTGTAAAGGGTTTTAGGCACCCTTCAAAACCTATTTTCCTTATCAAAAACATTTTAGTGCCTTTGGAATGTGGTCAATGATGCCTTCTTGATCTTCATGATCATCAAATTACATAATTAGCCAACAAAACAAAATCAAAATATATAATTTTCAAATATAAACCATTAGGTGGAGAAATACTACATCAAATTCTATTATATTCCAACAACCATAGGTGAGGTATCATTCTTGATAGCTTTGATGTAGTCTCTTCATTCCCATTGAAAATATGTTTTTCGATTGATAATTATGGTTTCTATAGAGGAAGTACCTATTCTCATTAAACAACTACTTTCTTAAATTTTTGGAATGGTAAGATTTCATCTTTGGACCACACATTGGACATGAAAATTTTCACTTTCTTTGAAGACCTACAAGCTAACGATACAATTGAATTGAATATATTAATTTTTTGAATTAGTATTATCATGTACAACTAGATTTCAGAATAACATATCATAGAATGGTCTCAACCCCAGAGCATCATGAATTTTTCACACAAGCATTACATGGAATTGAATTTTCCTTTTCTAATTGGTCTAAAGATATCATACATGGTGAAAGCATTCTTCAACACTAGCAACTCATCAATAAGAGGTGCAGTATATACAATCATTTCTTTCACTTGGTACTCACCTAGTTGAATGAATGACATCATATATTTATTGTGGTCATTTCAATCTAAGGGTTATAATTATGTGGGAGTAAAAATTAAATTAAAATACTTGAAATAGTCATTGCTAACATAATGTACTCCCTATTTATTGACATCCATGATGGAAGGTTATTGTTGATAAAAAAAAAAAGCCACACTGAGTAAACAGATTGCATCTCTTGAAATGGATTGACACCGTCAATTCCCAGAGAAATCCTGAGATTTTGAGGTTCTTCTTTAAAGTGTGGCCACTTTTCCTCTTTGTCTATAAATTTTGAACCATTCACAAGCATTTGAATAATGTCATATCGACTTGTAATGCATGGTAATCCATAAATTGAACCAAGCTACTACACTTGAATAATCATTTAAGATTTGGAATAATGGGGATGCAATGAGGAACCTGTAAAGGCACCTTTTTTTGTCACTTCATCATATCGATATCTTCTCAAATGGCATTCAAAGAATTCTATTACATTTTCATGTTCTTTACAATAGATTACATGATCTTGAAGACAAGCATCTATTTCTTGACACTCATTCCAATATGTTTTATAATGGCACATAATTCTCAGTATGAATAAGGGAGAACATTTGAGAGTGATAATAAATAGTCACCTATCAATCTACAAGAAAAAATATAAGTCATTAGTATCAACAATCTTAGTGGTACATATTTCACCTTTTTTAGACTATAATGATGTATATCACAAACCTTAGCATATGTGACATTGTTATGTTGGATAAACCATTCATAACCTTAAAATTCACCAATAATAATACAACAAAGAAGAGTTGGTTGAGATCCTTCATAAAGGGTCATGTTTGCCTTCTCAAGTAGAGGTATATCATGAAAAAACCCAATGTCATCCTCATCATAATCATCATCATCATCATCATCAACAGTAGTAGTGGCAACACTACTACCAAATGTTTCATGGATCAATATATTTTTACCATCATCTTTAGATGTGTTTTTTATGCATGATCATCATCCTTCATGGAAATATTATCTTCTCCTTCAATAATCACACCTCCATGTTGCCCCATATTCACACCTCCATGTTCCTCCATATTGTGTTGGTCCATATCATGTACTACCCTAGGCAGATCGACCTAAATAAAAATGGTTATAACCAAACCCCCATTTTGTGGTTCATATGTATATTAATTGTGAAATAAATATAACAAACAACTTACCAATGGATGATAATCAAACCCACCTTTAATGTTACCATTCTCCCTACAATTTCTCTTAGTTGTTTTGTGTTTGATTCTTCTTGTCTTTAAGCCATGACAACTCTTGCAGGGACAATAACATTTGGCATTGCCTTCTCTTTGAAAGTTAGACAACAATGTAGAGATTGTCTCCTAATTTTGATCAAATTCCCTTGAATTATCTGACATGATCCTTCTTCATGGGACTAACTTATTCTTGTACCCTTATTGAGTTGGTTTTACATAATGTTTATATCTACACATATGGTTTTTAAAGAAAAATTTGGTGTAATTAATGTGTATATCTACAAAAATATTGGACATGTTTTACTTAATGTTTGTATATGTATATATGGTTTTGAAAGAAAAAATTGGTGTAATTAATGTATAAATTTACAAAAATGTTGGGCATGTTATACTTAATGTTTATATCTCCAAATATGGTTTTTAAAGAAAAATTTGGTTTATTTATGCCTCTTCATTTTTATTTTTCTCAAGGGAAGCTAATAAATGGTAATAGAAAACAAGGATGTGTTTTCTAAGAGTTTACAATTGTTCAAAAAAATTAATGTTTACAAGAAAATGCACTTGAATAATTGTTATTTTAGAAGAAAGAACATGGTAATGAAACAATATAGAATGTTCTTGACATGAGAGGTATGTAAGGAAGGGTATTGACCAATCTTGAAAATTTGAATGTTGAAATGAAAGCTATCAAGTATCAAACACCTATTACAAAGTTACAGCATAATGTGAAGTTGATTTAAGGCAGAAGAGAGAGTCTATGCCAATATACCAGAAGGATAAGGAGCAACTTTAGAAATAGACTACATGGTAGAAGAAAGAGATAAAAAATGTAAAGGATATTATGGGAACACCAAAAAGGATTGAGGAAAATGTTGTGGTTGGTTCTATGACATTGGAACCACTTGCAAGTGTTTTTGAGGATTTATAGTTCAAATATGACGACAAGTTGTGCTATTTTTCATATTGCATCTCCATTTTCTTTCCATTTCTTATAAGAGTGTTTCAAGGTTGGGAACCATTTCAATATCCTTTGCATGGTTTAGAGGTAATTTCATTATGGTAGAGGCTGCTATAAGGGAATGAGCCTTGTGATTATGGCATTTACAAAAAAAGAACTGCTTCTACAACTCCTTATATTCAACTATTGACTAGATTTATTCTTCTAGTTAGAATGCAATGTTAAAATAATTTTAGTGAGAATGAAAATATACATTAAAAAAAGATAGGTTGGGGTGTCTATTTGGTATGAAAGTGATATTCCACCCCTTTTTTATGATCGCAAGAAAGATGCCTCAAAAGCCTCAAGTTAACCTCAAGAGCTATGTTGGACTGATTTTCTACATGATAAATTTGCCTAATCCAAGGTATAAAAAATCAAGGTTGAGTCCTTTGATGAGGCTAGGGTTTCTACTTTTTGGTTTTATAATTTTCATTACCCTTTGAAAAACTTGTGTTAAACCCTAGGTCTTGTTCTTTTTGAATTTATCCTAGCGAGACATCTTTTAAGAGGTTTGAATTTTCCTTTCTCAGTTAATTTTAAAGTCTATTAAGTAACATTTTGAAGAATTTTTCCCACCATTGGATCTTGGTTAGATCCACAATTGTCACATTTTCATTATAACAAAATGCAAGGTTTTTTACAATCGTGACATAGCGACTGCTGGGAATTTGAAGTGCGGTGTCATAAAATGAAAACTAGCACCAAAAGGGCACATTGTTTCAAAAAAGATTTGGTCATGTGATTTGTCTTGTAGTCATCACTATCAAAAAGGAAACACATGGAAAAAGTTGCAACATATGTCATCGAAACTCAAACTTCTTGGCAAATTACTATATCATGACCAAAAAGTTTATGATGTAGTGACTGAGTGGAAAGTGAAGAAATATGGTGACCTTTGATGTTGATAGATGACGATGAAGTTCCCATGTGAAATCATAACTATGTTTATTGATTGCTCTGAAAAAGGTACTCATTAATGCAGTCGTGATTAATAGTTAGCTTTTCTTGTCACTGGGTTTTAGTATTTCACCAAAGGTCGCTATGTCATGATTGAAATGTAATGCCTTTCACCGGTAATGACATAATGACTAGTCAGAATGTCATGATGTAGTAATAGTTCCAAAAGGTGGGCCCAAATGAGTCATGTACTCCTAGGACATAGTGGCATCCTACTAAGCATCTATGCACCAAAAACTCTGAATCTACTAGAGGTTGTTATGTGATGACTGAAAAAGCTCCATGCTTCATCGATAGTGATGTAGTGACCCACTTGAAAATAAGAAACACGATGAAGTCTAGAAGACATGATGTCACTATAAGGATTAAAATAGTATATATATGCTAGCATGTCAAGATAACTCTACATCATCAAGAATGTAGACCCACTTAAAAATTAGAAACCAGGGAAAGAATTGTGATTGTATGATCAAGATGAGATCATTGATAGTTGCTACCTTGCTATGGTGAGTTTCTCAAGGGTTATGTATAGTGACATAGTGAATAAAGCTGATAAAGAGGGGGCCCACCATATTCATCTTACATGATGCATCAAATGTCTTCCGTTCAATAAAAAGGGAATCAACAATCATTGCTTTGTTGCTATGGAAATATGCTCACTTTTTATTAGGGAATATGCTCCCAATTTAATTCTAAACCTTAAGGTCAGATTATAATACCCCTAAATATCACAAAAATGGGGATGGGAAACAACCATTTTGTACTGATCCAAAATTTTATGTAAAAAGACCCAACCCCCTTTAGTAATTAAAAATGGATGGGCCACAATAAAAGTAGAGAAAATTGACCCCATTTTCCTTTTTAATAGATACATTTCTTCTAATCATCGTAACTGCTACAAAACTTTAGCCATTCCTACCTTTAAAGGTACTTGGTAGGGCAACACATGAGGGCTTCCTTTAAAACCATAAATTCTAAATATAGTAGAAATAAAGTATGGGATGATATCCCCGCAATTGTGTGAAACTTTCGAACCACTAGGATTGTCCATAGGCCTAATGAGACTCATTAGTGCCTTGGGGATTCTAGGATTGTCACTCAATATGAGGCATCTCAAACTTGGATGTGAAATACCTATCAAAACTGAAAAAGCTACACTCTATAACTAGACTGGCAGTACTTCTCCATCCTCTTCTCAATTTAACTCCATTTCTTTACCAAAATATGTCACTCCTTTAAACAAAAACATATGCATCAAGAAAGAATAATGGCCAAAAAATTTCTCCACTTTCCCTTTTGCAATTCAAACCAAGCAAATATGAATTTCTTTAGCCAAATAAGAAGAAAAATAAAAAATAATATCTACACCAAAGGAAGCTATCTAAACCATCATATACATAAGAATGATGGGCATGAAATCCTTTTCATCTTCACCAAAAACTTGACATAGAGTCATGTATATTTCTACAGCCTAGGAAGTGAAAGGATCCTTTTTAAAGGATTCCCTAGAGGTTGTATTGATCACTGGCAAAGTTCCAATTATGCCAATATGTGTCGTTAGTGCACCTCCCCTAATTAGATCCTTCTTTGCCTTGTATTCATTTTCTAATTCTGGGTTTCTCTATGAGTTTCTATTGGTTATTGTATTAGTCATATAAAAGGATAATGCAAAAGGGTACTTACACTAGATCTGTGTCACCAATTTTTGTCTCTTTTTTATGAGTTTATTAATTTTTAGGGGGTAAAAGCACAGATCTGTGTCACCATTTGTGATACAAAAACCTGTTTTGGTCAAATCTCATTTCTCTATCAAAACTCATTTTTTTTCAAAACTAAAAATACCCTTTTATAGATCTCAGATTCAATATCATCATTATATAATTTTTTGAGTGTTTTGATTAGTTATAATATGTTATAATCTCAAAATATTATAACTTGATATTTCAACATTTCATAAGATGCTCTCTCAAAAAATGAAAAAATATAGTAAATCATATCAAAAATATATAAAAATTATATTTATCACTAGAGGAGAGAATCCTCTTCACGAATATGTAATTTTTTCTCAAGAAGGTATAGATTTGATAGGGAACTTTTGACGGGAGGAAAAAACTGTTGGATTCTGACAAGGTCGAACTTGAGTACTTATAACAAAGAAAATATACATCAAAAATAATTATTTCTTTTTTTGTTCACTAGCTATACATGTCATCTATAAAATATTTTCAAATCAGAACAAGAAAAGATGATTTGCACATACTTGTTTGATGGGAACTACATCCTATATTTTTTATAGTTAAAAAGGGACTTCAAAATAAAATAAAATGAATAAATTATTAGTCAAAAAAATAATAAAAATTATAGGCATAAAATTCATACAATTCTACATATTTCATTAGTTTGCATCATCTTCATATTTTAAACACAAATACCATTTTTTTTGTCATTAATGTTGAACTGTCACATTCTGATATCACGTTTCTTTATAAAAGGAGACACAGGTTTGTGCTTTTACCCTAGGTCATTTGAATAAGGTTTAATTGATTGAATGCAGTCTGGATGGGTTGTATATTGGTTTATTGTTGCTCTTAATTCAAGGGATTATGTAAATGCTTTAGTAAATCAATAGAATTCAAGAGTTTATGAAAAGGATATTTCATAAGAATGGAAATGGGTGATTACATTTGATTGGTTCATTTAAAAGTTATTTGAAACAAGATCTCCTACCAATAGTGAACTCTTTGCCTCCATGGATAAGGCATTGGTCACACAAATCAAAAATAATTGAGAATAGATTCTGCCTCTACATGAAAAATGAATTATAAATTCAAAATCATTTTCATTTCATTTTGTGAAGGTTATAATGCTGGTTAGCACTCATTTATATTTTATTTTTGAGTCCTAAGTAGTTTCAATTTCTAGGAATAATTGTAAATTCAAGGAGAATTGTGACCAAATCTTTTTATGAGGGATGTGTATGTATTAAAAAATATCAATAAATGGATAAATTGCATATGTGATAGGGATAGAAGATGAGAATTAGAATGAAACTAAAATAATTTTCATACAATAGTTTGCATTAGAATCATCACTAGGTATACCCACCTTGGTTTTGTAGAACCTAAAGAGTAGAAAACCATCCTTCATTTTGTTGAAGTTGAGCCCAAGTGGTTTGCACATGTAATTGTTAATAGGAATTGGCTAATCCTTAGGTTATGTGAGAATTATCACTTTGGTATTGAGCATTTTTTTGTTTAGTAGTTTCAAACTCCAAAAAAATGGTGACTCTGTTAGGGACTTATGCTTAGTGTTGTCATAAATCTGTATACTAGATCTAAGATCTGTGTCTCCCTTATGTAGAATCTAGGGTAGGCACGTGACATATAATTTCCCATGGATTTGGGGGTTATACACATTTTTCCTAAGACCATTAGTAAAGCATTTGTCATTTATTTAGTAAGTGTTCCCATTCTAATAAGGTGGGTGATGACTCAAGAGGTTTAACCAATGTTAATAATTGGAAGTTTGTTGTTTCAAATTATTACAAATAGGAGAAATACATGGGAAAATGTGAAGAGGAACCCAAGAATTAAACTACAAACTAATCTCCCTCCTAGAGGAAGACAAAATTGGGTTTTGAAAGGAGATTAGATGCAAAAAGTAAACTTTTTCCCAAGAGTAAATGGCAAGGAAAGATAATACCTACCATTCTACTATTGAAAAGGAACCCTTCTCCAAGGGTCTTAGATCTCACCCAGGTTTGTCTGATGATGATTTCTATAACACCCCCAAAATGATCTATCAAGAAAAGGTTGTGCAACCACATGCACTTAGTTTGGGTGATAGAAATAGTAATAATATTTTTCAGCATAGTACAAACCCTTTCATGTTAGATTATTCTCTTGAGAAGGTAAGACCTAAACACTTAGAACCTGAAAGCGTCAATGATGAGAAGACATCTAGTTCTAATTTTACTATCCCTAACGTTGATGAGAACGAGATCTTGAGAGTACAACTTGCTGAGAAAGAGGCTATTGATAGGAAATTTCAAAAGGAAAGGGAAGAAAAGATTATGAAAGCTTATGAAGAAAAGAAAGAATTTCTTAGGCAAATTGCAACCTTGAAGAAGGAGAATGAGATAGTAGCCAATGCTTGGCAACCTAAAATTGTGGGTCAAATTGAACAACTTAAGATACAAGAGAAAAAGATGATGAAAGACCAAGATACAAACCAAGAGGGTCCTATGATACAATAGATCAAGAATTATAAAACCCTAGAAGTTAAAAGGGATGTAGAACATGTTGTTGGTGTTCAAGATAAGGGAAAGAAAAAGGAAGTTAGTATTAGGATCAATGAACCAACAAAGATCATCCAGATCCATAATTTTTTATCACCTTTTGATATTGAGTTGGAGAAAAGGAGGAAGGAGAAGGATGCTTTGGCTAAGAAATTGGAAATTGCAGAGAGTGAGGCAGCCATAGTTGAGATCAATAACACAATTAAGTTTCTAATGAATGCTAAGAAGCAATCTAATTTTATTCTTAAGGATAAGGATAGATCAAATATTACAAATCTGAATGATGCTAAGTTTTCAGCCTCTTTTTTGTCTTCTTCATCATACAAAGTGGATCTCAACAAATCTACTACAAATGCTAGTACTAGTAATGTTTTTAACAACAATGAGAGAAATGTTGTCAATACTTCTAATATTGATATACAAAGGAGACCTATTGAGTTAGAAGGTTATAGGTAGATATACTTTGAGGGTATTCCTGGTTTCCCTAACCCTATCCCACAAGAAATGAGGAAAAGATTGCCTAAGTTTGCTAGAAATAATGCTATCACTTGTGAGGATCATTTGAGAAATTTTCTTGGCATGATGAGTGATTATGAGTTTGAGGCTAAAGATGTTATCATGAAGCTATTTGTTCAGTCATTTATTGAAGATACTAGAGAATGGTTTAAGAAGCTCCTTGAATTATTCATTGCAGATTGGAAAGAGATTGAATATTATTTCAAAGAATAGTATGGTGACAAGCAAAATTAGAGCTACATTTTGAGTGAATTCAATAACATCCAGAGGATACCTAATGAGTCTGTCACTAAATTCAATACTAGATTTCTGAAGAGAATGTACAAGCTAATGCAGGCCATGCAAATTGATGACAAGTTATGTCTAATTACTTATCTAAATTCTTTTGACGGTAAAATGACATACTAGCTTAGGGATAAAGAACCTAGGACTTTAAGAGATGCTTTTAGAATTTCTATAAATGTAGAAAATAAGTTGAGGATCTCAGGGAGATTAGAAAGTAAAAGAGATGACCCTAGGTTGTTTGGTAATAGGGGAAATAGAAAGGAAGATCATAAAAATATAGGTGGAAAAAAGCAAGAGCCTAGTGAGATAAGCCAAGTTCTAAATGCTGTAAAAAACTTAAATCTACCTTAGATGAAGAATGTTAGGAATCCCACTAACAATAGGATCCCTTATTAGTCAAATTTCAATAGACAAAATAGGTTGCAAATTTCCCCTTACAACACTACTTGGAAAGATGGTCAGCCTAATGTTCCTCCCCTTAAGAATAACAACAATAAGGTGACCACTGATCCTTTATCAAAAAAATCTATAAATTTGGTAGATGATCTTGAGTTTATTACTAAGCCTACATGGTGCTTTTCATGTCAATTACCCCATCCTCCTAAATCTTGCACAATAGCATTGTCATTGCCAGAAAATCAAATTGTTGTAGAAAAATGTCATGAGAAAAAAGAAAACAATGATGATGTAGGATGTAATATGTTTGAATCACATTATTCTGATGTGAAGATTATGATAGAGATGTATATGACGAAAGATGGTTTTAGAGTGTCATACAACAACAAGTATTTTCTAATGAGAGTGATGTTGAAGATAATGTGTGTAACATGGTAAATGTAAAGGAAGAAGTAACCCTAAAGAAACCTTCTAGGGAAGAGATTGATCAAATTACTACTAGTATGATAGCTCAAGTTTAGACTAGCAACATGGCTCAGACAGATGAAAGTGATAAGGTAGCTAGTATCTTCATAAAAGGAATTGATCCTAAAAAGGGGGAAATTGTGAAACCTAAAGAAGCTCATGCTGTGAAGGTTACATCTACAAATAAAAGGTGGAAACTAAAGAAGGGGAGAAATCCTAAAGATATGGAGTTCTCAAATAATGTCCCCAAGAAAATAGATGAGAAGGTATTAAAGATCATCACTAAACATGATAAGAGTCATCAAAATGCACTGAACATTTTGAATAAACATGATGACAAAAGGAATATGACTAGTAATAATCCTTCTAATTCTTCTATAGATATGCTTGCTATTTTATCTTAGATTAATGTTAAGGTTCCTTTATCTAAATTGCTAAGGATCCTTGGACACCAAAATAAAGCCATAGCATGGTTGGGAAATATTGATATAAGGGTAAGTCAAGATTGTAATGAAACTCATGATCCCAAGGAAGGAAACAGAGAAAAGGTAAAAGACAAAGAAGCTGAAATTGTTATGTCTCAAATTCCTTAGATGTTTTTGGATAGCTCTGTCAATGAATGTTTATGAAGTGTAGATCCATTTTTCTTGAGTATCTTAGTGAATGGTAAAACATTAAAAAACTGCATGATTGATTCTGGTGCTTCCAATACTGTCATGCCTTTTGAGATAATGAAGGAATTAGGTTTGAAAGTTGATACTACTTAGGGAAGATGTTGTGCCATGGATAAAAGAGAAGTGACCATCATATGTACTATTAATGCATTATCCTATAGACTAATAGCTTTCCAAGACAAAGAACTTACTATGAGTGTGTTGGTTGTTGATATTCCACTTTAGTATAGTATGTTGTTATCTAAAAAGTGGAGTGCTACCATGGGAGGAAGTTTGCAATGTGATCTATCCTTTGTTATTTTTAACATTGATGGGAATTTGGTAAAAATAAATAGAGAACCAAAGAGCATATATATTATAGAAGAAGATATTCAGGATGATATGAAAAACTTTGTGGATACAGATGTCAAGACATTTAGAGCTGAGGTTCTAACTTTGAAGAAAGGCAAGCACAAATCTCATATGGAAGTAGAAGCTAATACAAAAATAGAAAAAGGTGATTTATGGACTGTGTTCTTTGATGGTGCTTGTTGCAAAGATAGAGTAGGTGTAGGTATTTTGTTGATTTCTCCTGCTAGGGTAACATATAAATTTTCTTTTACATTGAGTTTCCCTTGTACTAACAACATTGCAAAATATGAGGCTTTGCTGTTAGGACTTAGACTAGCTCATAAGAATGGGATAAAGCGTTCACATGTTGTAGTAGATTCTAAATTGGTTGTATCCCAAGTAATAAATGATTATGTGTGAAAGAATAAATGGTTAAAACAATACAAAAATAACATTTGGGACATGATTGAATATTTTGACACAATTGGGATAGTTTGGAAGGATAGAACTAACAATAAGATGGTAGATGTGCTAGAAAATATAGCAATAAAACCTAATGACATTACATTTTCTAGTATATCTAAAGTCAAGGTTCAAACTAGGCCCTCTATTCCTAATAATGTCCAAAATTGGCAAGTATTTGAAGATGGCAAGGACATTCTAAGATTTTTGACTTGTGAAAGTATGTTTTCTGGATAGGAGATTGATTGTGTAGCTTATGCAAAAAATATAAATGGAAAAGATATTGTTTTTGGGCAAGAAGTTGTGCAATTGAAGACAAATAAAATCCCAAAGGGTCTAGTTGTTTTAGAAACTATTTTTGACAACCAAGATAGGTCACAAATGAATACTAGTGAATATAATGCCAAAGATCTAGAGGAGGTAAATTTGGGAATTGAGGAAACACCTAAAAAGGTATATATTGGTAAGAAATTGCCTCCTAAAATTAGGAAAGATTTAATCAAATTTCTAAGGAAATCTAAACATGTATTTGCATGGTCATATGATGACCTAAAAGTCTATAAGGAAGATCTTTTTCAGCATGAAATCGCTTTGAAATCAAATGCTAAACCTTTTAGGCAGAAACAAAGGCCAATAAATCCAACTCTGGCTCCCAAAATGCAAGAGGAATTAATCAAGTTGAGAGATGTAGGGATCGTAAAGCCTATTAGACATTCCTCTTGAGCGTCTAATTTCATCCCTGTTAGGAATAAAAATAGAGATATAAGGTTATGTGTTGATTTCAAGAATCTTAGCTTATCTTCATTAAAGGATAATTATGGATTACCAAATATGGAAGCCATGTTGCAAAGAGTTACTGGTTTTAAACTTATGTCTATGATGGATGGATTTTCAAGATATAATGAAGTAGTTGTTAAAGAATCATAATAGTTCAAGACTGCTTTTTCTACTCCATGGGGTACTTATGTGTATGTCAGGATGCCTTTTGGGCTCACTAATGCTGGAGCTACTTTTCAAAGGGCTATGGATGTGGCTTTTGCCGATATTATTGATAAATTTCTAGTTGTGTATCAAGATGACCTCACTACTTATTCCAAGGATGAGAATGATCATTGCATACATCTTAAAAATGTATTTACTAGAGCCCTTAAGTATGGTATCTCTTTAAACCCAAGGAAATGCAATTTTTGTGTTACTAAAGGAAAAATTGTAGGGCATCTAGTTGGCAAGCATGGAGTGAGGATTGACCCTGAAAGGGTAAAGGCAATAGAAAAAATTCAAAAACCCAAAAGTGTAAAAGGCATTTAGTCATTTTTTGGATAGATCAACTTTCTTAGAAGAATTGTGATCAAGGATGCTAAAGAAAGGGTCTGAGATAAAATATCATGATGTGCCTAGCATTGCATTCCACAAGATTAAGCAAGCTATTAAAGATGCCCCTATTCTCAGAGCATCAAATTATGACAAGCCAATGCATATGTTTTCTTTTGCTTCATTTCACACTGATGTTGTAGTATTGTTACAAGAAAATGAGGAAGGTTATGAGTAGCCCATTGCATTTTTAAGAAAATCCTTACAAGTAGCAGAACTCAAATATGATGTAACTAAGAAATAGGCATATGCACTGGCGAAAGGCATGAAAGCTTTTAGATGTTATTTAATGGGAGCTACTATTATTACTTTTGTTCCTACTACTATTGTAAAGGATATTTTTTCACAACAATAGGTATCTACTAGGAGATGTAGGTGGATTAACAAAATACAAGAATTTAGCATTAATATTTAGATCACCAAATTAGTTATAGGTCAAGGCCTAGCCAAATTAATTACAGAAGCTAATTTAGAGGCAAACTAAATCATGATAAACTTGATGATAGTTGCATGGAAAATCTTTTTGATATGGATACCTCTGATTGGTATAGAGATGTGATCTATTATTTACAAAACATTAAATCTCCATCAAAGTTAATAGACAACCAAAAAACATCCCTTAAGTTGTAGACTATAAGGTATGTTATAGTGCAAGGCCAGTTGTCGTGGAGAGATATAGAAGGGGTTCTCTTGAAATGTGTAGATGAAATTGAGCCTAAAAGGATTTTGAAAGATATGCATGAAGGTGTATGTGGTGGTCATTATATGGCTAAAACATCTACTCATAAAATTCTTAGGGCTGGCTTTTGGCGGCCAAAACTTTTTAGAGATGCTCATGAGTTTGTTAAGACATGTGATGCTTGTCAAAGGTTTAGTGGAAAGCTAAAATTTTCTAGGAATTTACCACTAAGACCTTTTGAAGTGTAGGCACCATTTCAAAAATGAGGAATTGATTTCATTGGTGAGATTTCAAATAAGTCTAGTGGTGGACATTCTTGGATCTTGGTGGCTACTAATTACTTCACTAAGTGGGTTGAAGAAATTCCTACTAAGAATGCATCAAGTAAAGTAGTGATTAATTTCATTGTAAATAATATTGTGACCAAGTTTGGATGCCCATAGAAGATTGTAAATGATAATGCTATGTATTTTAGATCTGAGGAATATAATTTTTTTTAAAAGTATAGCATTACAGAATACACATCATCACCTTATCATCCCCAAGGGAATGGTCAGGAAAAATCAAGGAATAAAAGCATATTGAAAATCATCAAGAGGATTTTAGGAGAGAACAAGAAGGCCTAGGACTTAAAATTGCCATTAGCTCTATGGGCTAATAGGGTTACTATGAAAGAGGCCATTGGATGTGCTCCATTTGATTTGGTCTATGGTGTACAAGCTAGACTTCCAAAGAATAACCTAAAGGAGATGTATAAATTTGTTCAACTATATGAAGATGATAGAATTGATGAGATGCAACTTAGAATGGATAATATTTTTCAATTAGAAGAAACAAGGAAAGATTCTTCTATTTAGAATACCAAGTTACAATTATAGATGAATCACTGATATGACAAAAAGGCCATTGAGAGGAAATTTGATATAGGTGATATGGTATTGATGTCGAATGCTAGAATGGAAGATAATTGAAAGCATGAAAAATTTGACCCAATCTAGCTTGGCCCATATAAAATTTCTAATACAAATGGTGAAGACTCATATTTTTTGAGGGATTTAACTGGAAATATTCTTGAATTGCCAGTTCATGGACAATTCTTGAAGAGGTACTTTTCCTAGAAGTATCTATTTTCCATGAACAATGGTTTTAGGGTTTCTTGTGTCCATTTAAATTTTTTATATTTTGTAAATCCCTGTAAATATCTTTGTACAGTCTGTTTCCCTATTTCTATTGTTTTCTTTTTGTGCTCTCTAAAGAATTTTTCATAGTTGTATCAAGTATGTGGTCTACTCTACCTTAGATTCTGAATTCTTGCATAGACTTAGGTAGTCTATCATTCCTAGGTAGAGCCACTATTGGACTAATTTTTTGCATGATAAATTTTCCTAATCCAAGGTATAAAAAATCATGGTTGACTCCTTTGATGAGGCTAGGGTTTTTGGTTTTTGGTTTTATAATTTTCATTACCCTTTAAAAAACTTGTATTAAAGCCTAGGTCTTGTTCTTTTTGAATTTATGCTTATGCAACATCTTTTAAAAGGTTCAAATTCTCTTATCTCGGTTAATTTTAAAGTTTGTTGAGTTCCTTTTTGAAGAATTTTTCCCACTATTGGATCTTGGTTAGATCCATGGTTGTTGCATTGTCGTTATAAAAAAATGCAAGGTTGTTTACCATCACAACATAGTGACTACTGGGAATTTGAAATGCGATGTCGTAAAATAAAAACTGGCACCAGGAAGGCACATTGTTTAAAAAAAGATTTGGGTACATGATTTTTCTTGTAGTCATCACTATCAAAAAGGACACACATGGAGCAAGTTGCAATAGATATCATCAAAACTCAAACTTTCTAGCGAATCACTATATCATGACTGAAAAGTTTATCCGCCACGCTGGTAGTGATGTAGTGACTGACCAAAAAGTGAAGAAATGAGGTGAACTTTGATGTTGACAGATGATAGATAAGTTCCCATGCAAAATTTTAACACTGTGTATTGATTCTCTAAAAAAGGTACTCATTAATGCAATCATGATTGATAGTTAGCTTTTCCTATCACTGGGTTTTAGTATTTCATTGGAGGTCGCTATGTCATGACTAGAAATATAATGCCTTTTGTTGGTAACCACATAACAACTTATCAGAATGTCATGATGTAGAAATAGTTCCAAAAGGTGGACCACAATGAATGGTTCATCAATAATGATTCATGCAGTCCTAGGACATGGTGGCATCCTAGTAAGCATATGTGCGCTAGAAACTCTAAATCCACTAGAGGTCACTATGTCACCACTGGAAAAGCTTCATGCTTCACTAGTAGAAATGTAGCAACCCACCTGAAAATAAGAAACACAACAAAGTCTAGAAGACATGATGTCACTATAAGGATTCAAATAGTATATATATGCCAGCATGTCAAGATAGCTCAGTGTCATCAAGAATGAGGACCCACTTACAAGTTAGAAACCAAATGAAAAATTGTGATCATTCAATCAAGATGAGATCAATTATAGTTACTACCTCACTATGGTGAGTTGCTCAAGGTTTATGTATAGCGACATAGCAAGTAAAGCAGATAAAGAGGGGCCCCACCATATTCATATTACATGATGCATTGAATGTCTTCTACTCGATAAAAAGGGAATCAATGATCATCGCTTTGTCACTATGGCAATATGCTCACTTTTTATGCATAGAAACATAGTGAATAAGGAAAGTGTAGGAGGGACCTACCATTATAGTAATGAAAATGTAGTAAAATGTTTGCCATAAAATTAAGATTAGATCAAGGTTTGTCCCTTCCTCGCTATGGCAATATGCTCACTCTTTATGTATAGTAAGGTAGCAACTCAATGAAACATCTCCTCAAAAGTTAGTGGGTCTAGTTTGAAGTGCCAACTAAGAAAGAAAGGCATATGTGGAGACTTTTCATTGGTTTGACTACTAGCATGTCAAGAAGAAGATGAGTCATCCCTATTTTCACTCCTAGGTCATAGGATATTTTGAAGATCAACAGTGCAAATTTAAAAAGGAAGGTGATGCCACTCTATTTTTCCATTATAGTTTATTTATGAGGATTGAAAGCTTCACATGTGAGGAAAAATAGAGTATATTACAGAAGATGTCACCATTCTCATCTTATGTGAACAAAGATTTCAAGTTTTCTGAGCACAAGAGCTTACTAAGAATATTGTGTCGAGCCTAACGAGAATGTAAAGTAGTTTCCCATTGTTCATGAGCTATTATAGAATTATAGAGAAGAACAAGAAGACAAGCAAGTAAGTACTTATACACTATAACCTCTATAGAATTTTAGTTTCTAAGAATTAAATTCAAGATGCCTCCAATGAAAGTGTTTTCTGGGCAAGTGAATTATATGGATAGGAACAATGATGATGAATTGCTAGAGTTACTCCCAAAATCTACCACTAGGACTATGGAGGTTAAGAAATTAACTTCCTTAAACCCTAGGCTAAAAATTATAGATGCCATGTATGATAAGGGGAACTGGGTTAGGGATGCAACAACTTCATAGACTAGTCTTGTGTTGTTTAAGAAATGGATTTTAGAGAGGAATTTGTTTGCTCCACATGCTAATGTTTGGAATTTTGATTTCAGAAAACTAGTAGTTCCAAGTGTCTTCATGGATTATGATTTTCTTGAAGCCATTGCAAAGAATTATGAGCAAGTTGTTAGAGTGGTAAGAAGAACTAATGGTGTGTCTCTAGTTTCAATTAGTCCTGAGGAGATTAGAGAGGTATTTCACCTAGAGCCATTGATAGATTTTCATGTGCCAATTAATCTAAAGGAATTTGAAAATGAATACAGGGCAAAGAAGGATGTGATTAGGGGAGGTTCACTAAGGGCACATATTGGAACAATTGGAACTTTGCCAGTAAGCATTGTAGCCTCTAGAGAACCCTTTAAAAAGGATCTTTTCACTTCCTAAGCTGTAGAAATATATAGGACTCTATGTCAAATTTTTGGTGAGGATGAACATAATTTCATGCCCATTAGTCTTATGTATATGATGGTTTAGATTGCTTCCTTTGTTGTGGATATTATTTTTTATTTTGCCTCTATTTGGCTGAAGAAATTCATATTGCCCATGTTAGAATTGCAAAATAGAAAGTGGAGAAAACTTTTTGCCATTATTCTTTTTTGATGCATATGTTTTTGTTTAAAGGAGTGACATATTTTGGTAAAGAAGTGGAGTTTAATAGAGAAGAGGATGGAGAAGCATTGCCAGTATAGTTATGGAGTGCAGATATGACTTGGGATGTAGAGTAGGCTAGCTTTGTCAAGTTTGACAGATATATCGCTTCCAAGTTGAAATGCCTCATATTGAGTGACAATCCCAGAATCCCTAAGGCACTAGTGAGTCTCATTAGGCCTATGGACAATCCCAGTGGTTTGAAAGTTTCACACAATTGGGGAGATATCATCCCATACTCTATTTCTACTGTATTTTGAATTTATGATTTTAAAGGAAGCCCTCATGTGTTACCCTACCAAGTACCTTTAAAGGTAGGAATGGCTGAAGTTTTGTGGCAGTTAGGAGGATTAGAAGAAATGTATTTTTTGAAAAGGAAACTAGTGTCAATTTTCCTTACTTGTACTATGGCCCATCAATTTATAATTACTAAAGGGGGTTCATTCTTTTTACATAAATTTTTGGATTAGTACAAAATGGCTATTTCTCATCCCCATTTTTGTGATACTAAGGGGTTTTATAATTTGACCTTAAGGCTTAAAATTAAATTGGGAAAGGTAAAAAATGATTCATATTATCCAAAGGACATCATAAGAAATGAGTTCTCATTACAAGAACATGAAACCAAAAAGGAAAAATGGAGAGTTTACTCCAAGGTTTTGGAATTCATTCATTATTTTGATAAGGATTATAGTCCTCTAGATAATGCCATTATAGAGGCAGATAAAATAAATAAGCTTATCAATGGTTTCCTTGAGATAATGGAAGCCATGAATGAGAAGAAGCATTTTTTTATTGATTCTTACCTAGATAAGGCTAGAGAAGTCATGCGAAGGTTAGCTTTCACTCCTAATGTAGGAGCTAGTCACCTGATTGTTCAAAGGAGGCCAGGTCATACCATAATTTAGAATAGAAGGGCCACTATGGATAAGGGCAAGAAAATAATGGGATCCACCAGTGTAGTCCTAGAAGAGAGACCTAATGAACCTTCTCCCAAGAGGTAGAAGATAATAAAGGAATAGAGTCCTCAATTTGAGGAGTATTCACCTACTCAATCCCCTTTGTGGATTGGAGAAGAATGAATCACTAGAGAGAAGATTGAGTAGATAGTGTCACAAGGAGGTGTGCTCATTACCTAGGTAGAATAGGATGAGGGAAACCCTCAAGAGGCTCCTGTGCCAAGTTTGGATTTGACAGTTGCAAATTATAGAGGTAGGGAATTGGACCTTGTATTATAATAGGCTAGTAATCAATTTTTGTCTGATGACAATTTTGTTAAATTTAGGGCTTTTCACCAATTTGCATGGCAGGCCAATATGGGTAGATTTGAAGAAAGGTGCAATAATTTGAGAACAAAGCATCTAGAAATGGATGAAACTACCCTACAAAATGAGGTGAAAGAGGAGATGATGAAGGAGTTTCAGAGTATAAGCCTTGAGGAGGGAAGGAAAATGGTCAGAGCATCAAACATTTTGTTGCTACCCAATTAGGACATTGTTGATGCTCTAGTGTTTAATTTTGTTTCAAATAAACTTGATCTACAAGACTAGAATAAGAAGGAATTCTCTGGTACTACATTTAATGAAGACCAAGCTGCATTAGTAATTTGATCATTAAGGAGATGATCAAGAGCTACCTCATCACAATCAAATGATTCTAGTTTGATGGGAAATATAGTTGTAAGAAGAATAGCTAATACTTCTCATGTGTAGGCTAGACACTGGGGTGTAGATACATCTCAATTTGTTTTGGCTACTATTGAAAAGGAAGAAAGGGCCATGTTTGAATTGCAAAGTAAATATGAGACAATTTTGGAAGCATACAATAAAGAGGTTCAAAAGAGGATTGAGTTATAAAATAAGGTAATGGGAAGGTCTACTAGGCCAAGAATAACATATCCCCACCCTCTAGTGGAACCTTTTAAACCTACTCCACTTATAGAATTACTAGATACACCACAAAGGCCACAGCACTACACTGCTAAGGATTTTGATAAAGAAAAGAGCAAGTTGTGGGCACTACATATAGAGCTAAATGTACAATATGAAGAGAAAATTAAGAAAGGCTCTAATGTAATTGGAAAACAAAATTGAGTGGCCATTATTTTATGACCAGTTAGAAAGGGTGATAAACATTTGGGATGAATTGAAAGAAAATGATGAGGTTTTAAAGCCTATTGTGAATAAATAGGGAAAGAAAAAGAGAAAGAAGGAAATGACATTTTTATGTTACTCTATCATAAGGTCTTCACATGACCATGTTGAAAGGACCTATGATATTGTTAATGATCTACTAGAATTTGATAATAGGAGGGTTCATCTGCAGAGAATAGTATTTGGCTACTTAAGTAAGTATAAGAGCCAAAAGTTTGATTTATTTCCTTGTGCCATAGACAAAAAGAATAAATTGAAAAGTAGAGATGCATGAGCTAAAGAGCTAGATGATTTACTCTATTTGAGGATGAATAAAATCATCAATGAGAAAGGGCATGCTTGGTGGGCCACTTCAATAGAAGAGTTGGTAAAAGTCTAGTTATTCTTTGATTCTTTGAAGCAAGAGTTTGTTAGTATTGATAATGAGGTCGAGTATGTACTTAAGCAGAAAAATGATATTTTGCAATTGAACTGGCTAGATGATGCACTATTTGACACATGGATGGCAGATATTGCTTCTGGTGAGTAGTTTGAAGAGGTTGAAACAAATGATGATGAGGTGCAAATTATTGACACAATAGCACTAGATCCAAAAGATGATGAAGATAAAGGTCATCAATCAGTTCCAACTACAGGTTTAGAGGCCCAAGATGTGGACATGGCAAAAGAAAAATAAAGAGTAAAAGTAGTTTTTTCTATCCAAGATGATAATAGTGAAAACCCACGGGTAGAAGTTGATTTGTAAATATTACAACAAGATTCATCATTGGCTAGCCTAGTAGCTACATACTCCAAAGATTCAGAATAGTGGTGGCATGTCAAAAGAGTCGATAGCTTGTAACAATGTAACAGTACTGGGGCCTATCAAAGAATATCTTGATATGTTACACATTGTGTTACATTATGTTTTATCTTTTGTTTGGAAGGAAACTTGTCAATCATAATTTCCCTTTGCTTGTTGCAGCTCATGCTTATATAAATGAGTTTTCAAGGCATTGTGAGGGTCCAAGACTTCTATATTTTTCAATTTCTCAAGAAAATATAATTGGTCTAGTTCTATGTAGTTATTGTTCTGAGTTTACTTCCAATTATGTACTTTCTAATAGCATACAAGATATTATGGGTTTCTCAATGAGTCTCTATTGGTTATTATATTAATCATATAAAAGGATAATGCAAAAGGGTATTTACACTGGATATGTGTCACCAATTTTTGTCTCCTTTTTATGATTTTGTTAATTTTGAGGTCATTTGAATAAGGTTCAATTGATTGAATGTAGTTTGGATGGGTTGTATATTGGTTTATTATTGCTCTTAATTCAAGGGATTAGGTAAATGCTTTAGTAAATCAGTAGAATTCATGAGTTTATAAAAAGGATATTTCATAAGAATGGAAATGGGTGATTACAATTTATTGGTTCATTTAAAAGTTATTTGAAACAAAATCCCCTACAAATAGTTGACTCTTTGCCCCCATGGATAAGGCACTAATCACACAAATTAGAAATAATTGAGAATAGATTCTGCCTCTACATGAAATTATAAATTCAAAATCATTTTCATTTCATTTTGTCAAGGTTATAATGCTGGTCAACACTCATTTATATTTTATTTTTGAGTCTTAGGTAGCTACTATTTCCAGGAATAATGGTAAACTCAAGGAGAACTGTGACCAAATCTACTTATGAGGGATGTGTATGAATCAGAAAATATCAATAAATGGATAAATTGCATATATGACAAGGATAGAAGATGAGAATCTAAATGAAAGTAAAATAATTTTCATACAAAAGTTTGCATTAGATTCATCCCTAAGTATACCCACCTTGGTTTTGCAGAGCCTAACGAGTAGAAAAGAATCCTTGGTTTTGTTGAAGTTGGTTCCAAGTGGTTTGCACATGTAATTTTTAATAGGAATTGGCTAATCATTAGGTTATGTGAGCATTATCACTTTGGTTTTGAGCAATTTTTTGTTTAGTAGTTTCAAACTCCAACAAGCTAAATGTGAGAATTTTATGATTAGGGATGAAATGAGTTGGCAGAATTTAAAATAATAATGCAAGCTAAATGATTTAAATAAACTTAATTAATCAATTTTGAAAAATACACACTAACAAAAATAAACAAAAACTTATAATCACCATAATTGAAAAGCTGAAAATATTATACTTTATACTAAATTTGAATTTTTTTCTAAGTGTACCCAAATGCCTTACACAATCTATTTTAGACAGAAAAAAATGGGCTAGGCATTTTGTTCCTTGGGATTTCTTCCAAAAAATTAAATAATCACTATCCCACAAGTCTAATTTTTATGAATCTGTTATGAAATTTAAACAACCACATAAAAAGATGGAAAAGATGCTAGAATTGAACCCCTATCATGGAATTGACCTTGGAAATGAAATAAGATTGCATAAAGAAAGCCAAATCCAAAGGTAAATCTTAGATCTACCTTGCTAACTCCTAATGGGTTGGGTTATTATTATTTTTCCCCATCACATTTTCTTTGATAGCCATGTTAGGGAGGTGATCTGACCTAGTTCATCCTCATGATTTTGAATTCCTTATTCACAATCTTGGGTGCTTAAATTAATACCCAAAACATCTAAACCTTAGGTCCCTATTTGATCATAATTTGAATGAGCCTCAATGTTGACCACAAAATATATCTATATATGTTTTTATTTACTATTATTAGAGGGGGAATCCATCTCTTTCTTACTTGGATTTAAGAGTGAGTACCCTGAACTTGAAATTCTTGTTGTCTCTAATTCAATCACAACTTGTGAACCCATCTTGCCTTTTGATGTTTTCTTCTTTTGAGGCGGCCACTTGTCCTCTATCCCCTTTGTCTTCATTCCTTTTTTTTGTAACACCATTTTACTCCTATCATTCTTCTTCTTGTTTTGGCCTTCTTGTTTTCTTGACCATTCAAGGAGTTTTTCACATGATTCCTAATTTGGGTCTTCTACATCTTTCATTAGTTCTTATTTAAATGGAATTAATTTTTCCTCCAACTTAGCCGTTTGTTGATTTATCCATGTGTGAGTAAATGGTGTTAAAAATCAATCATTATTGTGTCAAAATTTTGTTTGTGTTTGACCAATCTATTGCAAAAATTATATTCTTTCTTGTTTTGTCATGACCATCTTGGAAAAAGCTTCCATCCTCCTCAAACAACTCTAGAATAAGTTATAAAATAATTACTATCAAATACACTGATCTTTGTAGGTCTTTCCTTATAGTAAGAAAAACATATTAATCCAATGATCTTCAATGGGAGATATATATGTTTATACTTAACTTCATATGCCCTTTGAATTTGGTGACATGGATTGTAGTTGGGGCAAGTGTTGTATAGGACTAGTGTAAAATTATTTCTCAATTCTCCCTACACTAGGAAAAATGGGTAGCTCTCACTTGAATTTACAATATGAGAAGGGAAAGACACCTCAAAGATATGCTTGTTCTTTATTGGATCTTTTCATATGCCTATAACTGTCTTGCTACTTCCATTATGACTGACATGTCAAGTTATGCAATTTGTCATGTATTACATTTGCATTTTCATTTCCATTCTTATAAGAGTGTTTCAAGGTTGGGAACCACTATAACATCCTTTGCATGGTTTAGAGGTAATTTCATTATGACAACGACTTGTACAAGGGAATGAGCCTCATGATTATGGCATTTACATAGAAGTAGAACTTGCTTCTTGAACACCTTACACTCAACTCTCCATTGAAGTTATTCTTCTAGAAATGAGAATAGATGCTATAAATTCCTAGGATCCAAGGGACGCTGAAGCTATGTTACATTTTCTAGAGACATGGGAGACTTCATAATATTTAGGATCATATAGTGTTTCCCAAGTTAACATCAACAACAAATACTTGGGATCCTCACTGGGAGACTGTGCCAATACATGCATGGTTACATCCTTGGCTTCCATTGTTGGGAAAAAATATGGAGTCTTTATATCCAACCATTTTTTATAATTTGGGTAATGTTTTTCATGCCTAGCATGCAAGTGAATCATCTACATATGCAATCTTATCACCACGGAAAGTTGTATTTGATCGTACTAGTTGGGAACATGTAATTGCTCATTTTATTGTACCTAATTCGATGACAGTTCTATAAGAATTTGTAACCAACCTAGCTAATCAATAACTAGACCAATTTAACTAGGTTATGACTTGTTTCTTTCTAATAATATGTTCTATGATATGTTTTTGTAAAATTTATTATGAACTCAGTCCATTTTTCTTGGTTTGCATTATTTTTGTGAAGGATCTTGAGCTAAGTCATTTAGCATGAGTTGAGTTTGTTTTATTGCTTTATTATTTGGATTCTTGAATATGTATATAGTTGGATAATTTTTTTTGTTGTACTAATATTTAATAAGCACTTTAAAAATGATCTCTTTGTATATATAAATACTACAAGTTGTGCAATATGTCATGTATTCCATCTACATTTTCTTTGGCATTGCTTATAAGAGTGTTTCAAGGTTTGGAACCACTTCAACATGATTTGCATGGTTTAGAGGTAATGTCATTATAGAAGAGGCTTCTGCATGGGAATGAGCATCATGATTATGGAATTTACACAGAAGTAGAACTTGATTCTTTAACTCCTTACACTCAACTCTTCATTGAAGTTATTCTTCCAGTAGTGAGAATAGATGCTACAAATTCATGGAAGCTAAGGGACCCTAAATCTATGCTACCCTTTTCAGAGACATGGGAAAAGTTTCTATAGGATTTAGTACTCCACCCACACTAACTTAATCAAACTAAACACTAACTCTTTTCCCCATGCCTCCCTTTACTCACATGACATTACCATTGAATTGAATGCAAAAATTAAAGTGCAGATTTGTTTAAAGTTTTTAATTTTTTTCTTTATACCTTTTACCTCTCTCCTATACATGGCATACATCCTCCATGAATATTTGTTTTGGGCTGGATTTTTTTAAACTTGGATAGCATGAGGGGATAGTCTTGGAGCCTTTTGCCCACATGCGTGCATGGGGTCTAAGTTAGTGTTTAGTTTGATTAGGTTAGTGTGGGTGGGTTAGCTTAGTAAGTTTTTAAAATAAGTTTTAGATTTTTTTGTTAGTTTTTTTTAAGTTTTATTTTATAATGTAGTTTAGTAATTTTTAGCTAGTTTTTCTGAATTTAGAATTTAGTATATTAAAGTTATAGTTAATAAGATTATGTTAGAATATATTATTGTGAGGTAAGGTTAGAGGTTAACTAAGATGTTGGGTTAGTTAGAGTAAATGTTTTTGTAATTATTCATTGTTAGATAATAGTTAGTTCTTAGGAAAGTAAGTTAGTTTTAATTTGTTAAATGTTAGAAGTAGAATTAGTTGTTTGTGATTATTATTATTATTATTATTATTATTATTACTATTATTATTTTGTATTATTATTTTGGTTAGATAGTTAAATAAGTTGATAGTGAGTATGTTTCAGATGCTGGGTTAGTATGAAAAAAAGTTAGTTGTTAAAGTGAATATGGGTTAAAGTGTTAGTGTATAGTAAGTTTATTTTAGTGTTAGATGTTAAATTAGTGGTGTTTGTTAGTGAGCTAATAATTTCATTTTAATTTTAATATTATGTTAAGATGGTTGTGTTAGATGTTAGGTTAGGATAATTTTAGTGAGTAATAAAGTTAATAGATTTGATTAAAGTTAGATATTAATTTATATTTTATGAAATTTATATTAGAATTTAATTAAAGTTTAAAATGGTTAGGCTATAATTAAATTAAATTAAATTATTATTGTTCTCAAATTTTAAGTGGAAGCTTCATTGATATAATCAATTGTTAGGTTTAAAATTAGCTTTTTAATAAATACAAATATAGCAAGATTTAAATTTGGTTTTCTTAATTGTTTTGCTACATGTTTAAGATATGATTGCTATTATATTAAGTTTAGAGATTTAATGGCTATCATTTTGTTTCAGTTATTTAAACCTATTCAATTAAGTGGTAAACGATGTTTCATTTTGAATACTTAATTACTAAATTTTAAAAAAAAAGAAAAAAGAAAAAAAAGTGGTAGGTTGAGTATAGGAATTAATATATTACAAAAAAAATGTCGAAATAAATTTAAGAACAAATGTTCAAATATGGTTATTGTTAGATAACATTCTTAGTAGTTAAGTGAAGGGTAAGATGGAAAAAGGGATTTGTTCGTAATTTTATGTTAGCAACCTTTTGTTGAGATTTAAATCTTTTTACAAGGATTATAAAATTGGGGTAATGTATTGTGATGAGTCGGGTTATGACAGATAATGAGTTAGACATTGTAAATATAACTTAATGATAAATGCCTTAATATTTTATTTAGTTCTAATTGAGTTATGATAATATGTAGATCAAGTATTAGTATGTTATTGTAGATTAATCAACTTTAAAAAAAATTATTGGTGTATTTTTGCCCATGATATTTTGAGCATGACAACTTCATAACATTCTAGATCATATAGTGATGCCCAAATTAATAAAAGCAATAGATATTTGGGATCCTTGTAGGGAGATTGTGGCAATAAATGGATGGTTTCATCCTTGGCTTCCATTTTTGGGCCAGTGTATGGAGCCTTTATATTGAACCATTCATTATAATTTGGGAAATGAATTTGATGTCTGACATACAAGTGATGCATCTACATATGCAATTTTATCACCTTGAAAAAATCTATTTTATCCTACTAGCTAGGAACAACTGATTGTTCATCTTATTGTACCTAATTGTATGACACTTCTATAGGAATTTTTAATCAACCCAACTAATAAGAATCTAGACTAGTTTAACTAGGTTATGGCTTGTTTCTTTCTAAAAATATCTACTATGATATAATTTGTAAAATTTCTTGCAAATTGTGCCCATTTTTTCTTGGTCTACATTATTTTTGTGTAGGATCTTGAGGTAAGTCACTTAGTATGGGTTGAGTAACTTTTATTGTTTATTTGGATTTTAGAATATGTATGCAGTTGGATCAATTTTTGTTTTGTGAGATAATATGCAATAAACACCTTTAAAAAGATCTCTCTCTCTCTCTCTCTCTCTCTCTCTCTCTCTCTCTCTCTCTCTCTCTCTCTATATATATATATATATATATATATATATATATATATATATATATATATATATATATATATATATATATATATATATATATATATATATATATATATATATATATATATATATATAAAGAGATACATGTTTAGAAGGAAAAGAAAAGAACATTTACATAGGTACTTGTTCTCCCCTTGAAGAAAATCCTAGAGCAAGGGTACAAAAATGAAATGAAGATATCACAAGGTAACAACAATAAAATGCATTGATCACAAGTGCATATCAATATTCAAAGTTCTCCACCCTTGTTTGGAGCTCTCCACAATAAAAACAATGGGGAAATATTTATGTCATGTTTTTTTTTTTGTTTTCTTACTCATGTGGGCATAACAATTACAATACCAACATCAATATTGTGATGACGTTGGAGACAATTGCAAAAGAACTAGAAAATCACCCCAAATTTCATCGCCATCATAAATTGTCATCACAATTTAACCCCAAATGTTGTAGTGTTTACTTGACACAATAGAAAAAAATATCATTTATATGAATCATGAAAAACAAAAACTTAGAGAGAAGAAAAAGATAATCTCTATTGTTGAGCATTTGTGTATTCCTTCAATTGTTGATGTAAATAGAAAGATTAAATCACTCAAAGATTGGATACATGAATTCCAAATGTTTCCGTAGTTAGTGATAAAAAGATACAAGGATGAAAAGACCTTTCAAATGCATATAATTTAGAGATTACTTAACAAGTTGATTGCCATGGAGAATAAGTTTTCCAAATTCATCGATCAGGTCAAAATAGGTCAAGGAAATATGTAGAGTGATCTATAGGCTTTTCCCGTGATAGTTTCTACTTTCACATTGCCCACTCATTCCTAGATAGCCATATAGATTTAAGTATACATGAAGGTTTCTGAGGAGGTTGAGGATGTGATTTTTGTTTCAGAAGAAGAGGCCAAAGAATTCCAATAATTATATTACATTTTATGTATTGTTTAATGTATAATCAAGTAATTAGTTATAGTTATGTAAAGGCCTAAAGCTTTTTCTCATCTTTTCATTTTATAATGAAAAGGTATCAAGAAAATTATTTATTAGAATAGAATTTTGAAACTAAAGATGGAATTTTTTTTTGGAGAGAATAGTTTTCTATAATCAATATGAATTAAATACATTTTATCCTATGTATTTAATTAATGGCTCTTGAATCCAAGTTCCTTTTCTATATTTCCTTATGAAGAAATAGAAATAATGATAGTTCCTTTAAATGTGTTTTTCCTTATGCTGTATTAAATGTCTCATTTTCTTCATTATTTTCATAGATTAATAATACTATATCAATGAATGGAAATAGTGCATGAACTTGTTCTACATTGGTCTCCTTAAATTAGGGTTAAATTCATTTAGTCATGAGATTGCATTTATCTCTCCTTTTATCTTGTATTTTATCCGGTGCACACTATCTCTATGTGTTCAAATAATAAGATTATATGAAAATTGACTCTATTCTCCAATAAGGACTAAGGAATGATTACTTTATGTTTCTTGTAAAAGTATACTTATGGTTGTATGCTAGTGAGGTTGAATCCATCATTATTTTATAGATTCCCTCATAACACTTTATTTTTCTTTAAAGTCTTTCAAAGCACCCAAATTTCTCATTGAGAAACATTTCCAATTCAAAAACATCATTAGGTCTACACTTAAAAATATTAGAAACCTCAAGAATAGGTACAACCACCTAGGTCTTGAAGAACTTGAAGTGTGTAGGTTGAACAAACAAAATTTCAGCCTTCTTCATTGACCAAAATTGTGTTTAGTTTCCCAACATTGAGTAGGAAAGCTCATAGGAAGTCAACCAACAATTTTGTACAACAACCAATGGTAAGATCATGGTTCTATGTTACATTTATATTCACTCTAGAATCCATTTTTTATATCATTGAACTGAGCATGGAAGGCATTAAATTTTTTATGAACATCAAAATGTCATTGAAGGAATCTATGAAGAGAATTAGGGAGCAAAGTGAAAAATCCCTAAATTGCATCATGTGTGGTGTAGGAGAACTTATACCTCAACTTTCCATGGCATCCACTATGAAAATATCTTCATAAGTTTTACTCAAGGGCATTCTTTCCTAAGAGTCCTTTGTAACTTAGAAGTAGTTTTCCCTTTTAAATAAGCCTACTTGTAGGGCCTAGTCACCATTGGTGTTCTAAAAAACATGTGTTTTTTACTATGGTAATTGGGAACATCTTAGTCCTACAATAGGTAGGTGTTTTTCTTAGGATTATAAACATGTTTTAAGTCCCTAGGCCACTAGAGGAAGATCTTTATATGGTTATACTACATATTTTGTATAAATGCCTAGAAACTTTTTCATAATTGTATCCCAATGTTCACAACCTTTGAAAATATGTTAGGTTACTTTGTAAGGGTCTTCATAAATCCCTTCTAGGCAGCTACAACATAAAGAATGTAATTTTGCTATTGAGATCAATACAAACTCCTTATTTTCCTTACAATTTGCTTGCAGCACATCAAACTATTCAAGGAAATTTTCAGCCAAAATAAGATTGCTACTAAGAATGTGCTTCTTCACTTATTGCCCTACTCTTTGTGAGAAGTTTCCTTTAATTGGCATGTTAATTTATTTCCTAGATGTATTGGAGACTGGGATACTTTCAAAAAATTGTTCTTTGAACAATTCAAAACTTTCATCAACCCAACTGTGATACATCAATAATTCATATCAATCAAAAGGGACCTAGCAGAGATGGTTTCATGCCTCAACCATCACTTTCATATGGCATACTACAAGTTGGAAATGCCATACACTATACCAGTTGAAGCTAAAATTTAGATTTATTTAAATATTATGAACCATATTACTATTATTTTCCTAAGAAGACTTCCTACAACAAATATCGACACATTTGAAAAAGTCTTCTCAAAAGTAATTACCTTTACTAAGTAGGACAATCCTAATGGAGGAGGACTGACGCTTCTAGATCAAGCTATTACAATGATGCCAACATATCCTATCAAAGCACCTATGATGCCTAGCTAATTTGTACGAATGAATCTAGTTCCATTACAATAGGCACCCACTTTGGAAACCCCTGCTATAACATACCCAGGATATGAACCTCCAAAAGCTTCTTTCTTTGAGAAAAAGGGAACAACTTCCACTGAAGTAGACAACAATATTTCCTCTAAGTTTAGTTAGATGAAGAAGACCATGTATCAAGTGAATAATGAGCTAACTCACTTGAGGTTGTTGCAAAGATAGAATAACATATTTTAGAGAAACAATACTAGTCCTTAAAACAACAACAATTATGGTCAGAACTACAATATGAATTTCAATGGAAACAACAATGTAGGAAACAATAATGGAGGAAACAATTTCAATCCTCCTGATCATAACAATGGCTTCTAAAGATAGAATTGACAATGGAACACTCGTCCAAAAAAAGGGAGCATTCCAACAAATAAAAATAACAATAATATTTAGTATGTGGGCATTAATCAGCATGACAATGGTCAAAACACATCTAACAATGATGGTTCATATTAAAATGTAAATCAAGAAATGAATCAGAATTCACAAGCAAATGATAATGTGCCTCTCATACAATTTAATGCTATGATACTAGAATCTTATGATTCTACATAGAACACACAAGTGGAACAACCAACCAATGACAAATTCTCTTTTCCATTCAGCCAGGAACTAGATACACAACTAGAAGAGATTCAAGCTTTTTGAAATGACAATCAGATTACATAGAATCTATGAAGTCAGAAAGAACCTATGAATGATGGAATCCCTCTAGAATGACAAATAACTCTTGCTGATCCAAGAGAAAGTAACAATATGGTACCAATCAAGCCCCTGTATGTAGGAAAAAAATATTAGAATCAAGCAAATGTGCCTACAATCTTGAAAAATCTTGTCTAGACTTGAAAAGTATAGTGTAGTGGAAGATTTGAAATGAAAAAGAGGTCAATATTTCCATTTTTGACATGTTGCAAAATTCTCCTCATCAATGAGAAGAACTAATGAAAACTCTTGATTATACAAAGGCTCCCCATAATATAAATATTGTTCCTCAAAAGATAGTACATTGATAAGTCAATGCTTTGGAGGCAATGCCAACTATGTTTAAAGACACAGTTGAGGTGCCCCTATTTTTTCTTAGCATTAGAATATATGGGAAGAATCTTCATAATTTCCTAATTGATTTAGGATCCTCTTGTAATGTTATGCCACTATCAATAGCACAAAGGTTAGGAGTCATTCCTCAACTCTCTAACCAAACAATGATACAATTGTATAAAATGAAAATAAAAGTTATTGGCATGTTGAAAGATGTTTAGATAAAGTTAATAGTTGACCCTTGAATTCAAGGCATCACTGATATACATGTGGTCAAGATTCCTAATACATACAGATTGCTACTAAGTAGAGAATGGACAAAATGCCTAAGAAGATGGTTTTCTATAAATTTTACTCAATTATGGTTACCATGGAAACGGTTGAATAATCAAATCAAGATAGATGCAGATCCAAAGTTAAAAATAATGATTAAAAAATACAATGCACCAAATGAGGTGGAATTCTTACAATTAGATTTGGGCTCTTAAAAAGTAATGGATTTTGATACAACTTCAAGAAAAATGTCAGATGATCAAGATGGAAGATCTATGATTTCAATCCCAAAATAGGAGATCATAACACAATTCATAGACAACATGGTGGCTAACTTACAATGTCTAAGAGAAGAAGCCAACCCTAGTATTCTACTTCTCCCAAGATTTTTTTGATTGCATAATGTTAGTCATTTAGAGTTCAAATGTTTACTTTGCCAAGAAGGAGTTTCTAAAGTATTAATAGAGATAATGGAAATAAAGAGTGGTAACATTCCAAAAGATGAACCCATAGAAATTCAAAATTCTACAAACATATCTAAATTTTTGGAAACAGTTGAAGAGGAAATTGAAGAACTAAATGCATCATGCATCAATACCTCTTCAGATGGTGGAGGTTTGTCTTCTTCTCCACCAAGAATGATCAAGGCCCAAAGAAGGAGATATTATGTAAAAGGTCAAGGATAGACTTCAATAGTCATTCATCCTAAACCCAAAGTTGATGAAATTACAAAACTAATTGGGGAAATTCTAGACAAACAAGAAAAACACACACTTTCCATATCAAGGACTAATAATGGAAAATCATCAAGTCCACCTTGTGAAAGAATATAGTGGATCCCCAAGAAAGAATCCTTTTAGTTCCAAGTAAAGTAAAAGATAAGGATGAATAAGCATAAGGTTAGGAAGCCTAAAGAATATATAATCTGGACACTCTACTTTGACAATTCCAAATGCAAATTAAGAGCTAGCACAAGTATTGAGTTAATCAACCCAAAACATGTGTATTTCTATGCAACATATAGATTATAATTTAGATGTACTAATAATGCTATAAACTATGAAGCATTGATCTGAGGACTTCTTTTTGCATTGGAGAAATGAATCACAACTCTCATAATCGAGGGAGATTCATAAATGGTTATAAGAAAAGTGAAATCAGTATACTCGTGCAATGATAGGAGTTACTTTCTTATAGGAGAAGAGTATGGGATCTAATATATTATTTAGAAGCTTTAAATATAAATTCTATTTCAAGGAGGAAAAACATGGTAGTAGATGCCCTTGTTATTTCAGCTAAATCATTACAACTAGTCGAGAGAACAAAATTGAAAAGATTTTCAGTAAAATTGGTGGTTGCCTCGTCTATCCTGTACAATATTAAAAGCTTCCAATTCTTTCAAGATGATCAACATATACTAAAATTTATTATGTGAAATGGCCACTTTAAAGGGAAAGAGATTGATGACACTCTAGATGATAAACCTAAGGATGATGAACTTGAAAATGAAGATGACATCCTGGACTTAAAAGCCAACACTATTCCTAAGGGAATGGTTCAGTTAGAACACATTTCTAATAATGATGAATCAACACTTAACAAATGAATGGTCAAAGAAAAGGGGATCAAGGAATGTGATTCATATAATTTGGGTACCGACGAAGATCTTATAATGGTAAGTGTTAGAAAGGCATTCAATGCATAGGAAAGGAAAGATATGCTTAAATTTCTTATAGATTATAAGGATGTCATTGCTTGGAGCTATGAAGAGCTCAAAACATATGATCCTAAAATTATTACACATGACATTCCATTGAAACTAGATGTCAAAACCTTCTGTCAAAGGAAAAAACCTATTAATCCTATTACTAAACCATTAATAAAGAATGAAGTTAAGAATTTTCTTGATGCCATTATTATCTTTCCCATTCACCATTCTACATGGGTGGCTAACTTGGTTGTCATGCAGAAAAAGACTAGAGAGATTCATCTTTCTGTGAATTTTTGTAATTTGAACCATGCATCTCAAAAGGACAACTACCCTTATCCCTTACTGGACGAAGTTTTAGAAATTGTTAATGGTTCCAGGTTGATGTCTTTCTTGGATGCATATCCAAGATATAATTGGGTAATGGTTGATGAAAAAGATAGGCTAAAGATAGCCTTCACGAATAAATGGAGAACTTTTTCTTATAGAAGAATGGCTTTTGGGCTTATTAATGTAGAGGCTACATTTCAATGAGCCATGGATGAAGCTTATAATGGATTAATAAATAAGTGTATAGTCATCTACATGGATGACTTAACTATTCTTCAAAGGATTGAAGCACTCACATTGCTAAATTAAGACATGTATTCAATAGATTTTATAAATATGGCATATCACTCAATCCCAAGAAATGTTCACTTGGGGTTAGTAAAGGAAATATTGTAGGTCATATTATCTCTATAGTTAGAATCTCTACTAATCCTAATAGAATTAAAGCCATTCTAAAATTTTCACCTCCTCATAGTTGAAAAGAACTTAAATATTTCTTTGGAAAGATAAATTTTGTGCGAAATTTTATAAGTGGATTTGTAGAGATAGTTTATCTCCTTAATGATTTACTAAAATAGGGAGGAAAAAAAGAATGGGTTCTAGAGATTAAGAAATCATCTAAGGATATCAAAGTGGCCATTTCTATGGCCCTAGTAGTAGTGAGCTTATATTATAGACTACCTTTCAAAATATACTATTTTTCTTTAGAATACTCATGTGTTGGGATTCTTATGCAAAAGAAAGAAAAAAAAGATGAAAGACCCATTTCCTTTATGAGCTACCCTCTAAAAAATGTTGAGTTCAATTATTCTAACCTCAATAAATAGTCTGTTTCTTTAATCAAAGTAGTAAAGAAGTTCCACCATTATATATTAAGGAGAAAGGTATATGTGGTTGTGCTTAATCCCATGGTTAAGACATTACTGATGCAAAATGAACTAGGTGAAAGGTGAGGAAAATGGAAGGTAATTCTTCAAGAATTTGATTTGGAGATTCAATCCATAAGGTTGGTAAGAGGCCAAGGTATCAAAGATGATAGCTAATAACCAAATTGAGGAGGAGAAGAAATTCTAGTTTTATGGTGAAGTAGAGGTGGAAGATTCGAAGAAGATTGTAGTATCTCAAGTTGATATTGACCAAGGTATAATAATAGTTGTCTAGTACTAGGATATTGTTAGCTATCTTTTGTAAAATTAGTACCCCAATTGGATGAATGGTTCATAGCATAGGGGACTCAAAATGAAGTTTGAATCTTACATACTACATGATAGAAAGTTGGTTGCTATATTGAACTAGGATTTTGGGTTACTAGGTGAATTACATACCTGGGGTAAACATCTACAAGCATTGTAGTCAATAAAAGGTCAGAGATATCGGATGTTGATGGATGTATATATTGTAGGTGAGTTAGATAAAATAGATGACTACGTAGAGAAGATTGCAGATGGTAATAAAGTAATAGAAACATTACATGCAGATATTCATAAGCTCAAGGATCAAACCTAAGAGAAAATTTTGGAGACAAAGAGACATTACAGTGATGCTTGTTTGGACATTTTTGAAGATGATTCAAGAGAAAAACTAATGAATGTACAAGTAATTATTGAAAATTTTCATAATACATTTGAAGAATCTTTCATTGATGATTATATTAGATAGGCATTTAAGACTGAAGAGGTGTTGCTAGAATTGGATGTGAAATTTGGAGATTTTGCAAAGACTCACATAGACATAGGAAACTATATGCAAAAAGTAAAGGACAAATTTGAATCTTTAGATTTTCCAGATGCAACCCGAGTCATAGAGATAATAGAGAAATTCAAGAGCAAATAGCAAGACATAGGTCTAGTATGAAGGGGAACAAAATCTAGAAGCTAGAATTTCAATTTTGATACTTGGTACAATTTTGCATTTTTGGACCTAGCTTCTGAGGTGCGCATGCTTCCAAGATGTGCTAGGTGCACTAGGTATGCTTCTTCTGAGGTGTACAGGTGCACTTCCCCCAAGGTACACCAATTTTTTTGAAGAAGTCAGAGATGCATATATAGTTAATTACTAGTTCCAAATTTAGAACTTTTCATGCACTAAAAATGCATTTTGATGGTAGTTTAACTCCTACAAGCATCTAGAGAAGGTTGAGCTTCTATTTTTGGCATCTCTAGAGACTCCTAAATCATCTCTTCACTTTCTTCTTTATATTTTCTCATGCTTTCTTTTTCTTAAGACATGTAAAGGCTCATGAATCTATTAAATGTATAAATAAGGATGGAGTCCTACTTAGCACTAGTTAGAGAGTTAGTTTATACATAAATAGATTTGTTTTCTTAGGTTAGAAGCATATAATTTCATAAAGAGATCTCTCACTCTAAACACAAATTGAGGAGATGATTTCTTATAAATTTAGGAATTTAATATGTATTCTGGGCCAATATTTTGATGCAATAATATATGCTATTGGTGCTCAGATTTGGAGTGTAGTTATTCTTGCCTGAGTGTGCTATATTATGTGAATGTATGTTCACGGAGTGTAATGGAGTCAATAGTTTTGTTGCATTATTTTGATTGAGTGATCTTTTTATTCTAGTGTTTTCCATGTGTCTAGAAATTCCACTAATGTACTTAGTTCAAGAAGAGATCTGTAAGGTCCCTCTTTGCATGTACTTATTAAATATGAATTTCTCTGTCAAATCTGTTGTAGGAGATTTGAATGGATATGGAGTAATGTTGTAGGTTTTTAGATGACCTAATGAAAATTGAGAACAACAGATACATCCATGCTTTAATACTTAAAGATTAGAGAACGACTATGTTGTCTTGACTGTTTAAAAACAATAAATTGCACTAACAATAATACAAGGTGTTTCACTTAATGATGATGTTATTGATTTTGTTACCTCAATGATTATTCTTGTATTTAATTTGAATTAATGAATAAGTTATATGTCATATTTATGATGTAATTTATGATGATTCGATGTGAGTAAAAATGAATTAAATAGTTAAGTAATTGAAGCATTATGTTCTGAGTTCGCCCCGATCCATCATAGCATAGTGATACATTTCTAGTATTTTGATACTCATGACTCGAGATGTCGAGACATTATGTAATGCTTGAACATATTTGATTATTTCATGGTGTGTGATGTTATTTTTAGACATTTGATATTCATCATTAAATGTTTTAGGTATATGTATGTAGAAGAATTAAGTAAAATGTAGGATTAACACATTGATTTTGGAATCTTTATGATTAGAGATATAAGTAGGATGGAAGAAACCCTGAGTGATGTATGTTTCAATTTATGTGAATTTTTGATACGTATATATATATATACATATGTACATGTGGTTTTCGGGACTACTGATGTGTGCAATGAGTGTGCAGATATTTTAGCTGAGGAAACCGACGGAGGAACATAACTGATCTCTATGTGTTAATTTTGGAAACCTTGTTGTTTGTAATTCAAGAATTTTAAGTTGAGATGTATGTATGTATCCTTATGTGATCAGTAAATTATTGTGCTCATAACTGTGTTCTATGGTGTCACTTGACACTCGTGATTTGTTTATGTTCTTCAGTGTGCTAGTTAGGGTTAGCTGTGTAACCCATGGACCCAAGTAAATATAAGTTAGTGTCAGTTTGCTACTTGAGTTCATAATCTAGTTTAGTCACCCTTAATCCAGATTAGTGCCTAATCTGCATTGTTAGAGTTGTTAGTTGCTCCTAATTATTTCCTAGCTTTTGTTTGGCTCTAAACCTATTCCTAAGGCTTTAAATCATGAAATTATTATACCCAAAGGGTATGGGTATGGGTTGGGGGTCTTTTCCAACCCCTAAGCCCCTTTTTTTGACTTTTGAGGCCACTCAAAAAGTCCCTTTTTGCCTTTGTGCGAAAATTGACTATGGCTACCATGAGTGTCATCATCCCACCTCCACTTAGTGTTTAACCATGGTGTGGGTTAAATTAGGAGATTCTAGATTTGTAAGTGGGTGGGAGTAGCTATTGATCCTTTTGGGTGGTGGTTGAGTTTGAGGCTTATTTAGAGGCCTTTCTTGGTCTAGTGGAGGGGTTACCCAATCTCTACTTTTAGAGAAGAGTTTGAAGATTGAAGCAAGAAAAGGGAAACTCTACTCGAACTTGTTCATTGCCATTACCTCTTGTGAAGGTAGGAAATTCTCATATCCCTTGTTCTGTTTCCATGTTTGTTTCATGCTTATGCTACCTTGTTGTTGTTTCAATGTTTGTATGTTTGTGGGTATGTTGGGAAGCTTTGAAAACCATGTTATTTTTGGATGATTTCCTTTCATGTTTATGTTTGCAATTTTGAGTTTTTCTTGTATGGGAGTTTTGGTATTACTCACCTTTGGAGAGGGCAGAAGTGACCAATTTTGGGAAAGGTCTGTTTAGTCGGACTCCAACCAGTGTAGAGTCTCTTCTCAGGACAAGAAGAGGGAGAAAGGGTAGGGTGTTATGGGCCCCTACCGATCAGCACAAACCTTGTATGATTATGGTATGTTGAAATGGAAGAACGAAAGTTGTTGGTTTATAGTCCCGATTGGGCATCTGTTTGGTGTTGTGCTTGACTTCTCTTGGTTGGAAGAATCCACCTTTCCCTAGTGTTGACTCATTGTGAATTCTATTATGAAAACCTTGTATGAATATGCATGTTTGGTTTTGTCTCTTGGTCATGCTTGTTTGTCACCTGATCAGATTCTGTTCTCTCGATGATCTTAGCAATGTATTGCACAAAATGATATGGATCCCTTGATGAGGGACATGAAGGAAATTATTTGATTGTTGAAAATTTGGGATTGAAATCCTATGAAAATTGTATTTATCACTTTTTTGTAATGGCAACAACGTTGGGTTTTCTTCCTGGTTCTTTCCCGACGGAGCCTTTGAACTAGGTAGTTTTATAGAAAAATGAGATTGAGTAAATAAGCTTGCATTGAGTCTTATAGCTTTGTTTTTAGTTTTTCTTATATAATTTAAAAATTAGTTTAAAATATGTTAAGGAAATTTTCATTTGAGTTGTGTTTAAATTTTATAATTATACATGTGCGTGTGGAAATTTAGTGAATTTATTTGAATACTTGTTTATTACATTTAATCCTTTTATCACTCTTAAATATTAAAACATAACTTGTTGGTATTTTTGGGCATGACATTTTGGTATTAGAGCCAAGTTTCATGACACTGGGGCAATAATGGACCCATGTAAAGAGTGGATGTTTAAAACTACATGAATTAAACCTCTTCTCGCATTTTCATATTTGATTAGTGTAACTTTGATGAAATGATAAAAATATATAGACTTCTCTATAAGTTCTTGTTAAAAAAAAATTAAAAAATTCAATATTCAAACTTACACTTTCAACAACATTGCTTCTCAATTCCGAGAAGATTGGGAGGAACATCTGAGTTAGTGAGTAGTATTTCATTGTATTAGCATACTTAAGAGTTCTCACCACCCTTTTATGTAAAGGAAGAATCATCAACAGGAAACTTATATTGTGAGTGTGAAGCTAAGTTGGCTTGGTGCTTTGCGTTAATGTGCTTCTTCCTTTCTATTTAGATTGCCAAATTGATTCTAATTATCATGGAAGAAAAGAATTAACCAGAAAGTGTTAGATTAGGTAATAGTATTAGAATGATAATTTTATTTCCATTCTCTTGTATAATTAAGATATATGCATGTTAGAGAATTGATAGTTGTAAAATATCATAGTTGCACATTAGAAAAGGAAATTGAAACCCACAATGGTATAATAGAGCATCTCTTATGCATTTAAAATTGATTATGGAAATTATATGGAAGAAGTAGTCTAATTAGTTGAGTTCAAAGAAGTGTTGTAGGTGCTTAAAACTTTCTGGAAAATGTATGGGTTGTCAAAAAGGGGAAACTCAGTCTATTACAGACATATAAAATTATAGCCTATATAAAATATCATTACTTTGGTGGCAAGTGGAAGAATTTCATTTAAAAAAAAAAAAAACAAAACCTCACCTTATTTAATAACAAGTTAGACTTTAGTCCCTCCATGATGCGACCTCATTGGTGGGATAGCTGCACAATAAATGTGACTTGAAATGCATAATATTCCTTCATGCATCTGCCAAGTTGAATCCTTCTCCAAGGCCATCCAATCAACATTAACTTTGGGAAAGGTGAATGTCAACAAAATTATATAGGCATAAATGCCTTGAGATTACGTATGGAGACTTCCCCTTCCAAAACATGGAATGGATTTGATTTGTGTCAGGCTATTCAACAGCCTCCTTGCATGAGCAGACTGGAGCTCCAAATTTTGGTACTTTATTGAATTTCCTTACACCTCCCATGGCCAACAAAGCTCCTTGTCTCATGATTTAATGGGATAGGTGGAGAAAGATATCAACTTTATTGGGTTTGGGTGAGGAGGAGTATACAATGTGTTTTGTACTATTGCAGATCTGAATTGTGTAGGGGCACGTGGATTGCCATAATTCAAAAAAAAAAATTCATCTTCCAAACTTCAATGTGAAGGAGAGAGAAATGCATGCTAGGAGGAACATAGGCCAAAGAAAATGTTAAATTATTTAGATAACTCTTGCATTTATTTTCTCCCCCCCACCCAATGCGTTGACCCTGCCTTGCATTGAGAGGGCAAATGAATATTTAAAAAAAAAAAAAAAAAGACTTCTTTAACGTTCCTTTCCCACCATCCAATCCCCTTCACCATCATGCGCTTGGGGATCGCGCAGTGTGAGTGGAGACAGGCCTGCGTCAACCTATAAGGCCATGGGGCAATGCACTGTCCTTATGGACAGGCCCCCCTTGTCATAGTCATAGGTAGATATTAGATATGGTGGAGGGGTATATATTTAAAAACTGCACAAAGTCAACAAAACGCAATCCTTCATAAGCTTTATTAAAGACACCTTCATATTTAGGTTGCTTCACTCTGGCAAAACACATTTGATGGGGTCAATGGCTTGTCTTGTCAAGCCTTCCACTTGTCTCATACCATCAACCACATGAGTAGAAAAAAAAGGCTAAGGCGACCATGGAGGAGGGTAGACATTGGTTTAAATGTTTAAAAAGAAAGGACTGCAACTTGCCTCCATAATAAATTATAAACATAAACAAGCTCCTTCTTTCCCATAGGCGTGTAGCCCTAGGCATGGGGTTTGATAATAATTAAGTCTTTTCCTCCCCACTCACGCCTAAGGAAAGGAGCCTTGCACGTGCAGCAAGAAAATCATGAAATCTTGAAGTCTTAGGTGAGTTGTGAAGTTTCCAAGCTCTGACGTAGGAAGTAGCATTAGGATAGAGTTAATGATTATATAGGAATTATTAAAAATAAGAAGAATGAAATCTTTAATCTTCAAACCACAAGTGATATTATTATTATTTTGTTAGTTTAGTAAGTTTAATTGTAGTTTTATATTTCATTTGTTTTATGCTAATAGTAATTAGTATATTTTAAATATTGTTAATTTAGTTTAGTTTGGAGTTAAAGTGTATTTAGTTGTTATTGTGGCTTAATAAGTAATTTTAGTATTTTGTTAGTTAGTTCTATTTTATATTAATATTTTAGTTGTTAATAATATTTGGTCTTAAGTCAAAGGTGTTAAAGTTAGATATTAAAATTAGTTGGTTAGTTAATTTATTGAGATTATGTTAAATTTTGAGATGAAGATTTTTTTTATTTTTTTATTTTTTTTGTTAAAAGTTAAGTTCTTTTTAAGTTAAGGCAAGGATTGCTAGGGGTTTTGTGTTAGTATAAATACTATTAGATTTTATTTAGTGTTAGTAATTTTAGTATGTTTTAGATAGTTTAAAATTTTAAGTATTTAATTCGATTTTGTTTAGTGTTGTTTTATTTTTTATTTTATCATTATTATTAAAGTATTTCTAAATTAATAAGATTTATTTATGAAATAAAGTTTTCTTTTAATTTAGTTAGTTTTGTTACTAGTTTAAATATGTTGGTTAAGTTAAAATAGTTAATTTATTCAATTCGTTAAAGAAGTAATCTAGAACCATTATGTTAGTAATTAGTGTTTATTAATTTGAATTTTAGAATTAATTAAAGTTAATAGTAGAGATTAGTTTATTAGTTTATTTCAATGATAATAACCATATTGTTCCTATGTTGGAACTTAGTGTCATTTTATTAAAAATGTTTTTGTTTAGAAAAGGATTATAAAATTGAGTTAAATCATTGGAGTAACTTTAAGTGTCGAATAAATAATTGGACTTAATTAGCAAGTTTTATAGTAGACAATGTTGCGTTAAAATACGATAGCTGTTAGATTATGTGAATGGTTTAGATATCTTGGAATACATCTAGATAAGGGCTAGCATAGAACGAACATTTTAGTTGTGTGACTTTCGGGAGGAAGTCAAAGGCTAGAGGGGGAGGATGTAAGGTCCCTCTTCGCATGTACTTATTAAATATGAATTTCTCTGTCAAATCTGTTGTAGGAGATTTGAATGGATATGGAGTAATGTTGTAGGTTTTTAGATGACATAATGAAAATTGAGAACAACAGATACATCCATGCTTTAATACTTAAAGATTAGAGAACGACTATGTTGTCTTGACTGTTTAAAAACATTAAATTGCACTAACAATAATACAAGGTGTTTCACTTAATGATGATGTTATTGATTTTGTTACCTCAATGATTATTCTTGTACTAAATTTGAATTAATGAATAAGTTATATGTCATATTGATGATGTAATTTATGATGATTCGATGTGAGTAGAAATGAATTAAATAGTTAAGTAATTGAAGCATTATGTTTTGAGTTCACCCCGATCCATCATAGCATAGTGATACATTTCTAGTATTTTGATACTCACGACTCGAGATGTCGAGACATTATCTGATGCTTGAAAATATTTGATTATTTCATGGTGTGTGATGTTATATTTAGACATTTGATATTCGTCATTAAATGTTTTAGGTATATGTATGTACACAAATTAAGTAAAATGTAGGATTAACACATTGATTTTGGAATCTTTATGATTAGAGATATAAGTAGGATGGAAGAAACCTTGAGTGATGTATGTTTCAATTTATGTGAATTTTTGATACATATATATATATATATATACACATACATATGTACATGTGATTTTCGAGACTACTGATATGTGTAATGAGTGTGCAGATATTTTAGCTAAGGAAATTGACGGAGGAACAAAACTGATCTCTATGTGTTAATTTTGGAAACCTTGTTGTTCGTAATTCAATTATTTTAAGTTGAGATGTATGTATGTATCCTTATGTGATCAGTAAATGTTTGTGCTTGTAACTATGTTCTATGGTGTTGCTTGACACTCGTGATTTGTTTATGTTCTTCAATGTGCTAGTTAGGGTTAGCTGTGTAACCCATTGACCCAAGTCAATTTAAGTTAGTGTCAGTTTGCTACTTGGGTTCTTAATCGAGTTTAGTCACCCTTAATCTAGATTAGTGCCTAATTTGCATTGTTAGAGTTGTTAGTTGGTCCTAATTATTTCCTAGCTTTTGTTTGGCTCTAAACCTATTCTTATGGCTTTAAATCATGAAATTATTATACCCAAAGGGTATGGGTATGGGTTGGGGGTCTTTTCCAACCCCTAAGCCCCTTTTTTTGACTTTTGAGGCCACTCAAAAAGTCCCTTTTTGCCTTTGTGCGAAAATTGACTATGGCTACCATGAGTGTCATCACTCCACCTCCACTTAGTGTTTAACCATGGTGTGGGTTAAGTTAGGAGTTTCTAGATTTTTAAGTGGGTGGGAGTAGTTATTGATCCTTTTGGGTGGTGGTTGAGTTTGAGGGTTATTTAGAGGCCTTTCTTGGTCTAGTTGAGGGGTTACCCAATCTCTACTTTTAGAGAGGAGTTTGAAGATTGAAGCAAGAAAAGGGAAACTCTACTCAAACTTTTTCATTTCAATTACCTCTTGTGAAGGTAGGAAATTCTCATCTCCCTTGTTTTGTTTCCATGTTTGTTTCATGCTTATGCTGCCTTGTTGTTGTTTCAATGTTTGTATGTTTGTGGGTATGTTGGGAAGCTTTGAAAACCATGTTATTTTTGGATGATTTCCTTTCATGTTTATGTTTGCAATTTTGAGTTTTTCTTGCACGGGAGTTTTGGTATTACTCACCCTTGGAGAGGGCAGAAGTGACCAATTTTGGGAAAGGTCTATTTAGTCGGACTCCAACCAGTGTAGAGTCTCTTCTCAGGATGAGAAGAGGGAGAAAGGGTAGGGTGTTATGGGCCCCTACCTATCAACACAAAGCTTGTATGATTATGGTATGTTGAAATGGAAGAATGGAAGTTCTTGGTTTATAGCCCCGATTGGGCATCTGTTTGGTGTTGTGCTTGACTTCTCTTGGTTGGAAGAATACACATCTCCCTAGTGTTGATTCATTGTGAATCTTATTGTGAAAACTTTGTATGAATATGCATGTTTGGTTTTGTCTCTTGGTCATGCTTGTTTGTCACCTGATCAGATTTTGTTCTCTCCACGATCTTAGCAATGTATTGCACAAAATGATATGGATCTCTTGATGAGGGACATGAAGGAAATTATTTGATTGTTGAAAAATTAGGATTGAAATCCTATGAAAATTGTATTTATCACTTTTTTGTAATGGCAATGACGTTGTGTTTTCTTCCTGGTTCTTTCCTGGCGGAGCCTTTGAACCAGGAAGTTTATAGAAAAATGAGATTGAGTAAATAAGCTTTCATTGAGTCTTATAGCTTTTTTTTCATTTTTTCTTATATAATTTTAAAATTAGTTTAAAATATGTTAAGAAAATTTGCATTTGAGTTTTGTTTAAATTTTATAATTATACATGTGCCTGGGGAAGTTTAGTGAATTTATTTGAATACTTGTTTATTACATTTAATCCTTTTATCACCCTTAAATATTAAAACATAACTTGTTGGTTTTTTTGGGCATGACAAGATCACCTTATTGTTCCTGTATAGATTTTTGTCTTGCATGAGCATACTTTTTGTGGTCTTTTGAGTTGATGAAAAGTGAAACATCTTACGGTTGTTGAATTCCCATTAACAATTGCATCAATGAAATTAAGGAAGCACAACTCCTATTTTCATTGGTTACCTACTAATCTTTTCAAAAACTTAACTAGTAGACATGTTGTCTTCATGGTTTATGTCCATTAGGGATTTACTTTTCAAGTCATTTTCTTAAACTTCTTGTTACCCTATCTTCATTTTTTTCTTTTACAAAAATTTGGTTAATTTAGGAATTCATATAGTTGCATAGTTAAAACCTATGTTCATTTAAAAATAGAAAGATAAAAAATATTTTCTTTTGTGTGTTTTCTTCTTTTGAGATAGCAAGCAGATTCAAAATCTTATCCAAAATCAGTCAAAACTAGCAAAGGCCTCCCTATGAACAAATACATTTATCTTCTGCTGAGCAAACTCTAGTAGGTCGCAAGATCACTTGGAACCTTGGAGTTGATCCCAGATCAAATTTTCAAGAGAGAAGTTTGAAAGGATTCCTTCCATTAAGCATCATGCAAAATGATAGCTTAGCAAAACCAAATTGTGATGGGTAAAAACAAAAACTCATGTCACCCTTTCGTAAAGAAAAAGCCTAACAAAACTATAACTATTCACCTTCAATGACATAAAATTGGTACTATTATTTTTGAATTTGAAAATGAAGTAACTAAATAAATGTGTAGAAATGGATAAAGTTTAGGATTATAAATTTTAATAGCTATTTGGAATAATAATTGATACATTTTCCAAAATTATAAAGATAATATTTTAGCTGCTGAAAAACGCTTAAAATTATGGGTCTAGTTCCCACCATAAAACTATATGGGAACAAAAGTATTTCTCTTTAATCTTAGATTATGTTATAGATAACATTTATAGCTCAAACAATCAAAAATAAAAATTATCTTTAAACCTATATTTTCTCTTTTATAATGATTCTAATTTAAACTCACCTGAAATTGACAAGATTTCATCTCCCACTTCATTTTCCAAAACAAATCTATTCTAACTAGGAAAAAAATTATACATTCTAGAAGATGAATCTCTTGTCTAGAACATCATATAACTTTTAAATTTCTTTTATATGATTTAATATTTTTTTTACTTCTCAAAATCGACATTTTTTTGAGTGTTAAAATACATGATTATATAATTTTTTAACTATAATGTACTATAACTAATTAAAACAATATAAACTCTATATGAGAATATTCTTGACTCTGTGCTATATAAAATGGTGTTTATATGTTATTAATAAAATATCATAAAAAATGCAAAATTCAAAAAAAGTTTGAATTTTGGTGAAACTATGTTTTTTCCATTGATAAACTATGATTGTCAATATCGATGCTTGTAATTTGTACATACTGCGACAATTCTAGTTTTATTATATATATATATATATATATATATATATCATAAAAAATAGTAAGAGTTATTGAAATGCCACTTTTCTGAAATAATTTTATTTCTTTAGTAATTGGAGACAAACTAGGCTAAAACGTGCATTTAATAGATATTTGCAATTGGAAAAGTGTGAGACCATATATAACTTAGCTAGAATGAATTTATCTAGATTAAATGTTTGAACAAAATTTAATTTTAGATAGAAATACTCAAATTGAGCCATTCTTTCAATAAAAGTTTGAATTTTGGCGAAACTATATTTTTTCCATTGATAAACTATGATTGTCAATATCAATGCTTGTAATTTGTACATACTATGATGATGTTGGGTTTTCTTTTTTTGGTTCTTTCCTAGTTGAGCTCTTGAACCAATTTTATTTAATATATATATATCTAGTATCTCATCCACTTTTTTCATGTATATATATATATATATATATATATATATATATATATATATATATATATATATATATATATATATATATATATATATGTGTGTGTGTGTATGACATATATATATGTATGTATACATACATATATATATGTATGTATACATACAGATATATATGTATGTATGTATGTATAGTAAAAACTAGTAAGAGTTATTGAAATGCCACTTTTTCTAAAATAATGTGATTTTTCTTTGACGTAGCCTTGGTGTTGTATTTCCCTACTAGCCATGTTAACTTGTGAGACACAATCCTTTCATTCAAGCTTTTATCACAACCTTATAGCTACTAGTTTGTTCCTTTTTACTAACTGTAGTGAAGTAGCAATCGCTACACACTAACCACAATTGTGCCTTCATCACAGTTTATACTTTTTCTTTATCACTAACTATGACCATACAAAATGAGCCATCTTTCATTTTTTTCACAACTTCACTACCACTTTTCTTCATTGACTACATAGTCTTGTGAAACTACAATCTCTTCACTCTATATTCTACCATTGCTTCACATCTATCCACCATTTCAATTTACTAACCACTACAACTGAGAAATTACTATAAGTTTTACCACTTTACATCATCACAATTGTTTACAACTTAACATTTCTTCTAATTGTGATGCTACACAAACTCAGATATTAATCTTGCCACCTCTATGCAACTACCAAACACAAAGCCTGTTTGAATCTGTTGGTGTAAATAAGTATTTACTTATTACACTTACTTAAGTTTACTTAGCTTAATGAATTATTTAATTATTTTGCATTATTTTATTTGTGAGACACTTAGGAGTTTGTGTACTCTTGTGAGTTGTCATGATGACATCGCAGGGGTCTACACCTCTTTAAAGCACATGTTGTCTACAACATAAGAATCTTCTACACACATATGACACTTTGTCATTCTTATCCATTCATCTAGAATGTTGGATAAGGTGCTTAGTTGTCTTATCTTCTGGTTGTTTCTAGAGACATTCTAGGTGCTTCTTGAGAGGCCTTTATATACAGGCACTCCTAGTGTGTTTGAACATCACATTCTGAACAGAGCAATGTATTTGGACATACTCTAATTAATTGATCATATCCATTTTTGATCTACCATGTGCTTGTGTTTGAGTTCTTAGTTCCTGGGTGAATTTTTCCCTTAGGCAAATTCTTACATGGTATCAGAGCAACTTGGAGACTTTCTCATCACATAGCCATTTCAAGACCATGCTTGTTTCAACACCTCATCCCAAATCTAGAGTATTGTAGAAATTGGGAGCATCTAGAGCCAGATTTGACCTCACCATTACATCTGGAACGTTGAATCGGTGAAAATCAGCTACAAAGCTACCTACCCTAGGCCAAAGTCGATTGTGAGGCAATTTGTTTTTATTTTGTTTTGCAAATCGACACTTGAAGGATCGATTTGCAAAATTGGTATGATCATTTTAGATCTGTACATTTAATTCTCATATCTACTTTTTTTCATCTGCATCTTTGCTATTTTTTTGGATCTCCATTATTTTTTGGAATTTTTTTTGCCATGGGGCCATAGGAGAGATTTTTTGCAAGTGAAGATTAAAGCTTGTTGGTGCAAATCTGATATTTGTATCACATTTAGAAGGTCCAAAAACCCCCATATCAAATTTTGTTTCATCCAAATCAGACATCTGAGGCAAAATCTAGAGCCATTTGTTTTTTGGAGGCACGACGGTGATTCAAAAAAAAAAACAGTAGCACCAATTTTCAAACAGTGATATCTTCCTCATATGGACTCATTTTTGCAAGCAAGTTTTTTTGTTTTGGGGTAGGATTTTTTGATCTACACATTGGTGTAGGTGGTTTGAGATCTCTGTTTCTGAATTTTTTTGTAACTCCAAAATCTCAAATTTTGCCACTTAAAATGCTTGGTACAGGCTCATTTGGACTACAAATCAGCTTCCATTTTTTTTGAAAGTGCATTTTTTTTGTCTACCTTCTAGATCTACAATCACGTTAAAGGTTTTGTAGAGAAAAAAATCACTTTCAGAAATAGGCCCTAAATTGGCAAGTGACTTTCAAGTGCCAACAACATCTTTTTCAGGGGGGGTTCCTTGTTTTTTTGGAGGTTTCTTTGATTGGTTGATCATGGAAGAGTTAGATTTGATCTACTTGACACCAAATAACTATAAGGAATGGAGTCAACTTATGGTCAGATATCTCTCTCATCACAACGTACTACCATATGCACCAGATCTTGAGTATACTATTGATCAAGTTGACATCCTTATTCTTACTCTTTTTTTCCATATGGAGCATAAAGTTTTGAAAAAGACGTTCAAAATTAAGTCATCTAATCCATATGTTTTTTGGATGTATCTTTGGGAGCATTATGGAGATCCAACTATTCCTCCATTCCCAGAAGATCTTCTTCCACCAGTTGCAGCTGACTCCTCTTCAGATGAGATCAAACCTCCAGCTCCTGTTGCTCCTACTGATCCTATTTCAGCCACATATGCTTTCAAATCAATGTAGTAGGATACTTTATGTCTTCCTAATCTACCTTCATGTGAAGACTTCCTTTTAGACATTGTACAATTGTTTGTGGAGTCTCACATTGAAGATGTGGGAGATATTCTTGATGACATTCATCTTCTTTTTGAGGTAGATACTTCATCCTTTGTTGCAATGATAGATTCATGTACTTTAGCACTGTAGGGTACTCATGGTCTTCCAAGTGATGATTTCTTGCTAGAAATTTTACGGTAGACATGGGAGACTTTTATGATGATTTCTCACTTCTCTTTGCTGGGGCAGATTCTTCTATAGTTATTGCACATTCACTACATGATCAATCCTTCTAGGTTGGCATGATTGTGGATTCTTATGTACAACATCTGCAGGAGGTCTCTTCATTAGTTGAGAAGATTGTTGGTTTCCTGAGATGGGTTCTACCACACTCCTTGTTCAATCTGCACTTCTCTTCAACAATTTTGGAGGAAGCCATCATCAGTATTGACACAAGGACTTTTGAACAGGTCTCAGAGATACCACTCATCATTGATATTCCTTCTCCATCCAGGGGACATATCTCATAGGTACCCTTGCTCTTGTTTCTTCCAAAGGGGAGGAACATCATCCAAAGGTCATGGATCAACTTCTACATAGGAGCATTCTTCACTAATCAACACACTACTTTTGACGGGGGGGCTTTTTCCTCATAGGAGCTTTTATCCCTCTCCATTCTTTCTTGTATATACATGGATGTATGTCATAATGGGGGGGTCTTGCTTACTCCATCCATCAATGCATCCTTATTCATCTCTCTTTTTGGGGGAGGGTTTTTCCCATGGGATTTTCCCTCTTCTCCGCTTTATGAGAGATTGCATTTTCATTATGTACATGGGTACCTAACATGGCCTAGTAGCCAGGACCCATTATGCATCTTCATCCTAGTTGTAAGCTTAAGGGCATTCCCCTAAGTTGCACTTAAGGTGGGGTGTTGGTGTAAATAAGTATTTACTTATTACACTTACTTAAGTTTACTTAGGTTAATGCATTATTTAATTATTTTGCATTATTTTATTTGTGAGACACTTAGGAGTTTGTGCACTCTTGTGAGTTGTCATGATGACATCATAGTGGTCCAAACCTCTTTTAAGCACATGTTGTCTACAACACAGGAATCTTCTACACACATATGAAATTTTTTCATTCGTATCCATTAATCTAGAATGTTGGATAAGGTGCTTAGTTGTCTTATCATCTAGTTGTTTCTAGAGACATTCTAGGTGCTTCTTGAGAGGCCTTTATATACAGGCACTCCTAGTGTGTTTGAACATCACATTCTGAATAGAGCAATGTATTTGGACATACTCTGATTAATTGATCATATCCATTTTTGGTTTACTATGTGCTTTTTTTTGAGTTCTTAGTTCCTAGGTGAACTTTTCCCTTAGTCAAATTCTTAAAGAATCATCTAATTTTATGAAAGTTACTTTATTTAATCATCACTTCTCTTCACAGCTTCACAAGAAAAGACTTTAACTATAACATAAACCTTGTGATGTTGTGTTTAACCTTTTAGATTAATTGTTACTTCAATTTGAAACATCACAAATCAAAATTTTAACTATCTTTGAAACATTTTTTAATTTTTGATTTCCTTTAACACAACTTTCTCTTTCTTCATGGTTTCACAACCTTATTCTTAAGCTTATCTTTAACCTTGTGAAGATGCAACCAAAGGATTTTTCCACTTCATAGCTCTAATCTTAGGCAAGGCTTAACTCCTTGTGAAGCTATGATGAAATGTCCCTTTCCTAATTTTTCATGATATTTCAAGCCTCAAATCAGATCTTTAAAATCAAACAACTAATATCCCAAAGATCCACCAAATTCTCTAAGAAACCCCAAATCGGGTATGCTGAAAATAGTGCTAAAAGCTTCACAACTTCACAAATTATTAATAAATCTGAAAATGAAAATTTTTATAGAAATTTCAGCAGCATAACAGCCTACAAATTGAAATTTCCAGATCCATATAGCCTTTAAACAACAGCTCAAAAATGTAGGACAAAAACTATGCTCATCAGGCTCTCGAAATAGCACAAAATATGCTTGAAAACACCACAAAAAAACTAATAATCTATCTCAGAAGTTTAATCACATCCCAATACATATATTCAGCTCTATTTTAACATTTAAAAGTCTGATATACAGCAGCAACCCAAACTGATATGAAGTACTTAACTGAAAACACCAAACTCATACAAAAAACACACCCAAAAACCCACAAATCTGCACTGTTTAGCACAAAGGAAAAATCTATATGAGCATGCACATGGAATGGCTTCAAACTCCCATTCTTAGACTTATTGGAAACCTACAAACTCCCATTCTTTGGTCTCCTTCTCCACAGGTTTGGCAGCCTCTGAAGAACAACTAAGAAAATGAGCAAAAATCAAGTTCTGGAATGAGCCCAAAAATGCCTCCAAACCCCCTTAAAAGAGGGCATAACCCTAACTCACGTCCAAGAGGGGTTAATAAAATATAATTTAATAATAATTTTTATTTATTAGTCCATTGGTTTCCAAATATTAGCCCCTTTTGCTGAAACTTCACCTTTTTGGAGCCTGCCTGCCTTAGCAAAGTTTATTATTTTTTTAATTATTTGAAAAGGGGACATGACAAGTCCTCCCCTCCCAAATATTGCTTATCCTCAAGAAATGAAGGTTGGAATTCTCAAGAATATGTGCTCCATCCCAGGTTGCATCCTCTAGTGGTAATCCTTTCCATTTGACCAAATGCTCTATGACGCTCTTGTTTCTCAATCTTTTCTCTCTTGTATCCAAAACCTCTTCTGGTATCAAAACTAATTTTCCTTCATCATCAAGAGGTGGTAATTTTGTAGATACTATGGTTTTTTGGCCTAGAACCTTCTTTAGGCAAGATACATGGAAAATATTATGTATTTTGCTGTTTGGTGGGAGCTCCAATTCATAAGCTACCTCTCTTACCTTCTTGATGATTTTATAAGGCCCATAGAACCTTGGCTTGAGTTTCTCTGCCCCACTCCTCTTCAAGGTGCTTGGCTTATATGGCTGCAACCTAAAAAATACCAAATCTCCCACCTCAAAAGATCTTTCAATCCTTTTCTTGTCAGCATATATCTTTTGTTGGTTCTGTGCATGTTGTAGGTTATCCTTGAGGCACCTTATTATGTATTCGCTTTGCTTGATGAAATCACTTGCTGCGGGTACTCTGCTATCGAAAAGTATTAGATCAATAAAGGAAATGGCATCATAACCATAAAGAGCATGAAAAGGAGGCATACCAATAGACATGTGATGAGATGTATTGTAACGATACTCCCCTAGGTGTAACCATTTCACCCAAGCATGTTGTTGATTTGAAACATAGTTCCTCAAATATCCCTCTATCCATTTATTAACTATCTTTGTTCGTCCATCTATTTGAGGGTGATAGCTAGTACTAGGAGTGAGTTCAGTTCCTACCAAATGAAAGAGCTCCTTCCAAAAAGAGCTGTGGAATCTACTGTCCTGGTCACTATCAATGTTTCTAGGCAAACCATGTAATCTAAAAATTTCCTTGAAGAACAATTCAGCCACTTGTGATGCCTTGAAATCAGATGTGATAGGAAAGAAATGTGCATACTTAGTTAGTCTATCTACCACCATATATATGCAATCCTTACCTTGAACCTTGGGAAACCCAGTGATGAAGTCCATGGTAATACTTTCCCATTTTTGTTCAGGAATAGGAAGTGGCTGGAACAACCCTGCAGGAAAATTGTGCTCACTCTTGCTTTGTTGGCATACCATACATTCCTTAATGTGTTTAAGGACATCCTCCTTCATACCCTTCCATGAAAACAGCTCTTGAATTTGCTTGTATGTCTTGAAGTATCCCTGATGACCAGCCAAAGGTGTGTCATGAAAGGCCCTCAATATCCTCTCCTTAGTTTTTGATCCTGGCACTAGGAAGATCCTGTTCTTGTAATAAATCAATTCATCATCAACCTTGTACCTGTTATCATCCACTAACTTATCCAAAATCTTTGTCGCAAATGAATCTTTAGCATACTCTAAAATTATGGAGACTTTCCAATTAGCAGAGATAGATGATAAGGAACACAAAGTGGGCTTTCTTAAGAGAGCATCAGCAACCACATTATTCTTTCCTTTCATGTATTCAATATCAAAATCATAAGATTGCAATTTTCTTACCCATTTTTGTTGACGATAATTCAAATCCATTTGGTTCAAGAAGAACCTGAGGCTATTATGGTTTGTCTTTATAATGAATCTCCCACATACCAAATATTGTCTAAACTTATGAAGCACATGCATGATTGCCAACATTTCCTTATCATAGATGGAGTAACCTTTCTCTGATTGATTTAATTTTCTACTCTCAAATGCTATTGGATGTCCCCTTTGAGTTAGGACAGCCCCTATACCTTCTCCAGGAGCATCACATTCAACAACAAAAGGTAAAGAGAAATCTGGAATTGCAAGCACAGGGCATTAACTCATTACCTCCTTAAGCTTATCAAATGTTTTTTGTGCCTCCTCTATCCAAACAAAAGCTCCTTTCTTTGTCAAATCAGTCAAGGGGGCAGCAAGCTGAGAAAATCCCTTGGCAAATCTCCTATAGTAGCTACACAACCTGAAGAAACCTCTGAACTGTGTAAGATTAGTGGGTGGAGGCCAATCCAAAATTGCCTGGATTTTTTGTTGATCAACCTGTACTCCTTTATAACTTATAATATGTCCCAAATATAGGATCTCTGTCAAACCAAACTCACATTTAGATAGCTTAGCATAGAAGGATTTCTGCTCCAAGATTCCCAAAACAATGTCTATGTGCTTTAGATGCTCTTCCCATGTTTTACTGTATATCAAGATATCATCAAAAAATACCAAAACAAATTTTTGAAGATGCTGGCTGAATACCTTATTCATACAAGATTGGAATGTTGCAGGTGCATTAGTGAGTCCAAATGGCATAACAAGAAATTCAAAGTGCCCACAGTGACATCTGAAAGTAGTCTTTTCCACATCTTCACTCCTCATTCGGATTTGATGGTAGCTTGATCTTAAGTCAATTTTTGAGAAGTATACAGCACCATGTAACTCATCAATGAGTTCATCTATGCATGGTATAGGATACCTATTTTTTATGGTCTTCTTGTTTAGAGCCCTGTAGTCTATACACATTCTCATTGTACCTTCCTTTTTCTTGACAAGTACCACAGATGATGCAAATGGACTAGAGCTAGGCCTTATGAATCCCATGTCTAGGAGTTCTTTAATAGTTTTTTCAATTTCTTCCTTATAACCCCTTGGATGGCAGTATGGGGTTTTTATAACTGGTTTGGTACCCCGTTCTAACTCTTTAACATGCTCAAAACCTCTATCTGGTGGTAATCCTGGAGGCAAATCATTGAAAACTATACTATGCTTATCAAGAATATTTTGAATTTCAAAATTGAAATTACCTTGGTTCTTTGGAGAGCTTGTTGGTTGGATTATGACTCCTGCTACCCATGTTACTTGTCCTCTTCGAAAAGTCCTCTCCATCCTCTTTGCAGAGACTGCCTTAGGTGCTCCATTTGATAAACCTCTCAATATGACTTCTTTCCCATTGGAATGAAATTTAAACTCCATAGTTTGGTGGTTCATGTAATAGCCTCCAATAGAGGGCAACCATTGAACACCCAATACAAGATCTATCTCCCCAATACCAACCACATAGAAGTCATCACATAACTCATAATATCCTGAGGTCATCTTGAGTTGTTTCACCACCCGTGTGCAAGGCATAGTGAATCCATCAGCTACCATAACATTGAATCCCTCAAAATCATCTGCTTTAAGCCCTCTTTTCATGACAAATCCCTCATCAATAAAATTGTGAGTTGCCCCACTATCAAGAAGAATTGTCAACCTTTGCCCTGCTAGTACCCCTCGAATTCGAAAGGGATGGTATCTTGGGACTCTCGATAATGCTGCTAAAGTGCCACCCTTGATGGTTTCTTTTTCTTTCTCTTCTTCTACCTCCTCATTAGTATCATGAAATTCCTCATGCTCATCTGAATCAGATTCTAAAGCAACTTCAATATAGTGCACTTGACCTTTGCCCAAACATCTGTGTCCTGGAGCCCATGGTTCTCTACAAGTAAAACAAAGCTTTTTCCTTCGTAATTCACTCCTACTCTCTTCATCTACCTTCTTTTTTACCACATTTATCACATCTTTTGGTGGTAGTGTTGGGAAAGTCTTTTTCTAAAAATTTCCCTTATGTTGCCAAAGATTTGGGAGTTTTTGATTAGTGATTGATTTCATAGGCACGCAAGTTTCAAGTTGCAAGCTTCTTTTGATAGCTTCTTGTAAGGTTGAGGGTGAGAAAGCCTTAACCAAACCCTTAACAGAATCTTCTAAACCATCAAGAAAAAGATAGACAATCCTCTTTTCACTCATATCAGGTACCATAACAAACACTTTTTGAAACTCTTCTATATACTCATTAACTAATTTGGTTTGCTTCAACTTTGACAATTCTTTAAAGTACTCTTCATCATCCTTGAGGTCAAATCTATCTATCACTCTTTGAATAAAATCATCAAATGTAGTTACCTGATCATGACCTTGAGTAGTCATTCCATGATACCACCAATCATAGGCTACATCTTCCAAGTGTAGACTTGCAAATTGAACAGCATCACTCTCCTTCATCGGGTTAAGTGTGAAGAAAGTCTGTAATTTTTGTAGCCATGCTCTAGCTGAAATTTTGTTTGTTCCATCAAAAGTAGGTGTTGTAAACTTGCTTATTTTATTTTTGATCTCTCTTCCACTTATTTCATGCTCCCTCCTATTCTATTTCTTGGGCATGAAAGTGTTCATCATATCCACATATTCTCTAAAAGGAACCAAACTATGAAAGTCATCATCGAAGCCATTATAAGTAGCTCTTAATGTAATCAAGTTACCTGTAACCTCTTCCACGAGATTAATGGCTAGCTTTGGTACTAGTGGTTCATCTGTATGCAAGAAAATAGTTTTAGTTGATTTAGATGGTGTGGATTTCAGATTTCTTGGCTCCTATGAAGTGTTCCCTTTCTCATTAATAGATGCAACTCCTTGTAGTTTTTCTGTCAATATTCGCAAGGCCTTTCTAGTTTCTGCCAAACTATCCATTGTTTGTTTCTGAGTATTTTGGATCTCTTGGAAAAATTTCTTTGCCATCTCATCTAGATCAGCCATACTTTTCCCTTCCTTGGATTTTGTACTTTTACTTCCAACTGGAGGTTTGATCAAAATTTCTTTATTCTTTTCTCGTTGCAAATATCTTTTTTCTCTTTCACTTAGTTGCATGCGACCATAAATTTTGACATGCAACTGATTAGAAGCAACATGCAACCATAGAATATGAAATGCAAGATCTGGGTAGTTGTCAAAATTGACATGCAAGATCTGTGTAGTTGTCAAAACTGATATGCAAGATCTGGGTAGTTGTTAAAACTGACATGCAAACTTCTACAAACCCTCAGGCTGGCAAGATCATGGCTCTGATACCACTGAAATGTCCCTTTCCTAATTTTTCATGATATTTCAAGCCTCAAATCAGATCTTTAAAATCAAACAACTAATATCCCAAAGATCCACCAAATTCCTCAAGAAACCCCAAATCGGGTATGCTGAAAATAGTGCTAAAAGCTTCACAACTTCACAAATTATTAATAAATCTGAAAATGTAAATTTTTAAAAAAATTTAAGCAGCATAACAGCCTACAAATTGAAATTTCCAGATCCATATAGCCTTTACACAACAACTCAAAAATGTAGGACAAAAACTATGCTCATCAGGCTCTCGAAATAGCACAAAATATGCTCGAAAACACCACAAAAACACTAATAATCTATCTCAGAAGTTTAATCACATCCCAATACATATATTCAGCTCTATTTTAACATTTAAAAGTCTGATATACAGCAGCAACCCAAACTGATATGAAATACTCAACTGAAAACACCAAACTCATACAAAAAACACACCCAAAAACCCACAAATCTGCACTGTTTAGCACAAAGGAAAAGTCTTTATGAGATTGCACATGGAATGGATTCAAACTCCCATTATTAGCCTTCTTGGAAACCTAAAAACTCCCGTTCTTCGGTCTCCTTCTCCACAGGTTTGGCAGCCTTTGAAGAACAACAAAGAAAATGAGCAAAAATCAAGTTCTAGAATGAGCCCAAAAATGCCTCCAAACCCCCTTAAAAGAGGGCATAACCCTAACTCACATCCAAGAGGGGTTAATAAAATATAATTTAATAATAATTTTTATTTATTATTCCATTGGTTTCCTAAGATTAGCCCCTTTTGCTGAAACTTCACCTTTTTGGAGCTTGCCTGCCTTAACAAAGTTTATTATTTTTTTAATTATTTGAAAAAGGGACATGACATATGACTTCTTAGAACTTAACCATCTTGATTAATTTATGCACATTCACAACTTAAATTTTACATCGATTCAAACCCTTGCGATGGTGCAAAGACCATTTCCTTTTGACTATCAGATGCTTATTTGTAGTTTTACAACTAGAAATATTTGTTAATAGCTTAACTGTTTGATACTATGATGACTGTTATGTTGACTATTTTCTTATATCCCAACTTCTCAACTAGAATTTCTAACTCAACACTTAACCCTATGAATTTGTGACAACAAGCTTTTTCTGCTTCACCATCTTAACCCTGGGTCATCTTTAACCTACTGTGATCATGTGATTTCCATTGAATTAGTCCTTTGCAACCTTATCTTGATGATTAGCAATAAAAGCTGCAAAGTTATGCTAACCATTTTGATGATTGTTTCACATCCTCACATCCTTGAAAATGGTTAGCAATCATAAAGAAATGATGATGTTCTTGAAAGACTTTTGCAACATCAAAACTTAAAATACTTAAGACGCATGAAATATAAAGTGATCAAAGATCAAAAGACTTAGGGATACCAACATATAAGAAAGTTTTTTTATGTATCCCTATTTATACTTGCATGTCAATTTATGAATAATTCACCAAGATATAGGACATGACCATTTTATAGGGTTTTTCCATGAGGATGACAACATTTTCAAAAATCTTAAGCAACGAGACATACTCTCTTCCTGATTTTCATTAATATATTTCAAATTTTTTGGCTTGGTGAAAAATTAGGCCAACAATATGTATATCTATTCTAGTGACTAACTTTATTGTATAAATGCATGTTAGGTCAGTGGGCTCTTCTTGTATATATTGTATTTGATCTACCACCTCCTAATAGGGTTGAAGGAACTCGTTACAAGGTTAAGGCTTCTAACAAGGACTCGAGACACTATATGTACTTCATAGAATCCTAAAAGGGTCAATATCCTTAAGAGGATTATTTTGTTTAGTGAATCATCTCATGGCTATCATCCTGACCAAGGTTTTCTCTTTGCTAGGTTTTCCCTAGTAAAAAAATAATTGTTTTATGAGTTCTTTATGTGTATGGTTATATTTAATGCTCAATAGTATTGGTTTTCTTTCATATACAAGTTTTAAAGTAATTAATAATATTCAGTTATGGGTAAAATTTTGTAGAATACTAATTTTCCTTCACCCCACCTCTCAGAATTATCTATTTCTAGAAATTAGTATTAGAGTGTAGTTACTCTAAAAAAGTTTAATAGTTTGAGTAAGATCCCTATGAATATGGAACAACTAAAGAAAAACCTTGAAGATCTCTTGAATAGATTGACCTTCTTAGAGAAGAAAGAGATAATTTGAAAGATAGGTATGAAGCTACAAAAGTCTACATTGGAAAACTAAAAGACAAGATTGATGATCTAAAATCTAGAAAGGAATCAATTGTGTAGAGTACTGATAATGATAAAGTAGGAAATTTTAAGAAAGAAACTAAGATCCTGAATTATGAGTTGAAAATTATTGAACTTAAGTCGAATCTTAAGAAAGATGGTAGTACGAGTGAACCTCATCTAAAATCTAAGTATGTAGACCTTATATCCTAGTAGAGTAAAGTAATATTTGAATTAGATTCTATTAATATTGAGAATGAAGATTAAGAAAAGTAAAATATAATTGTGAAAGGAGAATAGACACAAGCCAAGCAACAGTTAAAGAAACTTTATTCTAGTAGTGAGAAGATTTATGAACATATATTTCACCAAAGACCTTCTTATGATAAGACAGGACTTGGATATCTTATTAGTGAGAAATCAACCAAGAAATTTGAAATTAGAATAGAACCATATCCAATTATTGAATCCCCTAAAGAATCTAATCTCAGTAAGGTAGAATCAAGCACAACTACTGAAGTATCAAATAAGATTGAATTAGTTATTTTGATAGTGAAACATGATAAACCTAAGTAAGATGATCCATCCAAGGAAGTAAGACATGAGTTCAGAGGTAGATTTTTCATATGTAATGAATTTGCTCATATGAAAAGGGATTACACATGTAAGTCTTTTAAACCTGTTACAAATTTCAATTTTTATAATTGTCATGATTATGGAGATAAAGTACTAGCTTGTAAGAAATCTAAGTTTGATTGTAATAATTCAAATAGTAGAATGTTTAGGAACACTAAACCTATAGGTAATGAAAGAGGGAGATCACATAGAATATCTAATTATGGAGGAAGATCTAATGGTGAAAATAACCAGTTTGTGGGTTACAAGTGTAACAAACTTGTTCAAATTGCAAAAAAATTTAGAGCACCTAATACTCAAAAGGGAAACAATCAGAGAACTAATGCACTTGTATGTCAATTATGTAATCACTTTGGACACATAACAAGACATTGTAGAATGGATAGAAGGAATTTCAATAGGAGTCCTAACTATAGAGGGAACAACAACATAACTAATAGAAGGAATGGATTAAATAGATAAAAGGAAGAAATCAAATAACATGTTGATGAACTCAAAGAAGCATTTGTGAAAGCTAAGGATGCAAAAAGATATTATAAAATGTCTTAGGAATAGTATTTCAATGCACCTAATGAGACATTGAAGTCATCAATTTTTTGTGACTCATCCTGTCTGAATTGAGTAGTTGTAGTAGAGATAGAGCATTAGTTAGTTAGAACAATTTTTGAATTTGTGGTGGATATGCATTTAATGTGTAGTGCAATTTGAAATGATTTAAGGATCATGAACAAGACTATGAGTACAATTTAATCATGCCAAGTGTCTTGAGTGAATTGAAGAGTGATTTGACAATGAACTGAAGTGTGTAGAAAAGTTCTTGAAGAGAGAATTTGTAGAAGCCCTAAACATGATTTTAAAAATGTAGTTCACATCAAAGACATTAGAAGTTATAGTCATTGCAAGATTGAGAGTATAGGTGATGAAGATATACACAAGGCCTTAGGAGTCATGTGCAACAATAAACTAACCTCGAAGTTTGAGTATGTGTACCTAAATGAGTTGAATCTAGTGAAGTATATGTTTTGTATAGAGTTTGATAATAATGAATGGACTCAAATAATTTTGAGTAGGTTACATGATAAAATGTTTTATTAATGACCATGACATAATTCATAAGGTCACATGACTAAGTAATGAGGTTTGTAATCTTGTTAGTGAAAATAATGTAAGGAAGATGGTTGAGACAAGCATAAATACATGATTTGATGGAAGAAGCATAAAAGTTGATACAATTCAAGACAAAGGAGTACAATTATTGAGTAAGATATTAGGGTACAAGTTTAACCATGGCTCAAGGGTTAAAATCAGTACCAACTAGATTCTTTCATGTAGCATATGTAATGGTAGTTCAAGGAAGGAAAGTGAATTTATGTGAGATTATCATTTTACAAATGTTAAATGACTTTGCTAAGTTGAACAAAACCAAGAACATAGTATTCAGATTTTAGTCCTTGTTGACTCTTTTTTTTTCTATGCAACTAATAAGTTCCTAGTGGTAACTAATTGAGATAACAATAGTTGCATAGTAAAGTTGGTGACTCAATTTTACAGATCCAAGTTGGAGAATGTTAGAGATAATGACATTGACAAAATGATGAAGAGTTTTTAAACTAAGATGAAATAGAGGTGCAGAATACCTCCCTCCATGGTGGAAAAATAGAAGAATGATTTATGCTTCATGGTGGAAACTGATAACACTTGCATTAAAGTTGTAGGACCAAGGGTAAAGTTCATAGAGCCCATAGGATATGATATGAGCACAAAACTTATTGAAGGATATGCGCAAATCATACTTCAATATAAAAAGTACATTGACTTCACTACATGGGGAACCTATGAAGAGAAAATGAGAGAAATTCATTCTAAACTTCATAGTAAAGAGATAAAGAATGGTGTGGAAAAGAAGATTGATTCCATCCTTAAGGATTCAACTATTACTCATGAGAATTTTAATAAAATTAAAGGAATTACACTAGAGATGAAGGCAAGTGGACAATCATAAGTGATAGAAGCAACTCCTATTGTTGATGTAACACCTTTTGAAGGTATAACCATTGAAAATTAGAGTGGGCAATTACCTTACACAGTAATTGCAAAATTGCAAGTACTAAGGACAAGAAGTGATCAACCAAGGAGGAAGTCAGAGGTAGATATAGTGGTTGTGTAGACAAAGTTAGAGAGATTGGTAAAGGTTAAGCAAGAACCAACACCATCCACTGAGAAACAAGTCAAGAAGACCACCAATTGACCCAAAAAGAGAAGGAAAACAATGCAAGTTAGTGATTATGAAGAATCTAAGGATGAGATTGAAGATAGACTAGTGGATAAAGCTATAGAAGAAGGGAGGAAACCCATAGGAAAAAAAGAATGGAAGCCTAAGGTAGAAAAACTTAACATTCAAATCATTAATGATGACAATTTTGTGTAATTAAATAAGTATTACAGCTTGTACAATAACATGGATAGAAGGTAGTTAGAGAATGTCATATTAAGGATCATGATACTATGAAATAGAGATTTGATAGTATACAAAATAAGATAATAGAGGACCTATATAATAGGTTGTTGAACATAAAGAAAATAGTGTTAGAAGAAGACACCAATTCGAGAATAAAAATTATCAACAAGTTGTGTGTAACTAACTCCAAGGATGACTCAGACAAAAATTTGAAGGGTATTGAGCCCTTGCTAAGGAACAAAAGAAGAGAAATTCTTCTAATGGGAGGAAATTATGAAGATTTGAGGAAGAAAATAGAGTAGGCCATGTGAAACACATGACTTTAGTTGGACCATAGTAGTAGAGGTGAGTGCAAAGACCAAACCTGATAGCCTAGTGTATGTACAAGACAATACACGTTCCATTGATGAGGAAAAAGCAAAAGAGACACACCAAACATTGTCACCAATATATATTTTTATGGGTACTTAATCCATTCAACTAGATAGTACACACATAAATGTGGATACAAAGGAGAATCATTTTGTAGTATTTGGCCAATCCATTGTTGAGAATATCACATCTTATTCAATCTCTAAAGATGATGAAGAAGATGAAAAGAAGAAATAGGATGAAGAGAAGAGAAAAAAAGAAGTAAAGAGGAGAGAAATAGAAAGGAGAAAGGTAGAAGAAAAGAAAAGGAAAGAAGAAGAAGAAAACAAAAGGAAAGAAGAAAAGGAAAAGAAAAGGGAAGAAGAAGAAGAAAAGAAAGAAGAAAGAAGAAGAGGAAAGGAAGAAAAATGAAGAGAAGTCTAAGAAAGTAGCTAAGAGACTATAAATAAGGAGAAGAAGAAGAGTGTTGAACTGGAAGTAGTAATACTTGTCCCAATGGAAACTCCAATAGTAGCAACAATAATAGTAGTTGTTCCATCAGATGATGATGATGATCAGAAGGGTCTAACGAATTCTTTGAGAAAGTTTCACCAAAAGACCAAATCTATAATGTCTTTGGAGAAGACTCTAACAAAAGACAATTACTATAACTATAGCTAATCTAGACTTGCACTCAAAAGAAAAGGAATTTGTGAAGACCTTTGGGGTATGTGCAGGATCATGGTCAACCAAACTATGCTCTTAAGTGGCAATAAAAAAATAGAAAATCAGTGTTATGTCAATTTGACATGCAATTTTTTACTTGTTATTAACTTTATATCAAAAAGTTTAGAGAAAATAATCTCTAGAAAATTGAATCTAGTTTCTAAACTACTACGACTTATCTCAAAAAAATAAAAATTGATTGGTCAAAATTTTGAATTTTAATGCAATATTAAAAAAAAAATCCGAACAAAAATAAGTAGACGTATGTCTAACCACCTTGATCAAAATCAAATGATAATATTTTTAATAATATTCTAGATATAAGTAGTAGACTCATGCATGGATGTGACACATATTATTGGGTATTTTTATTCTAAATAAATAATAATTAATTAATTTTTGACTTTAGTATTTTTGGAATTAAAAAACTCTCGTGTTTGACCACCTTAACTAATTCAAAACTCTGCAAAATTTAATTTTTCATTTCTTTCCATTATATTAGAAGAAACATAGAATGTGATGCATCTTTTGAATTTTAAAAATTTTGTACCATTTGAAAGTTATAGTTGTTCTTCAAGTAGTGTGTTAGTCAACACTTTATACATAACTCCATTAGAGAATAAGTAATAACTACGTACTAAACTCATAATTTGACAAACCTTACATTTATGGAAAGATAAGAACATTCTTAAGAAACCTTTTTCATTTCATCAATTTTTGGTGAACAAAAAGTAGTGCGCTACATGTTTGAAGTAAAAATCACATAAAAAATAGGCCAAAAGCACATTTTTAGGATTTTTTAAAGTCGACCATATAGGTTTGGTATCAAAAGATATAGTAGACCTTATAAATACATATTTTTTTTTCATTTAGTATTAGGGTGGTTGGGAAAAAAATTGGAATAGATTTTGAAATGGTTTGTGATATTTCACAACTATAGATTTTTCAAATCACCACTTTTTCACACACCATAATCCTGCACATACCCTTCGATGAGGAATTCCCAACATTAGCTAAGGTAGCTTCAGCACAAGCATAGGCCAAACATGATGCAACAATATTTGATATAGTGCGCACAAATGTGAGAAATTCATTGAAGGCACTTGAAGTAAGAATTGAGGATTTAAGGAAATACATTGATGAATGTAAGACATTATTTGGACAATGCACATTTTAGTGCAAGTACCTAATAGACTTTGAGAATCATATAAAGGGTAAGTTGAGTGATCTTGACACACTCACTACACAATTACAACTCCCTAAGACTAGTATTGAGGAATGTGGAATAAAAATGGAGAAGATCCACAATGTGACTAGAGGGTTAGAGTCTAATAATGAAAAAGCAGTAAAAAGATTCTCTACTCTTAGAGAAATCTTGTCACCCAAGATCAAAATTTTGCAGAGGCAAATGGAGGAATGTTCCTATGACAAGTTTACCTATACTAACTTAAGCACATTTGAAGTGGCATATTATGCACTAAGTGCACTAATCAGTATCTCTAATATAGTAAAGGAGAAATAGAAGAAGAAAGTGGAAAGATAATACTTGTATATGCAGATTATTTTTCTCGAATATCAAGTTGATCAATAGTAGGCCACACGTTTTTGTATACAATTTTTGACACCTTTTCCATTGATGTCAAAGGGGGAATAATATGTAAGGAAAATTGTAAGTATATGTAAATTGTATGATTGTATATGTAAGGGGGAGTACAATTATGTATCAATGTAAGGAGTGATAAGGAATGTAATGATCCATCAAAACATAAAATGGTTATTGTTTGAAGGCAATTTTGTGTAGTTACTTTTATTTGTTTTTGTTTTCTATGACATCATTTTCGAACTTAGCTGATTTTCCCAAATGTTTCCATCAATGCAAAAGGGGAGGTTGTAGGAAATATAGTCACTAAAATTCTTTTATTTTTTTGATTTATGGTAACATATATTCAACATTTCATTTATACATTTAGAGTTAGAAAATTATGTAAGTGTGAGATAGTTAGCAGTAGAATAGAGACATATATGATTTGTATAGATGAAATAGTTTGAATTCTAGCTTATATGTAGTTTAGGATAGCTTTATGAAAATTTCATGATGTTGTGGTTGTAGAACCAGAATCAGTATGCAAAGAACATTAACAAATGAAGTAAACATTCACAAACCAAAAACTAAATTCACATATATGCTTAGACTAAGAAAGAAAATAAGAAGTGAAAACCTCACAAGAGAAAACACTCCATGCTTTCTTGATTCTGTAGATGTGTCCTTTTGCTATGGATGTATGCTCAAGATGCTCAAAAGCTGCTTCAATGGAGATGGGTAATGGCAAATTGGTAGCTTTGTGAGCTCTCAATTTGGCATTATAAGGGTATGGTTGATGGCTTTGGTTCTCAAAATAGCATGGTAACTTTAGCTCAAAGATTGTTGATGAAATGGCTTGGGATGGGATTCAATTTATAGGCTAAGGGGTAGAGGGATGGAGGGCTTAGATGCAAGGATGGATGAAGGCTTAAGGAGGGCTAAGATGCACTCAAAGGGGAGCACATGGATTGTGCTTGTTTAGCACCAATGGGAAGGTGACACTTGTCACAAGGAGGAGGAGTGTGAGAGGGTAGGGTTAAGGGTTGGTTAAAGTCATGATGAGTGGGGTTGAGTATGTAAGAGGGATGTAAGAGGAATGAGTGTGGAAGAGGGAAGAGTGTGGAAGATGGATGTAAGAGTCATGAGTGGGCTTGTAAGAGTCTTTATGTTTTGTAAGAGCACTCATGACTTAGTGGTTGAGTTTTTTTGAGGGGAGACTTTGGTTTGGATTAGGAAAGTCTTAAACTTGTTTAAGGAATGTGACAACATTAGGGGGTGGATTAGGCTTGGTTTTAGGATTAGATTAGGGATGTTAGAGATGTGCAAGTGGATGGCATTAATGAGGGTGAGTGAGTTAGTGGCTAAGCTTGGTTAGTATGGGTGGATGGGGTGGATTAGGCTAAATGGAGGATTAGAAATAGGTTAGGGGTTTTTGAATTTGAGGATTTCATTTATCAAATAGATTTATTTAATAAATGGGGATTTTTGGAATTAGATAGAAGAATAGGATTTAATTGATAAATAATAGATTATTTGATTTATCAATTAGGACTATAGATGATTAATTAAATTAATCAACTAGGGGATGACAAAGGATTAATTAAATAGAAATTTAATTAATAATGCCTTTTTAGATAACTAAATAGGATTACTAAAATAGTGTAATCAAATTTAGGTGTCTACAGTGGTTAAGTGTGTAGATGTGTATGAATAGTATGGTGCAAGTTACAGTTGAAATATCAATATGGGTATTTGACATAAAAGAATAGAGCATAGAAGAGAATTGAGGTGTATGACTTAAGGAATTATTTTGGTCACAAATTAATTATCAACTCAGGATGAGCTGACTTTGTGGATATTATTCCATAATTTATTTTATATTATATCAAGCATGTAAGCACATGAAGGCCGACTGAGTAGAGAATTATTAATTTGTGAAGCATAGATCTTATCTTGCACAAATAATGTGAAGTTGATGAGATGATATGTGATATGTGAACTATTGTATGGACAACTTGAAAGATATATAAGCCTTATGTTATGTGAGATATAATGTATGATCAGTGCAACTTAGAATTATAGTAGTGAGAAAGTATTTTATGCATATATATTCTTGTGAAGAACTTTATTGTATAAATGCATGTTAGGGTAGTGGGCTCTTCTTCCATACATTGTATTTGATCTACCAACTCCTACTAGGTTTGAAGCAACTTCTAACAAGGCCTAGGTCTCTAACAAGGACCAAGGATAACATTAGTGGCTAATATTTTCCAAATGGCTAATCTTAGTCTTCAGGGACCGCACATTTGGTTTTATTTTTGTCTATTTTGACTGCACTTTACCAAAATTGGGTCCCATGCTTAGGCTAATTGCCAATAATAATATAGAAGAATTTATACTTTAGTGATGACTTTGCCAATTGAATCTAAGTTTTCTACATTGTAAATTAAATATTTTTGCACATAATTTTTAAGGACTGTCTTAATTAATATTCATATTCCCCAATATTTGGTAAAAATTTAAGTTACACTACAAATTAAGTATGTAGATTTGACAGGTGTCTCTATTTTGAAGACTTTTCATGAAACTTTTTATCCTTTCTCACTTTTCCATGAAATAGATTTGATTGGGGACAAATGTCCTTACTTTGGGAACTTTCTTTAAAACTCGGTATCCTTTTAAAAGTTTGGCTTGAAATAGGGTTTAGGTCATTAATTTAGGATCAACCAATAGTTAAAAGTAATAGGGTTTCTTCCCACAAACTTTCATTCAATAATTTGGAGGGAAACTATAATGATAAAAGAGGGTTAAATTTAACTTTAAAGTTTGATGATTAATTAGGCTCCATATCATAATTACAATAATAAAATCATTGCTTCTAGGTATTGTACTTTTTTCCACAATTTTTATCAATAATGAAATATCACCAAGATTTTGTAGAATTTTCATATGATTGAAAAATAATCACAAATAAATTAAAAAATTTTCCTACTTAAAAATGAAAATTTGCCACTAGAATTATTTTTTCGCCTAAATTAATATCTGATTTGCCAATATTTTATACTTTTTTCCTAAAGGGGGTTCTTAAACTTATCCCTAACAAGGACTCGAGACAATATATGCACTTCATAGACTCCTAACAAGGTCAATATCTTTAACATGATCCTTTTGTTTAGTTAATCATGTCATGGCTATTATCCTCACTGGGGTTTTCACTTGATCAGGGTTACCCTAGTTAATAATTAATGGTGTTATGAGTTCTCTATGTGTATGGTTATATTTACTATTCAACATTGTTGGTTTACTTTCATATGCAAGTTATAAAGTAATTAACAATATTCAATTGTCGGATAAAGTTTGTAGAATACAGATTCACCCCCCTCCCCCTCTAAGTATTATATATTTCTAGCAAACAATAGGCCACAAGGAGATTCCAATAAGGAGAACACCCAAGGAGAAAGTAGTTTATGTGGTGGATAAGAGGAAGGAGAGGTAATGAAAGAGGAAAAAATGGTGGAAGAAATAATGGGTAGATCAAATGCTACAATTGCAACTAGAGAGGTCACTATACTAACAAGTTTCCTAAGATGAAGAATAACCAAGGAGAGAGAAGAACAAATATTGTGCAAGAAGGTGATGATAAAAGAGTAAGAGATGGTACTAGTGAGGAAGGGGCTACTCTCATGATGAAAAGAACCTTGATCCAATCACCAACCCTAGTAGAGCCTCCTCAAAGAAAGTCTCTCTTCAAAATCAACTACAAGAGCCATGGTAAGGTATGTAAAGTGTTAATTGATTGTGGTTCTACTAAAAATCTTATATCTCTAGAGAAATGGTAGACAAACTAAAATTGGAGAAAATACCCCACCCAAATCTCTCATAGGTATCTTGGTTAACAAAAGGACAACAAACCCTTATAAATGAACAATCTTGGGTAGATTTTTCAATCAAAGACTACAAGGATAGAGCCCTTTGTGATGTTGTAGACATTGATGTTTTTCACCTTTTTCTAGTATGTCCATGGCAGCATGATCTAAAGGCCAAGCATGATGGTGTCACTAACAAGTATCAAGTCAATTAAGGTGGCCATAAGTATAACCTACTCTCTCTCTCTCTCTCTCTCTCTCTCTCTCTCTCTCTCTCTCTCTCTCTCTCTCTCTCTCTCTGTGACCCTCACCAAGAGAAACCTAATGAACAATTAGTCATCATGGTAGGAGAACAAGAAATGATAACCACTATCCAAAATTCTAAGATAGCATATGCCCTAGTTCTCAAACCTAAAATGAAAGAAGTCTTAAAAGAAGTACCCAAGGAGGTAGATGGTTTCCTGTAATAGTATAAGGGAATACTTGTAGGGAATTCACTAGATAAACTCCTACCATTAAGAGACATTTCTCACTAGATAGACTTCATACCAAGTGCTTCACTCCCCAAAAAAGATTTTGACAAACTCACTCCTAATTTGAATGTAGAGGCTTCTAGAAACATAATGTTTTTTTTTTCCAAAAGGACTAATACAAAAGAGTCTTAGCCCTTGTGCAGTCCCTTATGTTTTAGCCCCTAAAAAGGATGGAAAATGGAGGCTATGCACTCAATATAGGGAAATAAACAAAATAACAATTAGATATAGTTTCCCTATACCCAGAATTGAAGATCTATTAGACCAACTTGGAGGAGCATGCTACTTATCAAAGATAGACCTTAAATTAAGCTATCATCATATAAGAATAAGGCTTGGAGATGAGTGGAAAATAACATTTAAAACCACTGAAGGATTGTATGAATGGATTGTAATGCCATTTGGCTTTAGCAATGTCCCTAGTACCTTCATGAGGCGTATGAATGAAGTGCTTCATGATTTCATAGGAAAGTTTTTAGTGGTCTACTTAGATGACATATTAATCTTCAATAGTGCCAAGGAAGAACATATGAAATTCTTGGAACAAGTCCTCAAAAGGCTACATGAGAAGATAACCAAAATCAATCTAGAAAAATGTTCATTTATGCAAATAGAGTTCACATTTTTTGGATTTTTCATCTCAAAGAGAACTTTGAAAATGGATCCTAAAAAGGTAGAGGCTATCCTCAATTGACCAACACTTAAGACCTAAGGGGAAGTCATAAGGTTCTATGGATTAGAAACATTTTATAGAAAAATTGTCAAAAATTTATATCAAAATTGTGCATCTTCACTTGATACCATCAAGGGTGGTAAGAAAACAAAATTTCAATGGACTTCACAAGTAGATGAAGTTTTTTAATATTTGAAGGGAAGAGTAGCAAAATACCCCATCTTGGAACTACCTACCTTCAACAAGTTGTTCACTATTGAGACTGATGCTAGCAACCTTACGATAGGTGTAGTCCTTAGTTAAGAGGGAACACCAATGGCCTTATTCTCTAAAAAACTTAAAGATGCCAAGAAGAAGTACAATAGATATGACCTAGAACTATATGCAATACTTTAGGACCTCAAGAAATGGAGGCACTACTTCCTCCCTAAAGAATCCATTGTCTATACTAATAATCATGCACTAAGCTTCCTTAATAGCCAAGACAAGTCAAGTTGCAGGTGTATGAAATTTGTTAAATAGCTCCAAGCTTTTATATTCTATATAAAATAAAAGAAAGGTACTAAAAATAAGGTAGCATATTCCCTTAGGATGAGAGTCACTTTGTTTCAAGAAATGCACATAAAAAGCATGAGAATTTATGCCCTCAAAAACCTATATAAAGATGATGTAGATTTTGCTGACGTCAATAAGGTTTTCTCTAGTCTATCTCATGCCTATACCACTACATATTCTAAATACTTTTTGTAGAGTGTCCTTTTTTTTAAAAGCAGGTCATCTTTTTATTCCAAAATTCTCCATGAGGGAAAATTTGTTTAGAGAAAAACATTGTGGCACATTAGGAGGTCACTTTGGGATTGATAAGACACTAGAAATCCTAAGAAGAAACTATTAGCACTAATGTTGATAATACCACATTGGGGGAGTATCCTAAGAATTGTAGAGTATTAACATCTTGAATTCATGACTATGTTTTCCATTAATGTTAACATAGTGGTAAGTCTATGAATACTAGGAGAGTAATATTGAGATATCATAGTTGTACAAAAAAGTTTTTTCTTTTCTGGTGATGTATGGTCATGGACATGTTTAGTACACTATCTTGATGATGTGATTCAATGCACAACATGTAAGTAGAAGATGTATGGAAATTGTACCTAATTTATAGAGAGTGGATCAAAAATAGAAGGTTTGGGAATCATTTAATGATGTTTATATTATATATTTCATCTAAGATGTAAGAAAGAGATGCATGGTAAGACAATGAGAGAGGAGAGTCAGATGATGACATCAATAGATGTGCAAGCCCTAGTATCGCATGCATGAATATTTGTATAGATTTTGAGCTGAGAGTGTTATTTTAATTATAATTAATTAATTATATTATTAAATTAAATGGGAAAGCCTCAAGGCCAACTCAAGGAATTATTTTGATGATGTGGTATAAAGGAAAGATGTTTTCATTGCTCATAAAATATGGATGAATGTTGTGATTATTGTATGAAGTGTGAAGTATGAAAATGAACATAGTGTTCACTAAATGTGAGTAAGTGATCTAAGGGATTATTGGATGCAACTTTTTTGATCTAGTTACAAGATCAAAAAAATCATAAGTCCAGTTGATAGGACAATGAAAGAGAAAGGAAGTACTATTAATTTCTATATTTCTACAAGAAATAATATGAAGATCATTTGGACAGTGGGTTCATTGGTCTTAACCTTGGAGTTGTTTGAATAGTGGATCCAACCATCTTCCATAACTCCTAATAGGGTTGGAATATCTTAATAGAGATTCAAAGTCTCCTAATAGGGATTGATATGTACTAAATGTTATTATAATCTGCTAATAGGGTCCATCCTCTAACAAGGAATATTTATATTAGTACATCATTTGTTGGATACCATCCTCACTAGGGTTGTCCCTTTGATCAAGGGTCTCCCTAATTAACATATCTAGTATTATTATTTATGAGTATCTTATTGTGGTTTCTAATTATATTTCTCATATAGTTAAAGTTTAACAATGTTGATAATTGTTCTATTACTTAGATAATTGATTCATCCCCCTTCTCTACCCCTCATTCAATTATATTGGTGGACTATATATCCTAACAATTGGTTATAGAGCATCAGGTCCTTGAAGAGAAATCTTGACAGATTTGGGAGATTAATAGTGAGCCATTTCAAAATGATAGTCCTAAGTTAGATGGAGGAAATTTTGACACCCAAAAGATGAATATTCTTGCTGAGTTTTTACATATGTGTAAATATCTGAGCATTGAGTTTCCAGATCTAGAATCCTTTTGTTGCATACAAAAGAATAGGAGCACAAGTAGAGATGGATCCAAATTTGAAGAAGATATGAGTATCAAAGAAGGTATTGATCTTCTTATGGAAAGAGAGCCAGAATGTATGGAAATTTTTTATTTTTTGGACCTATAAGGAGATTGATCATTTTTCATCTAGATGTTCAAAGAGAGTAAGAAAATTCAAAAAGAGTTCACTTTTTGATGAAGATGAATAATTTAAAGAAAGTATAGAAAAATTCTTGAATGATTGTGACATTAATGATAATGAGCATAAATTAGTTGAGGAAGAGGAAGTAGTAGAAGATATATCTTTGGTAAGTATTGTTGACCCAAAGGCTAACTGTGAAAATATGGAAGTTATTATTGAGACTAATAATGATTTTTGGAATGGGAATTAGATTGGAGAGTGGAGACATGAAACCTATAGTGGAAGAGAAAGTTGAGTTGATAACTCCTAGCAGAAGTATATCAAAGAATTAGTAATCACCCTCTTAGACAAAACATTGGAGTAGAAATAGAATTAGGTAAATGAAGAAGTATGTCACTTAAGTTTGTTATCTCAAGTTGAACATATGACTATAGATGAAATATGTAAGGATGATCATTGGATTCAAGAAATGAAGGAATATGTATATCAAATGGATGTTAAATCGGCCTTCTTGAATGGAGAACTTGAAGAAGAGCTATATATTGAGAAGCCTAAAAAATTTCCTCTAAAAAAAGACACAGATATTGTATGCAGACTAAAGAAATCTCTATATGGTCTAAAGAAAGCACTTAGAACATGGTATGCAAGGTTGGACAACTATTTGGAAAAAACTTGGATTTCCTAAAGGTATGACATATAGTAACTTATATTTGAAGGAAAGTGAGAATGGTTTGTCAATAATAGTAATATTTGTTGATGACATTATATTTGGAGGAAATGATGAAGCAAGTCATAAGTTTGTTCAATAGATGAAGAATGAGGTTATGATGAGTATGATAGGAGAAATGAAGTTTTTCCTAGGATTCTAGATTGTACAGAATAATGATTGTATTTTCATTTTACAAAATAAGTATTTGAAGACTTGTTGAAGAGATTTATTTTTGAAAGTTGTAAACTTGTTGGTACACCTATGATAAGTGGTCACAAGTTATCTAGAAAAGATGAGACACCTATAGTTGAATAGAAGAAGTATAGATCCATGACTGGAGGATTGGAATATCTAACTCATACCAGACTAGATATAGAAAATGTATTTGGGATTGTAGGTAGATTTCAAGATGATTCTAAGGAGTGTCATTATACAATAGTAAAGAGGATATTCAAAAATTTGAAAGGAACAACTAACTATGGAATTTTGTATGATAGATCGAGTGATTTCACTCTATGTCTATATAGTGATTTGGATTTCATAGGAAGTATGAATGATAGAAAGAGCACCAGTGGTGGAGCATTTTGCCTTGGAGGAAGATTGGTTTCTTTCTTAAGAAAAAAAAAGGTTTCATTTCTTAGAGTACAACTAAGGAAAAGTATATTGCAACAACTAATATCTCAAATCAAGTGACATGGATGAAATAGATGTTGATGGATATAAGAATTGAGTTTGCAAAACTTGTTGTCATTTAATATGATAACACAAGTATAATGATTATGTCTAAGAATCCTATATTGCATTCTAAGACTAAGCATATATATATTAAGTATCATGTGTTGAGAGAGAAAGTAGGAGAAAAGGAGGTCATATTATAATATGTGAGTACTAAAGATCAAATTGTAGATATCCTTATGAAGCCTTTACCTAAATATATGTTTGATTACTTAAGAGGTATGATTGGTATTATGCCCCTACCTACTTCTAAGTAAATGATGTAGTCATTGTATTAAATTATGATGCTTCCCTTATGGGGAAGTATCTGAGATGACTTGAGTCATTAAGGATTCTTGGTATTTAGACTTGAATAGTGTCTTTGGACACTTGAGCTAGTTGAAGACTTGAAGTAGTAAATTGACACAATGAGGACTTTGCCATTAATGTCAATGGGGGTGATATGTAGATGAAAAACACCCTCTACTTGAATGGGGGAGAGAATGCATAAGAAAAGTATGAATGTGGGAGAAAAATCTACTTTATCAGGGATATTTATAAAGATTCATGTAAAGAAGGAGGAATATATCTATGGGGAAGATATGTATTGTAAGTTTCTTACTATGAACAACTATTGTAGATCCTCAAGAAGAAGAAGAAGAAGAAGAATGCAATGTTATAGAGGATTCGGAAAGAAAAGAACATCAACAACAATAGTAGAGTATTATTTTGGTATTGTTGGAACTTAGATGTTTTTCATCTATATTTCCATGAATTCCAAAGGTAGATATTGTTTAGATGAATGTTGATAATACCACATTGGGGGAGTATCCTAATCATTGTAGAGTATTGAAATATTGCATTCATGATATTCTTTGTCATTAATGTCAACATAGAAGTAAGTTTGTGAACACTGGTAGAGTAATAGAGAGAGATCATAGTTGTATAGACAAGGTTTTTATTTTTTGGTAATATGCAATCATAGACTTGTTTATTATATTTTCTTGATAACATGGTTCAATGTATAGGACATAAGTCAAAGATGTATAGAAGTTGTACCTAATTTATAGAGAGAAATTCAAAGACAAAGTGCTTCAAAAGAAGTTTCTAATGTTTGTATTATATCTTTGATCTAAGATACAATAAAGAAATGTTCAATCAGAAAGTGATAGAGGATAGTCAGATGATGATGTCAATAGATGCACAAGCCCTACTATTGCACGTGTGAAGTTTTGTATAGACTATAAGTTTATAGTGCTATTGTAATTATAATTAATTAATTATCTTATTATGATTAATTAGCAAAGCCTCAAGGTTGACACAAGGAAATATTTTGAGGATATGGTATAAAGGAAATATGTTTCTCTTATTTGCAAAATATGCCTAGATTTTTTTATCATTGTATGAAGTGTGAAGTATGAAACGTACCAGAATGTTTACTCAATGTGAGTAAGCAATTCAAGGGATTATTGGATGTGAGTTTTTTGATCTGGTTACAAGATTAGAAGGAGAAATTTGGTTGATAGGATAGAGAAAGAGTAAGGAAGTACAATTCATTTCTATTCTTTTTCAAGGAGTGATACAAATATTTTTTGGATAGTGGGTTCATTGGTCTTAACCTTGGAGCTATTTGGGTAGTGGATTTAGCTATCTTCCACATCTCCTAATATGGTAGGCACAATTCCTAACAAGGTTGGAATTTCCTAATAGAGATTCAAAGTCTCCTAATAGGAAATGATATGTATTGAATGTTGTTATAGACTCCTAATAGGATCCATCCTCTAATGAGGCATATTTATATTAGTACATCATCTTATGGGTACCATCCCCACTAGTGTTCTCCCTCTAATCAAGGGTTTGGATAGTTAACATATATGGTATTATTATGTATGAGTATCTTGTTTTGGTTTTTGATTATATTTCTCATATGGTTAAAGTTTAATAAATTTTATAATTGTGATATTAATTGGAAAACTGATCCACCCCCGCTAAGTTATAGTGGTAGACTATATATTCTAACAAAAAATACAATTGGTTAAAACTACCCACTGATGTTAGAAACTTTGTGCAAACATGTCATATTTTCCAAAGAGCTAAAGGACTCAGGAAAAAACAAGGCCTTTACCAACCCTTACCAATTCCAACAAAGCCATGGGACAATCTAATTATGGATTTTTTTCTTGGGCCTCCCAAGAACTGGACAAGGTTTTGATAACATATTTTCCATAGTTAAAAGGTTTAGAAAAATGGTTCATTTTGTTCCTTGTAAGATCTCTAATCATGCTTCACCTATTTCTAATCTATTCTTTGAAGAATTGGTCAAGATTCATGGATAACTAACATCTATTATCTTGGATGGAGATGTAAATTTTTGTGGAAATTTTTGGAGAACACTATGGAAAAAGTTTGGAACAAACCTCTCTTTCTATTTTTCCTACCATCCACAAATAAATGGGTAGAATAAAGTTGTAAATAGGTCCTTAGGCAACCTTCTAACATATCTACTAAAATAGCATGGACAAGCTTGGGATGATATCCTCCCTCAAGCTGAATTTCCCTTCTATGATTCAGTAAATAGGTCAAAAAGGAAGATACCATTCCAAGTAAACTATGGATTTCATCCTATAGGAGTCATGGAGTTAAGAGATTTACCTACAAACTTTAAGGTTAGTGCACAAGGTGAAGAACTATCTAGATGGGTCAAGAAGATTCATGATAAAGTCAAGGACACTTTGAATCATAATACTGCAAGGTATGAGATAGAGGTAGAAAAGAAGAAAAGGCATGTTGTTTTCAAAGAATGAGTTCAAGTGTGGGCATATCTCAACAAAGAAATGCTACCCACGGCACACACCAAGTTGCAAATGAGAAATATTGGACCATGTTAGATTTTGTATAAATTTGGAGAAAATGCATATGAAATCTCATTGCTCCCAACCATTTCAATCTCTCCTAAATTCAATGACTATGATCTCACCCCTTTCAAAGATGATGTAGGAACTAATGATTTAATGTAGGATGTTGATGATGTATAGGTAGAATGGATTAAAGATTTGCTACCTAGACAACCATTAAATTTGGAGAAGATTCTAGATTATAAGGTGGTCAAAAAAAGAAGGAAGACTACCTATACATATTACATGGTGAAACGGAAGGGTCTTTCTGATATTGATGCTACATGGATGACTGAAGAATGCATTGCCAACAATGACACTTGAGTTTTTAAAATAAGGGAGTATGGTGTAGGAGCACCTATACCTCCACTCTCTAGGAAATTCACTAGTAACAATATCTTCATCAGTTTCACTCAAGGGCATTCATTCCTACAAGTCCTATGTAAATTTTAGAAGTATTTTTCTATTTGAAATAAGCTTACTTGTAAGGCCTAGTCACCATTGGTATTATGTAAACTATGTATTTTTTACTATGGTCATTCAGAACATCTTACTCCTAGGATAGGTCATGTAACACCCTGGTCGGGAACCCAAGAGAAATAAACCTAACATGTTACAATGTTTACTAAATAATTTTTTTTTAAAAAGTTTAAACAACATCAAAGTAGCAATAATGTGAAAGCAATATATACATACACATCAAGAACACATAATCAATTATAAATATAATTTCAATTCCTCAAGGGTTCCTTTACGTTGAGTTACATTAAGAAGTCTATATTAATTAGTTTAAGTCTCAAGTACAATGTCTCATGATCGTAAAGAAATAACATATTCATAATCACATAAGCAAATGCATAAGTATAAATAATATAATTAAAGTAAATCCAATAAATAACATCCACTACACATGTTGCAGGGTATGTGAGAATAGATACAATACATAAGAATACATGATAACAATATTACATCAATTGAAAAAAAGTCTCTGAGATAAGAAATAAGAATGATAAAGGTACATCTCCTGCAACAAACATCCAACAACTAGTAGTCTAAGGGGGACCTAAATGGTAAGAAGACACTACCTCCTGATCATATGGTTACCTAATTAGGCTTCCACTCCCACCATGTAGGGAAGGTAATGAACAATCCACATATGGCTAATCAATCATAAAACATTCCTAGGCAAGGAATTCCTAATAGCCAAAACTACCTCAAAGGTAGCACATACTACTCAAGAAGATAAGATAATCGAAAAAGAAAGAACACTCAATCCAATACCAACATCATAGATATAACAAGAATATATCAAATCACAAAAATCATAAGATAAAGTCAATGAAAGATAACCACCTCAAGAAAAAAGCCACATGTCAAAAGTACATCATCCATGAATCACCAATCATCACCAATGAAAGTAAATAACCACAACCACATTAAATATATCAACAATAAGTAAACCACCAGAGGCACAATAAAATATATAGAGGAGACTCAAGATACATAATAGGGAGTGTCATCACATGGTCAAACTACTTGAGTTACCTTGGACTAATCTCTCAATAGACCCCGGACCCTCAAAAGTTGAGTTACTCTAGACTGGTTACTCTAAACCCAAGACAATCAATGTGACAGATGCAGAATAGAAAACCCTCTCAAGAAGATGAGGCAAACTAGTTCTACTATCATCACATTCCCATCCTTAGTCTATACAAGAACTTAAGGCATGGTCGGGGCAAATATATCTAACTTATCTTTTTAGTTGGTTTCCCCAAAATATTAATTACTAGATTATCAATTAATACATAATATACAATAGGTTACCTTGGCACTTACCACTTTAGATCTTGGATCCCTACTACAAACCACTCCCAAAGACATGTACTTAGGAAACCTTTCCTAAGCACATTAAATACAGTTTTTTCCCATACCACAACACCCATAAAAATCAAACTCAATTACTTAATAGGCAACCCAAAAACAAGTTGGCTCTCCCAACCTAAGTAAACATACATGCACCACATAGAAAACCTCATAAATGACATATTCAATATAAATAAAAAAACTCATCATAATATCTGGAGAACATCATAAATAATCCCAAAAGTCAACCTCTAGCATACATCCTAGTTGGTTGATCTAGAAAACTCACAGGAAAAACCAAAATGAAATAACCATAACCATAATGTTCGAAAAAAACATCGCAAAATAAATACAATGCAATTAAACTAAGTGATTAGAACTAATCTTACATGTAAATTTTCTTTAGATTTAATCTAAAAGTTATCATAAAAACAAAGTTATTAGTTACATATCAACTTAACTAATATTAAATATAACTATAAATATGACTAAATAATAATTAATAATTAAAGTTTATTAATATAGAAAAACCAATTTAATCCATAAACATTTATTTAAATAAATAAATTTATTAAAGAAATTTAAAAGCACAAGAAATATATATTCAAAATCATCTATTCTAAATTTCCTACAACAAATGGAAAAAACGTAAAGAGCAATGGATTAAATTATAACTAATACTTCCATGCATATCTTCCTTTAAAATATGGATTTCTTAAATCAAAACACAAATTCATGTTTGAAGGAAAAGAATATGAAATTTGATTTAGAAATAATTCACAAAGGACAAACATATCTAAGAGTCAAACCCCATAGTTGTAGGCGAGTTGATAGGAAAATTGTACATGTTAAGCCAACTCCATAAAGTATAATATTATAATTATGTTTGGTATGTAGTAGCATTTTTCACAAAATCAACAAATCTCAAGACTGATGCAAAAATCTGATAGCTGAATGAAATCCCTATTGCAAGAAAACTCCGTCAGGCCGCGAAAATCCCTTTCTTTTCCAAACTCTAGAGTTGCTCTCTAAAACATGTGTGTTCCATAATGACCTGAAAGCCCTCTAATATACACTCTAATTACATTTTAGGGTTTCTTCCCCATAGCTCTAAAATTAAACTTTTTAAATTTAATTATCCCTTTCATGCACACACAATTCACTTTTTAATTAAAATATTCATTTGTTATTATTTTATTTATTTCTCCACACTACATCTAAAGTAATTTTATTAAAAATTCATTTATTCATTTTTTAATTAATAAAGATAACTTAAGTGCATTATTTGGTGTCATTAAATTTTAAATTTTTATTAATTAAATAATAATGCTACATAGTTATTTAATATTTAATTTATAAATCCATTGAATGTAGTTTTCATAAAATAGGACTTTTAAATTAAATCGTTTAATTTAACTAAAAAACCATTTAATCCCAATAATTCTAAAAATGCAAGATCATCCTATTTTAACATTTTTTCACTTTTAAAGTACATAACATTTAATAAATTGATATCAACTAGTGATCCAAGATTATAAATAACTAGTCTATCAGGCAATTCACCAAGTGAAACCTCAATAAATGCATAAGAAAAATCTACCCAAACAAGAATCAAACCACATATGCACAAAAGACTCACAAATTTTAAAAAGGGTAGAGTTATGAGTCCTCCTTGTAGGACAAGTATTTGGGCTATGTCTAGGATTGAACCTGATCATTATCTTCCCATTCTCACCATTTGAGTATTTGTAATAGGGTACACTCATCCTGGAAATTCAAGAAAATTGATGCCCAGTACCTGCATTCTGTATAAAAATATGAGCATGTACATGTATATAAATATATCTAAACTAAATAGGAAATGGTAGGGAATGGTACATCATGTAGATTCGACTAGAAAGTGCCTAAAACTCCCTCCCTCAACCACATCAAACATGTTAGATAGAAGATAAAACAAACACATGTACCATACACATGCAAGTATGGGGTAAGTATCATAATAATGAAAAGTCAAACATCAAATGGTTTGGTATAACAATACATCATTACTATAAGAATTTTCCTTAGGGAAAAATTCACCCAAGAAATAAGAACTCAAACACAAACACAAGTGTAGACAAGAAAGAGAGAGTATGATCAGAATGATGATGTATTCATTCAATATGCCATGAAGGTACACTAGGAGTGCCTATATATAAAGGCCTTTAAGATCAAGAGTCAACTACACAATAATTCATACAACTAGGTACATGTCCCCCAAATATGGGTTATCCTCCATTAAGCATGAAAGTAAGTACAATGATAACAGGATTAGCCTACAAGGGTGTAACACAGATATTAGTGTTGTAGACAACATGTGCTAAAAAGGGAGTGCAAATAACTGTGTTGTCAACATGAAAACTCAAAAAGGTGCGCAAAATCCTAAGTGTCTCACAAAATAAAATAATAAAATAATGAAAAATAATAAAAGAATGCATTAACCTAAGTAAACTTAAGTAAGTGTAAATAGTAAATGTGTATTACACCAACACCCCCCCTTAAGTGCAACTTAGGGAAATGCCCTCAAGCTTCCAAAAAATAGGATGAAGATGCAAGATGGGTCTTGGCTACTAGGCCATGTTAGCTACCCATATACATAATGAAATGCAATCTCTTATAAAGTGGAGAAAGAGGGAAAACCTCATTGGAAAAACCCTTCCCCAAAAAGAGAGATGAATAGGGATGCATGGATGGATGGAGTAATCAAGACCCCCCTTTACAACATACATCCAATATATACAAAAGTGAAGAATGAGAAGAACTAAACCTCATAAGTAGAAAATATCCCCCCCATAAGAAGGAAGAGGAAGAGAGACAAGGTAGTCGCCCCCCCCACCAATCCAAATGAAGAATGTCAACCAGTGACTGGTGCTCCAAGAAGAAGCTGGTCCAAGAGTGATGGATGATGTTCCTCCCCTTTGGAAGAAACAATGGAAAAGGTACAATCCTAAAGATGGATGGTGGCCCTAAAACTTGCTTAAGTATCCATGTGCTAATGTTGATGATAACCCCTTCCAATAGTGTTGACAAGAATGAATGCATGTTTGGAAAGGATGTCTGTTGAACCTGTTCCAATGAACCATCTATCTCCTCAACTAACAAAGAGATCTCCAACAACTATTGTTCATAAGGATCCAAAATCACACCAACCTATGAAGATTGATCATGTAGAGAATGGACATGAGGGTTAGAGTAAGCCCTCACAACAATTGTAGAAAGATCATCATAATTAGTGAGAAGATGTAAGTCCTCAAGGCTGTCTCCCAAGTCTGTGGTGTGTGACTCCACAAAGAAACCTATTCTATTTTCCATGTAGTCATTAGTTGAAAGTAGAGCTAGAAGATGAGATGTACCATGTTGTGTTGGACCTTTCACTATAATAATATAATCATGTGGACTAGACTGATGTCATGACCTCTTCCTGCAACTGCCGATAGAACCCCACATGCCTAAATGTATTGAAGCATTATTGTTGGTGTCACAATCAATTTACACTATGTATAAACTATAGAGAGAAGTAGAGGATAAGCTAGGTGAACTATCCTGAAAGTGAACATTCTTCTTGACAAAAATCTCATGAGTCTCTAGAAACATAAGTATATAAGACTTATCAGTTTCTTCATAACCAATGAAGGTACAAGTCCTATGTGACAGTGCCTTGCATCTACTAGAAGATTGGTTTGCCCATGCTAGACAACCAGAGACTCTGAAGTGACTCACAACTAGTTTCTTGTCAAACCATGCCTCAAAAGGAGTCTTCCTATCTAGGGCATTATGAGAAGACCTATTAAGTATGTGAGTAGCATTGCTAATGGCTTCAACTTTTATTGTAGGATCAAGAGACTTGGCCTTTATCATGCAACTTGCCATGGATTTGAGAGTTCTAATCCTCATAGTTGTAACATCTATCTTGTGTAGACTGAATGTTGCTAGATTTTGAAGATTAATTCCCTCAAGTTTACAAAAGTCCTTAAGTATGTGGTCTACATATCTATTCTCATTGTTCACTCATAGAACCCTGATGGCTTTCCTTGATTTGTGTTCAACATGAGTCTTAAAGGCTTGAAGCTTATGAATCACTTCACTCTTGTGATGAAGGAAGTAGACCCAAGTGAATCGTTAAAAGTCATCAACAAATGTAAGGATGTAGCAGCCTTGACTGACTAAAATCACAACAAAGGGTCTTGCTAAAACCATTTGAACCATATAGAGAACAACAGATGCTCTAGAAGACTTCTCTTTATCATACTTCTCCTCTAGATGCATATCCACTAAACATGAGGATCACTCACCCTTAGAAAAGTTGATGTTAGGTAGACCTTTGACCATGCATTTTGAGAAAAGTTGCTAAAGAGAGTAGAAGGCAAGATGACCAAATAGCTCATGCCATAAGTTGATTTGTGAAGTAGAGTGAGTCAACAAGGCTTGAGAAGGAGACTTAGGCATAAAGTAGGAGAAGGTATAAAGCCTCTTGTCATCATTTACTTTCCCCTCTATAAACAATGAATCATCTCTAAGACTATGTACCATCACTGAATCTAGAAGGAACTCAACTTTGTGACCATCTCCAAGGCGAGTGATCTAGTAAATTGATAGGGGATTGGAGCTAAGGTTTCAAACATAGAGAACATCTTTGAATTCCCCATTTTTCATTTCCACATGTCCTTTTCCTTCAAATTCCATTTTAGTATCATCTCCCACAAGGATGTGTAGTACCTATGACTACTTCAATGAAGAAAAGTTTCCCTTTGAAGAACCCATGTGGTAGGAGGCACTTGGGTCAAGTATCCACTCACCAAAAGAACTTGAATTTTCCATAAGTGCTTGCCCTTTTCCCTTTAAAGAGGTTGGAGTAGAATACTTGGAAGTACTTAGCACTTGAATTTTATTATTCCTAAGTAGATTTTCCAACTCATCAAGTCTTTTAGTCTTGCAATGATGCTCGTCATGATTTGGCATTTTGTGATATGCACAAAAAAGTTTGTCCTTCTTTTCATTACTTCCCTTCTTGTTGGAAGAATAATTCCCTTGCTATGAGTAGGATTTTTGTGTATTAGATTGTGATTTCTACTTTAACTACTTCTTCTTGTTGTTACTAGAAATTTTCCCTCATTTACTAGATTCGTGCTCATCACTAGCCACCAAGGCTATGGTTTTTGATGTCTTGAGAAGTCCTAAATCCATCAAGTGAGATTGTTCTAAAATCAACATCTCTGCAAATGCATCAAATGTAGGCTTTTGGTAAGCAGTTCCCATGGTCAACCTGTGAGTATTGAAACTCAAAACAAAGGAAGCATACTATTAAGGTAGCCTCTTCAAGATGTGATGAATCAACTTGTCATTCTTCATGGGATTACCACAATCTTTAAGTAGTCCCCTATGCTCATTGGCTTAGCTGATGTAATCTTGAATAGAGTTAAAGTTCTTTGGATTCAAGAGAAGTAGATTAGCCTCAATCTAAAATCTCTTTTCTTCATCCACCTTACCATACAATGATTCAAGTTTGTCCCAAGCTGGTTTGGATTCCATGGAGCTGGAAATGTGGAAGAAGAGATCTCTATGTACACAACTCCTAATAATTCCTAAAGCCCATTGGTCTTTTTTCCCCATTCAATGAGTTCTTTAGCATAAGTAGGTTTGGTAATTGTATCATCAACATACAGATTATAAACTTTTTCCATTAATCTACTCCAAGCAATATCTTTCCATTTAGAATGATTTTGTGAAGTTAGAGATGGACATCTAAATGAACCCATGATGCATAAAAGGAAAAGAGCACAAAAGAGAGACACAAATAAACATAGTACACCCCCCATTTTCACTCAATCAAAAGACCCCCTCAAAAAAGATTCTTTTGGCACTTTATAAGTAGTGCATGTAGAATGGGCCACTTGTCAAAATGAACAAAGAGGACTTTCTAATTTTTCTTTTACAACTACCTTTTGAGGCCCAAATCTATCACTAAGCATTGTAGCTTAGATGAACATCAATTCTAAAAAGTAATCAAATCTTTATAATGCAAAAAAAGCCCTATTTCAAAAAGTGAGAATTTTGTCAAAATAACCCAGAATTTGACTATAGATCTAGAAAGTAGACAAAAAATAATGCACTTTAAAAAAAAAAAAAATCTGAAAAAGTGACCAAATGTGCCTGTACAGAGCATTTGAAGTTGCAAAATGGAGGATTATGTAGATACAACCACCAAAAATGCAATGTTTTAAAAGTTCTTGAACAAAAACTAGGAAACAACACCACCACTAGAAAGATCAGAAACTTCTACCCAATTTTGAAAATAAATTGCACCTGAATTACAGTCCAGATGACCAAGTTATGGGCTTGCAAAGTCAGGTTGCCAAATCAAAAAGAAATATGGAGAAGGGTCTGGCAAGAAAACTACTATCTAAAATTTGATGGCTAAAGAACCATCACTGTAGTTGAAAATTGCATAGGAGTGATGGTCAGATGATCATCAAATTTTTTCCCATGAAATGTTGATGTCAACAAAAATTTGGACCGCCTAATGATGTGGTAGTATGGTTGTTGGCGTCACTTGTATAGATGTAACATGTGGAACTTGTAGGGTTATGTGACATGGCAAAGGTATGGATGCTTGCATGGCCATCTATGTGGCTAGATAACATGTCAATCTTGCATGGATGGCATTGACATGTTACAAGTGAGAGCTGCTATTCTGGCAGAAAAACCTATCATGGGTGGGTCTAATGGAGGGTTTGTGTGGCCTTATAAACCTTCACCACATGGGATCTTTGGTAGTGGCTTTGTGTCACTTAGCGTGGGGGCCCCTGCAATGTGTAGGAGCTGAAATATGTTACATGTTGGTAGAATATACTCTCGCATCAACCAAACTACATTTGGATTTTCTAGAAACTTTTCACCATTGTTAGAGGAGCTATTTGGCAGGGGCCAGAAGTGTGAATGGGTGGTGGCCTATGTATGCCAAATTTTTAATATAAAATCCCACATTTAGTGGGTGGAAACTCCATGAGGGGTTTAAAAGAAATAGCCTATGGGGTTTAAAATAAAAGAAGGTTGATGTCAAGTTGTTGGTGAAAGTGGTCGTTGGGTTAGGGCCTTCAACTAAATTTTGGCCGGCCGCTAGGAAATTTGTTATCATGCCCAAAAACTTGGCCAAATTTAGTAGTTGCATAGCCAAAATTATGTTGAATTTCCACTACAAAAAAATATATCCCACTATTGATTATTCTCTGTGAAAGGTGCAGGACCAAGATCTAATAGCCTAGTTTTGTGAAAAAAATTCCCGCTAGCCCTACTAGGCAAATTTTTCCAAAAATAAAATTGAAAGAATTAAATTGCAAAGAATTAAAAAATTGAGATCCAAATTAATTAATTAAATCTACAAATGACCATACTTGAGTTCCAAATTAGGGGCTCCATGTGCTGATTTGCAAAAAACAATTGCCTCACGATTCACTTTGGGCAAAGGCAGCTAGATTTATACTCAATCTTCACCAAATTAGTGTTCTCGACATAATGACAAGGTCAGAGCTAGTTGTAGACACTCCTAATTTCTATAGTAATCTGGATTTAGGATAAGGTGTTGAAGCAACAATGGTCTTGAATGGCTATGTGAAGAGAAAATCTCTCAATTCTGATACCATGTAAGAATTTTCCTTAGGGAAAAAGTCACCCATTAACTAAGAACTAAAACATAAGAAACTATAGACTAGAAAGAGATAGTATGATCAGAATGATGATATATTCATTCAATATGCCATGAGAGTACAATAGGAGTGCCTATATGTAAAGGCCTCTGAGATGCATCTAGAATGCCTTGGAGTCAGCTACACAATAAGTCATACAACCAAGCACATGTCCACCAGATATGAGTTACCCTCCATTAAGCATAGAAGTAAGTGTGATGAAAAGAGGTTAAGCCTACAAGGTGTAGCATTCAAATCAATTTTGTAGACAACATGTGCTAAAAAGGGAGTGTGAATAACTATGTTTTCAACATGACAACTTAGTGAATGATGCAAACTCCAATGTTGTAGACACCGTGTGATGAAATAGAGTTGGGTACTTTTGTGTTGTCAACATGAAAACTCAAAAAGGTGTGTAAACTCCTAAGTATCTTAAAAAATAAAATAATAAAATAATGCAAAATAATAAAATAATGTATTAATCTAAGTAAACTTAAGTATGTGTAAATAGTAAATATGTATTTACACCAACACCCCCCCTTAAGTGCAACTTAGGGAAATGCCCTTAAGCTTACAAAAACTAGGATGAAGATGCAAGATGGGTCTTGGCTACTAGGCCATGTTAGGTACCCATGTACATAATAAAATGCAATCTCTCATAAATAAAAGAAAGAGGGAAAACCTCACGGAAAAAACCCTAACCCAAAAGGAGAGATCAATAGGGATGCATGGATGGATGGAGTAATCAAGACCCCACATTACAACATGCATCCAGTATATACAAAAGTAAAGAATGAGAAGAACTAGACCTCATAAGTGGAAAATGTCCTCTCCATAAGAAAGAAGAGAAAGAGAGACAAGGTAATCCCCCCCCCCTCTCCAAACTGAAGAATGTTCACCAGTGACTAGTGCTCCAAGAAGAAGCTAGTCCAAGAGTGATCAATGACGTTCTAGCCCTTTGGAAGAAATAGTGGAAAAGGTACAATCCTGAAGATGTATGGTGGCCCTGAAACCTACTCAAGTATCCCTATGTTGATGCTAATGATCACCCCTTCCAACAGTACTGAAAAGAATAAATAAAAATCTAGCAAGGATGTCTGTTGAGCCTGTTACAATGAACAATCTACCTCATCAACTGAGAAAGAGACCTCTGACAATTATTGTTTATAAGGATCCATAATCATGCAAACCTGTCAAGATTGATCATGTAGAGAAGGACATGAGTGTTAGTGTGAGCCCTCACAACAATTGTAGAAGGATCATAATCATCAATGAGAAGATGTAAGTCCTCAAGGTTGTCTCCCAAGTCTTTGGTGTGTGACTCCATGAAAAAACCTATACTATCTGCCATGTAGTCATCAACTGAAGCTGGAGCTAGAAGACAAGATGTACCATGTTGTGCTAGACCTTTCATTGTGGCAATATAAGCACGTGGACTAGACTAATTGTGTGACATCTTGTTGCAACTATCGATACAACCCCATGTGTTTGAATCTATTGAAGTACTATCGCTAGTGTCACAATAAGTTTCCAATATGTATGAAGTGCCAAGAGGAGTAGAGGATAAGCTAGGTGAGCTTTCCTCAAAGTGAAAATCCTTCTCTACAAAAATCTCATGAGTCTCTAGATTCATAAGTCTATAAGCCTTAACATTGTCTTCATAACCGATGAAGGTACAAGGCCTAGGTGATGGTGCCTTGCATCCCCTAGAAGATAGGTTTGCCCATGCTAGACAACCAAAGACTCTAAAGTGATTCACAACTAGTGTTCTATCACACCATGCCTCAAAAGGAATCTTCCCATCTAGGGCATTATGAGGAGACCTATTAAATATGTGAGGAGCACTACTAATGGATTCAACTTCTATTGTAGGATCAAGAGACTTGGCCTTTATCATGCAACTTGCCATGGATTTGAAAGTTCTAATCCTAATATCTACAACATCTATCTTGTGTGGACTGAATGCTAGTGGATTCTGAAGATCAATTCCCTCAATTTTGCAAAAGCCCTTTAGTCTATGGTCTATACATCTATTCTTATTGTCCACCCATAGTACCTTGATGGCTTTCCTTGATTTGTGTTCAACATGAGTCTTAAAGGCTTGAAGCTTATGAATCACTTCACTCTTGTGATGAAGGAAGTAGACCCAAGTGAATCATGAAAATTCATTAACAAATGTAAGGATGTAGTGGCCTTGGCTGACTGAAGTCATAGCAAAAGGTCCTCGTAAAACCATGTGAACCAACTGGAGAACAATTGGTGCTCAAGGAGACTTCCCTTTATCATACTTCTCCTCAAGATGGATATCCATTGAACATGAGGATTACTCACCCTTAGAAAATTTGATGTTAGGTAGACCTTTGACCATGTTTTTTGAGAAATGTTGCTAAAAAGAGCAGAAGGAAAGATGACCAAACCGCTCATGCCATAAGTTGATTTTTGAAGTAGAGTGAGTCAAAAATGCTTGAGAAGGATACTTAGGCAAAAAGTAGGAGAAGGTATAAAGCCTCTTCTCATCATTGACTTTCCCCACTATAACCAATGAATCATCTCTAAGACTATGCACCATCATTGAATCTAGAATGAAATCAGCTTGATGACCATCTCCAAGGTGATTGATTTGGTAAATTGATAGGATATTGGAGCTAAGGTTTGGAACATAGAGAACATCTTTGAATTCACCATTTTTCATTTCCACATGTCCTTTTTCTTCAACTTCCATTCTAGTATAATCTCCCACAAAGATGTGTGGTAACTATTACTGTTTCAATGAAGAAAAGTCTCCCTTTGAAAAACCCATACGGTTGGAGGCACTTGAGTCAAGTATCCATTCAAAAGAAGAACTTGAATTTTCCATAAGTGCTTTCCCTTTTTTCTTTGAATATTTTGGAGTAGAATCCTTGGAAGTACCTGGCACTTGAATTTTGTTATTCTTGAGTAGATTTTCCAATCATTGATTCTTTTAGTCTTGCGATGATGCTCATCATGATTTGGGATTTTGCAATATGCACAAAAAAGTTTGTTCTTCTTTTCATTACTTCCCTTCTTTTTGGAAGAAGAATTGCCTTGTTGTGAGGAGGATTGTTGTGCCTCAGATTGTGATTTCTACTTGTAATACTTCTTCTTGTTGTTGGTAGAACTTTTCCTTTGTTGACTTGATTGGTTCTCATCACTAGCCACCAAGGCTTTAGTTTTTGATGTTGTGAGAAGTCCTAAATCCATCAAGTGAGATTCTTCAAAAATAAACATCTCTATGAATGCATCAAATGTAGACTTTTGGTAAGAAGTTCCCATGGTCAACCTACGAGTATTGAAACTCAAAACAAAGAAAGCATACTATTAAGGTATCCTCTTCAAGATGTGATGAATCAACTTGTCATCCTTATGGGATTTCCACAATCTGTAAGTAGTGCCCTATACTGATTGTCTTTGTTGATGTAATCTTGACTTGTGTCAAAGTTCTTTGGATCCAAGAGAAGTAGATTAGTCTCAATCTAAAATCCCTTTTCTTCATGCACCTTACCATACAATGATTCAAGTTTGTCTAAAGCTGGTTTGGATTCTGTGGAACTGTCAATATGGAAGAAGAGATCTCTATGTATAGAACTCCTAATAATTCCTAAAGTTTTTTGGTCTTTTTTTTCCATTTAATGAGTTCTTTAGCATCAGTAGGTTTGGTAATTATACCATCAACATACATACTATAACCTTTTTCCATTAATCTACTCCAAGCAATATCTTTCCATGTAGAATAATTACACGAAGTTAGACATGGACATTTAAATGAACCCATGATACATAAAAGTAAAAGAGCACAAAAGAGAGACACAAAAAAACATAGTACACACCCCCCTTTTCACTCAATCAAAAGACCCCTTCAAAAAAGATGCTTTTGGAACTTTATAAGTAGTGCATGTAGAATGGGCCACTTGTCAAAATAAACAAAGTGGACTTTCTAATTTTTCTTTTACAACTACCTTTTGAGGCCCAAATCTATCACTAAGCACTATAGCTCAAATGTACATCAATTCTAAAAAGTAATCAAAGCTTTATAATTGAAAAAGAGCCCTAGTTCTAAAAGTGAAAATTTTGTCCAAATAACACTAGAATCTGACTATAAATCTAGAAAGTAGATGAAAAATAATGCACTTTCAAAAAAAAAAAAAAAAAACCTAAAAAAGTGAACAAATGTACCCGTATAGAGTGTTTGAAGTTGCAAATGGAGGATTATGTAGGTATAGCCACAAAAAATGCAATTTCTAAAAAATCCTTGCACCAAAACTAGGAAAAAACAAAACCACTAGAAAGCTCAAGAACTTCTATCCATTTTCAAAAAAATTACACCTGAATTGGAGTCTGGATGACCAAGTTATGGGCTTGCAAAGTCAAGCTGCCAAATCAAAAAGCAATGTAGAGAAGGGTCTGGTAGGAAAAATGCTATGTAAAATTTGATGGTTAAACAACCATCATTATAGTTGAAAATTTCCTAGGAGTGATGGTCAAATGATTGTCAAATGTTTTTCCTATGAAATGTTGATGTTAGCAAAAATTTAGACCACCTGATGATGTGGCAGTATAGCTACTGACATCACTCATACAAATGTGACATGTCACACTTGTAGGGTTATGTGAGGTGGCAGATGTATGGATGCTTCCATGGCCATCTACATGGCTAGATGATGTGCCAATCCTATGTGGATAGTGTTGACGTGTCAGAAGGGAGTCAGTGAGTTGATGTGGCAAAGAGCTACTATCATGGCAAAAAAACCTATCATGGGTGGCTCTGATGGAGGGCATAGATGGGCTTATAAACCTTCATCATGTGGGATCTACAATAGTGGTTGTGTGTCACTCAGCGTGGGGGCCCATGCAATGTGTAGGAGCTGGAATATGAGATGTATTGGCAGAATATACTCTCATGTCAATTGAACTACTTTTGGGTTTGCTGGAACCCATTTACCATTATTAGAGGAGCTATTTGGTAGGGGCCAGGAGTGTGAATGAGTGAGGCCCTATGTACGGTAGATTTTTTATATAAAATCCCACATTGAGTGGGTGGAAACTCCAAAAGGGGTTTAAAAGAAATAGCCTATGGGGCTTAAAATAAAAGAAGGTTTTCATCAGATTATTGGTGGAAGTGGCCACCAAATTTAGGCCTTCGCCTAAATTTCAATTAGCTATCAGGAAATTTGTTATTGTGCCCATAGAATTGGCCAAAATTATGTTGAATGTCCACTACAAAAAAAAAATCCCCCTTCTGAATATTTTGTGCGAAAGGTACAAGGCCAAGATTTGATAGCCCAATTCTACAAAAAAAATCCTACTAGCCCGAATTGGTAAATTTTTCCAAAAATAAAATTCAAAGAATAAAATTGTAGAGAATTAAAAAATGTAGATCTAAATTAATTAATTAAGCCTATAGATGACCATACTTGAGTTGCAAATTGGGGCCTTTAGGTGCGAATTTGCAAAAGAAATTTGCCTCATGGTCGACTTTGGGCTATGGTAGCCAAGTTTCAAAATATTACAAATCAGTGTTCTAGACACAATGGTAAGGGAAGATTTGGCTCTAGATGCTCCCAATTTCTTCAGTAATCTAGATTCACGCTAAGGTGCTGAAGTAACAATGGTCTCGAATGGCTATGTGAAGAGAAAATCTCCCAATTCTGATACCATGTAAGAATTTTCCTTAAGGAAAAATTCACCCAAGAACTAAGAACTCGAACACAAGCATAACTATAGACTAGAAAGAGAGATTATGATTAGAATGATGATATATTCATTCAATATGCCATGAGAGTACACTAGGAGTGCGTGTATAAAGGCCTCTAAGATGCATCTAGAATGCCTTGGACTCAGCTACATGATAAGTCATACAACCAAGCACATATCCACCAGATATGAGTTATCCTCCATTAAGAATAGAAGTAAGTGTGATGATAAGAGGATAAGCCTAAAAGGGTGTAACATGAAAATTAGTGTTGTAGACAACATGTGCTAAAAGGGGAGTGTGAATAACTATGTTGTCAACATGACAACTTAGAAAGGTGTGCAAACTCCTACGTTTCTCACAAAATAAAATAATAAAATAATGCATTAACCTAAGTAAACTTAAGTAAGTGTAAATAGTAAATATTTATTTACACCAACAATTAAAAATATGAAATAGTCATCATTAAAAACATCATCTCAAGAAATCTCATTTATTAACTAAGAATCATTAAAGCATCATTAATGAACTAATAACCATAATCATTAAAAAACATGTGAAATATAATCAACCAAGTAATCATCATTGATATATCACTAATCCATGTCATGAAATAATATCATAATATTGTAAATCCAGTATCTCTAAAACTAATCAATGCATAAAATCGACCTAAAAGAATTTGGCAATCAAAACAAAAAAAGAAAACTACAGGTGGGCATTACATCCACCCCCCTAAAATTAGGCTTACTCCTAGAAGCCTGTTACAAAGAAATGTGAATCAAACTCAAAAAAATCAAAACTTAGTATATGGTTCTTCTTGGACTTTTCCCTACTATGAACCACCACTATTAGAATGGAAGAACTTTCTTCCCCACTACTCTTGATTACCCTTAGAGAAGTTAGGATGATTCTTAGAGCTTCTAGATCCATGAGACTGGTTCTCCTTAGGTGGTCCTAAATAAGATGATCCTTTATCTTGAACATTTGGTAGGCCACCTTGACGCAAAGTCATACTCATCTCAACCAAAGTAGTTCACAATATTGCATCCTTAAGAGTTTTAGGTTGGAAAACCTTAACAACCCCAATGATGTTAGCATTAAGTCCTCTAATGAAATGTCAGACCATCAATGGTGAGCTATCATTGACTCCTACATAAGACATAAGCTCAAAGAACTTACACTCATACTCCATCATAGTCTTGGTATCTTGTCTCAAGTCATGTAATTCATCTACCCTCTATTGCTGTCATTGCTCTAATAAAAATCACTCACAAAAGTGTTTGAGGAACAACTCCCACATGACAGTCTGCATATTTGTCCCAAGTTTCTTCTCCTCTATATTCCATCTAAATGCTGTAAAAATATCTATGGGTGATGGCATATCTTGCTTTAATGTTGGAGTCAAAGTCTTACATGGAAAATGACCTATCCAGTGTGATAAACCAATTTTTAGCATCATATCTAGTACCTTCTCCATTGAAAGGTTTGACTTTGACTCATAGTAGGTCCTTCATCTAGCTGGACTACCTTCTACTCTCTAGGTTCCTCCCTCTAGGACTCCTGGACCTATCTCTATCTCCATACTCTAAATGATGAGCTCTATCCTACAAGGTTAGGCACACTAGGATCTCCTTGACCGAGTCTCTAGTGGTTGGTCTATCTATCTCAGCATGTTTCTTAACTCTATCATCCCCTCTAGCCTCTTCCTGGATAGGGTCGCCTAAATGGACCAAGGAAGAGCTACAGTGACTAGCTCTCCCATGACCTCTACAATTTGCTAAGCTACGACCCCTAGCAATGGATCTAGAACCAGAAGTCATCTATCCTACAACACCTAAATACAATAATGACATCTTAGAACTCATCATAAAACATAATTTCATAACTCACCAACATTAAGAAAGAATCTAAAAAGTGTTATAAGTTTTCTAGTTTCATGTTCAGAATTTGTATCGTTTTAGAGTTTGTTATTCACTGTTTGGTTTCAATTTTGATTTCAATAAAATTATGTCATTTGAATGAGTTTAAAGTTTACTAATTGCCCAAGTGATGGTGCACAATATGCCCAAAGTTCCCAATGTTGAAACTCAAGCTCTAATACCAGATGTAACGCTTCGCTCAGGAACCCAAGAGAAATAAACCTAACATGTTACAATGTTTACTAAACACTTTTTTTTAAAGTTTAAAAAACATCAAAGTAACAATTATGTGGAAATAATATATACATACACATCAAGAACAAATAATCAATTATAGATATAGTTTCAATTCCTCAAGGGTTCCTTCACGTTGAGTTACATTAAGAAGTTTATATTAACTATTTTAAGTCTCAAGTACAATGTCTCATGGTCATAAAGAAATAATAGTTTCATAATCACATAATAAAATGCATAAGTATAACTAATACAATGAAAGTACATCCAATAAATAACATCCACTGCAAATGTCCTAGGGTATGTGAGAATAGATACAATACATCAGAATACATGATAGCATTATTACATCAACTAAAAAGAATTCTCTGAGATAAGAAATAGGAATGATAAAGGTACATCTCCTGAAATGAACATCCAACAACTAGCAATGTGAGGGGGACCTAAATGGTAAGAATACACTAGCTCTTGACCATGTGGTTACCTAGTCCAGCTTACAGATCCACCATGCAGGGAAGGTAATGACTGACCGACATACAGCTAATCAATCATAAAAAATTCCTAGGCAAGGAATTCCTAATAGCCAAAACTACCTCAAAGGTAACACATACTACTCAAGAAGATAAGATAATCCAAAAAGAAAGAACACTCAATCCAATACCAACATCATACATATAACAAGAATATATCAAATCACCAAAATCATAAGATAAAGTCAACGAAAGATAAGCACCTCAAGAAAAAAGACACATGTTAAAAGTAAATCATCCATGAATCACCAATCATCATCAATGAAAGTAAATAACCACATTAAATACATCAACAATAAGTACATCACTAGAGGTACAACAAAATCTACAGAGGAGACTCAAGCTACATACTAGGGAGTGTCATCACATGGTCAAACTACTTGAGTTACCTTGGGCTAATCTCTCAATAGACCCTAGACACTCAAGTGTTGACTCACTATGGACTGGTTACTCTAAATGTCAAACCCTCAATGTGACACATGTGGAACCAAAAAACCCTCTCAAGAAGATGAGGCAAACTAGTTATACTTTCAGCCCATTCCCACCCTTAGTCTATACAAGTAATTAAGGCATGGACAAGGAAAATATCTCTTTATATTTTTAGTGTGTTCCCCAAAATATTAATTACTATATTATCACTTATTACATAACCTATTACATAACTTACAATAGGATACCCTGGCACTAACCACTTCTGATCCCAGATCCCTACTGTAAGGAAACTTGGCAACAAAGAATATAACCGTTTCCACATAACCCATAATAGATCTGAAATAAATACAGAATTAAAATCCACATGCAAGAGAATAGAAAACATACCCACAAAATTGTGACACAAGATATACCCTAGGAAACCCTCATTGAGGGAAAAAACCCAGCCTCCAAAAGCATCCATCATCATGTATTATTCAGCAAAAAATACCATTGCCATACAACCATGGAAGCCTTCATGGCCATAGCCACAACTGAGCAAACTATGTGAACAAGCATGAATCCACACATCCCATGCCATGCTTTCAACCTTCACAAATGCTCCCTTGGCTAACCTGTCAAGCCTTGTCCTGCTCGACTCTTGCCTTTTGTCTTCTCTTTGTCACTCTCTCTCTCTTTTCTCTCTACAACAACTACCTTTGTGGCTGCTTATATAGTAGCAAGTCCCACAAAACCACCAAGTGGTATTACATAAACCATGTACTAAAACCATGTGCTACCTAACCCACTGACCCCACATTTAATATTGGGCATTTAATTCTTTCCCCCAATATTAAATAATTACATAAAATATTATCACAATGTTACAATACAACTCATCAAGAATATTCCATGGGAATCTTTTACATGTTGCACGTCTATCTAGGCACAACATTACATAATAAAATAAAATAATAAAATAACAATATTATGCAATGTGTGCAACACCCATTATCTCAACAATCTCCCACTTGTTGTATACATTGCATAGGGTCAATCCGTAGCCACATAAAATGAACAAGGGAACAATCCCTCCCAGCACATCCACCATCATGGATCAAAATACACCAAGTGCTCCATCCTGGTACCCGCAACAAAATCAAGGTATCCAGCATCTCAAACATGAATGATCTCACCTCCTATTATGCCACTCCCACTGGACATACATAGAAGCCATCCAAAGAGAAAACCACCCAACCTGTCGCATTAGAAGATCATAAAATCCTGTACCAACTGAAATCCAAGCACAAAAAACTTGATCCAAAGGTAATCACATGTATCCGTAGTTGTCAAAATATCCATAGCTGAAATAGCACCCACAGCAAAGTGCCAAACCCATCCAACTATCCATACCTCAAAGGTATAACAAGTGAATCTCATATCACCGACATATCCAATCTATAACCTGCAATCACAAGCCTCAAGAGCAATACCTGCCACATATATACCAAGAAGCTCCCACTGCAAAAGATAATGTCAAATCTATAACCAATCCACTCAACACATCTCAAAGAAGTGAATCCATGTAGTATCAAGGACATCCACAATACATAATCCAAATAACTCTAATAACAAGTCTCCAATGCTCTCCCAAGTTCTCCACAACCAACAGAGGAAAGAGAAAGAAATAACCATGTCATCTCTCACATGACATACATGAGCACAAACCAGTGATCACAATCTCCAACCAATCTCAAATCCAATGTAGTCAAAACTAAACATCCAGGAAGATAACCAAGACCAGAGAAACCATGCAAATCATAACCTCTATCATGTCCTTCTACACACACCTCTAGATGTAAACTGTGCAAGTATGATCTCCTCCATAAAACCCCAACAAGAAGCCTCAACAACACCCAAACCATACCATATAACTAATCATGGATGTAAGCCTCTCACAAGAAGATCAAACTCCATAAACCATTCCTAAACCAAGGAATAACCATTCCTAATCTAAGGAAAATGCCCAATATAAAACCGTCTCCCAAACTCAACTAGCATAACAACATATGCACATGGAGATAACCAATGCTAAACCATATCTCAAATGAACCCTCTAGAACTAACTCATGTACCATAGCTCAAGATCTATATCCATGAAAGACAAGCATAAATATAATGTAACTGAGAGAAACAATGGGCTATACCTCTCAAGTAGCAAACCGCTGAGTAGACCAAGAGTGGGGAATGAGAATGCTCATCAAGATACCCAAGTCTCCAACCAAGACTCATCTAAGAACAATCTCCTCTCAAGTCCATATCAGGTGACTGCCCCTCAGACTTTCTGCTAAAACCATCAACCATCCCAACAAATACTTCTCTAATCCAAGAGAAATCAGCGTCACCACCGTCTCTAAGTATCCATGAGCACCTATAACCAATCAATCCATGCCAACTCCAAATGTAACATAGCAATATCATGAAGTATCCAGCTTATGATCAGTGTACTCAATACCAAGAAACTAAACCAAGATCAATGTCAAAGTTCCAACCATGGCCTCAGGAACATAAACATGACAACATGATCTAACCATCTCAACTAAAAGAGATAACATGCTCCATATGAACATACCATAACATGTCACAACTCTAAATGCGTATCAAGAGTATACCATAACATAATAATGAAACCATCCTCACACCAAGGATAACATGCCAAATAAAAGCATAAACCACACCTTTTCCAAGAACCCTGTGAGTCCTCAAGATGCAACCATCTCCACACACCATGAAGAAAAACATCTCCACATACCATGAAGAACCATCTCCACACACCATGAAGATAACCAAGAACTCCATGAGTCCTCAAGATCTAACCATCTTCATACACCATGAAGATAACAAGTGCACCATGCAAATGTCAAAGACGCTTCTGCAGCAACAGGATCTAAGACAAACCTCCAACATCTGCAAACACTCAATAAATATATCAATGCCAACAACTCCCACTCAACTGTGGTACCAAGTCACCTATGGCATCATAAAATCCATCTCCTACTTGAAGATCCAAACCAAACCAGGAACTAATCCTGCACTGTCACCCCATCACTGTCACAAGCTCCCACTAAACCGTGTATCCAAGCTATCCATGACATATGATGAAAACATATCCTCTAACCATGAGAATCAACCAAGGTATCAAACCATCAAAGAACTCAAAGTGCACATCATGAGCTCCTCAAAAGAAAACCAAATAACCATGATCCTCAACCAAGAAGATATACCACCATAACCAAATCAAAAAAATCCAAGCTAATGAACATCAAGGATGTACCTGTATATCCAATCATGTCATGCCAAAATCCATGACATCATGATCACATCCATGAACCGAGCATCTGGCTCTCAAAGTATGTCCAACCTGTCAGCATAGTCAACCACAATCCTCCACCATGACTGTACCTGATAACATCTCATCCCTTCTACATGAAGAAAATAGTAAATCATGTGACTTAGGGCATAGAAAACCCAAATCCAAGCCACCAATCTGAATATGCATCAATAATGAAAGATCAATGGGCAAAGACAACCCATAACCAAGCTATAAATGCAACCTGTAAGTATAGACCGCTTACAACACTGCACAACTTGTAGACCCAACAAGTCATCATGCATATCCAAACCAAACACTGATAACCATATCATCATGAGACCAATCTGAAATATGAATTGAGTATACAATGACATCAAAACTTAAATCTCCAATGCCATAAACTCACAAGTTACCATAGTCAAAATATATCTATAAACTGTTCAGATCAATATATCAACAAATAAATCATGCCAAACTTGCACCAAATCTGAACCAATGTGTAGAGCTCTCCAAGAGCTTTCCGTTGACTACTCGAAGTCCAAAATCTGACTCCGTATGCCCAAGTTATGCCCTAATCCGTGCTCAAAATAAACAACATCTGACTTTAGGGCTCTTAAAACCTGACAAAATCTCAAAATCATAGAACCAAACCTACACCATCTTGTAGTGCTCTAAATTAGCTTTCCAACGCCTGTAAGAACTTTGAAATCCGATATTCTGAGAGAAAGTTATGGCCGTTTTACTAAGACAGTCTTTTTACCATTTTCAGTACGATTTTTCATTTTTAATTTTAATTTTTTTTTCAGTGACAAAAATTCTGACGGGATTAAATTTGACGGCCATCATGGGCTGAAACCAAAAAACTCTTTCATTTTCTCTGAACATGGCCAAACTAGGGCATATTATATATCAAAATTTATGGAAATGTCGACCCGGATCCAATGGTGAGGTCTGTTTTTACCCAGGAGGTCATTTCTGCAAGCTACCCCCCAAAACTCTCATTTTAAATGAAACATCCGAAAAACTCTTTTGTCCAACAATTTCCCATGCCCAAATCTTTTAACATCCCATCATAACAGCAAATCCAAAGCCCTCAGATCTGCAATAATTTTTCATATATCTTGCCATTTCTTTTATCCTCTCATGCATTCCCATGGATTCAATCTAGGGTTACAAATAATAAAACCATAGCTCTGATACCACTTGTAAGGAAACTTGGCAACAAAGAATATAACCGTTTCCACATAACCCATAATAGATCTGAAATAAATACAGAATTAAAATCCACATGCAAGAGAATAGAAAACATACCCACAAAATTGTGACACAAGATATACCCTGGGAAACCCTCATTGAGGGAAAAAACCCAGCCTCCAAAAGCATCCATCATCATGTATTATTCAGCAAAAAATACCATTGCCATACAACCATGGAAGCCTTCATGGTCATAGCCACAACCGAGCAAACTATGTGAACAAGCATGAATCCACACATCCCATGCCATGCTTTCAACCTTCACAAATGCTCCCTTGGCTAACCTGTCAAGCCTTGTCCTGCTTGACTCTTGCCTTTTGTCTTCTCCTTGTCACTCTCTCTCTCTTTTCTCTCTACAACAACTACCTTTGTGGCTGCTTATATAGTAGCAAGTCCCACAAAACCACCAAGTGGTATTACATAAACCATGTGCTAAAACCATGTGCTACCTAACCCACTGACCCCACATTTAATATTGGGCATTTAATTCTTTCCCCCAATATTAAATAATTACATAAAATATTATCACAATGTTACAATACAACTCATCAAGAATATTCCATGGGAATCTTTTACATGTTGCACGTCTATCTAGGCACAACATTACATAATAAAATAAAATAATAAAATAACAATATTATGCAATGTGTGTAACACCCATTATCTCAACACCTACTACAAGCCACTCTGAAAGACATGTTCCTAGAAAACCTCTCCTAAGCACATAAAACATAGTTGTGTCCCATACCACAATACCCATAAAAATCAAACTTAGTTCCTTCACAGGCAACCCAAAAACAAACCAATTCTCCCAACCTATGTAAACATACATACACCACATAGCAAACCTCATAAATGAAATATTCAATATAAATAAAAAAACTCATCATAATATCTCGAGAACAACATAAATAATCACAAAAGTCAACCTCCGATATACATACTAGTTGGTTGATCTAAACAACTCATAGGAAAAACAAAAATGAAATAACTATAACCATGAAGTTCAAAAAAAACCATTGCAAAATAAATACAATGCAATTAAACTAAATGATTAGAACTAATCAAGTACATGCAAACTTTATTTAGATTTAAGCGAAAAGTTATTATAATAACCAAGTTATTAGTTACATATGAACTTAACTAATATTATATATAACTATAAATATGACTAAATAATAAATAATAATTAAATTTTATTAATATAGAACAATCAATTTAATCTATAAACATTTATTTAAGCAAATAAATTTATTAAAGAAATTTAAAAGCACAAGAAATATATATTTTCAAAATCATCTATTCTAAATTTCCTACAACAAATGAAAAAAAGAAAGAATAATGGACTAAATTATAACTAATACTTCCATCCATACTCTTCCTTTAAAATAGGGATTTCTTAAATCAAAACACAAAGTCACATTTGAAGGAAAATATTATGAAATTTGATTTAGGAATAATTCACAAAGGACAAACATAACTAAGAGTCAAACCCCTTATTTGTAGGCAAGTTGATAGGAAAAATGTACATGTTAAGCCAACTCCATAAAGTATAATATTATAATTATGTTTGGTATGTGGTAGCTTTTTCCAAAAAATTAGGAAATCTCACATTGATGCTAAAATTTGAAAGCCGAATGAAATTCCTATTGCAAGAAAAATCCCTCAGGCCACAAAAATCCCTTTCTTTTCCAAACCCCGGAGTTGCTCTCTAAAACCCTCTAATATAAACTTTAATTACCTTTTAGGTTTTCTTCTTCACAACTCTAAAATTACAATTGTTTAAATAAATTATCCCTTTCATGCACACTTAATTCACTTTTTAATTAAAATATTCATTTATTATTATAATATTTATTTCTCCACACCACATCTAAAGTAATTTTATAAAAAAAAGCATTTATTCATTATTTAATTAATAAAGATTACTTAAGTGCATTATTTAAATGTCACTAAATTTATTTATTAATTAAATAATAATGCTACATAGTTATTTAATATTTAATTTCTTAATCCTATTAATCTAGTTTTCCTAAAATAGGACTTTTAAATTAAAAGTTTTAATTTAACTAAAAATCCATTTAATCCCAATAATTCAAAAAATTCAAGATCATCTTATTTTAAAATTTTTTCATTTTTAAATTACATAACATTTAATAAAACAATATCAACTATCAATCTAAGAATTATAAATAACTAGTCTATCAGACAATTCACCAAGTGAAACTTCAATAAATGCATAAAAAAAATCAACCCAAACAAGAATCAAACCACATACAAACAAAAGACTTATGGGTTTTAAAAAGGGTAGAGATTTTGTTACAAGTCCTCCTTGCAGGATAAGTATTTAGGCTATGTCTGGGATTGGACCTGATCATTATCTTCCCATTCTCACCATATGAGTATTTATAATAGGGTAGGCTCATCCTAGCAATTCAGGGAAGGCAATGCCCAGTACTTGGATCCTACATAAAATATGAGCATGTACATGTATATAAATATATCTAAATTAAATAGGCAATGGTAGGGAATGGTACATGGTGTAGATGCTGACTAGCAGGTGACTACAACTCCCTCCCTCAACCACATCAAACATGTCAGACAAGATAAAACAAACACATGCACCATACACATGTAAGTATGGGGTAAGTATCATAATAACCACAAGTCAAACATCAAATGCTTAGGTATAACAATACATCATTATGAATATGAAATATTCATCATTAAAAATATCATCTCAAGAAATCTCATTTATTAACTAAGAATCATTAAAGCATCATTAATGAACTAGTAACCACAATCATTAAATGACATGTGAAATATAGTCAACCGAGTAATCATCACTAATATATCACTAATCCAAGTCATGATATAACATCATAATACTATAAATCCAGTATCTCTAAAAGTAATCAATGCATAAAATTGACCTAAAAGAATTTGGCAATTAGAACAAAAAAAGAAAACTAAGGGTGAGCATTACAAGTTAGGTGTCTTGTTAAGATTGTAAAAAATATTTAGATCCCTAAGATAGTAGAGGATGGTCCTTGTATGGTTATAGTGCACATTTTACATAAATTGCAACAAATTTCACTTTACAAAAAAAGCTGCTTAGAAACTTTTGCAAAGCATTGATAACTTTTGCATAATTTCCTCCCAACATTCACAACCTTTGAAAATCAATTGGATTATTTGGGAAAGGTCTTCATATGGCCCTTTTAGGTGATTCAGATATGGAGAATGTAATTTTGCAATTGAAATCAATACAAACTCCTTATTTTGCTTACAATTTGGTTGCAACACAAGTGTGTACAAACTGATATAGATTGGAAGGAGAAAATGAATGACTAGACCAGCATCTAAGATCTTCTAGGAAGACATTGTAATTACTTATAAGAGTTGAAGTGGTCTGAGTCAAAAGATATTCAAACATCTTTCTTGAGTGTACCAAAACCCTTGTTTCATTGGTAGTATTTGGAAAAAATGCCCCATGCCACTCAAGAAAATGCAAGTCAGGTTGGTGTACTATAAGATTCTAGAAGGATGGGAGATTAGGATTGAGTTTCCTATTTTTTTAACCCAAACCTAAGCTAAACATCTCGATGTGTTTGGTTCAAGTTTGCAGATATTGAACTGTTAGAGGTACTTTGAGGATGGATAAAACTATTAGAAATATAAGGTAGGATAGTTCACTAAGAAGGGAGGGGTGAATTAGGAACCAATAAAAATTTAACTTACCTCACCAATCAGTCCTTCATATATTATTCTACTCTAATTGCATGCATGAAAGAATGAAAGAAATAAAACATTCATAACACTTTGACACAAGATATGGTGACCCAGAAACATTCCAAATAGAAAGTAAAACTAGGGTGGGGATAGTACCCACAAGATTTTTCAAAAGACTATTAAATTCACTTAGTTAAAGGATTTGGTTGATACATCTACTAGAGTGAATCAAAGGTTGATCTCTGATCTGCAACTTTGATTTGTTGAATGAGATTTCTTGAATTGTAATGATCATGTTATAGGGAACATAATTCGCTATTGTCCCTTACACTACTTGTAGCCTTCTTTTATTTTCACTCATCTACTTCTTACATCTTCACATACATATTGATACATTTCCACTTCTCTTTTGGATATGATATAATACATTAAATATTTATCAATCCACTTAATTACCTTTTTGAGTCAACTACAATACCAAATTCATCATAATTCCCAAAGTTGGCCCATTGTTATAACTCAAGTACTAAAGAGAACATGGTGATGTTCTAACACTCAGCAAACATTGTCAATACTCAGCAAACTCTAGCACTCTATTGAAGTTGAAGCTTAGTTCATACCAATCACTTTGAGTAGTTGGAACTCAATTAGCTCTTTATGAATTAGTGAACATTAAGAAACTCAATAGATACTGAATAAATTAATTGACACTGCATGACTTGGTCAACATTGGATTCTCTTTGTTAATACTACAAGCTTGGTAGACACTATATAATCTAGCTAACACTATAGAGCTTGGTTAACACTAATATTTTCATCACTTCTGGAAATCTCAGTAGACTCTACTATACTCAGACGAGACTATAAATTGTCCTAGATTCTTAGAAGACACTATGAATCTCAACATGAACAGTATTCTAACTATTTAGCTCAGTAGCAACTGAAACACTTGGTTAACACTACTAGATGAATGATAAGCTTGGTAACAATTTTAGAGCTTAGTAGCAATGAAACCAACTGACTAAGTGTTAATTCACTAATAGACAAATTGACATTAATGTCAATGACCTACCCCTTTGGAATTATTGACAAAAATAGTTATCATACTAAAAATATCAATTCTCAAAATTACAAGTCAAAATTTGCTCAGTCAACAATTTCGGTCTTCAACTCAGTTTTGATTGTTGTCTACTACTATAGCTTGTTTACCTCTTACTCTATTTTTCTTTTATTTTCAATATTTATTTTGTAAACATATTTTTTGCTATCTATACATTTATCTTCATATTACTACTCCCCCATACATATATTTGGAGTATGATAATATGCAAATAATATTCTCCCCTTTATCAATAATTTTCTCCTCCTTTTTTTTCATAAATTCCAAAGGTGAAAAATATTAACAAGTTGATACCAAAATATGACAAGAAATTAGTATGTACCTTCAAAATTATTGTCATAGTCTTGCCCCAGTTCTTTTACAATAGGTCTTGGATGCATGCAAGGCTGTCTATAACCCTACTGACAGTTCTATCATGCAGTCAACTATGGAGAAACTAATATCATGGACCAATGTTTTTTCATGTACAATATGATTTTGCATTGTATCCATGTTTGGAAGAATCATGCCTTGGATATTTGCAAGTGTGGCCCTAGTCCTAGCTTCTACCCTTAACAATTCTACTTGAAGGTTTTGCAAATATATGATCTATGTAAAGTGTGCAAAACTATAACTAGGATCAAGTGATAATTGATGTGCACTTGCCTTCGTATCCTCATATATCTTGGATAATGTATCTTTTATTTCCTTAGTAAAGATAGATGTGTCACTCAACTTGAAAAATAAAGAAACATCATTATTTACATATGTTTCCGGTGTAGAAAGAATAGTATAAACTCTTCTTCATCAATAGCAATCTTTTGTGCTACTTGCTCCAAAAAATTATTTTTAAATTCTCTCTCTACTCTCTACAAAGAATTTTCTTGTCCATTTAGTTCTTCATTGTACTTGTGGATATTTTCAACTAACTGATCCAAAATAAGTTGTTTCTCATCAACCTTAATGCTCATAGCATTAATAAATATGCTCTTGATCTCCTCAAGGACTTGATTTTTCTTTTTCCTCTCTTCTCTAAGATTTTGTTTCTTAGCCCTCTTCTTCCAAAGTTCTCCAAGGGTGTCCATCTCTTTAGGGGTGAGGTTAGAGGTATCCCAATTTGGAAGATTATATTTAGATTTGGTGTATCATCTTGTAAACATAGTAGGGGAAGACTTTGCATGCTAGGTTATTGTAACCTTCCCTTTGTTCTTGGGAGGTTCCTCTTCCTCAGGTTCTACTCTCTTTGGATTATCCTCTTCATTTTCATGTTCAATAAAGCCATATCCCTTACCTTTAGTAAGCATGAGAGGAGAGCTTTATTTCTTAGTGTTCTTTATTATTTTTCTATGTTTTTCCTTCCTCTATTCACTGCTTGGGGTGACTTAATCCCAAGCTCAATTATGGCCTTAGTCTCTTCATATGTTCCAAAAAATGTTTCCTTATGATCCATAGGATCATTTAGTAGAGCCTCAATAATATCCTTGGTGTCATCTATGTTAACCTAATATTCTAGAGGTTTAACCCATGTCACTAAAGGCATGACTACTTGGATCAAGACCTTGTCATAGTCAACCATAAAACATATATCATACTCATAATAATTACTAGCTTCAAAGGTATCCTATATATACTTTGAATTTTTTCCTTGAATGTCTCAAAATAATTATCCATAATACTATCAATTTTTTCTCCCATCTTTGCTATAAATTCATTGATTTGATACAATACTAGAGTATCTTTCTTCCATACTATAGTTCCTTTAGAAGGGAAAAATTTTTGAACATAGAAGAATAAACATGTCAGGAGAGAACCAAACATAAATAGATTTTTCTTTGAGACTCAGATGTTGTTCATGTTCTTGTTCAATTGATTTAGAAGAAGCTTTGCAAGGTCAAAGGACAAATTTTTCTTTACCACCTTGTATGCCAAGTCAACTACTTCACATGATACGTTGTTCAACTGGTATAAGTTTTAAATTTTGTGTGCTATAACATGCATGCAAAACTTAAATTTCATGTGAGTTGCAGCACTTGGTTTCATGCCTCTTTCATCCCATTCAACAAGAGTCCTTTTTGCCAATTCAACCCCACTTAGGGTTCTTGTGGTCTTTTCTTTGTTCAACATGGGCAATCCGATAATTCAGAGTACCATCTTCTTGGTTATCAAAATAGTGTGATCCAACCATAATTACGAGTATGTGCAAGATCATGGTCAACTAAACTATGCTCTTAAGTGGCAATAGAAAATCAAAAAATCAAGGTTATGTCAACTTGACACGTAATCTTCTACTTGTTATTAGCTTTATATCAAAAAGTTGAGAGAAAGGAATCTCTAGGAAATTGAATCTAGTTTATAAACTAGTAGGACTTATCTCAAAAAAAAAAAAAATTGATTGGTCAAAATTTTGAATTTTAATGTAATATTACAAAAATTTCAGAACAAAAATAAGAAGTAGACGTATGTCTAACCACCTTAATCAAAATCAAATGATAATATTTTTTAATAATATTCTAGATATAACTAAGTAGATTCATGCTTGGATGTGACACATATTTTTTGGTATTTTTATTCTAAATAAATAATAATTAATTAATTTTTGACTTTAGTATTTTTGGAATAAAAAAACTCTTGTGTCTAACCACCTTGACTAATTTAAAACTCTGCAAAATTTAATTTTTCATTCTTTTTCCTTATAGTGGAAGAAACATAGAATGTGATGAGTTTTTTGGATTTAAAAAATGTTTTACCATTTGAAAGTTATAGTTGTTTTTCAAGTAGTGTGTCAGTCAACACTTTATACGTAACTCCATTAGAAAATAAGTAATAATTACTTACTAAACTCATAATTTGACAAACCTTAAATTTATGGAAAGATAAGAACATTCTCAAGAAACCCTTTTCATTTCATCAAATTTTTTGGCAAAAAAAAGTCATCAGCTACATGTTTGAAGTAAAAATCACATAAAAATAGACCAAAAACACATGTTTAGGATGTTTTTAAAGTTGACCATATAGGGTTGGTATCAAAAGATATAGTAGACCTTATAAAGATACTAATTGTTTTCATTTAGTAATAGGATGGGTGGGAAAAAAGTTGGAATAGATTTTGAAATGGTTTGAGACATTTCAAAACTACATATTTTTCAAATTGCCACCTTTTGGCATACCATGATCCTACACATGCCCTTACATGTTATGAACTTGACTCAAAATGAATCTAATCCACTTTACTTGGAATTCCCTTGGCATATGTAAAATATTTGTGAAACCATTTGTCTCCAAATGTTTGTGCTTGAATTTTAGAATACCATCCACACATAGTTCATTGTATGCCTCATTCATCTCTAGGGGTCCCAACACTTGAATAGAACAATAAAAAATGACTGAATATCATGAACAAGGAGTACCTTATGTGGAATCTAGGATAATCCTCCACTAGGGTTGAGTGCCTAATCAACTATAGGTGCCAATTTGAATGTGGAAGCTTTGAAATCAACTCCATGAACCAACATCTCAAAACCTTTCTTAATCTTGCTGCTAGAAGATGACATCACTTTGTAGGGTTTTAACCATGGGATAAATATTCAACAACAACTACTTAAATTTTTTGGGGCTCTAAATTTTTAATTTTCTCTAAGATCTAAAAATTTATAGTGAAACAATACATTCAATTTCCTTCTATTAATGAATTTCAACCTTTATGATCAACATTAATGCTTCATACAAATGTTTGCTTGGTGATAGGTTGTCCTCTGCTCAGCTTGATCTTCAATGCTCAAAAGACACCTTCACCTCAGTAAGGTCTCTTGAATTAGTAGGAACTACAAACTTAAAGAGAACTTCAAATGGGGTAAGGTTTCCAAAACTCAGTCTAAACTTGGTACTCAATAGAGTCACCAAATTGGCATCTACATCCAGAATTACATAAATCTAATGTATCCCAACCTTGCTTAGTAAGGTCTTGCGACCCAATCTTTCTCGGTAAGGTCTTGAATTTCCATCATCACTTAATGATCCTTGTGCATCTTTAAATACTAATATGGATCTTTATGCTTGCTAGTTGGAACTTATATTAGATGACTTCTTCTGAATCATAGTTCTAGTGATTTCCATAAGGAACTAAGTTGAGGTGATTGTGCCACCCAACTAATTAACTTGGTTGTGAACAACTTTAGGACTTTGGCTTTCATTCTCTAGAGATTTATGTACCCATTATTGCCGCATATTTTTTTTTGATATTGTCAGCTTTGGCTTTCTTTCATCTTCTATTCTACCTCTTTTCATATAGTTCTTGGAAAGATGTCTAAGTTCTATACAAGTAAAACATCTCTTTGTAGTGTCTCTCTTCCTCATGTGATGTTTCACACAATTTTCTCCAATGTGCCCAATTTCACCACAATAGTGACATTTACACCATGTGTTGTGATCCCAACCAAATATTACCTTCACAATTTGTTCTGCTAAGTTCCATTTCTTGGTCTTGCACTCTGAAGATTTGTGTATTTTTTTATTCAATTGTGACACTTTCCTTCAAACTTAAGGTTTCTCTATACATTCAATTTCTCTATGTCCATTCTTATTATAGTTGTAACATTTCCTATTGAAATTTCCTTTTCCATTGCTCCAACACTTATTTTATATATGACCTATCTTACCATAATGATTGCGAGTAGGTTTTTTATTCTTTTGAGCTCCTTACTAAGATGACTCACCTTCATCTATATATCATAATCCAACTTTTCCTTTGTGTCTATATTGACTTTTATCATTCAATTGATTAATGCTTTTTTGATATTTAATCATTCTCTCATTGGTTTTCTTTTCAGTACTGAGATCATTCTACAGTCTTTCATTCTCTATCATCAGATTGATAAGATCTTGATTTACATCATTGAGTTGATCAATAAAATCAACTTACTAAAGGGATAGTTGTTGAATTCAATTTCCCTTTTCTTTTATCTCTTCTTTGGCTTTTTCCTTTTCTTCCATGACTTCACATAATCTAACTAATTGAATTTCTTGTTCTCTTTTCAGCTTTCTTCCTTCTTCTTAAAGAATGAGATTCTTCTCAAGTAGGTCATTGATTGTTGCATCAGCTTCATCTGAATATCTTTCTAGGCATAAATATTCAATTCTTTCTTCAATGTAGAGATTATCATTCATTTCTGCTACAAGATCTTTCCTTATTTGCAAGGATTGAGAGAGTTTCTCCTTTTCTTTCTTGAGTTGTCCAATAGCTAATTGCAGTTCCAAATTTTCATTCTCAATAGCCTTTTCTATTATGTATACCTCCATTTCCTTTGGCATTTTCTCATGTTGTTAAATGTATGATATGAGAACTAAATGCTCTAATACCAATTATTGGAAATATAAGGTAGGATATGTTACTAAGAGGGGAGTTGTGAATCAGGAACTAATAAAAATTTAACTCATTTCACCAATTAATCCTTCATTTATTATTTTGATCTAGTTGTATGCATGAAAGAATGAAAGTAATAAAATATTCATAAAACTTTGACACAAGATATGATGACCTAGAAACCTTCCAAATAGAAAGTAAAATTAGGGTGGGAATGATACCCACAAGCTTTAGTATTGCAGTGTAAAGTTGGAATGTTAAGGCTTATAGTTGACCATTTCTAGTGATATTCCCTATTAGGAGCAATAAGGTTTGTTAGGTCCACCTTGTTAAAGGATTTACAAACATACAGTAAATTATGCACTTTGTTAGGAGATTTATCAAAATATTATTAAGTCCACCTAGTTAAAGGATTTTACTAATACACCTATTATAATGAATGGGTGGTTAATCTCTGATTTGCAACTTTGATTTGATGAGTGAGATTTATTTAATTGCAATGATCACCTTATTGTGATAGATAAGTCTCACTCATCTATTTCTTACTTCTTCACATACATATTTATACATTTTTACTTCTCATTTGGATATGATATAATACATTACATATATATCAATCACTTAATTACCTTCTAGAGTTGGCTACAATATAGAATTCATCATGATTCACAAAGTTGGCCCATTGTAGTAACTTGGTTTCTAAAGACAACTACGTCGTGTTCTAACACTCAAAAAACACTATGAACACTTGGAAAACTCTGGCACTTGGTTGAAGTTGAAGCTTGGTCCATACTGTTCACTTCGAATAGCTAGACCTTAGTCAGCTCTATAAGTCTCAATGAACACTAAGAAACTTGGTAGATACTAAATCACTCAGTTAACATAGCATGACTCAGTCAACATTAGATTCTCTTCATTAACACTACAAGCTTGGTAGAGACAATAGAGCTTGGTTAACACTATAGAGCTCGATTAACACTAAGATCTTCATCACTTCTATTGGAAAGCTCGATAGACTCTACTAGGATTGAGAAATACTATAAATTGTCATAGATGCTTTGTAGACACTATGAAGCTTGACATGAATTCCATTCTAATTGCTTAGCTCAGTAGCAGCTAAAACACTTGATTAACATTGCTAGATAAATTATAAGATCAATAGCAACTATAGAGCTCGGTAGCAATGAAACCAATTGACTAAGTGTTAAGTCACTAATAGACAAATTGATTGTAATGTCAACAAAAAAATGTCTGATAGTGGATTGTGATCAGCTATAGATTCCTCCAAGTGTCTCAATTTATAGTTAAGCCTAGACAATATAATGGTATGGAATTCCCTCACAAACCTAACCAATTAGGCCTATTAGGACTATTTTCTACATTTATGTTTTGGTGATCATTTTATTGTTTCTAGGTTTGTAAGGTTGGATTATAAAGAAACTTCGAAAAGGGTGTTAGAATATTTAATTCTTTTATCAACTCCTTTAGAGAATTTTCAAACTAAATTCTAATTTCATTGATTGAAGGGCTAATAGGGGCTATTAGATCTAATAATAGAATTATTGTTTGGGTTGTTGAGCATATGATAGTCTATTCTAATCCATCATTTTAAGATTATTGGATGTTCAAGAACCTTTCCATTCCCCTTGGAACACATAGGTTCCCATTTAAAGTAAATCCAAAGTGATTTGGTTGTGATCAACCAAAAGACCTAATTGTACTCTTTGGACTACCTAGTTTGATGTTTAGTTTGCAGGATTGTACAAAGGTGTAGAGCCCTCTCTCAAGTGCATTTTAGGGTATAGAATAGGATAAAAGGCCACACCACATTAAAGTTTCCTAATCAAGGGAGAGCTATTCATCAATAGGTTTAACAAAGAGGCAATGGATGTGGTTTTGGAAGGCTCTCTTGAAGGTTCTTATTCAATTTGTCACCTACAAAGGAAGGTGCAAAAGGTTTTGCTTCTACATTTTTCCTATGTTGAATCATTTTACAAGAATGATTTATTTTTCTTATTGGACTAACCTCTCCCTTTCTCTACCCATAGAAAAATGTAAAGTAAAAGGCTATTTTCAAAACATCAAGGGCTTTTACTTAGACTCTATGATTTCCACTAGAACATGACCCTTTAGTATCCTCCTCACCTATCCTTGATGTTAATAATAATATTTTCAAGATCATTTCCGCCATGGTGAGACAATCTCACACTCCTGATACTCTCAAGAATTCTCCTTGTTCTAGGGTTAGGACTTTACCTCCCCATAAAGCCAATAACAAAAGGATAATCTCTTAAGATTAAAGATGAAACTATAGATGTTTTAAATGACTCATAGAAAGGCTCATCTTCTATTGAAAATGATTAGAGTTAGAATTTGTTCCAATTTTTCACCCCCATTTCCACGGGTTTTATGATGTACCCCCTCTCCCCCACTATGGATTTAAGCTACCCACATGATCCTCAGGTGTTGAAAGAACTCTCTCCTACTCTGGTTCTACAAAAAGAAGATGGAAAAATTGATTTTGATACATTAACCCTCTACTCTGCAGAAATGGCCTCTTATTACAATAGGTTGAATGTGATGGTTAGGTGGCTTCTTTTTCAAATGCACATAGCCTAAGGAAAGATTAAAAAACTAGAGGTAAAATTGTAGAAGTGGATAGAAAGTCTATTGACTAGATGGTTGGCCATAGGGATGAGGTATTGTGGGAGGTTGGTTAGTAACTAGGAGACAAGCTCAATTACTAGAAGAAGTTGGAAGAATAGGTGGAGGATATTAAAAAAAGTGGCCTTTGGGGAAGAGTATAACAAAGCATTGTTGAAAAACTTAATGAGAAACAAGATACTACTAAAGGGATGAATCCGGATCTATCAAAACTTTCACTATTAAATCAATTAATTGTATTCACACTTAATCCATCTCATATCTTAGATCTCATATCATATAAACATAAAATTGTAATGCTGAAATAAAATCTATCTAAGCATAACATTCATGAAAATTTCAACACATAACACAATGATTTTGGTAACCCTGGAACACCTCAAGATGAAGGTAAAATTGGGTTGGGGATGAAAACCAAAAATCTTTACTACTACAACAAAAAAGTTTTCTTGTTAAGGCTATAATTTGATCACTTCTAATGATCTATCCTATGAGGGGTCCTCTCTATTAAAATATTTTGAGACTATTAGGCATTACCTTGATCAAAGTATTTTACACTTACAATAAAGTAAGGACTCTATTAGGAAATTTTTAATAAGGTTTGTTAGAACCCCTCAATTAAGAGATTTTACCTGACTTAATCTATCAAAACTTAATTCAATACCCGATCCTTAAGTTTCCTCTCAAAGTTTCTTATGAATCTCTTCTCTTCAATATCTCAATCTAATATCCTTATTTGGTATCCTTGTTATATTCTTCACTTCCACATTGATTTGTCTAAAATCCTATTAGATTTTTCCTTCCTTGCTCTATTCTTAGCTTGTTCAATCCTTCACTTCTTCTTCTCACTTGCACACTTCCCCACCATGTTTATTTAGGGTTGGAGCCCTTCTTAAATAGATAATCATAGAAAGTTCTAGATCATAATCAATGATCCATATTTTATCATTTTTCCATTTTACCCTTTTAATTTTCTAATTGGTTAATCTACTTTTGTAGTGATTAATGCCTTCTAAAAAAACTCAGGATCTTCTCCTTAACTATCTCTATGATCTGTAAATGTCATGTAGAAGTCAGCTAAAATGATTTACATAAGTGTTTGTAACATTGTAAGCTCATATGAGAAAACTAGTTTACTCAGCACTTGAATGTTCTAATGCTTGGCCATAATTAACATTCATGTTGTTACTTGGCTTCTATACACTCAGGATAAACTAATTCACTTGGCATTAATTAAGTGTTCACATGCTCAGTTTCTTCTAGTTTACTCGGCTTGTATGTTGGCTTAGTCTAAACTGGGATGTTCAGTAACCTCTAACTTGAAATGTAATGAAATTTGAACAAGTTCTTTGTAGCTTGGCTTATCTCGATGGCTCAATCACAATGATGACCATCAAATGCTTCCTTGGAAATGACTGAGTATTAGACACTAATAGGAAACTTGGGCTTAGAAATCAACAATCTCCCCCTTTGACATTAGTGGCAAAAACACTTTGTCATGACTTAATTTTCCATACAAAATTAGTACTCCCCCTAAGATTATAACTCGGTCTTCAAAACGTATTTTTTCTATAAAATATATACATGTATGTAAACTTTGGTTTATGTCTCCCTCTTTGTGTTGTCTTCCCCTTTGTTAGAATCTTTCCCCCTATAATGTATGTCAATAAAAAATTTCCTCTTTGTTTTTGTCAGTTATGGCTTGGGGTTTGCAGGGGTTAGCTTGTATTTATCCAAAAATGTTTGATGACTCACCAAAAAAATTTCAAGTCCTTTATTCCATCTATCTCTTGCTAATTCCATGACTTGAATGTGAATCTCTAGCTAAGTAGCTAGATTAATTAAGCTCACTATAGTTGAAAGATGTGTATCTTTCTTTGTTAAATTTTGAGCTATAGATAACTCCCCCTGAATTATCTCTGAATGGGATAGTAGCATGAATTGAACAAAAATTAATTTATTACTTATTCCACTATATCTAGACATTAACTTGGCTAATCGATGTTTATCAAATGTCAAATTATTGTATGAAGGTGAGCTTGAACTTATGTTCTTCCTCAAATAAATTGTACATGCCTTCATATCCACCTATATCAAATCAATAGAGGATTGGTTCTCCAACATGAAGAACTCAACATCACAAAGTCTCATATAAAAAGAATGAATGACTTTCAAAATTCCTTGGAACTAAGTGGTAAGGTTTGAAAGATCAACTTGCCTAATTGCAATTTTTGTTGATATGTTCTTCAAAACTTTGTGTTCAAATTTCTTTTCAACCCATTGCATCAATTTATCATTGGTCCATATATCTTTTGTTTGAATGTTATCAACTATGTACACTAGATGATCCAAAATTTGATGTTGCTCATTAACATCAGAAATATCAAATGCATCACTAAATATGTCTTTTATATTGTGCTATATCTACTTCTTTTTGTGTTCTCTTCTTAATTGTTCTGTCCTTGTCTTGTGACATACCAAGGTTTGCAATTCGTGCATCTATTCCAATGTAATGTTGTTCAAGTCATACATAGGAAATGTAATGACTTCCTCTAAACTTGTTGTTTCATTTGTTGCATCATCTATCTATGACATTATCTATGCTCAAGAGGTGCTATCACTAGGTAGTGATATCTACAATTGTTTTCCTTTTTCACTCGACTAGTTTTACCTATTCTATAGGTGTAAGAGATAATCTCTTTGTTGGCATGACACTCAAAAGTTGTATAAGAGCTTGGATAACATATTGTTCTATTGGTTTCTCTTTCTTTTTCATCTATTTCTCCTCTTCTACCACTTCCTCATTTGGTTGGCCCTATGTAACATGAGTAAATTGTGGAAACAAAATTATTGCCTTGCCTTGCTACTCGACACTCATTTCAAGGACCACAATAATTGATTTGACTTCAAAAATCATCATTCTTGACACTCTAAATACTTATATAGTCTCGTACTTGTAATAACAGTAGATTGAAGCATAATAGAGAGGGATCTAATTTGGAATTTTTTAGATCGATGGAGATGAATCACAAATGTCCTCTATAGTGACAACATATTAATGGTCACTACCTTCTACCAATTGCCTTATCTCTTCTACAAGTTTTGCAACTTACTCTTCATCATATTGACCTTCTGATTCTACTACACATCTACCCTCTTCTTTATCTTCATCTTTAACCAATGGAACAAATAGTCCAAATGCTTCCTTCCATATAAGAATACTCTCATTCTCAACTTCACTATCCTTTTTCTTATAAATTTTTTAAGTCATCTTCATAGGTAAGAATTTATTTACAAAATATTTTAGGGCTATAGAGGTATGTGTCTTTCCCAAATGTGGCATTGTCTATGCTAACATGGTCTCCCTAATTTGTCTTTCAATTGACAATGGGCACTTCCACTTAGCATCAACTTTATTATATAAAATCTCAGGAATGCCTTCACCTAACTCTATAGGTGTAGATTTAAATAGTATCATTATATCTAATGTTGGCCTTGTTTTTCACCATTTAAATTTTTTGCATATTTAAGTGAAAATGTAGTTTCTTACATGTGATTAGGGTTATGTGTTTCATTTTTGTTTTTCATAAACAAAAACCCCTAATTTCATGTTAACCTAGTATTAGTTGTGCCCTATATTTACAAAAAATAAGGTTGCATTGATTCATTTAAAATATATGCGGGAAGTTTTTTCCCTTAGGAAATCTTTATTTTAAAATTTTTCCTGTATATGTTTTGAAAATACTTTCCTTTAAAAAATTTACCTTAGCTTTTGTTTTAACCTTGGTTTTAACCGTGGGTCTACTTTCTTAGTGTCCATTTGAACATTTTTAAATTTATGTATTTCAAGCCTTAATCATTGATCATGAGAAGATCAACGAGCATTTCTTTCCCGCAATTTGAAACTAAGTAAACTTTATAAAATCTAGGGAAGAGACTACTCATCATGTGGATTTTGTGATGTCATCTTCTTAGTGGATTGCAAAGGATAGACTTGTTAGAATAGCCTAGATTTTTCAGGTTGTTGCCAAAACACGATGGAAATTTGGAGCTACTTCATTGGATGAATTTTGTGACTAGGACTAAAGTAAAAAGGATTTGTTGCACCATTGATCATTTGAGGACTGACAGTGAGTGTTTTCCCACAATATGAAATTGAGAAAACTTTAAAGAATGTAAGGAAGTACTTTGATGACATGTGGAATTGCTTAGGTCACTTCTCTTGTGGGCCACAAATGTGGAAAGGTGTCAGAATACTTGGTAGATTAGCTTCATTTCATTGGATATGGTTGATGATTGGTTTCAAATAAAGTGAATCTTGTGCAACCGTCGATAATTTTGAAGATCCATGATGGGATATTTCTTTCTTTATGAAGATGCTCAAGTTTTAGAGGAAGTGGGGAAGTGACTTTACAACATGTGACCATGTGGGGTCAATGATTCTAAAGGTTGCTAGGTGATGTTGAGATAGAATGTATGCCAAATGTTTTATGCTCATTTTTTGAGAAGTATTGCATGTATAATTAGTTGGAGGTTAAACTTTTAGTGGGTCCAAAATATTAAAGACAATTGGGGTAACAACTAATGTTTTTTATGATCATTGATTGTTTGGAGATCGACGATCGATGCTTTCCCATAATTTGAAATTGCTCAAATTTTATAGAATGCATGCAAGCAATTTTTTTATGCATGGCTAGTTTCACAAAAGGGTGATGTAATCATTTTCTTTTAAAGCTAAGTCATCCAATATTTGAAGATCAATGGCTAGATTTTAAATCTCACTGTGTGACATGAAATATGACGATTGGGACATTAATCTTGATCGATGTTGTCTTGTGTGAGGCTAAATTTGTAATAAGGCTTCCAAATTTTTATTACTAAATAGTAAGGTTACAAAATTATCATAGAGCAAAGATACTTAGAGCTAAAGGTACATTTTATGAGGGTTTCAAGTTGTTGCTAACAACTTTTCAGAGAAATAAATGGGAAAATCGGGTAATTGTCTAAATTTTTAATTAATTGAGAAAATACACTCACAATAACATAACTGTTGAATATGCCTCCATGAAGGGATTTCTTAGGAAAATTATATTACCTACAAAGGTCTACGAATGAATTTTTTTAGACAAAATGCCACAATCCATAAATGAACTTTTTACGGGAATGAATTCATACCAAAGAACCCCAAGTTATTGATCAATAAGTGTTTTTATGACAAAGAAAACTAGTTGAGAGATGTTAATACATCGATCAGAGGTTTAGAGTTGTTTCATAAATGGTTTTCAGAAAGAAAAACTTGACACTTCATTGAATAATGTATCCGAATTTGACATTGGCAAGTTAATTATCCCATGAGTTTTCTTTGATTATGACTTACTTGCAGTAATGTCAAAGAAGTATGACCCAATAACAAGGATAGTTAAAAATCATCCTAGCAATAAGCTTTTTTAGATTTCACTAGAATTTATTAGAGAGGTTTTTAAATTAAACCGTATCCATGTAGTGCATGATAGAATTGATATGTAAGACTTGTACACAAGTTATGACGCTCAGAAAGTATGTTTAAGGAATGGACCATTGCAGGAACATTTTGTCAAGATAGCACAATTACCCTTGGTTAAAACAAATACTCTAGAGCCATTGTTAAGAAAATATTTCAATCCCATAGCACAAGCACTATTTTTCTCTCTCTACAAGATATTTGGAATGGATGAACAAGATCACATTGCATGCTCTATTTCTTTGATCATTACTCAAACACTTCAGTATGGTATGAGTTCTATTTTTAATTTTTCTAATTTGTTGGTAGAAGGGATTGATACTAGATTAATGGGTATAGCTAAGGCTAAAGTTGGTAAGTCATTCTACTAATACTCCATGTTAATGTGCATATGTTTCTATTTAAGGGAGTTACCTTTTTTCTCTAAAGAAATGAATTTAGAACTGGAGAGTTAGAATAACTTAATGTCTAATTGTGGAGTGCATACATGACATGGGATGTGATTGATGCTAGCTTTATTAGATTTGATAGGTACTTTTCCTCCAAGATCAAAATGTTACTAGTTGGAGATAGTCCTAGAATAACTCAATCACTATTAGAGCTAATTAGACCAAAGGATCATGCAAAAGGGTTGAAGACAAGAAACAATTGAGGATATATCATCCTATGTGCAATTCCCACTATATTTAGGGTATATGGTTTCCTTGGAAAACCACACATGTTGCCTTATCAAGTGCCTTTGAAGGTGGGAGTTGCAAAGCTCTTGTGGCTGATAGGATTATTGGAAGAAAGAGAATTATTAGGAAAATCTAAATGTACATTCTTTCCTCAAATAACCATGATGCAATTTTTTTTTTTTCTAGAGTAGATGGAGACATATAGGAAAGTTTTTAGACAAATATTAGAAGGCTCAATCTCATTCTCGCTTTATAGACCCAAAGGGTTTTAATGATATATTTAGAGAAAGAACAAAAGCCAAAGCCCAGAAGCACCTTGTATATTTTCATGAAGATATAGTTAGGAATAAGTTTTCATTACAAGAATAGGAATTAGAAAAGGAAAGTGGAAGATATATAACAAGGTTCTTGATTTCATAAATTCTTTTGAGCTAGATTATGATCCCCTTGCTGATAAAAAATACTAGGCTATAGAGATACATATGCTTATGGATAACTTTGTCGAGTTAATGAAAAATTTGAATGAAAAGAGGGAAATCTTAACTCAAACTTATATAGAAAAGGCCATTGAGGTAGAAAATAGGTTTGCTAATATATTAATTATAAACAAGGCCAATATACATTATAGAGAAAAGATGGGTATGTGGTAGCAAAGAGTGTGCAACCTATACCTCTTTACAAGAGACAACTTTCTAAAAGCATGCCTACTACAGCTACTCCCAATAAATAGAAGTTGGAAAAAGGGTCCTCTTCTAGGGTTGAAGAATATTCCCCTACCCAAACTCCACTCTAAATAGATGATGAAATGTCTTTAAGAGAATAGCTGAGACAAATGGGAGGGGAGAAGGACATTGTAATTACAACAATAGATATAGAAGAGGGAGTTCTTGATGAACCCCCTATGCCAACATTAGCCCTCACTATAGAAGATTAAAGATCCAAAGATATAGATCTTGTAGTAGAATATGCATATAAGGAATTCATAGATGATGAAAGCTTTGTAAAGTTAGGAGAATTCATTCAATTCCTATGGAGAAGGAGTATAAACAATTTCAAAAAGAAATACAAAAGGCTTAAAATAGAGCAACCTGACACATAGCACTCTGAGATTGAGGAGGAGGTAAAGGTTGGTCTTCTTGAAGAATTTTCCCAAATAACCCCTAAAGGGGGAAGATAGTTGATAAAGGACTCAGGATTTTTGATATTACTTGAATGGGATATTGCAAATGCTATGACTTTTTACACTGTAAGGAAAGGAAAAGATACCTAGATCAAAACTGAGGAAGAAGTCTTATAGGCTCATAAGGGGTTGAAGTATAGTGATGACCATCAAGCCCTAGTAATATGGTCTATATAGAGCAAAGACAAGACTAGGATGCAAGAGCTCTTAGATGTTGAACATACCAGTAGCCTCATGCTTTATAGGGCAGATGAGGTGGAAAGTGACTAAGTTGCTAGAATGAGGAAAGAAATGGTAGATTTTTGGAGTGGTAGTTGCTACCAAGGACAAAAATAAGTTCCCAGATTTAAATGTCATTTTTGAAAGGATGCTAGAAGCCTATGAAGAAAGAGGGGACATAATAAACTAGTTGGAAGGAACAATTTCTCAAATGGAGAAACAATTGGGGATGAGGAAGGAGGGAGAAGAATTTAGTTAGCCAAGGATTACTTATCCTCCTCATCCTCCAAATGCACCTTTCAATAAAACTCCCCTTATAGAAATACCAACTACTCCACAGGGACACCAAGCATGTACAACTAAAGAGTTTGATGAAGAAAGGAATAAAATATGGTCATTACATGCAAAGCTAGGTGTCCAATATGAAAATAAATTAAGGGACTCCATTACATATCTAATAGATAGGATAGAATGGCCTATATTTTATGAAAAATTATCAAGATTAATGAATGTATGTAATGAGATGAAGTATAGGCCATCTTAAAGCCAATTGTGAAAAAATGGAACAGTACAGATAGTGATGTCATAATTTTATGATGTTTAGTCATTGGTCTTTCTTGTGAGAAAATAAAGAAGACTTTTGACATGAGAAATGGCCTCTCTAATTTTGATAAAAAGAGAGTTGCACTAAAAAGGAGAATCATAAATTATTTCTCAAATCATCTTAGTGAAAGTTTTGAGATTTTCCCTCATGCACACAAGGTTGTAGATAATTCAAAAGCTAAAGAAGAATGGGCCAAGGATTAGGATGAATTAATGTGCATAAAATTGAATAATGCCATTAATGAAAAGTGTCACATATGGTTTGCTAAAACAACTAAAGAATTTTTTCAAGTTCATATATTTTTTAATTCTTTCAAAAGGAATTTTGATGAAATTGAAACATAAGGAGGAACAATCCAATAGAAAAAATAAGAGATTCTAAATTTCAAATGGCCAAATGATACACTTTTTAACAAGTGGATGGTAGGCCTTGCTTAGACAAATCAGTCGATGTCTGAGGAAACTAATGAAGATTGTGTGAACCTTAATGAATTATAGTTTGTTGGTACATCTGCTAAAGAAGAAGAAGGTAAAGATAAATAATCAAATTCTATTACAAATATGAAAGTAAAAATGAAATACTTAACAAAAAATCAATCATTTGTAACTGTTGATTTGATAGTCCAACTTGATGATCTAGAGGGAGAGTCACAAGTCACAATTAGTTTTCATGCAATAGAACCTGATGCAAATCAACTAGTCCAATAGTTAGAACAACAACTCCATCCAGATCAATCATCACATGAAGTCTCTTAGTAGAAAATGGTCCCACAACAAGAAGATTTATAATGTAGACATTCTATTGCAAGAAAGTAGGAGAGCACATTTTTGTATGTAATATCTTTCTATCTTAAGGACAGCTATCATTCTTCTCTAAGCCTGAAGCTTGTTGCATCTCATGCTATATAAATGAGATCATAAGGCTATAGAAAGGGTTTGAATTCTATCTAATTTTGAGTCTTAGGATATTTTTGTTGTTGATCCAGTAACACCTGTGTGAATTTTTTATGTATTCATCTTTGCATAGCTAAGATTAATGAGAACATGGAAGGATTAAGTGTCTAGGATCTATTTTGAACTTAACTACAATGATGTATTATTTTCAAGGAAAATAAACACAAAGGAAGGTTCTACAAATATCTGTGTCTCTGAGTTTTGTCTCCTTTTCCATATGTCTAAATATTTGAGAATGAATGAATAATATTCTTTCATTTCAATGTAGCTTGGATGGGTTGTACATCTGTTCATTGATTTCTCTTAATTCAAAGAATTAATTAAATTCTTTCATTGAATTGATAGGGTCTCAAGGTGAATCGGAGGATATTCATGAAAAGAGAATTTAGAGTTAATTGTTGATAGTTTTAATTGTAAAGCAATTGAATAGATCTAGTTTTGTTGGTGTGATTTTCTTCGTACCAAAAGATAAGGCACTGATCACTACTTAGAATGCAAATTTTTGAGTTCATGGAGTTGCATAGAGCAAAAGATAAATCAAATCAATCTTTACCTTCTTTTATTAAGAACTAAAATATTGGTCAGAACTTGTTTGCAATAATCCCTTGTATGTCATTTTTAACTATTGTTGTCGAGGATTATTTATGAAGTTTAGAAGAATTGTGACTATTTACTATTGAAAAGGGAAAGAAGTGAAATAGAAAGTGGTGTTAATGAGCATATGTTGAAATCAAGAACCATAAAACTATTATATATCCATATATCCCTCATGCGCATGTGCCTTGGTGTTGTAGAACCTAAAGAGTAGAGAATCCCTATGATTCTATTGAAGTTGGGTCCAGATCTAAAGATTTCTTAATTGATTATAGGAGATTGCTAACCCTTAGACCAAATTTTATCTTCAGAATCTTTGTGTCAAGTGTTTTTTTGCTTGGTAGTTTTGAAACACAAATATTTAACATAGATTTCTCAAGCTTCTCTTGATCATGTTTATTTAAAGAATCAAAATTAATTATGTCCAATACTTCTATATTGGTTGATTATTTCATAGTCGCACATACCTAGTCAATAGTTGTTCAAGGAAGTCTAAGTAAATTCTAAAGTTTTTTTAAATAATCAGATTTGATTTCTTCATCACCACCCTCCTCCTATGTTATGGCCGAGTTTATCTTTGGCCTCTTAGGTAAGTTTTTATTTGGTTTTTTTGTCAGAGTCCTCTTTGTTGGGCTTTCTTTCTCCTTTGTAGCTCATTTTTTATTTTAATTCTAGCTCAAGTGGTGTAACAACCTTCTTTATACCTTTCTTCAGATCCTCTTTCACTTTTAGATGAAAAATTACTATTTTCTTCTATTTTGTTGCCTTGGGCTTGATAAGATTTATCTCTTTTATCATTGATGACTCAGCTTTAGCTTCACCTTTAGACTCCTTATCCTCTTATTTTCCTTCACTGATTTGAAGTTTACCTTTGCCCAGTTTTCCCTTAAGATCTTTAATCATCTTATTTCTTTTCCTATCTATCTTGGGCACTTTTTTTGTAATGTCATTCTACTCATCGTTGTGTCATATATACAGAATGGCTTGACATTCATATCAAGCTCTTCAAACAAGAGTGCAATTAATATTGTAGTAACTTCATCAACATTGACTTCATATTGCATTAGTGTCAACCATGAAACCCTTGGTATTACTACATGTGCATAAATAAAATATGTATCTAGCATAAAGTATATATAATCAAAATAGTTATCTACAACTGACTTGTTTATCCTCATTCTATTTTTCATCTTATTCTTGAATTCCTAAAAATAATTATCTTTTATTGCCTCAAAATTTTCTCCCAATTGACTTATCAAGTCATGTAGTAGTTCTCTTTCTAGTCTTATTCTATCCCATATTATGGTGTCGATGGTGGGAAATGAATATTGTACATAGAAGAATATGTAGACAAGTAGAGAACCAAACTTACATGATGCATTCTTTGCTTTCCTTATTGCTCCAAGATTATATGACAATTATTACAGTTGCAGCTCTGCAAGATCATAACCATGATCTTTATTCACAAGTTTGTATCTGAGCTTGACTATAATGTAAGTTACACTATTCAGTTAGCTCAATTAATAAAATTTTGTTCAATCATTTGTACTAAAAATTCAATGATTTAGTCTTTTATCCCATCAATTCACATACCACAACTATTTCACTTTTCCTTTTTTTTTTGTTGACAACATCCATTGTGACACTTCTTAAGTTATCGTTGGTCTACCCAATGTGTGTACCAGTAAATTAGTGTATGATAGACTTGTTAATCTTGATTGGTCAACCCTCTTCGAACAAAATCTACATGTCATTTACTCTACTCAATACAATCTTTAACCACTCAAGTTTAAAAATCTTTGAAAAGGCTAGGGCATGGATCAACCCTTTCTTGGCAATGATTTTGTGTTCTTCTCCTAATACTCCATTTACATAATTTCTAACAACCTACACAAAGTTCACACTCTCCAATTTCTCCTCCTTTACACAAATAACACAATCGTACATAACCATCAATATCCTTGGTAGAATTGATGATGGGGCACCAAATTTATTTCCAGTCAATGCAATATTAAGATTTTCCTTCAAATTTGGTGGGGGACACTAATCATTCCTCATAATTTGTGCATTGCACTCCTTCAACATTTTCTTAGTAGATATTGCTGCAGAAGATATTATTTCCATATTAGGGTTCAAACAAATTAACTTTAACAACTTAACTCGACACTGAAAACTTTACGTCATGTGTTTCACTTGTTGTATCATTGAAATAACCTTAATTGCCTTTGTATCATTTGTGCTTTGAGAATCACTTGGTAAAATGAAAATTAATACCAAAATTCAATATATACCTTTAATCTATCCATTTAGGTCTACAATAAATGCTTTTGTACTTAGGTAGGTGCATAATAGAAATATTGGCCCTTCACACTTCTTTTCATTCAAATAATTGATCGCTATCACCTCTCTTCATCAATACCAATTCCTTTGGTCAATACATTTGCTTGACTAATGTAAGCTCTTAATCTATATTGCAATACTCAATCAATACAATGAGCCCACAATAGTGGGTGCAACTTCTGTGGTAGAAACAAAATCGTATATGATGGGAAAGTTTTGGGTTTCAATTATTTTCCCAAACTGAATGTGTTCATGCGAACATCTAAATGATGTTCATGGAAATGCTAATTCTTTACATGTTTGCAGAAACATAATTAAATATTTTCACACAAACATATAAAGAACTAGTGTTCACTCAAACATGTAAAATGTATGATTTTAACCTTTTATTTGCACTTTTCCATTTTCACTTTCACTTTTAGGACATACAGAAAAACATTTTGGAGGTTGCATTGAACATGTTGTGGGTGATAGCAAGTTACATCTTTTTCATCAATTTTTTCGTCATTGTGCTTTTTAGGGTATGTTCATATGTGATCATTTGAATATTTTTAATATTTTTTAAGTTTTCAATAAATATTTTAGTGTTAATTTAATATTTTTATTGCTTATTAATGTTAGCTAATTATATTAATTTTTTTTTAATATTTTTTATTGGTTAATTATATAGTAGTTTTATTAGCAAACAATTTGAAAATATTAGAAAAAAATTAGAAAATATTAGAAAAATATTAGAAAATACTAAAAAAATATTATTCTAGAATATTAGAAAAATATTAGTATTGTTAGTAAACAATTTTACCCTTCAACAAGAATTACAAAAAAAGGTTCAATACACCCGACAAGCAAGACAAAAAGCACTAACAATTGGATAGATTATCATTTTATTGATAATCTTCCTCTAAATTGAGAGGTACAGCTCCCTCATAAAGATATTCAATGAATGTGATATATGCTTATGTCTTTAACCTGAAGACACGAAGGGTTTTCTGATATTCATCCATCAATATGGAATGAATGTTATTATCAGATTAACACTTAAAGAGAGAAAGCAAAGAAATAACCCTATGATCACCTATTTGACTTTCTACATTACAGAAGAGACAAGAAGAGTTGCAAAGATCATTATACAAAAGCATGAATACATAACCACAAGACTACATATATCATGTTCAACATAGTAATAAAGGACTATATCTAAAATAGAAACAAAAGGACTCCAAAATCCTTCTAAAACAAAAACACAAATGTATATGACTACAAAATCAAACACATTTATATCCCTCTTTATTTCAGAAACATGATAAAACAACAATAATATTGCTCTATCCCCTATTACAATCAATCTACATAAGACAAAGCTCCTTCCCCTGTAACAAAATAGAATTGTCTTCTGCTTGTAGCAGCAGCTCCTGAAAAAAAAAGAACCCTGGTAGAATAGTTTTCTCCCATTAAATATTTTTTTGCCAAGAAGTTTAGCAACTTCCCTAACTTCTTACCGAACCAATTTTCCCATTACAATGATAATTAATTCTCTTAAAGAATTAATTATATTTGAACTTTCCAATACCTTAACTAATACAAATTACAATAATAATAATTAATTCTTTCAAAAAGAATTAATTATTTTTAATCATTCATTTTCAAATATAATTTGCTCCATCAACTTACCCAATTAAACCTTCTACTTTCACCCTCATATTATAATTAATTTGTTATAGAATTTATCATATAAGAAATTAGAGTAATGTTTTAATAATTAATGACTTTGCATTTAACTTGAATATATTTAATTCATTAAAGAATTAAATAATAAAAATGCAAAATAATTTGTAAGTTTTAAAGGTTTCTAATTTCTCATGTTGTTGAGCTAAGAGGGGAAATATTTAGGGTTCCCAAACCCTAGCTAACATTAGCTCTTTCTGGGGGTTGCATTTTGTGCTAGGATGCAAAGAACCTCAGAATCTCTATCTACTACTATCCAGTGCTATCCATTGGGTGTAGAGTCATCATTCAACTGTTCTATATTTGTGATAAGAAACGTTAGGGCAATTCTAAGTAGTATCCATTATTGTCACAATCTTCAGATTGTATGGTTGATTCTGAGTTGGTGTACTACCATATGCATTGGGGTTATTATTATGACATTTAGCATCCCCTCATCAACTCGAAGTTGAAGTGGGCTGCAAAGTTGCTTCAACTTCAACTTCAAGTGTTCCCATAACAACACTAAAATGCACTCCAACTATCAGATGTGTGTTTGTCCTCCAAAACTAAAAGGCCCAACACTTGCAAATGGATCATTATGTAACCTTTTTTAAAGATTATCATTATATGAGCAATGTGCTTAATGTCATGCATTACTCCCCTTGCATTAACATTCATGGTGTGTTCAAATTGCTCCATGTCATTCTCTCCAATGCTACTTTTATTGTCATATGCCCTTCCTACATTGCTAAACATAATGTCAAGATGGCTATGCTTTTTCATGGCCAAATCTACTGCTGCCCTAATGTCTTCTTCTTTGTTCGCATCACAGTGAATATAAGTTGCCCATGGTGAAAGAGATTCTGCAAGCTTGTAACCAGCATCATTTGCAATATCTGCAATTATGACTTTGGCTCCATGTTTAGTGAAGAAGCGACCAATGGCTTCTCCAATTCCATGTGTTCTTCTTGTGATTATTGCAACCTTCACTTCCAATCTTAACTTTAGCAACCACTATTATGCCCTCAGCCAATTCCACCTTGCACTCTTTTAGCAAATAAGTATGTTTCTTTACTTTTAATGCATCAGTAGCATGAGTAGGACAAAAAGAATCTATGATAGGAAGATTGTTGATGTTGGCTTCAGTTTAAACCCAAGAAAATTTAACTATGCAAGTTTATCTTCCACTATGTGGTCTTAATGCATTTCTTCAATAGATTCTAGTCCAACAATCTCACCCATCATTCTTTAGTATTCTATGTCTTCCTTGACAAACTTGTAGACATATGAACCCCCTACTCAAGTGCAAACACACATAGAATAGTTACCACATAAATGGAGTAACTAGAAAACCTTTGTCAATGATATAATTGATTAGAGACACTGAGGGCCCATTTCTCAATTCTATTTGCAGTATCCTTGGTAATTGCAAGTTTTCATCCACCTAGAGAGGATGCCTTCATTATATGTTTTAAAACATGGTGCTCTTGTTGGTATCATCTGCATCAAATCTCTCAGTTTGATATTGTGAATATGGGAACAAATTGACATATTTTATTACTATCTTACTCTTACAATAGCAATATATGTCACAGGCAATTACAATGACATCTATGTCAAGGTAGTACATATACCATTTATAAGATGTGATTGTACAATTCTACCACCTATTACAACTAATTTTCTCCATGTATCCACAGTATATTATGATACTACAAGAATTGATGAACACCCGATGATTTTAGTGGAAAATTATTATTTCCACTTAGCCTCTCTTATCTTCTAGCCATTGCACCTCAACCCTAATTAGGGTTAGCACATTTTAAGCATGATACTTTGTGATTGCAAATGTGCTATAAATCAAACCATCCATATGCACTACATGAGCTTCCAAACTATTGCATAGTTGTCCACCAAAACATTTCGAGAGTTATATGATTTATGGTGACACCAGAAAAAACTATCAGCTGAAAGCTTGCAGGTTCTTCCTTCACTTATTTATCTTTCTTTGAGGGGAGAAAAAGTGTCAAAATTTACAAATTAGAATCAAACTACTTTCAAGCAACCTCCACGGCCTACGATTGTAGCTTTTAAGCATGAAAATTTTAGATGCAATACCTGGATAGGGTTCACTATCTTCTATTAATAACATTTTGGATTTCCTTGATGAGGAATTATTTGACTTAGCAGCATAAATTCTTAGTGTATGATGGCCAAAATGAATCTCTCCATATACACCCAATAAATTAGGTACACTTGTCTACACTTTAAAATTTTAGATAACTCTATACAGGCTGCAGTCATGAATACCCAATAAAGGAGGCATACCATTCCAAATTTTTGGAATATTCTGGCACCGAATATTTACTCACACATTTAGCCTTTAAAGTGTTGCTGAACGAAACTCTTGGATTTTAATATTACTGTCCACATATTCCATTGCTTGCAAAGATGAGTATTATTCCATTATACCAACTCATCATAATTTATTTTTCAATGAACCCTAATTTCTTGAATTGAAATGTGTAGAGCCAATGTAGTTGAAAAATATATCCGCTCCATTAATGAAAAGAGTCATTAGGTAAATAGAGTCATAGGGCAGAGAACAAAGAGAGCTTCTTGTAGAGATGAAAAGAGTAGGGGAACACCAAAAACACTAAAACTACTAGGACCACAAAAGTGAACAAAGAAAACCACACCTAGCCACAACAAAAACTTTATGTACAAAGAGTAGGGCAAGTAGCCCATAGTCAGAAGAATGTACTTGACTACTCATAGAAAACCATTAACTGCTTGAGAAAAGTATGCGATGGTGTGAAACAATGGTTAGTGTACAAGTGAGTCCATTCGTGAAAATTGGAGAGCACCCATTGAAAAGAAAAACTCTAGATCTATAAGCTTTCCGAACAACAAGTTAAAACCAAGAAGCTAGCCAACATCATAGCTCATCAATTGTGGCACCTCAATGTCTTCTTGCACATGTTGTTTCTTATCAAGACTCTTGACATTTTCCATGAAATTCTAGACAAATAAAATGGAGAATTTATGGTGAGAGTCTTTCCTGAAATCATTGGAGTGATCACTTACATAGTTTTCATTTAAATCTGCAACCTCCTCCTTCAAAGATTCAAGTTCCAAGAATCTGTCTATGAAGTCTATCCCAAAACAAAAAGATTCTAGCATAGGACCAAAATCCATCAACCCATGATCACAATCAAACCTAAATACTTCCAACTCAGATTGTGTACATGGAATTGGTTTGGGGATAAGAGAATTTCCCTTGACTTCCATCTCAGATTTCTTAGAACCTTCAAATGCCTTGGGCTATGGAGATTCTTTATTAGTTTCCATGTGACCAAAATGGAGGCATTCATAATTAGCATGTAAGAAATTATTTTTTTTAGCATTGTTACCCTTATGGATTTTTGGATCTTGAAGGTCTATTAAACTTTCTTGATCAGAGTAGCCGGCTGAATATATGTCAGAAGTATCAAATCTAAAAGATTCTAACTCTAAAAAGAAAACATCTAACAACAAGTTCTTACTTGATTCAATCTCAACAATGCCATTCAGAGGTTCTTCTTGCTCATGTGGTGTTTCTACTAAAAATTTCTACATTGATTCTTCCAAACGAAGATAGTGGAAAAGATTTGCAAGAGGCTGAAAAATATGTGAATCTTTTTCTTCCTCTTGATTGTCTACAGGGTCCTCTTCAAGAGAATTTTCTTGTTCATGAACCACTTCACTAATTTATTTTTCTTCACACGTCTCTTGTACTTTTTTTGGCTCTTTCAAAGGAAATCTTCTTTGGATGAGGATAGCACCATAAAAAAGATTTTAAAAATGCTACTCGATTTACCATGTCCTTTGTAATTTCTTGGATTAGATTTTCTCTGAATGGAGGAATAAAAATAAACACATTGACATCATCTTGATTTCTTGCAAGATTTCAATCCTTCAAGATTTCCTTATATCTTTAAAATACCTTTTGGTATTCATCTTCAATAGAGTCACCAACCTCCATCCTCAGGGAGGTAACCTTTAGATTTCCAAGAAAAGAAAAGCACTGGAACTTGCTTTCTTTACCTAGCAAAGTCCTCAAAAACTATTAGTAAATAGTTTTTCCCTTCAACAAGAATTACAAAAAAGGTTCAATACACCTGACAAGAAGGACAAAAATCACTAACAATTGGATAGATTATCATTTTATTGATAATCTTCCTCTGAATTGAGAGGTATAGCTCCCTCGTAAAGATATTCAATGAATGTGATATATGCTTATGTCTTTAACTTGAAGACACGAAGGGTTTTCTGACATTCATCTATCAATATGGAATGAATGAAATTATCAGATTAACACCTAAAGAGAGAAAGCAAAGAAATAACCATATGATCACCTATTTGACTTTCTACATTACAGAAGAGACAAGAAGAGTTGCAAAGATCATTATACAAAAGCATGAATACATAACCACAAGATTACATATATCACGTTCAACATAGTAATAAAGGACTATATCTAAAATAGAAACAAAAGGACTCCAAAATCCTTCTAAATCAGAAACACAAATGTATATGACTACAAAATCAAACACATTTATATCCCTCTTTATTTTAGAAACATGACAAAATAACAATAATATTGCTCTATCCCCTATTACAATCAATCTGCATAAGACAAAGCTCCTTCCCCTATCACAAAATAGAAATGTCTTCTCCCTGTAGCACGAGCTGCAAAACTCCCACTCTTAGGAAAAAAAAGAACCCTAGTACAATAGTTTTCTCCCATTAAATAAATTTTTAACAAGAAGTTTGACAACTACCGTAACTTCTCACCGAACCCATTTTCCCATTACAGTGATAATTAATTCTCTTAAAGAATTAATTATATTTGAACTTTCCAATACCTTAACTAATACAAATTACAATAATAATAATTAATTATTTTTAAAAGAATTAATTATTTTTAATCATTCTTTTCCAAATATAATATGCTCCATCAACTTACCCAATTAAATCTTCTACTTTCACCCTCATATTATAATTATTTGATTATAGAATTAATCATACGAGAAATTAGAGTAATATTTTAATAATTAATGACTTTGCATTTAACTTGAATATATTTAATTCATTAAAGAATTAAATAATATAAATGCAAAATAATTTGTAAGTTTTAAGGGTTTCTAATTTCTCATGTTGTTGAGCTAAGAGGGGAAATATTTAGGGTTCCAAAACCCTAGCTAACAAGTATAAAATTAGGAAACATATTTATAAAAATACTAGTATAACTTTTGAAAACACAGAATAATAATTAAAAAGTCATCACAAACTATTAAGAAAACATTGGTAAAATTTATAGCAAAAATATTAGTATAACATTAAAAGATAAAAAATTGATTTTCTTTGAGCACTAAAGGTCATAATTATTTTTATTGGTTAATTAAAAGTTAGTGTTATTAGAAAAAAATATAAAATATTAGAAAAAATATTAGAAAATATTAGAAAAAATATTAAAAAATATTAGAAAAAAAATATTAGAAAATGTTAAAAAAATTAAAAGCATTAGAAAATATTAGAAAAATATTAGAGAGAGAGAGAGAGAGAGAGAGATGGGGTTGTATATAGAGAACTTAACGAGGGTGAGAAAGAGAGATTAGGGGGTGTATCTAGAGATTAGAGATGGAGAGAAAGTAATTATTAAAGGAAATCTCTAGAGAGAGTGGTAAGGGATAGGAGAAGGAATGAGTACATTATTAAAAAAAAAAAAAAAAGTGTCAAAATAACAATAATCATGAGCATTTTAATAGAACTAATCTACATAAAAAATTAACCTAGAACAATTACCATAACACTAACTTAAAGTGTAATAATAGCACTAATGTCAACTCTTATAGGACTAGTAACAACAAAAATAAACTTAACTATAATAGTAAGACAAACCCTAATTTGGACTCTAATCCTAACCCTAACTCTAACTCAAATTGTAACCCTAACCCTAATGCTAACCCTAACTCTGACTCTAACTCTTAAAATAACTCTAAACCTAAAAATAACTCTAACTCTAACCCTAACTCTAATCTTGATTATAAGCCCAAACCTAATTCTAACCCTAACCCTAACCCTAACTCCAACCCTAACTCTAATACTAACCCTAACTCTAACTCTAACTCTAACTCTAACTCTAATCCTAACTGTAACTCTGACTCTAACTCTAACTCTAACTTGAATTGGCCATGGAATCCTAACTCTAGAACTCTAACTCAAATTCTAACCCTAATCTAAACACAAATTCTAGATGTAACTCTAATCATAACCCTAACCCTAATTTTCAACCTAACTCTATCTATAATCCTAACCCTTACCCTGGCACAAGTTCTAACCCTAACTCTTAATCCAACTGTAACCCTAACTCTAACTCTTCCTCTTACTCTTATTATAACACTAATCCTAACTTTAACAATAACCCTAGCTCTAATACTAGCTCTAGGTCTAATTCCACCCCTAACCTTAACCCTATATATAACCCTAACTCTAACCCTAATTCTAATCTTAACCTTAACCTTAAGAAAAATCCTAATTTTAACTATAATCCCAACTCTAACTCTAACTCTAACTCTAATAATAGCTCTAACTCTAACTTAAACCCTAACTATAGCTCTAATTATAACCCTAATCCTAACCCTAACCCTAACTCTAACTAAACTCTATCTCTAACTCTAACTCTAATTTAACCCTTATTTTAACCCTAACCCTAATGCTAACCCAACTTTAACTATAGACCTATTGTTAACCCTAACTCTGACCCTAATTCTAATTGTAACTCTAATTTTAATGATAACTCTAACTCTAATCCTAATTCTAGCTCTAATTCCACACCTAACCTTAACCCGGCACATAACCCTAACCCTAAGCCAAATCCTAACTCTAACTGTAATCCTAACTCTAACCCTAACTTTAACACTAGCTCTAACTCTAAATTGAACCCTAACTATAACTCTAATTATAACCCTAATGCTATCCCCAACCCTAATTCTAACCCTAACTCTAACTATAACTCTAGCTCTAACTCTAACTCTAATTGTAACCCTAACCCTAATGCTTTAACTATAGCCCTATTTTTAATGCTAACTCTAACCCAAACTCTCACCCAAACTCTTAGTTTAACCCTAACTCTAGCTCTAATTCTAACTCCAACTCCAACTCAAACCCCAATTCTAACTCTAATTCTAACCCTAACCCTAACCCTAATTCTAACCCTATCCCTATTCCTAACTCTATCTCTAATTCTAACCCTAGCCTTAACCCTAACCCTAATTCTAACCCTAACCCTTATCTTAACTCTATCTCTAATTCTAACCCTAACCCTTACCTTGACTCTAACTCTTACCCTAATCCTATCTCAGATCATATTCATAATTTCTCTCCAGCACTATAGTCTCTTTCCTCACAAAACTCTCTTTCTCATATATTATATAGATGTGTAGACTTGATGATTTATGATTTGTATCTTTTAAATACAAATTTTAGCACTAGGCTAGTGTAAATTTAATTATTTCTCTAGTTTGATCATCGTAGTTTTTTGCACATGTATGTATATGTGTATTTACAATATATATTAGATCGATCATTATATATATGACTTGACACCATTAGCTTAGTCATTAGCCTGAGGGTGATGAGGCTCTAGTGGTGACTCCTAATACTGTGGCTCATGGTGTGGCTCATGGTGTCACTCATGGTGTAGCTCATGGTGCAAATCGTGGTACAACTCATGGTTGGGCTCATGGTGTGATTTGTGGTGGGGCTTATAGTATAGCTTGTGGTGGGGCTCGTGTGACAATCATGATGTAGGTCCTATTGTGGCTCTTGATGCATGTCCTATTGTAGCTCCTAGTGTAGGTCCTAGTGTTGCTCTTGGTGCAGGTCCTAGTGTAGGTCCTATAGTAGTACCTCTATGCATTGATATTTATGCACTATTTTCATTTACAAAGTACGTGATTACTAGATCAGAGTTGTTTGAACTCTCGTCAGATGATGGTGTATATAAAGACCTATGTGTGACCATATGTAGGAGCTTACATGATCTGACTTCTAGATTTAGAGCACATCATTCTCTTACCTTTGATCTATTAACTACCATCTATGAAGCTTAGATCTAAGATTTTGGGAGATGCATCTTTTGAAGATGTTAAGTGGATGGCCCCAAAAGATGTCATCAAATGAGATTTTTTTTTGTCATACGAGGAAACCCATGGGAGGGTGAGGGGCTATCAAGTGACATGTTGTATAGATCTTGTTGTTGCTAGTATGATCTATCCTTTTTTATTAGCCACACATGGTTGTTATCCTAATAATGATCAGATTCGTCTTTATTTTGTGTAGTTGTGCATTGAGCTCTGCAAGGGGCTCAGTGCCAACTACTTAGATATTCTAGATTATTGAGAATAGAGGCATGGTCAAATCACAAAGCATGACTAATATCTTAGTATAGAGAATCTAACACCTCCAAATGTTAGACAGTTTGTTGGATATCACATATGTATTGTCATAGTGTAGAGCATCTACAATTGACAATATTGGACACATCACATCTATGACTTCTAGTATCACATCTGATACTCTTGGTCTATATATTCACACTTGACAGAGTCATCTAGGTCGAGCATCTTTAGAAGAATTAAGTAGCACTTTAGGCACCTCATCTGATGAGGCATATAGAGCTTTCAGAATGCCATTACCAAGTGATGTTTGTCCCCTTTCTCGACAGCACACACATATGTATCAAGTGTTATATTTTTAGAGGACTTTCTACAAAGTATCAGGTATATTTCTGATGCATAGAGGATACTAGTTCACTTAGTGATGGACACCATTAGACCAATATATGTTTAGATAGATCTAATATATGTTTATACTAGACACCATTAGACCAATATATGTTTAGATCAATCTAATACATATATATTTGCATGGCATGGTTGTTTCACCTTGGCAAGATGATGTTTAGGAGACTCGATCAAAGGATCATTTTTTTCATATGCATCTTGAGAGGTCCCTCCAATAGTACTAGATATATGTATATTTTAATGCATTTATATATTTCAGACTTTGTATACATGTTTATCTATTTACGAGACTTACATACATGTATTTTAGTAATTGGATTACATGTATTTCAGTGTATATATATATGTATATATATGTATATATATATGTATATATATATGTATATATATATGTATATATGTATATATATGTATATATGTATATATATATGTATATATATATATATAATAATTAATTAAATTTAGGTAATTTGTATATGAACTAAATTATGAGAAAGGGAGAGGTGGGAAAGGGAAAGAGAAAATAGAAGGGGATGGGGAAGAGAGAGAAAGGGGGGAGAGAGAGAGTTTGCATAAATAAATAAGTATTTTTGTAGATTATAAGTATTTATGTGAGCTTACATTTTAATCTTTATTACATGTATGTTAATTTTGTAAATGCATGTTTTATATATATATATATATATATAAATTAAATTTATGTAATTATTTCTAACAAATTATTGCATGTAATGCGTCATAAATAAATTTGTATACTTGATGAACATATAAATTAATTTGTACATACAATAAACATATTCTTGAATATAATTGATTAACTATGTATTGTCTTTGATGTTACACAAAATTTCATATCATTATCAATCAATGTATGTCAAGCTCACTTGGGTAGTAAAGATAGTTTTCTATGCCTATCAATAATTCCAGATATTGTCTTGTTACAAAGATAGTGTCTATTGAGTTCACTTGGGCATCTAAGGAAAGTTTGGGGAAGATGAGTGTTAACCACGCTTAGTTAGTTAATGAAGAAAATGTTGGATGGAACTAGTGCTAAGCGAGCTCACTCATTTACCAAAGGATCTATGGAAGTATGGAGTGTTAACTGAGTTCACTCCATTAACATAGGAAACTCATTTATGGTTAACACATGAAAATCATTTTTGGTTAATGAAGGATTTTCTTGTTTTGGAATATTAAGTTCAATTCATTTGATTGTTGGTTCTAGGTGACTGAGAAGATGAATATTAGTTATTGCAAGTTGTACTTGAGCCAACTTGACAATATGAAAGATATAAATAAAAGGTCAAGTTGAGGATTTGAAGTAAGAAGATGGATATGTGAATGTATTGAAGATTTGATGATGAAAAGAGGGAGAAAATTTGAAGGATAAGTAGAATATCCTTGTGGAGCTAAAAAGATATATTTGATTGAGAAGGATCAAATATACAAGCCAAAATTGAGACCTATAATCAGAAATTTAGTTGCATCCAAATCAGGTCATGTCATTGTTACTCTCTAACCATTGTAGTAGTGATCTAAATCTCTTAACAGAGTTGGCTTAATGGCTATTTGTAAATCCTCTAACAAGGTGGCAATTCTATTGAATTTTTTAAAGACCTCTAACAAGGCGATGCCTAATAGGGTTATTAAATCCTCTAACAAGGTCACACCTAACAATGTGTTTTGTAACTTTTAATAGGGCTAGCTCCTAATAAGGCTCACTTCAGAAGAATGAAAATAGTAGGGTAAAAGTACAAAGTTGTGTCACCTTTTAGGTTGACTTATTAGAACGACTAAATTTGAGTATTTCTATCTAAAAATTAATTTTATTCAAACATATGATCTAGGAAAATACATTTTGGCTAAGTTATATATAGTGTCACACTTTTCCAACTAGAAATGTCTATTAAATGCATATTTTATACTAGATTGTATCCAATTACTAAAGAAATAAAATTATTTCAGAAAACTAATGTTTCAATGACTCTTACTATTTTTTATGATTTTTTTTTAATAACATATAAACACCATTTTATAGAGCTTAGATTCAAGAATATTCTCTTATATAGTTTATACTATTTTAATTAGATATAGTATATTATAATTAAAAAATTCTACAAGTATGTATTTTAAAACTTGTGAAGATGTCAATTTTGAGAAAGGAAAAAATATAAAATCATATCGAAAAAATTAAAAATTTACATGACATTCTAGAGGAGAGAGTCCTTTTCAAGAATGTATAATTTTTCTTTTCGTTAGAATAGATTTTTTTTGAAAAATGTGGTGGGAGATGAAAACTATTGATTTCAAGAGAGTTGAAATTTGAATCATTATAATAGATAAAGCATAGGTCTAAAGCCAATTTTTACTTTTGATTGTTCTACCTATATAAATTACTTATAACATAATCTAAGATTAAAGGGAAATACATTTATTTCCATATAGTTTTCTGGTGGGAACTAGATCCCTTATTTTCATCATTTTTTAGCATGTAAAAATTTGTCTTTAAAAATTAGGAAAATATATCGATTCTTATTTCCTAATAATTATTAAAAATTATAATCCTAAACTTTATCAATTTCTACTCCTTTCATTAGTTTACTTCATAATAAAATTCTAAATAACACTACCAATTTTATGTCATTAAAGATGAATATTTATACTTTTATTAGCCTTTTCCTTTATAAAAGGGTGACATGGGTTTTTTCTTTTACCTAGTGACTAGTTACAATTGATGGATTTTCCAAAATTAGGTTTCCACATTAAATCTTGGTGTCTAATGTGTTCATGCTATTTATTTTCTATGTTTGTAACTAAGTCAGAGTAATGGTAATCACAGATAACATCTTACGATTTGCATGGTAAATAATTACTAAGCAATTATAGTGTTTACTGAGTTACAACATTTATTTTTTTCTTAAGCATCGGCAGAATCAAGTTTTGATAGAATTATTTTGGACTGACACCTAAGGGATATGGGATTTATTTTTGTAGTAACTAATTCACCCCTCCCCACTCAGTTAAACTTCTTATATTTCCAACAATTGGTATTAGATATTTTGGTGCTTGCAGAGAAGGTTTCAAGGACCTAAGCTAAAGATCTAGATGTTGTTAGAATTCTTTCGAATAACTGAGGGGGGGGTGAATCAGTTATTCAAAGTCCAAAATTACCTATTAATACCTTTTTAATACTTTTATACCCTATTCATCTGTTCAAACTTAAAACAGTCATGTAAGAAAATTACTGTAAATCAACATGCAAAGATAAAGCATTCAAGATCAACACATAACACAATGATTTACATGAAAACCCAATTTGGGAAAACCCACCAGTGACATGCTACTTAATTCTCACTCTTCTGAAGTGATGCTCTATTAAAAGCCTACCCTGTTAAAGGCTTACAACACACTGTTAAATGTGACCTTGTTAAAGGATTTCACCAAACTATTAGGAATGGGCCTAGTTAAAGGTCTTTAGAACATCCACTTGGAATGTCACCCTGATAAAGGATTTATCTATTGGTTGTTAAACCAACCTGAGTTCATAGGATTTATCTTACTATTATAATTGCTAAAAAGTAACGATAATGGTCTTTTGATCTAACATAACTTACAACATACTTTGCAGATTTTAGATCACTCTTTCAGTTCAATCCTTATGCTTGGCTTCAATCACTTTAGTTCTGACTTGCTTGTCTCTCTCTCAAACTTCATCTCCTTGAGTTTTCCTATTCATTCTACCAATGCAATCATCCTTGTGGTCGTCTATCCAAACAAAGTTCCTCAACATTTCATGCTTTAATGCTTGACCAGGGCTCTCTCTCTCACTATCCCTTCTTTTTCACTCTCTTCCACACTATTTTCTATTAACTTATGTCTTCTTATATACAAGTCTAATTTTCCTTTGCCGTACAATTCTCCCTCTCTAATTTTAGGGTTTCAAAAATGTATTAGGTAGGATACAATGTATCTACCTCATATCTTGTTTTCTTTGCCAACTGTACCTTAAAAATGTTCTACATGGTGTTCTGTGCCACCAACTCATCATTCTTATCCTCCTTTTAATTCACAAATTTCTAGATAACAAATTTGTCAGCTTTGATCTAACGAATCTTCAATTTTCTAAATAATGCAGTAACTCGGCATTATTTAGTTATTGGCGCTCAGCACCTCTGTGTTACTTGGCACCTATACCTGCTTGGCACTTGAACTTGCTCGGCACTTGAACTTGCTCAGCACTTGAACTTGCTCGACACTTGAACTTGGTTTGAGCTTTACACAAGACTTAGCTAAAACCTTAGATCTTTGATATGTTTCAGTGTGCTCATTCTTTGTATCCAATACATTGTTTCATTAATGGCTTGACTGATCGTTATACTTCATTACAACATCATAACTTCAACCTTTCTCTAGGTGTTCTAGTTACATCTTATTGATTTCTTCCACCTTGACAATCAACTAATTTATAGTATTTGGATCACTAAAGCAATTGTCATCCCTACAAGTAGCAAGTTTGACATCAATGACAAAACAATGATTGAGGACATTCTTTACCAGTTCCATAAATTATTCCAACAATTTTTCTTATGATCATTTCAATCATTTCCAATAATCTCCCTCTTTGGAATTGATGGCAAACCAAATTGATCAAGTAATGAATTCAGTTACCACCAAGATTGTATTGATTTGCTACATTTTCACTACTGATCACATATATCTCCCTCTTACTTTGCATTGATTAGTTTTTTGTATATTTCTCTGTCTTTGACATAAATGCCAAAGATGTAGCATCTTTATTATGCAAAATATAAGCTTTGGCATCTAGTTGTCTTTCTCCCTCTATCACCATGCTTGTGACTGATTTGGAGTTTCTATTCCTGCTGTCATTCTTTGCATCAACCTATTAATATTTCAATGATTTATTTCTGTTGATGCAAGGCAGCTTCCTTGTTGCCTTAAACTACTTGAGTTAAGGGTATAACCCCCAGCTTGCCTCTAAGGTATTCATAGGCATCCTTAGGCAATGGTTTGGTGAAGATATCTACAGTTTGTTCCTTTGTGTGAATGTATTCCAACTTCACTTGTTTTTTGCAATGTGCTTGGTTTTTGCAATGTGCTTGGTTTTTGCATGCATCACTGGATTTTTGGATATGTTTATAGCACTTGTATTATCACAATATAATATCACTGATTTTGTTACTTCTTCATTCATTCCATTCAATAGATGTGTGAGCCATACAATGTTTGTACAATTGACTGCAGCTGCCACATATTCTGATTCTAGAATGGACTAGGATATACATGTTTGTTTCTTGCTAGTCCAAGTAACCAGCCTTTTGCCTAAAAATAATGTACCTCCACTTGTGCTTTTTCTGTCATCAATGTTTCCTCCCCAGTCTGCATCTGTATATGGGTTGAGTTCAAATTTTCCATTCTTTTTGTAGTATAGACCAAAATCATCAGTCCCTTTGAGATATCTCATTATTCTTTTTACTGCTATTAGATGATTTTCTTTAGGATTGGTAGAGAACCTAGCCACTATTCCAACTGCTAATGCTATGTCCGGTCTACTATGTACAACATATTGTAGTTTTCCAATCATGGATATGTACATTGTTTGATTGACTTCAGCTGACTCATCATTTTTGGATAGCTTATTCCCTGTGGCCATTGGTGTGATGTCTGGTTTGGATTCCTCCAATCCAAATGTTTTAAGAATTTCTTTGATGTAAATAAATATTCCATGTTTAAGTTGATGAACTTGCAATCCAACAAAAAATTTGATTTCACCAAACATAGACATTTCAAATTCATGTTTCATTTTGTCAGCAAAGTCTTTGCAAAGTACTTCCTTACCACCAAATATTGTGTCATCCACAAAAATTTTAGATACAATAATGTCTTTACCTTCTTCTTCTTTGATGTACATGTTTTTGTTATCATCAGTTCTTTCAAATTCATTTTGCACTAGATACTTGTGAAGTCTCTCATACCATGCTCTAGGTGCTTGTTTCAAACCATAGAGTGTTTTATGTAACTTACACACCATATCCCTATTGTTTTCATCAACAAATCCTTCAATGTAGACTTCTTCTTCTAGTATACCATTTAAGAAGGTGGATTTTACATCCATCTGATAGACTTTGAAATCTTTGTAGGCAGCATATGCAAGTAAAGTTCTTACTCCTTCCATTCTTGCAACAGGAGCAAATGTTTCTCCATAATCTATTCCTTCTTCTTGAGCATAACCCTTGCATACTAATCTGGCTTTATTTCTGGTAATCTCACCATTCTCATCTAGTTTGTTTTTGAATACCCATTTGGTGCCAATCACATTCTTGTCAGTTGGTCTGGGAACCAAACTCTAGGTTTTATTTTTTCTTATTTGATCAATTTCCTCTTCTGTAGCTTTATACCAGTTGCCATCTTGTAATGCACCGTATACTATCTTGGGTTCAGATTTGCTGATCAAACATGATTCATGTCTTAGTTTGTTCCTTGTCATTGGTCTTGCATCTTTGTCACCAATTATTTGTTCAGCAAGGCGATGTCTTTTTACATATTTGGATAATCTTGGCTCTGTCCTTGTATCCCTATTTGATCTTTCAGATTTAGGATTACTATGCTCTTCATTATCAGGTTGTTCTTCATCATGTATGCTGTCTTTTGAATCAGATTGTGTATTTTCTTTATTCTGTAACTTGGCATTTGAATGCAGCTCAACATTCATTGGTTGTGAATCAGCTTAAATTGACACTTGTTGTTGACTTTCAATTTGATTAACATCATCCTCATCAGTAGTTATTCCTTCATAAGAATATACAAAGGTTTTGTATTCTTCCATTTTCTTTAGTTCTTCAGCTTGGACTTCTGTGTGCTCATCAAAATTTACATTTGCACTTTCCATAATTTTGTTAGTGTTAACATTCAAACACTTATATGACTTACTTCTTGTGGAGTAACCAAGAAATATACCTTCATCACTTTTTGCATCAAATTTTCCATTTCTAACATCTTTAAAGATAAAACATTTGAACCAAATACTTTGAAATGTTTTACATTTGGTGAGTAACCATACCATAATTCAAAGGGTGTTGTATTTGTACCTTTCTTGACTTGTACTCGGTTCAATGTATGAACAGCTTCACTTACAGCTTCTCTCTAGTATTTTAGAGAAACATTCTTTTCCATCATTAATGTTCTAGCACAATCAATTACATATCTATTTCTTCTTTCAGCAATTCCATTCTGTGGGGGAGTTCTAGGAGCTGATGTTTATCTTTTGATTCCATTGTCATTATAGAATATCTTGAATTCATTTGATGTAAATTCACCACCTCTATCTGATCTTAGACATTTCAAGCTTTTTCCAGTTTCCTTTTCAACTCTGGCCATATACCACTTAAACATTTGAAAAGCATCAGATTTTTGTTTTAAGAACATAACAGTCATCATCCTGGAATAGTCATCAACAAATAACATTATGTATTTATCTCCTCTATAACTTTGTATTTCCATTGGACCACATAAGTCAGTGTGAACTAACTCAAGTATCTCTTTAGATGTATAGTTTTTGCTTTCGAAACTTGACTTTGTCATCTCTCCTAGCTGACATTGTTTACACATGATATTATCAGGCTTCTTCAATTTTGGTAGACCTCTGACTTTCTTCATTTTATTTACTTTGACTAGATTTTCAAAGTTGACATGACATTATCTTCTATGCCATAGCCATTCATCATCAAATTTTGCAAATAGACAGGAAGCATCATCAAGGTAAAACAAATTACTCTTTGTTTGATCACCTTTTCCTATTAGTTTACCATCATTGTCATAGATTTTTGTAGTTTTGTTTTCAAATTCCACTTTGCAACCTATATTGCCTAATTGTGAGACACTCAATAAATTGTAGTTTAATCCTTCAACATAGTATGCATTGTCACATAAAATTTGGTATGTGAGCTTAATGGAACCTTTTCCTCTGATTTGACATGGAGCATCATTACCAAATCTAACACTATTTCCATCATACTGAGTAAAGTTAACAAACTTACTTTTGTCTCCTATCATGTGATGTGAGCATCCACTGTCTATGATCCATCTGTCATTCTTGTTTATACATGTCACCAGTGCTATGGCTTCTTCTTCATCAGATTGGTCCTTCATGGCTACATAAACAACTTCATCATCATTGTCATCAGAATTTTCTTCAACAATATAACACTTCTTACCTTTTTCTTTGTAATCTCTCTTGTCATCATCTCTTTTGTTCTTGTATTTGTTGCCTTCCTTGGAATCCTTTTTCTATGGACATCTTGCAGCAATATGACCTACTTCATTGCAATTGAAACAAATGATAGGCATCTTACCTTTGAATTTTCCTTTGCCCCTGTGAAATCTTCTAGCGAGCAATGCTTCCAATTGTTCCACATCTTCCTCATCAGTGCTACTGTCACTAGATAATTACTTCATTTTTCTTCCTTTCCTTGATTTCACCTGTTTGGCATCTTTCAGTGATAACTTGGCCTTAAAAGCAGATTCAACATTTTCAGGTTTGTAGTTGTTAAAATTAGATAACTCAAATGCAGTGAGTCTACCTATTATACCTTCAAAGCTTAGATTATTTCCTGGTATACATCTTAGCTCCTGTATTGCTGATATTCTAATAGCATAGATAGGGAGTAAGGTTCTTAAAAACTTACTATTAATAGTATCTTCATCCAGTTGACCATTCAAGCATCTTATTGCACTTACCACTTCCTTTATTCTTGCACCATATTGAGCAGCATTCTTATTTTCTTCCATTTTCATGTCATCAAATTTTCTTCTAAGATTTTCTCTTTTTGCTCTTTATACATTCTGATCTCCTCCATAGATGTCTGATAGGGCTTTCCGCATTTTGAATGCAGTGTCACATCCTTTAATATCATCAAATTCAGCATAGCTAAGTGTAGAGGCAATCTCCAACATTGTTTGGTTGTGTTCTTGTTTGTTTTTCATGTCTTTGGCAGTAGGAGCACCTGGAGCACCTGTTGGATCTACATGTTTAGTGACTATTGAATTTTGGGCATAATCTCTTATGGATCCAAGATGTAGCTTCATCAAACTTTTCCATGCAACAAAGTTGTCTTTGTTGAGCTTGGGAACTTCTCTCTTTGGCATTTTGATCTTTTTTGCTAGTAGTCCCTTTAAACTGAATCAACAGTCAGGCTTTAATACCAATTGTTAGAATTCTTTAGAATAACTGAGAGGGGGGGTGAATCAGTTATTCAGGGTCCAAAATGCCCTATTAATACCTTTCTAATACTTTTAAACCCTATTCATCTATTCAAACTTAAAACAATCATGTAAGCAAATTACTGTAAATCAACATGCAAAGATAAAACATTCAAGATCAACACATAACACAATGATTTATGTGGAAACCCAATTTGGGAAAAACCACCAGTAACATGCTACTTGATTCTCACTCTTCTGAAGTGATGCCCTCTTAAAAGCCTACCCTGTTAAAGGCTTACAACACACTGTTAAATGTGACCTTGTTAAAGGATTTCACCAAACTGTTAGGAATGGGCCTGGTTAAAGGTCTTTAGAACATCCACTTGGAATGTCACCCTATTAAAGGATTTATCTAATGGCTGTTAAACCAACCTAAGTCCATCGAATTTATCTTAATATTACAATTGCTAGAAAGTAACGATAATGGTCTTTTCATCTGACATAACTTACAACATACTTTGTAGATTTCAGATCACTCTTTCAGTTCAATCCTTATGCTTGGCTTCAATCACTTTAGTTCTGACTTGCTTGTCTCCCTCTCAAACTTCATCTCCTTGAGTTTTCCTATTCATTCTGCCAATGCAATCATCCTTGTGGTTGTCTATCCAAACAGAGTTCCTCAGCATTTCATGCTTTAATGCTTGACCAGGGCTCTCTCTCACACTATCCCTTCTTTTTCACTCTCTTCCACACTGTTTTCTATTAACTTATGTCTTCTTATATACAAGTCTAATTTTCCTTTGCCTCTCAATTCTCCCTCTCTAATTTTAGGGTTTTAAAAATGTATTAGGTAGGATACAATGCATCTACCCCATATCTTGTTTTCCTCACCAACTGTACCTTAAAAATGTTCTACATGGTGTTCTGTGCCACCAACTCATCATTCTTATCCTCCTTTTAATTCATAGATTTCTAGATAACAACTTTGTCGGCTTTGATCTGATGAATCTTCACTTTTCTAAATAATGTAGCAACTCAGCATTATTTAGTTACTGGTGCTCAGCACCTCTATGTTACTCGACACCTATACCTACTCGACACTTGAACTTGCTCGGCACTTGAACTTGCTCGACACTTGAACTTGCTTGGCACTTGAACTTGATCGACACTTGAACTTGCTCGGCACTTGAACTTTCTCGGCACTTGAACTTGCTCGGCACTTGAACTTGGTTTGAGCTTTACACAAGACTTAGCTAAAACCTTAGATCTTTGATATGTTTCAGTGTGCTCATTCTTTGTATCCAATACATTGTTTCATTGATGGCTTGACTGATCGTTATACTTCATTACAACATCATAACTTCAACCTTTCTCTAGGTGTTCTAGTTACATCTTATTGATTGCTTCCACCTTGACAATCAACTAATTGATAGTATTTGGATCACTAAAGTAATTTTCATCTCTACAAGTAGCAAGTTTGACATCAATGAAAAAACAATGATTGAGGACATTCTTTACCAGTTTCATATATTATTCCAACAATTGTTCTTATGATCATTTCAATCATTTCCAATAGATGTCTTATAGAAGAGAGATTCAAATGGAGACAATTTTGTAGAATGGCAAGGACTTATGATGTTACAATTGGCTACTATCAGTGATTTAGGTTGTAAATATCTTGATGCTAAATACAAAACTCCCACTAGAACATTTTTAGTAGAAGATATTACTAAAAAGAAGAATCATAACATCATGATAATTGATATTACATCTGTTCTAAATTATGTTGAATTTGATGAAGTAAAAGACTACAAATCAGTGCGTGGAATATGGACCAAACTAAAAGACATCTATGGGGGAGATGAAAATGTAAGAAGAGCTAAAGAAAAAAGTCTCAGAGGTCATTTTGATCAGATGAAAATGAGAGAAATATGAAAACATTTTAAAATATTTGGAAATAATCAAAGCAAGTGTGAGTGCAATGAAAACATTTGGAGGAGATATTGATGAAAAAATAGTTGTAAGAAACGTACTCAGAACTCTTCTTCCTATTTATGCAATTAGAATATTAGTTATTCAAGAGATGAGATGTGATCCTAATAACAACATATCATTGGATGCTCTAGTTGGAAGATTGATAGCTTTTGAGTTAGATAACTATGATAACTATGTTCCTAGTTCCGAAGGTATTGAGTCTACATTTGAAGATAAACTCTCACATAAGAAAATGAGTAAGAAATTAAAGGCAAGTCAATCAAGAAGTGAAGAAGAAGCAACAAAAGAAATTTCAGACAATGATCTTGAAGTTGTTGAAGCCTTACTTGCAAGAAAATATTCTAAAGGCAAAGGAAAGTACAAAGGTAAGGTTCCTCTGATCTATTTTTCTTGTGAAGAAGTCAATCACATTGCCGCAAGGTGTCCAAAAAAAGAAAAGAAGGATCCAAAGAAATCTAAGGTAAAAATCTTGTTTTATAGCTAAAGATTTTGATAATAATGAAGATGATTTTGATGATGAAGGAGATATAATGGCACATATCTCTCATGATAGAAAAAATGATACATGGATTATTGAAAATGGTTGTTCACATCATATGATTGGAGATAAGAAAAAAAATTGATCACATGAAATATTATGGTGGTAGTAGTGTGAGATTTAGAAACAATGAACTTTGTAACATAAAAGAAAAAGGATATATTTCTTGACTAAAGAACTTGTATGTGATAATGCTTATTGGGTTTAAGGATTAAAGCATAATCTATTTAGTGTGGAATAGTTGGATAACATTGGATTTAAGGTAGAATTCATGGGTGGAAAAGCCATATTGCTGGATGAAAAAGGAAATCTAGTTGGATTTAGCAAGAAAACAAAAGGTAATCTATTTTATCTTTATCTCAGTGAAAGTTCATGTTTTATTACTCAAGTAGAAGAAAGTTGGTTATGGTACAAAAGATTATGTCATGTAAACTTTGATAATTTGATTAAGATAAAGAAACATAAAAGAGTAAGAACTATTCCTAGTTTGAAGAAACCTGATATGGATCTATGCAAAAATTGCCAAATTGGTAAGATGGGAAAGACTAGTTTCAAAAGTAAGAACTATCATTCAAAAGAAGTCTTAGAGCTTGTGCATATAGACTTATGTGGACTTATTGGAATAGAAAGTTACATTGGAGAAAAAATTTTCATTCTTTTTGTTGATGATTATTCTAGAATGATGACTGTAATGTATCTAAAAGAAAAATTTGAAGCTTTTCAAAAATTCAAGTGGTAGTTGGCAAGAGTAGAGAAAGAATCTGGAAAGAAATTGAAATGGTTGAGGTTATATAGAGGTGGTGAATTATTCTCCAATGAATTCTACATTGAAAAAGGAATTAAAAGATGAGTATCAGCCCCTGGTACACCTCAGCAGAATGGCATATTTGAAAGAAGAAATAGACCCATCATGGATTGTGCAAGAACATTGATGATAGAAAAGAATATTGCAATCAAATAATAGAAGGAATATATTAGCTCTATAGTTCATACCTTAAATAGAGTACACCTGAAGAAAAACTCAAATCAAACTCCTTATGAACTATGGTATGGCTACAAACCCAATATAAGTTACTTGAAAGTATTTGCTAGCAAATGTTATATCTTGAAAGAATCTAGAAAAGAAAAATTTGATGTCAAAGTTGATGAAGGCATATTTCTAGGATACTCCTGTAGAAGTAAAGTATACAAGTGTTTGAATTTGTCTACTCATAAAATCATAGAAATTACACATATGAGCATTGATGATTTTGTAGAAAAGAGTAAAGAAGAGATGAAAAAAGAGCCAGAAGATTACAAAAGATTTGTTTACAATGAACCTAATATCCTACCAAATCTATCTAAAAGAAAAGAAGCTTCACCTCCCAAATCCCCAAAATCTTGAACCGTTACCTAGTTGCATATAGTGTAACTTGAGTCACAGTCTAAAGGACCTGAGTCATAGATAGTGGGACCTGAGCTTGATACTGAAGTTCATGATGAAATAAGTGAAACTCATTACAAATCCAAAGAACTTGTGTTAGCAAGATATGTCAGAAGGCATCTTGCACCTAATCAAATCATTAGAGATAAATTTGATGAAATAATGACAAGAAGAAAATTAAAGATACATGTTTACTTGCCGAATTTGAACCAAGAACTGCTAAACATGCTTTGGAAAATAAAATTTGGATTGAAGCAATCAATGAAGAAATAGAAAAAATAGAGTAGACAAAAACCTAGAATCTTGTTCCTAGACCCAAGGATAAAAATGTAATTGGCACAAAGTGTGTTTTCAAAAACAAGCTAAATGAAGATGGAAAAGTATCTACAAATAAAGAAAGGTTGGTTTATAAAGGCTATTCTCAAGAAGAAGGTATTGGTTATGGAGAAAATTTTTCTCCTATTGCAAGATTAGAAGGTGTTAGAACTCTACTAGCATATGCAGCTCATAGAGGATTTAAAGTATATCAAATGGAAATAAAATTTGCATTCTTGAATGAAATTCTTGATGAAGAAGTCTACATTGAACAACCAAAAGGTTTTGTAGATCCTAGGAAAATGGACATGGTTTGTAAATTACACAATGCATTATATGGACCCAAGCAAGCTCACAGAGCTTGGTATAAAAGACTTCATAATTACTTGATATAGATTGGCTCTCAAAAAATAGATGATAATAGTAGTTTGTATATCAAATATGGACTAGATAAAAGGATTTTTTTGGTAGAAATATTTATTGATGATACATTATACATAGAAAATGATGACTTGTGCAAAGCATTTTCAGAAGAAATGACTAAGGAATTTGAGATGTCTATGTTTGGATAAATAAAATTCTTTGTTGGATTACAGATTCAGTAGATGAAAGGTGGTATCTACATTACTCAATCTAAATATATCAAGGAAATAATAAAGAAATTTAGAATGGAAGATTCATGACTAGTTGGAACCCCTATGTCTACTATACATAGCCTTTCTAAAAATGATGATTCCAAAGAGCTAGATTAGACCACATACAGATCAGTGATTGGAAAATTGCAGTATGTAGTACATAAAGGGCCTGATATTGCATTAGCAGTTGATATGGTGGCAAGATTTTTTGAAAATCCCAAAGAAAATCATTTGATGGCAGTCAAAAGAATCATAAGATATCTGAAAGTTACTAAAGACTATGACTTATGGTAAAAAATAGGAGGCAATTTGGACTTAAAGGTATTCACTGATGCTAATTAGACATGAAGTGTAGATGATAGAAAAAACACTAGTGGAGGAGCATTGTTTCTTGGTAAAAGACTAGTGTCTTGGACAAGTAAGAAACAAAATTTTATCTCTCAATCTATAGTAGAGGCAGAATATGTGGTAGTAGTAGTTAATTGTTCTAAAATTGTTTGGTTCAAACAATAGATTTAAGGTATGAAGGTAGAGATCAAGAATCCAATAATCATATACCATGATAACACTAGTGTAATCAATATATGAAAGAATATATAGTGATGCATACCAAAACAAAACACATTGCTATAAAATATCACTTCTTAAGAGAATTGCTACAAGATATAGAAGTCAAATTAGAAGATGTAAACACAAAAGAACAAATTGCAAACATATTCACCAAGCCATTACCTAAGGATACATTTTTTTATCTAAGAGGTAAGCTAGGGGTCATTCCCCTATCTGAAGCTCACTAAATGAAGTTTAGTGATGCATCAACCAGAGCATGTTGAAGATCAATCAGTTGGTGTAGTATTGACAAGGGCATATTGCAAATGAATTAGTACTTAAGGTACATTGATTTTTACCAAGTACTATGTTTGGCATGTGTTATCAAAGAGGGAGAAGTATACTATCATATCTGACATAAATTTTGTTGAAAAGGAGGAGAAGTGTGTTGTCACAGTAAAGAGATTTCATAGAGGGAGATTAGAAGAGAAGAATTATAAAAAAAGGAGAACAAACTTGGAAAAAGTTCTATGTAGACAAAATTTTTCTAAAAAAGGGAGAAACTAAAGGTAGTAAAGATTCACACTAACAAAGAGAGTTCTAATTCATAAGAATCAAAATGAAACTAAGGATATGATCCTTACTTTATTCTTGCTCTAGAAATTTTATTGAAATATGACATGTTGTGTTGCCATCAATGCCTAAGAGGGAGATTTTTTAATTAATTGATTAATTGTGTATATTCTTTGATGTTACATAAAATTTCACATCATTATCAATTGGTGTATGTCGAGCTCACTCGGGTAGTAAAGACAACTTTTTGTGTCTACCAAGCATTCTAGAGTTTCTTTAGTTCAAAAGGTAGTGTCTACCAAGTTCACTCAAGTGTCTAAGGAAAATTTACAAAAGATGAGTGTCAACTGAGCTCACTCAGTTACCAAAGAATCTATGCAAGTATGAAATGTTAACCAAGTTCACTTGGTTAACATAGGAAAATCATTTATGAGTTAGTGTCTATTGAGTAGGGTTAGCTAACAAAGGATTTTCTTGTTTTGGCATATTGATTTCAATTGATTTGATTGTTGGTTCTAGATGACTAAGAAGATGAATATTAGTTATTGCAAGCTGTATTTGTGCTGACTTGATAATATGAAAGATATAATTAAAAATTCAAGTTGAGGATTAGAAGTAAGAATATGGATATGCAAATATATTGAATATTTTATGATTGAAAGAGAAAGAAAATTTGAAGGATAAGCATAATATCCTTGTGGAGCTGAAAATATATATTTGATCAAGAAGAATCAAGTACACAAGCCAGAATTGAGATTTGTAATCAGCAATTTAGTTTCATCCAAATTAGGTCATGTCATTGTTACTCTATAACCATTGTAGCAGTGATCTAAATCTCTTAATGAAGTTGGCTTAACAATTATTTGTAAATCCTCTAACAAGGTGGTAGTTCTATTGAATTGTCTAAAGACCTCTAACAAGACCACTCCTAACAAGGTGATTAAATTCTCTAACAAGGTCAAACCTAATAGTGTGTTTTGCAACTTTTAATAGGGTTGGATCCTTATAGGGCTCACTTCAGAAGAGTAAAAATAGTAACTAGTTGCAATTGGTGGTTTTTCCCAAATTGAGTTTCCACGTTAAATCTTGTTGTCTAATGTGTTCATTCTATTTCTTTTCTATGTTTGTAACTAAGTTAAAGTAATGGTAATCAAAAATAACATTTTAATATTTTCATGGTAAGTAGTTACTGACAAATTATAGTATTTATCGAGTTAGAACATTTCTTTGTTTGTCAAGCATTAGCAGAATTAGGTTTTGATAGAATTATTTTGTATTCAAATCTAAGGTGTTAGAATTTCTTTAGAATAACTTAGAGAGTGGGCGGGGGGGGGGTGAATCAGTTATTCAAGGTCCAGATCTCCTATTCAAACTTTCCTTTGAGTGTAGTGAACCCATTTAACCATTCATTCATCCAAGCTTTAACTTATCTAATTAGCAAGTTATTGTAAATTAACATGCAAGCATAACACATGAGAAATCAACACATGACATAGTCATTTATGTGGAAAACCAATTTGGGAAATACCACCAATAACATGCTACTAAATTTTCACCCTTCTGAAGTGATGCCCTATGGAAGGCCTTCCCTATTAAAGGCTTACAACACACTATTAAATGTGACCTTGTTAGAGGATTTAACCACCCTGATAGAAGTGGTTCTATTGAAAGGACTTTAGAAGATTCACTTGAAATGCCACCCTGTTAAAGGATTTACAAATGGGTGTTATGCCAACCAAAGTCCATAGGATTTTTAGATCAAATACAATTGCTAGAGATTATTAGAAAATCTTGACCTAACTACAACATACAACTTATCTTGCAGATCTTAGATCACTTCTTAGCTTTTTACAATTGCCTAGCCTTCAATCTCTGCAACTCTTGACAACTTGCCCTCCTTTCAACCTTTGTCACCTTGAATTTCCATACTCAATGTACCAGTGTAATCATCTCTTTATGACCACTCATAGAAGTAGAGACTCTATGCTCTTCCTTCTTCTAGATGTCTTCTCTTTGACATCCTTCTAACCACTTTGCAAATTTGGCTTTTCAATAGCAATAGTATCAGTAGCTCTTTGCTTCTTGGTCTATGGCTTCTTAAATAGAAGTCTTGAAGTACTTTTTCTAGCTCGATTCTTCCATTCTTTAATTTCCAATTCACATGGATTAGGTAAGGTTCATTTCATCTAACCCATATTCTATTTCCTCTTGAAACTTCTTGAATAATCCTTTAGAATTTGCTCAAAAATGGTTTACATAGGATTCTATGCCAACAACTCATCATCCTTATCTTCCAACTCATTCACAAAATTCAATGTAACCACTATGTTGTCTTAGAGTTATGGATTCTTCATCTTTTGAAATAATGAAGCAACTCAGCACTATCAAAACACTGTTGCTTGGCACATACTATGTTACTCAGCATCAACTATGTTTTTCATGATGCTTGGCACCTAAAAATCACTTGGCACCAACTAAAATTTTTCTAATGCTCAACACCTAATCTTCACTCGGCACATGAAGATCATTGGCATACAGTAGAAATTTTTGTTACTCAGCTTCTACTAAAAATTTTATCGACTTCAACTAACTTGCTCGACACCTACTAATGATCTTAGTTTAAGCTTTGCAGTCAACCTTGTTACAACTTCTTCCTCTAATAATTCTAATCGTGGCCAACCTCTATATCTATGATTATTTCATCAATACATTATTTAACCATTGTCTTAACTAATCCTTACACATCATTACAATATCATAACTCAACCTTTCCCTTAGGTGCTCTTGTTAGATCTTGTTGATCAAATCCTCTTCATCAATCAACTAAGTGATAGTATCTTATAAGCAAATATCATCCCTACAAATAGCAAGTTTCACATCAATGACATTACAAAAATCACCCTCTTTCATCTTCAACAACAATGAGCTTTTCAAATAGATTTCCAACAATATCCCTCTTTGGCATTGATGGAAAACCAAACTGATCAACCATCAGACTAATCTATTCAACCACAAGCTTACTAGGTTAGAACAGTAAGTTAAATGTCAAAAAAATTACAACTCCTCCTACTATTTCGATTGCTTCATTTCAACTTCTCCCTCATTTCTATTGTATCCTTGTTCATTTTTCTTTATCCCTCTGGATTACTTATCTTTTTCTATTCTAATTGACCTCAAACATCTTCTCCTACATACTATTGATCAATTGTCTACTTCCCCCTCTTTGACAACAGTGCCAAAAACTAGCATCTTAATATGCAGATGTAGCTTTTAAAATTTTATCCATTGTCTCCCTATATCACCTTGCTTTTGATTGATTTAAAATTTCAGCATTTCTACTACTTTAGGCATGGATCCTAGAGTAAACATTCTTTTCATCAATTTGTAAAATTTTCAACATTCAGCTTATTTGATGTAGGGCATACTTGGTTTTTGGTTCATGTAGCCTTAGCTAGGGGTATCACACCTAACTTAGCTCTAAGATACTCGAAAGAATTTTTAGGTAGTGCTTTTGTGAAGATATCAACAATATGTTCCTTTGAGCTAATATATTCCATCTTCACTTGTTTATCTTCTATCAGCTCTCTTACATAGTGATACTTGATTGCAATATGCTTAGTTCTAGCATGCATTACTGGATTCTTTGATATATTGATGGCACTTGTATTATCACAATAAAATGTCATAGGTTCAATTACTCATTCCTTCATACCTTGAAACAAATGTTTGATCCATACAATATTGGTGTAGTTTATAGTAGTTGCTACATATTCAGCTTCAGCAGTGGATTGTAAGGTGTAGCTTTGCTTTTTGCGTATCCATGTAATCAACCTCTTTCCTATGAAAAGTGCTCATCCACTAGTGCTTTTTCTATCATCAATGTTACCTCTCTAATCTCCATCAGTGTAAGCTTTTAAATATATTTTTTAACTCCTCTTGTAGTACAAAATAAAGTCATCAATTCCCTTTAGGTATCTCAATATTCTCTTCACTGCCATTAAGTGATTTTCTCTTGGAATTGTAGAAACTCTTGCTACTATTCCAATAGCTAATGCAATGTCTAGTCTACTATGTACAACATATTGCAGCTTCCCAATCATTGACCTATATAATATCTAATTTACTTTATAAAACTCATCATTTTTGGATAGTTTATGGCCTATTACCATTCGTGTGCTGATTGGTTTTGAGTCTTCTAGCCCAAATGTTTTGAGCACTTCCTTGTTGTATTTGGATTGAGTCACAAATATTCCATGCTTCAACTAATGTACTTTTAATCGAACAAAGAATTTGATTTCTCCAAACATTAACATCTCAAGTTCATGCTTCATTTGATTAGCAAAATCTTTACATAAAACATCTTTTTCTCAAAATATTATATCATCAACAAATATTTCTGATATCAAAATGTCCTTACCTTCCTTAGCTTTGATGTAAAAGTTGTTATTTTCATATGTTCTTTATAATCCTATTTTGACAAGATATTTATGTAACCTCTCATACCATGTTCTAGGTGCCTGCTTCAATCCATAAAGTGCATTGTGTAGCTTGCAGACTATATCCTTGTTCTTCTCATTAAAAAATCCCTCTAGTTGTTCTATGTAGACTTCCTCTTCTAGTATACCATTCAAAAAAGAAAACTTCACATCCATCTAATAGACTTTGAAACCTTTATATGCAGCATATGTAAGTAATGTTCTTACTCCTTCCATTCTTGCAATAGGGTCGAATGTCTCTCCATAATCGAGTCCTTCTCATGCATAGCCTTTGAAAACTAGTTTGACTTTGTTTCTTGTTATCTCACCATTTTTGTCAAGTTTGTTTCTAAACACCCATTTGGTACCGATCACATTCCTATCAACTAGTCTAGGAGCTAGAGACCATGTTTTATTCTTCTCAATCTAATCTATCTCTTCTTTCATGGCTTTATATCAGTCATCATCTAGTAGTGCATCATTTATTGTTTTAGGTTCAACCTTGCTTAGCGGACATGATTCATTATTGAGCCTATTCATTGTGATTGGCCTTGGATCCTTGTTACCAATGATTTGATCTATAGGGTGATGTCTTCTTATATACTTGGCCAATCTAGGTTTAGTCCTTCTTTCCATGTTTGATCCTTCAACTGTAGAGTCATTTCATTCTTCTTCATTTGGCATTTCATCATTCCTTTCTTGCACATTGTTTTTAGAATTAGAATGTGAATTTCTTACATTTTGTAGCTTAGCTTCTAAATGTTGCTCAAAATTCACCAGCTAAGACTTGGTAGATACTGAAGTTTGTTGGTAATTCCCAACTTGATTCACAACATTGTCTTCAACTGTCATTCCTTCATAGAAGTATACAAAGGATCTATAATCCTTTTTTTTCTTTAACTCATCAACCTAACCTTCTGCATTCTCATCAAAATTTACATTTACACTCTCCACAACTTTTTTAGTGCTAGTATTCAAACACTTATATGCCTTACTTCTAGTGGAATACCCAAGGAATATGCCTTCATCACTTGTTACATCAAATTTTCCATTTCTATTATCTTTTAGAATATAAAATTTAAAAAAAAATACTTTGAAATGTTTAACATCGGGTGAATGACCATACCATAATTCAAAAGGTATTGCATTTGTATCTTTCTTGACTTGAACTCTATTCACTATGTAGACTGCAGTACTGATAGCTTCTCTCTAGTACTTTAGTTCAACATTTTTCTAAATCATCAAGGTTCTAACATAGTTTCCTTTTGATGTCTTTGTCGTTGATGAATGTTTCAAACTCTCGTGATGTGAACTCACCTCCTCTGCCTAACCTTAGGCATTTTAGGTTCTTTCCTATTTCCTTCTCAACTCTAGCCAAATACCACTTGAACATTTGAAATGCATCCAATTTTTTCTTTAAAAACATAGCAGTCATCCTCCTAGAGTAGTCATCTACAAATAACATTATGTATCTATCTCCTAGGTAGCTTTATACTTCTATTGGACCACATAAGTCTGTATGGACTAACTCTAGTACTTCATTGGAAATGTATGTTTGGATTTTAAAACTAGACTTAGTTATCTTTCATAGTTGAAATTGTTTACACATTGTGTTTATAGGCATCTTCAACTTGGGCAATCCTCTAACCTTCTTTTTCTTGCTAATGCTATTCAGATTATCAAAGTTAACATGACAACCTTTTATGCCACAACCACACATCATCAAGTCTAATAAAAAAACATGGTGCATCTTCCATATCTAGGTAAAATGGGTTTAATTAGTTCACCCTCTCCTATCATATTTCCATCATTGTCATAAATATTGGTAGTTTTGTTATAAAATTCAACTTTGCGACATACATTGCCTAACTACGATACACTCAACAGGTTGCAGTTCAATCCTTTAGTGTAGTATGCATTATGACATGAAATTTTCTCTATAATTTTGATAGAGCCTTTTCCTTTGATTTGACATGGGGCATCATTACCAAATCTAACACTATTTCCATCATATTGATTAAAGGTAATGAACATATTTTTGTCTCCTATCATGTGATGTGAGCATCCACTATCTTTAATCCACTTGTCATTCTTGTTCACATAGGTAACCCATGTTGTTGCTTCATCTTCATCTTTGTCTGATTCATCCTTCATGGCTACATAGACTACTTCATCATCATTCTCATTAGAGTCCTCTTCAACGATGTAGAATCTTTTGGCTTTCTCTTTGCTATCATCTTCTCTTTTGTTCTTGAACGTGTTTCCTTCTTTTTAGTTCTTCTTCTATTGACATCTTGCAGCTATATGACCTACTTCATTGCAATTGAAACATATGATAGGGAGCTTACCTTTGAATTTTGCTTTACCTCTATGCAATCTCCTGGCTAGTAGTGCTTCTAACTATTCCACATCTTCTTGATCTGTGTTGCTATCACTAGATGCATGCTTTCCTTTTCTTCTTTTCTTTCTTAATGTGTCCTCTTCATTATCTTTTATTGTCATCTTGATCTTGAAAGCAGATTCAAGGTTCTCAGTTCTGTAGTTATCAAAATTAAATAGCTCAAATAGAGTAAGTCTTCCATCTATTCCCTCAAAGGTTAATCTGTTCCCTTATACACACCTTAGCTCTTGGATGGTTGAAACTCTTATAGCATAAATAGGGAGTAGAATTCTTAAGTATTTGCTAATAGTTGTTTCTTCTTCCAATTGTCCACCTAGACTTCTTATTGCACTCACCGCTTCTTTCATTCTTATAGTGCATTGAGCAGCATTTGTGCCTTCCTCCATCTTCATGTCATCAAAATTTTCTCTTAGGCTTTCTCTCTTTTCTCTTTGGACATTCTGATCCCCTCCATAGATTTTTGACAAGGTTTTCTACATCTTGAATGTAGCGTCACAATCTTTGATGTCATCATATTCTACATAGTCGAATACAAAGGTAATCTCTAACATTGCTTGGTTATGCTCCTTCTTTTTGTTCAAATCATCTATAGTAAGAGGTCCTGCTGGAGTTACATGTTCTATTCCAATCAGGTTTTTGCATAGTCACCTATTGATCAAAAGTGCAATTTCATCAGACTCTGCCATGCAGAAAAGTTGTCTTTGTTGAGCTTGGGAACTCTCTTGGACATCTTGATCTTCCTACTCTAGACACCTAAAAATCCTTTAGAAAATAAAATATTTTTATTTTCTAAAAAAAGTCCCTGATGACATCATCATTTATTAATTTATTTATTTTTATGCCATTAAATCCCTTTATCTTAATTAAAAATATTTAATTAAGGAATCCCTCCCAAAAAATTTTAATATTATTTAAACATTATTTTCTTATTTATTAATTATTTAATTAATAAATTGACCAAAAATCCCAAAATAAATAAATAATTTATTTTTTGCCCAAAACATGGCCAATTTCCTTAAGACCACTAACCTCTTCCAAAATCTTCTAATCCTTCTTTAATTTCTATTAAAGGCTAATCCCATCATTTCCTACCCCTAATCCCAACTCAAAATATTTAATTAAGATTAAATATTAATCCTCATATTTATTAAAAATATTTTAATAAATATCTCCTCAACCCAAACCCTTGAAATAAATAAAACATTATTTATTTTCTAAAAAACCTTTTTTATCCTCATCCTAAGAAGTTCTAGACTCTTCTAGAAAGTCTTCATCCTCACCCAAAGCCTAGACTCTTCTAGAAGATGTCAATCCTTATTTTTGACCCTAATCCTAATCCCCCCTTAACCTTGTCACATTTTCTAAACATGGGTTAAGACTTGCTAACCCAAGACAAAGCCAACAAATATCTCCTCCTTCACCCACCCTCATTAAATGCCATCCACTTGCCCATCTCTAACATCCCTAATCTAATCCTAAGCCATCTCTAATCCTACCCTTAATCATTTGCACAATCCTAAACAAGCTTAAGACTTTTCTAAGCCAAGCCAAAGTCTATCCCCTCAAAATATCCCAACCATAAAATTTTATGAAGCCCACAAAGCCATAAATGACTCTTACAAGCCCATTCATTGCTCTTACAAGCCATTATGAGGGTCTTTATGAGCTTTGAGCCTCTTTTTTTGACCCCTCGATCCTTTTTTCTCTAACCAATGACCCTATGACATGTGTCACTCCCTGATTGGCTGTAAGGAAGCACAATCGATGTGCTCTCCTCTCATTCAATCTAAACCTTTCATAAGCTTTCTTCCATCCTTGCATCCTAGCCCTTTATCCCTCAAGCCCTTTGCCTATTCAAGGAATCCTCTCCCAAGCCATTTTAACACAATCTAAAGAGTAAAGCCATAATGCCATTTTGAGAAGCCATTTTTACATCAAATCCATTCACCAAAATCTATCAAAAATCCTCCATTGAAGCCCATTTGAGCATTTGAGCATACATACATAATCAAGCCATGTTAGCTATTAGACACAGCTCTACATCAAGTGATCATCCTCATTGAGAGAGCCTATCCATGGCTCATATTCTCATTTGAGGACTTCACTTTGTCTCTCATGAAGTTATGTTAAATTAGTATGCAAATGTTTTTTGATTGCTTTAATTTAGTGTTTCTAACATACTAAAGTAGCATATACATTTTGGCATGCCCGATGGGACCCCGCATGGGTCATCTTCATTAGCTTTTTTAGTCAAGTTTTGTATGTCATTATCTGATTTTGGCTAACCTTGCTTGTTTTTGTGATTGGTAGGATTGTATAAATTGGTTTTGTAGGTCCACATGAGCATGAAGAAGACAAAGGAATTCATAGTCTATCTCATAGTGTTTGTAGATTTTTCAAGCTTATAGGTGGACGAAGCACTTGGAATTCTTCTTCCTCTTTTTGTCTATATTCTTCTTCTTGAGGGATCTTGGCCTTTTTTTTTTAAAGAAGCAAAATCATACACACTTTTTTTTAAGTTCTTAAAATGAACACCCAGATCATACTTAAATCCATTAAAAACTAAAAATTTGCAAAAAAGAAAAAAATCTTTTAACAAGTGAAACTAAACCAATCCAATAATTTGCATCCTTGCAACATCAAGCTTTTAGATGCATTCATGCAAAGTTAGGAAAACTTCATTTTTGGGAATTTAAAAAGAACTTCAAGTTTCCATTTCAAAAGGTTCAAAATCAACACTAAGTGCACACTAAAATCTAAATCAAACTCAAAGCATCAATCAAGGATAAAATGAACCTCATTTGCAAATATTTTAAAGTTCTTTTAAAAATCTCATGAAAACTAAGAGTCCTAAATGGTTGTCAAAATTTTCCTAAAATGTTTGTTATTTGTTCGAAACAAATGTCTTGTTGCAAAATCTTGAATGTTTCTTAGGTTTTTCATGCATCAAAACAATCTAGGAATATCATTTTTGGGCTTAAAACATGCAAACTAGAACACAAAATCTTGAATGAAAACCAAAGTCCAAAGAGTCATTTTCACTTTTGAGTCCAAAACAATCTTGAATGATCTAAGGTTAAAACAAAGCACTTCAAAATTCTTAAAACAACACACAAAATCTCAATCTTGAATGCTCAAAGGAAAAAACTTGAATGCTTAATCACTTGTCTTTGAATGCATGTTTCTAAAATCACTCTTGAGTGCCATGGATTAAAATCAAGTTTTTTTTTTTTATGAATGCATGATTAAAACAACAAATCCAATCTTGAATTCCATAGATCAAATAATCATCTTTTGGGGCATAAAAAGAATCCACATTTTAGAAACTTTCTAAGTTATAAAAACAAATAAAGACACTTTGAGTAAATTGTTGTCAGACTCTCCCTCTTTAATCACCCATCATTCTAACCATTGGTTGCAATATCAGCACCATATATGGGGATGGGTCTACCTAAGAAGGCGTTAAGTGCTCCACAAAAATCAAATTCCACTCACTTGAGTTTTTATTGGTTTTTCTAAGATAGAAAATTTCTTGAATGCACATTAGTCTCGCTAACACTTCATTTGGACATAAAAATTGAACAAATCTTGATGTGGAGGGCCTTTGGGCATGCACTTGAAAATGAGCTTTACACACATCTTTGTTTTGGGCTTAAAAAGAACTCACACTCAATCTTGAATGCCTTAAAGAGAATCAATCAATACTTGACGTGGAGGGCCTCTAGGCGCATGAGTTTAATTTTTGTTGACCCTAAATCTTCTTGGTGTATTCATTCTTCGATCACTTGTTTTTTGTTGGAACATTTCAAATTGGAATTGAACCTTTGTATCTTAAATCATGTGTATTTTCAAAAGGTCTAGATCAAAAAGCTTAAAGCGTTAGTTGGAAAAGAACTCTATCTTTTAGCCCAAGATCATCCAAGTCTTCTCTCCCCTTGTCGTCTTTCGAGGCCATCTTGGGTGCATAAGATTAGGATCAAAAATCTTGTCTTAGCTTTTAGGAGGTCTGCTTGGGGATTTCATCACCCCTTGGGATGACCTCAACTCCAGTGTTCCGGAAAAGTATAAAGATTGGGAGGTGAATCCAAAGACACCTCTCTTGGGGTCAAAATTTTGTCACTCGGGCTAAGCCTCAAGGAACTTTATACCCTTGAGAAGTGAAAGAGGAGAAGTGGGTTACCACTACTCTTGGCTGTGTGACATCTTTTTGGTTTCATCTACATATTTGGGCCTCACATACCTTGCATATATCGAGGACTCCCTAGCTAAACCAAATTTCATCCTTGTAGAAAGCTTCCTAGGATGTTGGTGTGTTTGACGTGCTTGCTCCAAACTTTTGTCTGCTTGTTTTTTCATAGCTTTTGAATAAATGTTTGCTAGCTTTGGTCAAACTCCTAGAAAAGTGGAAATCTCCTAGCTCAAGGCATACTTAGCATAGTCACTACCTCATCAGAAAATCATCCAAGCTCCCCCACCGCAACCGAATCTAGCTAGTTCTTTGCTTTAGAAAAATCCCAAATCCAAAGTCCATCCAAATCATTCCCCCAGCCAGCTAGCAACCTAATCTAAAATCACCCAAGCCTTTAAGGAATTGTTGTTACTCTTCCAGAGTTTTCTATCCAATTAATCTATCTAAACCCCTCACTCTCCCTAAGGTTATCCCTTTGATAGAGCTTTGTCTAGGGTAATCTAGCCATGCCACTTGTCATCCCTCATCACCTCAAGCTAAAGGTTGGGATCCACAAGTGGTCAATCTCATGTCATGCCCATAGGATCATTGGTCTATCCTCAAGTTGACACCAATAGCCACCAATCCTAACATAGGAAAGCAAAACTCTCACTTTTTGATAGCATACCCTTGAAGTCTTCCATCCACAGGAAAGCCAAAAATCTCCAGCCAATCCTCCTTAGGTCTGTCATGTAGCTTTGACTCTCCCTAGAAAATCTTTCATCAGCTAATCCAAAATCTACGCTTAATCCAAATCCAACCATGAGCTTCCGTGTTCATCCATATGAAAGACCCCATCCCCATCCAACTCATCATCAAAACATGAAATACCAGCCCTATCATGATGAGTTTGGTCGCATTGTCCTTTCTCCCGCTACATCCTATTCCAATGATGATGAAAATCTTGTTGACTATGATGGTTATCTTGAGAGCCTTAGATGCCTTTCGCCAACCATCCCCCAAAATCCAAGCATTCCTCCAAACTATCTAGTCATGCCATCTTATATACCAGCTTCTCCTCCATCACCCAATCAACCAAGCTTCCAATCTTCCACCCCCATCACACTAGCTATTCCTGTCAATCCACCACCACCACCTTTGACACACGAGTCTCCCAAGAATCTCCTAGAGGAAATACAAGAACAGCCACCTCCAACAGTCGATAAGCCATGTCATCTAATCCAACCATGTGAAGTAGTCAGTAATGAAGCTTCCCCATCTATAATATCACCTCCATCTCCCATAGCTATCATCCCCATACAATCTATCAAATTGCTTAAAATCCTTCCACTTCTCACAAGCATCAAAATCCCCTAACCTGTCAAATCCCTACAAATCCTATCCACATCACCTCCAAGCATTTCCCAAATCTCTTGTAATGACCCTTATTCATCCATCTTCTACTCACCCATCTCCACTACCAAATCTCCCATGTATCCATCCGCTACCTTTGAAGAATCCATCCCTTTACCTCTTATCACACTATCCACTCCAATCCAATCCTATCAAGATCTTGTCCAAAACCATTTTGACATCCCCCAAAGCATAAATGAAGATATCATCATACCATGTCTTCCATCCATAGTGCAATCACCATCCCCCAAAGCATAAACAAAGATATCATCATACCATGTCTTCCATCCATAGTGTAGTCACCATCCCCTCCATCTCCAAAACCTCAAGCCATACCTCCTCTGCTACAAGATATGTTGTCATCCCATTAGCTAAATCAAGATCCTATCCTAGCATCTCCTCCACTCCATGCTACCATCTTACCACCTATCCAAGCTATTCCACCATCTATAATCTACCCTCTTGGTTCACTTACATTCATCCATGGTTGCCCCCTCTCAGCAGAAGAATTAAGAATAGTATCTCCCCATTGCAGTACATCTAATAAAGAACTTCTACCATTTTCTACAAGTCAAGGTTTAGAACCACAAGAGCAAGGAATCAGAAAGCCTATTATTGCACAAAAGAATCTAGGATTTCATGGTCTTGGATATGTATCCAAAGGCTCACCATCTAAAAGTTTTGGTACATGCCATCCCCAAACCAAGCCTATCTCAAGGCCCATCATGCCAGCCTCCCATCACTCCTTCAAGAAATCTTATGTCATCCCCCCTCCACCATCTTTGCAACCCAAAAGTACCTACCATATCCCCCCTTCATCCGCTAAATCCATTTTGGGTCCCTATGTCCCAAAATCTACCATCCTCCATCCTCCTATCAGCCATCATAAAAATCCTATTCCATCCATTCCTATGCATGATCAACAAAGGCACATATCAGGGCACATCATCCATCATCATCCCCCTACACACTCTTCCATATTCTCTCCATCTCACAAAGCTTCTCCTAACCATCTTCCCAAAGCTTACCGCAATAATGTGAATGCCAACTTCAAAATGCATAAAGCTAAAAATCCACATCCTAGGCAATCATATGTCTATTGTAAAAGACATACTCCAAAAATGCAAAATCCAATCAAAGAATGCAAAATAGTGCAAAAGCCTATGAAAAGAAAATCCAAAACCATGTGGGTCCCAAAGAAAAAAGTTGAAACCCAATGCATAATGGCATCCACCATTGCTAATCCCCCATCCAGTGACTCGTGTCCCCCATCTCCTAACTCCATCTTGGGTGCCTATATCCCCAAGTGCGCTTCCACAAATCCTCCATCAAGCCCGCATCTACCATTTATCCCCCATATGCTCTTTTCACACCCGTCCCAACATGTGCCAATGTTGATCCTGCAAGCATCCCCATCTCATGCTCCTTTCCAGCCTTTTCATCCCTCCATCTCCTACCATCAATCCCATCTAATCCAATCTATTACATAAATCATACATCAGGTGTACCAACAGCTAGCAACAAAATTGAACATTCCAACAGCCAGTGAAAATTTCCAAAATAGCCAAAAACAACTAAAGAAAGCCAAAATCATTCCAGCTAAGTCCAAAGTCAAAAAATTAAAATATATATATATATAAAGAAAAATAAAAGCATCCACTGGTGAAAACTTGGTAATTCAAGCACCTTGGACAAGTACCATGATGAAAACTTGGCAAAAAAGTGTCATGCATATTCTAGCCATCCCCAGCTTAGCCTATCATCCTCATGCTTTTGGTCATGTCTTTCCATCCACCTCCATCTTCTAATTTATCCACCTATCTTTCATCCTCTAGCTTTTATCTATCACTATCCACTTATCTTCTGCAACCTCACCCCATCATCCCAGCTATCATCCATCTCCCTAGTGCCTTTAGCTTTTCCATCCTAGCTTCAATCCTATCACATCCATCATAAGACCTCCTTATGCATGTCATCTTTTGACTAAGGGCACTATATTCCTTCAATATCTTGTCTTTTACATCCTCCCTTGTCATTGGTATCTCGCTCTAGGCTATCCTCATGCAAATCCAATGTCATCCTCTCATTAGCCATTCACTCTAGTGCCATCTATTATCTTAGCTACCATCAACCTTAGCATTGTCCCCATCCTTGGTCGTACATCTATCATCATCATTGAATGCATCCTACCAAATCCATATCTTCTGCTATCACCTCATACTTAGCTTCTACATCTTGCACCAACTTGAGCCATCCTGCTATCCTCTCATCCTGAGCTTTTATCCATCTGTATCATACCTATCATTGGTCTGTTAGCTTGTACCATATCTTGATTAGCTCGCTTGTAAATATCTTGGTCTATTAGCTTGTACATCCTTTTTAGCTTAGTACCATTGTATCTATTTAGCTTTCGTGTCCTTGATCAACATCTTGCACACATCGCACAACCCTTGGTTAGCTATCCCAATGCATCCTTTAGCTAGGTCTCTTGTCACCAAAGTGTTATCCTTCTTAGTTCAGCTTGCTAGATGCATCACTCATCCAAATCCACCAGCTTAGGTGCTCTTTGATAGATCCTTACAGGATATATCTTTCATCATGTCTAATCTTGGTCTGTTAGTACCTCATCCTACCCATCTCATTGGCAAATGGTTCTCTTTTGGATTTTCACTTTCTTTTGAGTTGGAATCTTCCCTTTTGGGTCTTGAAGTATCTTTTCTAAGAAATCTTTTTGTTCCCTCCTCAAGGTTGCCACGATCTTCCATATCATGGTATGCTGCGAATGGGGCACTCTGAGCGTATGGTTTTGATCAAGTCTTTCATTTGTTTCTTTTTTGCTTGTGGGTTACTCAGTGTCAATTCCATGTTGTTTCCTCTGGGTTTCATGTGTGATGCTAGGGCAATCATTGTGTTTTTTGAGTCAGTTCGTCAGTCCTCTAGACAGTTGGTGAAAAGGCCTTGATGTTCTTGGTAGCCTTGGAAATTAACCAATAGTCCTATAGCAAATCTAGTGCTCAACTACATGGTGGTACTTCTCTTTGAAGTATCCCCCTGCTCAAAAAGCTTAAATGGGTGGCCTTCATCTCCATTATCCCCCATCCATATCTAGCACCTATCTCTCCTACACCAGCTTGTGCAATTGTATCTCTCAGAATCAATCATCACTCTTAGCTTTAGGGATCCACAATCCTAGTCTTAGGGATCCACCCATCAAATCAATCCACCAAGCCTCATCTTTTGAGATCCACAATCCTAGTCCTAGGGGTCTCCGAAACCCATCTTCCACCAATCTGACTCTTTCAAATCCTGTTGCATCAGCTTTATAATCCCCTCATCCTTCTCCCTATCCTAGATTCCTTTTTTATAGCACTCAGCTTATTCATCCTCCACCTTCCCTAAAGTCTTAATCTTGCTTCCTCTCATGCATCTGATTCTCCTTTATCATTCTCCCATAGTGAGAGTTTGAGCTAACTAAACCTCTTCTCTTAAGCCACTCTTCATCCTCCCACCCACAAAGATTCTTATACTTTTCAAGAAGCTGTTGAGCCTTGCTTTCTCTCCCCGCCGCCTTCTTGAGGGGGCATCTCGTAGTACATTCTCTCCTCTTCTGCTCTAGCCTTGGGCATCTTATTTTATTATCTTTGATGCCATGCCACTTGCGGCATCACATCAAAGAGGGGCAAAATGTAGACACCTAAAAATCCTTTAGAAAATAAAATATTTTTATTTTCTAAAAATGTCTCTGATGACATCATCATTTATTAATTAATTAATTATTTTATTTATTTATTTATTTTTATGCCATTAAATCCCTTTATATTAATTAAAAATATTTAATTAAGAAATCCCTCCCAAAAATGTCTAAATCTTATTTAAACATTATTTCTTTATTTATTAATTATTTAATTAATAAATTGACCAAAAATCCCAAAATAAATAAATAATTTATTTTTTGCCCAAAACTCGGCCAATTTTCTTAAGACCACTAACCTCTTCCAAAATCTTCTAATCCTTGTTTAATTTTGATTAAAGGCTAATCCCATCATTTCCTACCCCTAATCCCAACTCAAAATATTTAATTAAGATTAAATATTAATCCTCATATTTATTAAAAATATTTTAATAAATATATCCTCAACCCAAACCCTTGAAATAAATAAAACTTTATTTATTTTTTAAAAAACCTTTTTTATCCTCATCCTAGGAAGTTGTAGACTCTTCTAGGAAGTCTTCATCCTCATCCAAAGCCTAGACTCTTCTAGAAGATGTCAATCCTTATCTTTGACCCTAATCCTAATCCTCCCCTAACCTTGTCACATTCCCTAAACATGGGTTAAGACTTGCTAACCCAAGACAAAGCCAACAAATATCTCCTTCACCCACCCTCATTAAATGCAATCCACTTGCTCATCTCTAACATCCCTAATCTAATCCTAAGCCATCTCTAATCCTACCCTTAATCATTTGCACAATCCTAAACAAGCTTAAGACTTTCCTAAGCCAAGCAAAAGTCTATCCCCTCAAAATATCCCAATCATAAAACTTTATGAAGCCCACAAAGCCATAAATGACTCTTACAAGCCCATTCATTTCTCTTACAAGACATTATGAGGGTCTTTATGAGCTTTGAGCCTCCTTTTTTGACCCCTCAACCCTTCTTGCTCTAACCAATGACCCTGTGACATGTGTCACTCCCTAATTGGATGTAAGGAAACACAATCCATGTGCTCTCCTCTCATTCAATCTAAACCTTTCATAAGCTTTTTCCCATCCTTGCATCCTATCCCTTGATCCCTCAAGCCCTTTGCCTATTTAAGGAATCCTCTCCCAAGCCATTTTAACACAATCTAGAAAGTAAAGCCATAATGCCATTTTGAGAAGCCATTTTTACATCAAATCCATTCACCAAAATCTATCAAAAATCCTCCATTGAAGCCCATTTGAGCATTTGAGCATACATACATAATCAAGCCATGTTAGCTATTAGACACACCTCTACATCAAGCGATCATCCTCATTGAGAGAGCCTATCCATGGCTCATATTCTCATTTGAGGACTTCACTTTGTCTCTCATGAAGTTATGTTAAATTAGTATTCAAATGCTTTTTGATTGTTTCAATTTAGTGTTACTTCTTGGTTTATGACTTCTTAAATAGAAGTCTTAGAGTACCTTTTCTTGCTCGATTCTTCCATTCTTTAATTTCCAATTCACATGGATTAGGTAGGGTTCATTGCATCTAACCCATATTCTATTTCCTCTAGAAACTTATTGAATAATCCTTTATAATTTGATCAAAAATGGTTTACATAATATTTTTTTCCAACAACTAATCATCCTTATCTCCCAACTCATTCACAAAAATCAATGTAACTGCTATGTCAACTTAGATTTGGAAATTCTTCGTCTTTTAAAATAATGCAGTCACTCGGCTATATTGAAATACTAGTGCTTGACACATACTATGTTACTCAGCATCAGTTGTGTTTTTCCTAATGCTTGGTACCTAAAGATCACTTGACACCAACTAAATTTTTTTTCATGCTCAACACCTAATGTTCACCTAACACATGAAGATCACACGACACACAGTAGAAATTTTTGTTACTTGCCTTGTACTCAAAATTTTCTTGGTTTTAACTAACTTGCTTGACACCTACTAATGATCTTGGTTTAAGCTTTGTAGTCAACATTGTTACAACTTCTTCCTCCAATAATTCTATGTGTAACCAACCTCTATACCTATGAGTATGTCATTAATACATTACTTAACCATTGTCTTAACTAATCCTTGCACATCATTACAACATCATAACTCAACCTTTCCCTTAGGTGCTCTTATTACATCTTGTTGATAAAATCCTCTTCATCAATCAACTAAGTGATAGTACTTGGATCTTATAAGAAAATATCATCCCTACAAATACTAGCTTCACATCAATGACAAACAAATGATTGAAAACATTCTTTTACAACAATCTCCCTCTTTGGCATTGATGGCAAACCAAACTGATCAACCATTAGACTAAACCATTCAACCACAAGCTTAATAGGTTAGAATAGTATGTCAAATGTCAAAAACATTGCATCTCCTTCTAATATTCTGATTGCTTCATTTCAGCTTCTCCCTCTTTGCTGATGTATCCCTGTTCCTCATTCTTTCTCCGTCTATATTACTTATCTTCTTTTGTTCTAATTGACCTCAAACATCTTCTCCCTCATACTCTTGATTAGTTGTCTACTTCTCCCTCTTTGACAACAATGCCAAAGACACATCAAAATCTTAATATGCAGATTTAGCTTTTATAGGTTTATCCAATGTCTCGATCTATCACCTTGGTTGTGACTAATTAGAAATTTCAGCATTTCTACTACTTTAGGCACGGATCCCAAAGTAAAAATTCTCTGTTTCAATGTATAAAATTTTCAACATTTAGCTTATTTGATGCAAGGCACACTTTCTTTTTGGTTCAAGTAGCCTTAGCTAGGGGTATCACCCCTTACTTACCTCTAAGATACTCAAAAGCATCTTTAGTCAGTGCTTTTGTGAAGATATCAGCAATATGTTCCTTTGAGCTAACATATTCCATCTTCACTTGTTTGTCTTCCATCGGCTCTCTTACATAGTGATACTTGATTGTAATATGCTTATTTTTAGCATGCATTACTAGATCATTTGATATATTGATGGCACTTGTATTATCAAAATAAAGTGTCACAAGTTCAATTACTTCTTCCTTCATACTTTGCAGAAAATGTTTGATCCATACAATATTGGTGCAGTTTATAGCAACTGCCACATATTTAGCTTTAGCAGTGGACTGTGAGCTGCAACTTTTCTTTTTGCTTGTCCATGTAATCAACCTCTTTCCTAAGAAAAGTGCTCCTCCAAAGGTTCTTTTTCTATCATCAATATTACCTACCCAATATACATCAGTGTAACCTTTTAATTCAAATCTTTCACTCCTCTTGTAGTACAAACCAAAGTCATCAATTCCTTTCAGGTATCTCACTATTCTTTTCACTGTGACTAAGTGATTTTCTCTTGGATTTGTAGAAAGCTTTGCTACTATTCCAATAGCTAATACAATATCTAGTCTACTATGTACAACATATTGCAGCTTACCAATTATTGACCTATACAATGTCTGATTTACTTTAGCAGACTCATCATTTTTGGATAGCTTATGGCATGTTGCCATTGGTGTACTAATTGGCTTTGAGTCTTCTAGCCCAAATTTTTTGAGCACTTCCTTGATGTATTTGGATTGAGTCACAAATATTCCATGATTCAACTAATGTACTTGTAATCCAAAAAAGAATTTGATTTCTTCAAACATTGACATCTCAAATTCACGCTTCATTTGATCAATAAAATCTTTGTATAAAACATCTTTTCCTCCAAATCTTATATCATCAACAAATATTTCTAATATCAAAATGTCTTTACCTTCCTTAGATTTGATGTACAAGTTGATGTTGTCATTTGTTCTTTCAAACCCTATTTTCACAAGATATTTATGCAAACTTTGATACCATGCTCTAGATTCTTGCTTCAATCCATAAAGTGCTTTGTGTAGCTTGCAGACCATATCCTTGTTCTTCTCATTAAAAAATCCCTCTAGTAGTTCTATGTAGACTTCCTCTCCAGTATACCATTTAGAAAAGAAAACTTCACATCCATTTAGTAGAATTTGAAACCTTTTTATGTATCATATACAAGTAATGTTCTTACTCCTTCTATTCTTGCAATAGGGGAAAATGTCTCTCCATAATTTAGTTCATCTTCTTGTGCATAGCCTTTGCAAACTAGTCTGGCTTTGTTTCTTGTTATCTCACCATTTTCATCAAGTTTGTTTCTAAACACCCATTTGGTGCCAATCACATTCTTATTAGTTGTTCTAGGAACTAGAGACCATGTTTTGTTCTTCTTAATATCATCTACCTCTTATTTCATGGCTTTATACAAGCCATCATCTTGTAGTGCATCTTTTACTATTTTGGGTTCAACCTTTCTTAGTAGACATGATTCATTCTTGATCCTATTCCTTATCATTTGCCTTGCATCCTTGTTACCAATGATTTGATGTGTAGGGTGATGTCTTCTTACATACTTGGCTAATCTAGGTTCAGTCCTTCTTTCCATGTTTGATCCTTCAACTTTAGAGTCATTTCATTCTCCTTCATATGGCATTTCATCATTCCTTTCTTGCATATTGTTTACAAAATCAGAATGTGCATTTGCTACATTCTGTAGCTTGGCTTCTAAATGTAGCTCAACATTTATAGGTTGAGAATCGACAAACACTCAAGTATTTTGTTCATTCCGAACTTGATTTTCAGCATTGTCTTCAACTATCATTCATTCATAGAAGTACACAAACAATCCATAATCCTCTATTTGCTTTGACTCATCAACCTGAACTTCTACATTCTCATTAAAATTTACATTTGCACTCTCCACTACTTTGTTAGTGTTAATATTCAAACACTTATATGCCTTACTTCTAGTGGAATACCCAAGGAATATGCCTTTTTGTCACTTTTTGCATCAAATTTGCCATTTCTAGTATCTTTTAGAATATAGCATTTACAACCAAATACTTTGAAATGTTTAACATTAGCTAAATGACCATACCATAATTCAAAAGGTGTTGAATTTGTACCTTTCTTAATTTTGAACTCTATTCAGTGTGTAGACTGCAATACTTACAACTTCTCCTCATTACTTTAGTGCAACATTTTTCTCCATCATCAAGATTTTGGCATAGTCAATCACTGACCAATTTCTCCATTTAGCAATACCATTCTGTGATGGAGTTCTTGGTGTTGATGTTTGCCTTTTGATACCTTTGTTATTGCAAAATGTTTCAAAATCTCTTGATATGAACTCACGTTCTCTATCCAACCTTAGGCATTTTAGGTTCTTTCCTATTTCATTGTCAACTCTAGCAAAATACCACTTGAACATTTGAAATGCATTAGATTTTGGCTTTAAAAACATAGCAGTTATCATCCTAGAGTAGTCATATACAAATAGCATTATGTATCTGTCTCCTAGGTAGCTTTGTACTTCTATTGGACCACATAAGTCTATATGGACTAACTCTAGTACTTCATTGGAGATGTATGTTTTTCTTTTGAAACTAGACTTAGTCATCTTTCCTAGTTGACATTGTTTACACATTGTGTTTTCAGGTCTCTTCAACTTGGGCAATCCTCTGACTATCTTTTTCTTGCTGATGCTAATCAGATTATCAAACTTAACATGACATAACATTTTATGCCACAACCACAAATCATCAAGTCTAACAACAAGACATGTTGCATCTTCCATATCTAGGTGAAATATGTTACTCTTAGTTTTTCACCCTTTCCTATCAGATTTCAATCAATGTCATAGATCTTGGTAGTTTTGTTTCCAAATTTAACTTTGCAACCTACATTGCCTACCTATGATATTCTCAACAATTTGTTGTTCAATCCTTCAACATAGTATGCATTATCACATGAAATTCTCTTTGTAAGTTTGATAAAGCCTTTTCCTTTGATTTGACATGCGACATCTTTACCAAATCTAACACTATTTCCATTATATTGAGTAAAGGTAATGAACTTACTTTTGTCTCCTATCATGTGATGTGAGCATCCACTATCTATAATCCACTTTTCATTCTTATTTACAAAGGTAACCAATGTTATTTCTTCATCTTCATGTTTGTCTTATTCATCCTTCATGGCTACATAGACTACTTCAACATCATTTTCATCAGAGTCCTCTGCAACAATGCAGCATCTTTTGCCTTTCCCTTTGTTGTCATCTTCTCTTATGTTCCTGAATGTGTTTCTTCTTTGTAGTTCTTCTTCTATTGAAATCTTGTAGTTATATGACCTACTTCATTTCAATTGAAACATATGATAGGGATCTTACCTTTGAATTTTCCTTTACCTCTATGGAATCTCCTAGCTAGTAGTGCTTCTAACTATTCCACATCTTCCTGATCTGTGCTGCTATCACTAGATGCATATTTTCCTTTTCTTCTTTTCTTGCTTGATGTGTCCTCTTCAGTATCTTTTTATTGTCATCTTGATTTTGAAAGTAGATTCAAGGTTATTAAGTCTGTAGTTATCAAAATTAGATAGCTCAAATAGACTAAGTCTTCCAACTATTCCCTCCAAGGTTAGTGTGTTCCCTTATACACACCTCAGCTCTTGGATGGCTGAAACTCTTATAGCATAGATAAGGAGTAGAGTTCTTAACTATTTGTTGATAGTTGTTTCTTCTTTCAATTTTCCATCTAGAATTCTTATTGCACACAGCACATCTTTTATTCTTACAGTGTATTGAGTGGCATTTTCATCTTCCTCCATCTTCATGTCATCAAACTTTCCTCTTAGGCTTTCTCTCTTTGCTCTCTAGAAATTCTGATCCCCTCCATAGATATCTGACAAGGTTTTCCACACTTTGAATGTAGTGTCACAATCTTTGATGTCATCATATTCTGCATAGCTTAGTAAAGAGGTAATCTCCAACATTGATTGGTTATGCTCCTTCTTTTTGTTCAAATCATCTACAGTAGGAGATCCTGTTGGAGTTACATATTCTTTTCTAGTTAAGGTTTGTGCATAGTCACCTATTGATCCAAGGTGAAATTTCATTAGACCCTACCATGCAACAAAGTTGTCTTTGTTGATCTTGGGAACTTCTCTATTGGAAATATTGATCTCCCTACTTCTAGTACCTTGAAACTAAATCAACAGATGGCTCTGATACCAATTGTTAGAATTTCTTTAGAATAACTTAAAGGGGGGGTGAATCAGTTATTCAAGGTCTAGATATCCTATTCAAACTTTTCTCTAAGTGTATTCAACCAATTTAACCATTCATTCATCCATTCTTTAACATATCTAATTAGCAAGTTACTCTAAATCAACATGCAAGAATAACATATGAGAATCAACACATGACATAGTGATTTATGTGGAAACCCAATTCGAGAAAAACCATGAGTAACATGCTGCTCAATTTTCACCCTTCTGAAGTGATGCCCTATGATAGGCCTACCCTGTTAAAGGCTTACAACACACTATTAAATGTGACCTTGTTAGAAGATTTAACCACCTTGTTAGAAGTGGGCCTGTCTAAAGCACTTTAGAACATTCACTTAGAATGCCACCCTATTAAAGGATTTACAAATGGTGGTTAGGCTAACCTAAGTCCATAGGATTTTTAGATCTAATACAATTTCTAGAAGGTATTAGAAAATATTGAATTGACTACAACATACAACTTATCTTGCAACTCTCAGATCACTTCTCAACTCATACCCTTTCCTGGCCTTCAATCTCTGCAACTCTTGACAAATTTCCCTCCTTTCAAGCTTTGTCACCTTGAGTCTCCATACTCAATGTAATAGTGTATTCATCTCTTCATGACCACTTATAGAAGTAGAGCCTTTGTGCTCTTCCTTCTTCTAGATGTATTCTCCTTGACATCCTTCTAACCACTTCACAGATTTGGCTCTTCAACAGTAACAATATCAATAGCTCTTTACTTCTTAGTCTATGACTTCTTAAATAGAAGTCTTGGAGTCCTTTTTCTTACTCAATTCTTGCATTATTTAGTTTCCAATTTGCATGGATTAGGTAGGGTTCATTGCATCTGATCCATATTTTTCTTCTTCTAGAAACTTCTTGAATAATCCTTTAGAGTTCCCTCAAAAATGGTTTACAAAGGATTCTATGCCAACAAGTCATCTTCTTTATCTTCCATCTCATTCAAAAAATTCAATATAATCACTATGTAATCTTAGATTTGGTGATTCTTCATCTTTTAAAATAATGCAATAGCTCGACACTATTGAAATACTGGTGCTCAACACATACTGTGTTAGTCAGCATCAGTTGTGTTTTTCCCAATGCTCGGCACCTGAAGATCACTCAATACTGATTGAAATTTTTTTGATGCTTGGCACCTTATCTTCACTTGACATATGAAGATCACTCAGCTTAGACTAAAATTTTTTGTTACTCAACTCGTATTGAAAATTTTCTTGGCTTCAACTAACTTTCTCGACACCTACTAATGATCTTAGTTTAAGCTTTGCATCAACTTTGTTTCAACTTCTTCCTCCAATAATTCTAAGTGTGACCAACCTTTGTATCTATGAGTATGTCATCAATACATTACTTAACCATTTTCTTAACTAATCCTTGCACATCATTACAACATCATAACTCAACCTTTCCCTTAGGTGCTCTTGTTACATCTTGTTGATCAAATCCACTTCATCAATCAACTAAGTGATAGTACTTTAATCTTATAAGAAAATGTCATCCCTACAAATAGTAGGTTTGATATCAATGACAAAAAAATGATTGGAAACATTATTTTACAACAATCTCCCTCTTTTATCTTCAACAACAATGATCTTTCCAATCAAATTTTCAAAAATCTCCCTCTTTGGCATTGATGGCAAACCAAACTGATCAACCATCAGACTAAACTATTCAACCACAAGTTTACTAGGTTAGAATAGTAAGTCAAATGCAAAAAAAAATTCCATCTCCTTCTACTATTTTGATTGTTTCATTTTAGCTTCTCCCTCTTTGCTATTGTATCCTTGTTCCTTGTTCTTTCTCCCTCTATATTACTTATCTTCTATTGTTCTAATCAACCTCAAACATCTTCTCCCTCATACTGTTGATCAATTGTCTACTACTCCCTCTTTGACAACAATTCCAAAGACATATTAGCATATTAATATATAGATATAGCTTTTACAAGTTTATCCAATGTCTCCCTCTGTCACCTTCCTTGTGACTAATTTGAAATTTCATCATTTCTACTACATCATGCATGGATCCCAAAGTAAACATTCTCTGCATCAATGTATAAAATTTTGAACATTTCAGCTTATTTGATGTAGGACATACTTTCTTTTTTGTTCAGTAGCCTTCGCTAGGGGTATCACCCCTAGCTTACCTCTAAGATACTCAAAAGAATATTTAGGTAGTGCTTTTGTGAAGATATTAGCAATCTGTTCCTTTGAGCTAACATATTCCATCTTCACTTGTTTGTCTTCCACTAGCTCTCTTACATAGTGATACTTGATTGCAATATTCTTAGTTTTAGCATGCATTATTGGATTCTTTGATCTATTGATGACACTTGTATTATCAAAATAAAGTGTCACAGGTTTAATTAATTCTTCCTTCATACCTTGTAGAAAATGTTTGATCCATATAATATTGGTGCAGTTTATAGTAGCTACCACATATTCAGCTTCAACAGTGGACTGTTAGGTACAACTTTTCTTTTTGCTTGTCCATGTAATCAACCTCTTTCCTAAGAAAAGTGCTCCTCCACTAGTACTTTTTCTATCATCAATGTTACCTCCCCAATATGCATCAGTGTAAGTTTTTAATTCAATTTTTTAAGCCATCAGTTCCTTTCAAGTATCTCAATATTCTTTTCACTAACATTAAGTGATTTTCTCTTGGATTTGTAGAAAAGCTTTCTAATATTCAAATATCTAATGCAATGTTTGGTCCACTATGTAAAACATATTGTAGCTTGCTCATTATTGACCTATACAATGTCTGATTTACTTTAGCAGACTCATCATTTTTGGATAGCTTATGGCCTATTGCCATTGGTGTGCTGATTAGTTTTGAGTCTTCTAGCCCAAATGTTTTGAGCACTTCCTTGATGTATTTGGATTGAGTGACAGATATGCCATGCTTCAACTAATGTACTTTTAATCTAACAAAGAATTTCATTTCTCCAAACATTGACATCTCAAATTCATGCTTCATTTGATCAGCAAAATATTTCCATAAAGCATCTTTTCCTTCAAATATTATATCATCAACAAAGATTTTTGATATCAAAATGTCCTTACCTTCCTTAGGTTTGATGTACAAGTTGTTGTTGTTATATGTTCTTTCAAATCCTATTTTCACAAGATATTTATCCAACATCTGATACCATGCTCTAGGTGCTTGCTTCAATCCATAAAGTGCTTTGTGTAGCTTGTAGACCATATCCCTATTCTTCTCATCAACAAATCCCTTTGGTTGTTCTATGTAGACTTCCTCTTCTAGTATACCATTTAGAAAAGGAGACTTCACATCCATCTGGTAAAATTTGAAACCTTTATATGTAGCATATGGAATTAATGTTCTTACTTCGTCCATTCTTGCAGCAGGGCCAAATGTCTCTCCATAATCTAGTCCTTCTTCTGCATAGCCTTTGCAAACTAGTTTGGCTTTGTTTCTTGTTATCTCACCATTTTCATCAAGTTTGTTTCTAAACACCCATTTTGTACCAATCACATTCTTATCAATGTTTTGTTCTTCTCAATCTGATCTATCTCTTCTTTCATGGCTTTATACCAACCATCATCTTGTAGTGCATCTTTTACTATTTTGAATTCAACCTTGCTTAGTAGACATGATTTATTCATGAGCCTATTCCTTTTCATTGGGCTTGCATCCTTGTTACCAATGATTTGATCTACAAGGTGATGTCTTCTTACATACTTGGCCAATATGGGTTTAATCCTTCTTTCCATGTTTGATCCTTCAACTTTAGAGTCATTTCATTCTTCTTCATCTAGCATTTCATCATTCCTTTCTTGCATACTATTTTTAGAATCAAAATGTACATTTCATACATTCTGTAGCTCAGCTTTTGAAAGAAGCTTAGCATTCAAAGGCTGAGACTTACTAGATACTAAACTATGTTGTTAATTCCCAACTTGAGTTGCAGCATTGTCTTCAACTGTCATTCCTTAATAGAAGTATATAAATGATCTATAGTCCTCTATTTCCTTCGACTAATCAACCTAAACTTCTACATGCTCATCAAAATTTGCATTTGCACTCTCCACAACTTTATTAGAGTTAGTATTCAAACACTTATATGCCTTACTTCTAGTGGAATACCAAAGGAATATTGAATCACATTTTGCATCAAAATTTCCATTTCTAGTATTTTTTTAGAATATAGTATTTACAACCAAATACTTTGAAATGTTTAACATTAGGTGAATGACCATACCATAATTCAAAAGTTGTTGCATTTATACCTTTATTGGCTTGAACTCTATCCATTATGCAGACTGTAGTACTTACAGCTTCTCTACAATACTTTAGTGCAATATTTTTCTCCATCATCAAGGTTCTAGCACAATCAATCACTAACCTATTCCTCCTTTTAGAAATACCATTCTGTGGTGGAGTTCTCGGTGCTGATGTTTGACTTTTGATACCTTTGTCATTGCAGAATGTTTTGAACTCTCTTGATGTGAACTCACCTCCTCTATCTAACCTTAGGCATTCTAGGTTCTTTTCTATTTCCATCTTAACTCTAGCAAAATATTTCTTTAATATTGGAAATGCATCATATTTTTGCTTTAAAAACATAGCTTTCATCGTCCTAGAGAAATCATATACAAATAGCATTATGTATCTATCTCCTAGTTAGCTTTGTACTTCTATTGGACCACATAAGTTTGTATGGACTAACTCTAGTACTTCATTGGAAATGTATGTTTTTCTTTTGAAACTAGACTTAGTCATTTTTCCTAGTTGACATTTTTTACACATTGTTTTTTTAGGTCTCTTCAACTTGGACAATTCTCCAACCTTCTTTTTCTTGATGATGCTAATCGTATTATCAAAGTTAACATGACACGACCTTTTATGCCACAACCATACATCATCAAGTCTAACAACAAGACATTTTGCATCTTCCATATCTAGGTAAAATAGGTTACTCCAAGTTTGTTCACCCTTTACTATCAGATTTCCATCAATGTCATAGATCTTAGCAGTTTTATTTCTAAATTCAACTTTGCAACCTACATTGCCTAACTGTGATACACTCAACATGTTGTAGTTCAATCCTTAAACTTAGTATGCATTATCACATGAAATTTTATATATAAGTTTGATAGAGCCTTTTCTTTTGATTTGACATGGGGCATCATTACAAAATCTAACACTACTTCCATCATATTGAGTAAAGGTAATGAACTTACTATTGTCTCCTATCATGTGATGTGAGCATCCATTGTCTATATTCCACTTGTCATTCTTGTTCGCACAGATAACCAATGTTGTTGCTTCATCTTCATCTTTGTCTAAGTCATCATTCATGGCTACATAGACTACTTCATCATCATTCTCATTAGAGTCCTCTTCAACAATGTAGCAACTTTTACCTTTCTCTTTGTTGTCATCTTCTCTTTTCTTCTTGAACTTATTTCCTTCGTTGTAGTTCTTCTTCTATGGAAATCTTTCAGCTATATGACCTACTTCATTGGAATTGAAACATATGATAGGGAGCTTACCTTTGAATTTTTCTTTACCTCTATTTTTATTTTTATTTTTTAGTTAATAATTAATATATACACTAATTTTGATATGCTTGGGTTCATAGTTAAAGTATACGTTCTCTACATAACATCTTAAGTTTAAAATCTTAAGGAGAAGTAAATCATTAAATTTGAACTCTCGCTATAAGTTTGATAATTACATTTGTTTCATTATTTCATTAGTCTAACATAAACTTGTTTTAAACATAACAAACATATTGGTTACAAACTTTATTTAATTTAAATCTAAGTTAAACAAATTGCAAACAAATACACGATTAGTGCTAATTTAATAAGATAAGATAATAACTAACACACATATACTTGAAACCCTAGAATATACTAATATAATTTGTTACTTAATTAGAAACTAATTGCTAGATAAATTTAACATTTTTTATTTCAACTACACTATCTTTAAACTAAGCTAACTTAATTTATCAAATTTTACAATTTAAGTAGAACACTTAATTATGCTATTATAAAAATATTTAAGATTAAACTAGCTAAACAACATGAATACCAAACTTTACTATCTAAAAAAAAAAAAAAAAAAACTATCATCTAACATTATTTATGATAATTTTGAAATTACTAACAAGAAATAATAATAAATTTAACTTATACTACAAATATCTTACTAAAATAACTAATATCTACCAACATAAATAAATTAATCTACTTAACAAAAATCTTAAACTAAAACTTACACTAATAAAATAAGACAAGTTGTAAATAATATAACTATCAAAAGATACTATTTACTAATACTAAGGTTACTTAACTCTAAAACTAACTTAACTCAAACTAAAGTAAAATAACTAAACTAATTACTACTAACCCAACATACAACTAAGTAACAACTAAACATACCCCAATACTATCTTACCTAAAACTATTACTAACACTAACTCCTACCACCATGATATTAAATAACACTAAATTTCAAAAAAATGAATCCTAACTTAAACCTACCCACAAAACCCATCCTCTACACAATTAACTTGCATCAACCTATGTCCCATCTCCTAAGTGTTGTCCCATAAGAGGAAGTGCACTACACAAGGTGGTTAGACACTGACCAAGCCTGACACATGCAAATTTTTCCTCACCCCCCCTCCCCACCCTGCCGCACCCCTCTCCAAGTACACCAATTAAAATTTCCAATTTAGGCACTGCAAGAAGGGGTAAGTGGACCAGTTTTAGATTTGAAGCAACTTTTGAAACATGGCTTAAAGCCACTTCCCTGAGAGAGACATGGATAGTCATGGGTTCCCAACTTGACATCACATCATGCCACTTGCATGGGTGCTTTCCAAACTTCCCATGCAAACCTATACACCATCATTCACTAACCAAGGCAGATGGAGGATAAGACTTCCAAACTATGACAAACAACTACCACCTTAATTAAATCTATGCCCCACCCAAATTTCCATATGAAGTGGACTATAAAAAAACACACAGTCAGGTCAATCTAGGTACGTGTCACTTATGACAGCCCTTATTCTATTTACAACTCACCTGGGAGAATGGAAGGAGCAGGGTATGTATTCAAGAGCATAAGCTTAGTGTGAAGAGCATGGTAGAGGTAAAGAGTTGAAAAATAAAGTGAAGTTGGTAGGATTGCTTTTGAGATCTTAGGAATAAAAGAAAATATAGATGTGTTATATATAGAATTTCATGTAATTCCACTCTTACTCCAATTTATAATTATACTACAAATGCTAAAGAAAAAGTTACAGATATCTAAGGGAATCTTTTAGCATATCCTCTGTTGTAAACAAACCAATTAACCTCATTCTCATACAATTTCCAAAGAGGCTTTTTTTTCTCCTGGAAGTGCTCTTTTTTTTTGTCAATTCCTTTTCACTCTTGCATCTTCCTTTTTTCCTTTTATTTTTTTTTCTTTTAATACATTTCAATACAAGGTATATGTTTTTGTAGATTTATTATTCTCAATTGATCTTGTAACAAGGGTGTATGCCTTCCTATTCCATTTGGATCTATCTTTTGCATAATTTAACAAGATGATTGCACAATTGTTTTATCAACAATGAGAGATTTATTTTATTTCCTAATAAAAATGATATTTGGTTGGAAATTCAACATGATGAACACCTTACTTAACATGAATAAACTTTAACATTGCATAGTTGAACGTCACCATGTGATCTATTCTACATTTCACATATCCATACACTGAAATAACGTAAGATACAATGAAAGGGGTTTCTCAATATTTTCTTTTCTATTAATCAACCTAGTTCAATGGCTCCATCAGGAAATAACTAGTAAGAAAACTCGACCTCATTTCCAAAAACATCAAAGTTGAGATACATTTTTACATAATGTTGTGATTTAATTTAATTCTCTTCTGGGGCTTTCACAAAGGATCATTTCCAATGTCTTGAATGCATCTAGAGAACCATGGGAAAGACAAGAACTAACCTAGATGTAAGAGTACATATATGGTGAACATTTCAAGCATGCACTCCCAACCTAATTTTGCATAATAGGTTAAACATTGAACCAAAATAAGGGGGAGGTGGGTTTTCTCAATAGGAGATGTCAATCACCATACCATAACATAGCCCTTTCAGGGATAAAATTCAAGAACTTCCGTTCTTCTACAAATGCCCTTTCAGGGCCAATATAACAAGGATATCCATTCCTTCCCTTCTTCAAGAGCTCAAATTTTCATACAAGGTAAGGGATGACAAGTAGGGGCCCATACACCCTACCCTCTTTCCCTCCTCTCACCATGAGAGAAGACTCTACACTATTGAAGTTCAACTAAGGCCCTTCCCCCATACATGGCCACTTCTTCCCTATCCAAGGGAGAGTGATGCCAAAACAATCCCCATGAAATCCACTAAAAAACAAAATATCAATGAAAGCATAAGAATAACATCAATAAACAAGTTAAGATCCCTTCATTTCAACCCCAACACACAAGCAAGCAATACAAACAACAACACAATGCCTTATGCATGATTCAAGCATGAACAACATCAAGAAACAATTCTAAAGAGTGAAGAACTCCTACCTTCACAAAAAGTTATGGAAAAATAGTGTGTTGAGAAGAGCTTTTTCTTTTATTCCTTCAATCTTCCAACTTTCTCCAAAACTAGAGACTGGGTAACAACCCCAAAACTACTCCAAAATGCCTCTAAGTATGATCCTTAACTTAACTAGACTTCAAGTAACCTCAAGATGAAGTTTGAGTCACCAACTCAAGAAAAGAGACAATCCATTTTCACAGTCAACCAAAAATAGTGTTTTTGAGTGACTCTAAAAGTCAACCAAGGAGGCTAAGGGGGTGGAAAGTACTTCGAACCCATACCCTTACCCCTAGGTACTTAAATTTAATGTTTTTAAACCTTAAAGACTTAATTGGTGACAAATAAAGCTAGGAGAATAGTAAGACCAAAGAACAACCTTCAAAGAATTACAATACAAAGATAACACAATTTAATAAGGGGTTCAGTTCCATCTTTCCATTGGATTTCAGGGCTAAATTTCCTACACACTTATTGCACACAATATTAGTTCAAGAAACACATGTATATATGTAAAAATACTTATCAAGAAGTTCATGTAATTTAAAACATCTATTTTTCTACAAATCAATTGTTTATCTCATTCTACTCATTAAAATTGGAAAAATCCAAGTGTTAGTTTGCATTCATTCACTTCATCATCATACATGTTCATAAACAATTAAATGATGAAATCAAATATCTATAAGTAAAACATCACATATTATAAATAGCATAATAATGTTTAGTGCATCAAATAATGTTCTGACATATCAAGTCACGAGTATCAAAATGATAATGTATCATTGATGCTAGGATGGGTCGAGGGGAGGCCTCACATCCTCCCCCACTAGGCATGAACTTCCTCCTAGAGTTCATCAAAAAGATATGGGTATTGAGATCACATCTATGCCACATCCTCCCATGAAGCTATAACCTCATCATAGCAATCCCACTAGACCCTAACCTGGTCCAGCTCTCGACCTCAAAGTGGTAGGGTCTGTCGGGCAATAATATGGATAGGCTCTAGTGCTAATTGGTCATCCGACTCCACCTGCAAGGCATCCCAATCTATAATATGAGACTCATCATAAATATATCCTTTAAGTACCAAAATATGGAACACATCGTGGATACATGATAGACTAGGTGGCAAGGCTAAATGGTAGGCAATTGGTCCTATTCTCTCTAGGATCTTAGATGGTCCAACAAACCAGGGTGCCAACTTAGAGCCCTTTCTGAATCAAATTGGACTCTTGTGTAGCCGCACCCTTAAGAAGACTCTATCTCCAACTTGATACTCTCGATCTATCCTCTTCACATCAACATACTTCTTCTGCCAATCCTATGCCTCCTTTAGGCACTATCTAATTAGAGTCACCTGCTGCTCCATCTCCTTAACTAACTGAGGGCCAATAGATACTTGATCCTCGATCTTGTCCCAACTCAAAGGTGTCCTACAAGGTCTTCCATGCAAGGCCTCATAAGGCGGCATACCTATGGAGGAATGGTGCCCATTGTTATAGGCAAACTCGACAAGGTGTAGGTATTCCTCCCACTTGACCTGATGATCCATCACATACATACACAACATGTCCTCCAAAACCTTATTCACTTGCTTGATCTGACCATCGGTCTAAGGATGATATGCTGTATTGAAATTGAGCCTAGTTCCCAAAGCTGACTACAACTCTCTCCAAAATGATGAGGTGAACAGTGAGTCCCTATCAGAGATGATCTTATGGGGAATGGCATGAAGTTAAAAAATATCCTATAAAAATACTTGGGCTATGTTTTGTGTCATGTATGTAGTACGCACAAGAGAGAAGTGGGAAACCTTGGTCAATGTGTCAACTGTCACCAAGATGGCATCATGGTGATGAGACGACAAAGGAAGACACACATTAAAGTCCATAAATATACCATCCCACTTCCACTTTGCAATCTCATGAGGCTGAAGGAGCCCACCAGAATGATGATGTTCTACCTTCATCCTTTGACACTCGAGGCATCTTGCAACTATCTTAGAAATCTATACTTTCATGCTTGACTAATGATATAACTATCTCAAATCTGCATGTAGCTTCTTAACACGGGGGTGCACTGCATAAGATGCTCTGTGAGCTTCAAGTATAATGAGCTCGTGCAAACCCCCAATGGAAGGTACATACATACGTCCTCTATGATGCAAGAGCCCATTAGACTCCAAAGAATACTCTAAATACTTATCTTCCAAGGGTCTCTGAGAATGCACTACCTAACTAACCTCTGCGTAAAGCTCATCCGCTAGCAAGTGCTATAGAATCCACTCTCTCAAATTGGTGCTAGTAGTCATAGATGAAAGCTCATGGTGCCTTATACTTAAGGCATCTGCAACTACATTCTCCTTTCCCTTGATGTAATGAACATCAAAATCATAGTCACAAAGGAAATCCATCCACCTTCTCTACCTAGCATTAAGGTTTGGCTACATGAATATGTACTGCAAGCTCTGGTGATCAGAATGAAGCTCAAATCTATGACCTAATAGGAAGTGTCACCACCTCACTAAAGCATGAACCACTTCTGCAAGTTCTAAGTTTTGAGTAGGGTAATTGAGTTTACGAGTCTTCAACTTTCTAGATCCAAAGGAAATAGGTCAGCCATCCTGCATAAGCACTACCCCTATACCATCCAAGGATGCATCAGTGCACACCACAAAATCTGTAGATGGATCTGGTACTGCAAGAATCAGTGTACTCATGAGGGCTCTCTTGAGCTCTTGAAAATCTCTATCACACTTCTCTATCCACTCAAACTTCTTTTCCTTCCTCTGAAGAGACATGATGGGGTGTGCCAATCTAGAGAATCCTATAATGAAGCATCAATAATAGCCTGATAGTTCCATAAAGCTCCTCATCTCAATGACACTGGTGGGTGTGGGCCAATCCATGATGGCTCCAATCTTTGATGGGTCTACTAAGACACCATCATCTGATATGACATGACCCAAATAATGTATCTCAGGTCTAAAGAATGCACACTTCGACAAGCTACCAAACAACTTATTCTCTCTCAACTTCTACAATACCTGTCTCAAGTGCTCTTTGTGCTCCTTTTCATCATGATAATATATCATGATGTCATCAAGGAACACAACCACAAACTTATCCAAAAAGGTGTGAAATACTCCATTCATGAGGCTCATGAATATAGTTGGAGCATTCATGAGACCAAATGGCACCACGATGAACTCGTAGTGACCATACCTAGTATGAAAAGCAGTCTTAGGGATATCACTATCCACAATCCTCAATTGGTGATAACTTGACTTAAGATCAATCTTTGAAAACACTAAGGCACCCTTCAACTGATTGAAGAGGTCATCAATCCTAGGAAGAGGGTATCAGTTCTTGATGGTTACTTTCATCAATTATCAATAATCAATACACAACCGAAGTGATCCATCCTTCTTCTTAACAAAGATCACTAGTGCACCCTAAGGTGACAAACTAGGTCAAATATGCCCGTTATCTAAGAGTTTCTCCAACTGAATCTTCAGTTCACTAAACTCATGAGTAGTCATCCTATAAGGTGCCCTTGACATTGGCTCTGCTCCAGGCACAATATCAATATGAAAATCCACTGCTCTAGGTGGAGATCTACTAGGGATCTGTGAAGGAAAAACATTTGTAAACTCTTGCAATATTGGAAAATCATCGAGGGATGGCTCCCCCTCTGAATCTTCCTCCCTATCGTTGATGGTGATAGCATATAACTGACATCCCTTTCACATGCACCATCTAAGCTACATAAAAAAAATCATACAAAGGGATATGGGTCTTTTAACTCCAAGGATCACTCTAGAGATACCATCCTCATCCACCCATTCCACCCTCTTCTGTCGACAATCCATCTTGGTGCTATGGGCATAAAGCAAATCCATGCCAAGAACAACATCATAAGAACCTAGAGGGGTAACGTGTAGATCAAACTTTGTGGACATGTCTCCAATCTAAATCGAGCAACTATGCACCATAGAACTAACTGACACTCTAGCTCCTGAGGCTAACTCTACCTCCCAACTAACATCTTGTCTAACTTCCACTAGCCCACAATGCTCCACAACAAAGGGAGATATAAATGAGTTAGTAGCTCCAGAATCAAATAAAATAGTAACCATGCTACCCTAAATGATACTTGTAGCCTCAATAAGTGTAGCATGATGCTTAGCCTAGTAGTTGTCAACCACTACAAAAACTCTATGGGACCTACCTACATCACCAACTATTGGCTTTGAAAATGCCCCTTTTTGACCACCGGATGACTATCCCTGAGGACACTCTCTAGCTATGTGACCCATTCCACCACAAGTGTAGCATGGTCCTCATGTGTAAGATCATGCACCATGTGATCCAGACTAACGTGGGCCTCCTAACCTACTAGATCCATTGAAACCACCCCTAGAAGACTACTAAGTATTCACTAACTGAGACTGTGGGGTCTGTACTTTCTGATCCTGCCTCAGACCCTATGAATGCCACTGCTTGGGCTTAGAGCCCTGATAACCCTAGGAGTGTTTCTACTACTGCTGCTACTGAAGTTTCTACTACTGAGACTATTGGCCGTTAGAGATCCTTATTATGTAGTTTTGATTCCCTTTCCAAGGGGGTTTCTACTAGGTAGAGTTTTAGTTTTGAGATCAATCTCGTGACTCCTGTCTACTTTGAGTATCCTCTACAACTAGTGCTACCTCAACTACCTATCTAAAGGTATTAGCAAATTCCATATGAACTAGACCCTGAAGTGAGAAATTTAGGCCCATGATGAATCGATGCACTCATTATTTCTCATCCTTCATGTACTCAACATATGGAAGGAGCTTGAGAAACCTACTCTCATACTGAGCTATGGTGAGACCCCTCTGATGTAGAGAATGAAACTCCTTAATCTGCTTCTATCTAAAGTGCTCAGACAGGAACCTCTCTCTAAATCTCTCCAAGAATGTCTCCCAAGTGAGGGTATCCATACTCACCCCTCCTATCATCTCCTCTTGATGCCACCAATTGGAGGAATCTCCTCTTAGCTGATGAACTGCTACACATGCCTTCGGATTACTCCCATAAGGACTTAATTCAAAGCTCCGTTGAAGACTCTATAACTAGGCCTCTGCTATTGTCCCCTCTGTGGAACTAGTAAAGAGTGGTGGTCTGAGTCATATCAACTCTCTAATATCATCTTCTATATGTCTAGGAGGTTTGTCATGTGGTGGATCGACTCACCCTCATGATCACCTTGTCCCTCAACCTACCTCGGTGGGGGACTCCTACTCCTCTCTCTATCTCCGGTCCTACCTCCTCTAGGAACTTGTGCTTCCCTTTTGAGAATATGTTACCCTGGCTATACTATAGGTGCTATCCTCTATTGGACTATGCCAATCAGTGTCTGGAGGGCATTCAAAATATCTTGATTTGAGTTTGGTGGTGGAGGTGCTAGTGGTGGTGGTGCTCCATCTTCTAGTCTTGCTCTACCACCTCTTGCCCTATGACCTCTGCCTTGTCGGTTCCTCCAAGTAACAGGAGGTGTCCTACACAATTAAATCTTTAGTTAAGTTCATAAGCATAATGGTTTAGGTTCCTAGTGTTGAAACACGGGTTTTGATACCAAAAGGTCATGCTTGAAATATAGGGGAAAAATACACACCAATTTTTTTAATTTATTTTTTAGTTAATAATTAAAATATACTCTAAGGTTTCTATGTTTGGGTTCATAGTTAAAGTATAGGTTCTCTACATAACATCTTAAGTTTAAAATCTTGAGGAGAAGTAAATTGTCAAATTTCAACTCTAGCTATAAGTTTGATATTGATATTTGTTTCATTATTTTATTAGTCTAACATAAACTTGTTTTCAACATAACAAACTTATTGGTTACAAACTTTAGTTAATTTAAATCTAAGTTAAAAAAATTGCAAAACAACTACACGCTTAGTGCTAATTTAATAAGATAAGATAATAACTAACACAAATATACTTGAAACCCTAGAATATACTAATATAATTTGTTACTTAATTAGAAACTAATTGCTAGATAAATTTAACATTTTTAATTTCAAATACACTATCTTTAAACTAAGCTAACTTAATTTATTAAATTTTACAATTTAAGTAGAATACTTAGTTATGCTATTATAAAAATATTTAAAACCAAACTAGCTAAACAACATGAATACCAAACTTTACTATCTAAATATTAAAAAAAAGTAAACAAACTATCATCTAAAATTATTTATGATAATTTCAAAATTACTAACAAGAAATAATAATAAATTTAACTTATACTACAAATATCTTACTAAAATAACTAATATCTACCAACATAAATAGATTAATCTACTTTAAAAAAATCTTAAACTAAAACTTACACTAATAAAATAAGACAACTTGCAAATAATATAACTACCAAAAGATACTATTTACTAATACTAAGGTTACTTAACTGTAAAACTAACTTAACTCAAACTAAAGGAAAATAACTAAACTGATTAATACTAACCCAACATACAACTAACTAACAACTAAACATACCCCAATTCTATCTTACCTAAAACTATTACTAACACTAATGCCTACCACCATGATATTAAATAAGACTACATTTCAAAAAAACAAATCCTAACTTAAACCTACCCACAAAACCCATCCTCTGCACAAATAACTTGCGTCAACCTATGTCCCATCTCCTAAGCATTGTCCCATAAGAGGAAGTGCACTACACGAGGTGGCTAGGCACTGACCAAGCCTTCCACATGCAGATTAGCCCCCCACCCCCCCCCCCCCCCTCACCAAGTACACCAATTAAAACTTCCACTTTAGGCACTACAAGAAGGGGTAAGTGGACTAGTTTTAGATTTGTAGGAACTTTTGAAACATGGCTTAAAGCCACTTCCCTACAAGAAACATGGATAGCTTTGGGTTCCCAACTTGACATCACATCATACCACTTGCATGGGCACTTCCCAAACTTCCCACACAAACCTATACACCATCATTCACTGACCAAGGCAGATGGAGGATAAGACTTCTAAACTATGACAAACAACAACCACCTTAATTACTTTTGTGCCCCACTCCAATTTCCATATGAAGTAGAGTACAAAAAAAAGACACAGTCGGGTCGATCCAGGTATGACAAGCCTTATTCTATTTACAACTCACCTAGGAAAATGGAAGGAGCAGGGTATGCATTTAAGAGCATAAGCTTAGTGTGAAGAGCACGATAGAGGTATAGAGTTGCAAAATAAACTGTAGTTGGTAGGATTGCTTTCAAGATCTTAGGAATATATGAAAATATAGATGTGTTATATATAGACTTTCATTTAATTCCACTCTTACTCCAATTTATAATTATACTAAAAAAGCTAAAGAAAAAGTTACAGATATCTAAGGGAATCTTTTAGCATATCCTTTGTTGTAAACAAACCAATTAACCTCATTCTCATGCAATTTCCAGAGAGCTTTTTTTCTCTCCAGGAAGTGCTCTTTTCTTTTTGTCAATTCCTTTTCACTCTTGCATCTTCTTTCTTTCTTTTTTGTTTTTTAATACATTTCAATACAAGGTATTTTTTTTGTAGATTTATGATTCTCAATTGATCTTGTAACAAGGGTGTATGCCTTCCCTTTCCATTCGGATCTATCTTTTGCATAATTTAACAAGATGATTGCACAATTGTTTTATCAAAAATGAGAGATTTATTATATTTCTTAATACAAATGATATTTGGTTGGAAATTCAACATGACGAATACCTTACTTAACATGAATAAACTTGAACATTGCATAGTTGAACATCACCATGTGATCTATTCCACATTTCACATATCCATACACTGAAATAACGTAAGATACAATGCAAGGGGTTTCTCAATATTTTCTTTTCTATTAATCAACCTAGTTCAAGGGCTTCATCAAGAAAGAACTAGTAAGAAAACACAACCTCATTGCAAAATACATCAAAGTTGAGATACATTTTTACATAATGCTGCGATTCAATTAAATTCTCTTCTAGGGCTTTCACAAGGGATCATTTCCAATGTCTTGAATGCATCTAGAGAACCATGGGAAAGACAAGAACTAACCTGGATGTAAGAGGACATATATGGTGAACATTTCAAGCATGCATTCCCAACTCAGTTTTGCACAATAGGTTCAACATTGAACCAAAATAGGGGAGAGGTGGATTTTGTCAATAAGAGATGTCAATCACCATACCATAACATAGCCCTTTTGGGGCTAAAATTCAAGAACTTGTGTTCTTCTACAAATGTCCTTTTGGGGCCAATATAACAAGGATGTTCATTCCTTCCCTTCTTCAAGAGCTCAAATTTTCATACAAGGTATGGGATGACAAGTAGGGGCCCATACACTCTACCCTCTTTCCCTCCTCTCACCATGAGAGGAGACTCTATACTATTGAGGTCCAACTAAGGGCCTTCCCCCATACATGGCCACTTCTTCCCTATCCAAGGGTGAGTGATGCCAAAACAATCCCCATGAAATCCCCTAAAAAACAAAACATCAATGCAAGCATAAGAATAACATCAAGAAACAAGTTAAGATCTCTCCAATTCAACCCCAACACACAAGCAAGCAATGCAAACAACAACACAATGCCTTATGCATGATTCAAGCATGAACAACATGAAGAAACAATTCAAAAGAGTGAAGAACTCCTACCTTAACAAAAAGTTATGGAAAAATAGTGGGTTGAGAAGAGCTTTTCTTTTTCTTCCTTCAATCTTCCAACTTTCTCCAAAACTAGAGATTGGGTAACAACCCCAAAACTCCTCCAAAATGCCTCTAAATATGATCCTTAACTCAAGTAGACTTCAAGTAACCTCAAGATGAAGTTTGAGTCACCAACTCAAGAAAAGAGACAATCCATTTTCGCAATCAACCAAAAATAGGGTTTTTGAGTGACCCTAAAAGTCAACCAAGGAGGCTAAGGGGGTGGAAAGTACTCCCAACCCATACCCTTACCCCTAGGGTACTTAAATTTAATGTTTTTAAACCTTAAATACTTAATAGGAGACAAATAAATCTAGGAGAATAGTAAGACCAAAGAACAACCTTCAAAGAATTACAATACAAAGATAGCACAATTTAACATGGTGTTCAGTTCCGTCTTTCCATTGGATTTCTTAGCTAAATTTCCTACCCACTCATTGCACACATCAGTAGTTCAAGAAACACATGTATATATGTAAAAATACGTATCAAGAAATTCATGTAAATTAAAACATCCATTTTTCGAAAAATCAATTTCTTATCTAATTCTACTCATTCAAATTGGAAAAATCCAAGTGTTAGTTCTACATTCATTCACTTCATCATCGTACATGTTCATAAAGCATTAAATGATAAAATCAAATATCTGAAAGTAAAGCATCACACATTATAAATAGCATAATAATGTTCAGTGCATCAAATAATGTTCTGACATATTGAGTCATCAGTATCAAAATAATAATGTATCATCGATGCAAGGATGGGTCGAGGTGAGGCCTCACACCACATCTTTATCATCTATGCTACTATCACTAAATGAATGTTGTCCTTTTCTTCTTTTCTTTCTTGATGTGTCTTATATGATATCTTTTCTTGTCATCTTGGCCTTGAAAGTAGATTCAAGGTTCTCAGGTCTATTGTTATCAAAATTAGATAGCTCAAATGTAGCAAGTCTTCCAACCACCTTAGCTCTTGGATGGTTGAAACTCTTATAGCATAGATAGGGAGTATAGTTCTTAAGTATTTGCTAATAGTTGTTTCTTCTTCCAATTGTCCACCTAGTCTTCTTATTGCACTCACCACTTCTTTCATTCTTGTAGCATATTGAGCAACATTTTCACCTTCCTCCATCTTCATGTCATCAAACTTTCTTCTTAGCCTTTCTCTCTTTTCTCTCTAGAGATTTTGAACCCCTCCATAGATTTCTGACAAGGTTTTCCACATCTTGAATGTTGTGTTACAATCTTTGATATCATCATCTTCTGCATAGCTGAGTACAAAGGCAATCTTCAACATTGCTTGGTTGTGCTCTATCTTTTTGGGCAAATGATCTATAGTAAGAGATCCTGTTGGAGTGACATGCTCTATTCCAATTGAAGTTTCTGCATAGTAACCTATTGATCCAAGGTGAAATTTCATTAGACTCTGCCATGCAACAAAGTTGTCTTTTTTGAGCTTGGGAACTTCTCTCTTGCACATCTTGATCTTCCTACTTTTAGTATGTTGAAACTAAATCAGAAAATGGCCCTGATACCAATTGTTATAATTTCTTTTGAATAACTGAGGGGTGGGTGGGGGGGGGGGGGGGGGTGTGTGGGTGAATTAGTTATTCAAGGTCTAGATGTCCTATTGAAACTTTCCTCTAAGTGTAGTGAACCCATTTAACCATTCATTCATCCAAGCTTTACGTTATCTAATCAACAAGTTACTATAAGTCAACATGTAAGCATAACACATGAGAAATCAACATATGACACAATCATTTATGTAGAAACCCAATTTGGGAAAAACCACTAGTAACATGCTACTCAATTTTCACTCTTCTAAAGTGATTCCGTATGAAAGGCCTCCCTTGTTAAAGGGTTACAACACACTATTAAATGTGACCTTGTTAGGGAATTTAACCACCATATTAGAAGTGGGCCTATTTAAAGGACTTTAGAACATTCACTTGGAATGCCACATTGTTAAAGGATTTACAAATGGTTGTTAGGCCAACCTAAGTCCATAGGATTTTGAGATCTAATACAATTGCAAGAGAGTATTAGAAAATCTTGACCCGAGTACAACATGCAACTTATCTTGCAAATCTCAAATCACTTCTTAGCTCATACCATTACCTGGCCTTCAATCTCTATAACTCTTGATAGCTTGCCCTCCTTTCAAGCTTTGTCACCTTGAGTCTCTGTACTCAATGTACCAGTGCAATCATCTCTTCATGACCACTCATAGAAGTAGAGCCTCTATGCTCTTCCTTCTTGTAGATGTCTTCTCCTTGACATCCTTCTAACCACTTTGTAGATTTGGCTCTTCAACAACAACTGTATCAGCAGGTCTTTGCTTCTTGGTCTATGACTTCTTAAATAGAAGTCTTAGAGTACCTTTTCCCACTCAATTCTTCCATTCTTTCATTTCCAATTCACATGGATTAGGTAGGGTTCATTGCATCTAACCCGTATTCTGTTTCCTCTAGAAACTTCTTGAATAATCCTTTAGAGTTTTCTCTAAAATAGTTTACATAGAGTTTTGTGCCAACAACTCATCATCCTTATCTTCAAACTCATTCAAAAAATTTAGTGTAACCACTATTTCAGCTTAGATTTGGTGATTCTTCATCTTTTGAAATAATGGAGTACCTCCGTACTATTGAAATACTGGTGCTCGACAAATACTCTGTTACTCAGCATCAAATGTGTTTTTCTTGATGCTCGACACTTGAAGATCACTTTGGACCAATTGAATTTTTTTTGATGCTCAGCATCTAATCTTCACTCAACACATGAAGATCATTTGGCACACACTAGAAATTTCTATTACTCAACTTCTACTAAAAAAATTCTCAGCTTCAACTAACTTGCTCGGCACCTATTAATGATCTTAGTTTAAGCTTTGTAGTCAACCTTGTTACAACTTCTTCCTCTAATAATTCTAAGTGTGACCAACCTTTGAATCTATGAGTATGTCATCAATACATTACTTAACCATTGTCTTAACTAATCCTTGCACATCATTACAACATCATAGCTCAACCTTTCCCTTAGGTGGTCTTGTTACATCTTGTTGATCGAATCCTCTTCATCAATCAACTAAGTGATAGTACTTGGATCTTATAAGAAAATATCATCCCTAAAAATAGTAGGTTTGACATCAATGACAAAACAATGATAGAAAACATTCTTTTAAAACAATCTCCCTCTTTGATCTTCAACAACAATGAACTTTTCAATCAAATTTCCAACATAAGGGATCTAGAATTTATTTTTGTAGTAATTGATTAACCCCTCCCCTCTCAATTAATCATCTTATATTTCCAACACATATATTCTATCAATTTGAATTTTTTTTTGAATTTCAAATATATTTTTTAAAATCCTTGAAACCATGGTGCTCATGTATATCCAAAGCAATAATTAACAATAACAAGATGTCTACATTTAAAGGTCCTAAAATTTGATTTAAATTAAAGTAGACTATTTCAAGGCCTGATTCACTCATGATGTTCACTTATAACATACATAATATGTTCTCATGATCTAAACTATCTAGTCTCCACTTGTGATGTTCACACTTAAATTTGATTGGATGTAGACAAAGCCCGATGGAAACAACTAGGTGGTTGTATTGTAAAACCTTGTTGTCAAGTTGATAATCAAAAAAGTGTATTCCATGTTGTACTATTTTGATTTTGTTCAAATATGTTCTCTATATCACAATGTAACCTACACAAAAAATTAAAATATTTTAAAATTTGATCAATATAAAGTTATCTAGATATATATAAATCCATATATGTATGTGCACATGTATCTATATAAGTTAAGCACATATACCTATGGGGAACAACATTCTAATCACTTTATTCACGATCATTTTTTTTTTGTGTGTTACAGTACATCGCAATAAATAATAATTGACACCTTCATGATTTCTAAGCTTGGCAATTACTGCAAAGACATCTCTTGTAGAACAAGTATGTACATGTACACTATATAAGATAGTTCATTGACAATTAAATAGAAAGTTGAGATTAATTTTTATGATACTTACCCAATTTTAGCAATCCAGAGATATGATCATAATTAATAGAAATCATGGAATATCATCAAAATTTCCATCTTCATCTTTATCAATTGTATTGGTAACATTAAGTGGTATAAAAATCCATGCACTTGTATATCCAAGTATTTGATTCATACATTATTGATAGACTTCATTAATGTAACTATCACAAAAAAAGGAGTATTCACTTGTCTTCAATTTCTAATTGTGATTATCTGTATTCATGGCCAAATGTAACAAATGTGTATTTTATATCCTCTTACAACCATGGATTTTTCTCTATCAACACCTGAAATTTCATTACAAAATATGAAAAAAATAAATTTTAAAATTTATTGTATAAAATTTCAACAAATGCACACATTCATACCTTTTATCTCCAAAAAGACTCTATATGGTACTGGTCGACTCTTTCTTGATGATGTCCCAAACTCATCTCATGTAAAATGTGTCTTACACCATTCAACAAAATCATGTGCATTATTTATATGAACTCCCTTAGAATGCATTTGATACTTTTGTAGAGCATGCTTGATGCAAGCTCCAATATTATCATGTTCATCTTTTCCATGCCCACTCTCAAAAAAACTCCATATGTGTTTGATATTTTGACTATGATGATATATACAATATGCATAAAATGGTCTAGAAGATTTGAATTGTGTGGCACATCCATTAGACCAAACATAATGTTGATTAATAGTTATGTCTCTTTCTTTCAAATAAAAAAAAAACTCATTGAAGGAATATTCTACACAGTGAATGTCATGTTCTTTATCATTCCTTATATAAAAGTGATAATATTTTTTAATGACTTGTGCTTTAAGTGTACTCTAAACACCATCCTTATATAACTATGCAAATCTATAAAAAATATGTACCATAATAGTGACCTTGTTAGAAAAAATAATTTGATTGAATTTCTTTTTGGTGAACAAAAGAATAGTTTTCTATAAAATCAATGACTACTAGAATAGTTCCTAGTGAGAAATTATATCTCAAAGCTTGAAATTTTTGTGCTTTTCACTTTGTGAAAAAGATGTGATGAATATAAGGTTGAATCAAATTCTTAAATCTATCCATAAATGTTATAATAGGTAACTCCTCTTCAACATATTCCAACAAGGTCACAGGTCTAAGCAATGAAGGAAGTAATCTAGTGAATATCAAGAATGTGTGCAAGCTAGTTAAGGAAAATCTCAATACAGATTTTGATGGAAAAAAACATGAAATTCAACACCATTCAAGATGATGGAGTGAGACTCATTTGTAAGATTTTGGGATATGAGTACAGTCATGGATCTAGGATAGATTCAATCCCTATAAGATTTCTTTATCTAGCTTACTTGGCAATAAGAGGTGAAGAGGTTAATGTGTGTGGCATTATCTAAACACAGTTGTTGAATAAAATTTCTAGAATTAAGAAATCAAGGAGTGTAGTCTTTAGGTTTGAATCCCTATTGACACATATAATTTTCTATGCTACTAAGAAGTTTCCAAGTATCACAAATTGGAATGAAAGTGAGTGTGTAGTGCAGTTAATTGCTTGCACATATATTTCAAGACCTGAAGCAATCAAAGACAATGACATTGACAGAATAATGAAATCTTTCAAAGAAGAGCTAAAGAAAAGATATAGGATACCTCCTGCACTAGTAGAAAAATACAAAGATGAATTGTATTTTATGGTTGAGATAGATTTCACTTGCATGGAATATGTAGTTCCTCAGGTAAAGTTCATTGAACCTATGGGATATAAGATGAGTGAGGAATTGATTGCAAGATATGCACAAATAATCCCTCATTTTGAAGTTGATTCTAATTGTCCTAGATGGGGCACATTCATTGAGAATATGAGAGAAGTTAAGACAAGATAGATAATAAAGGATTCCAAGAAAAAGGTGGATAAGGTGATTGATTCTATTTTGAAGGAATTAGGAATGACTAGAAGATAATTTGATGAGGTGAAAGGGATAGCCATGTGGTCAATCTAAGCTATTGACCCCTACACTAATTATAGTGGTAGGACCTATTACTAAGGTCATAGTTGCTCAGACAAGTGTGAAGATACCTACTATGCCTTATGTAGCAATTATGTAGTAGCAACCTCCAAGGAATCCAATAAAGACTGAAGAAGCATCAGCTACAACGAAGTCTACAAGGCTTGAATGGACGAACACCCCTCCTAAATGGAGAATGAAGTAAAATACAAGTGGTTCAAGAAAAAAGAGAAGAACCTTGCAGATTAGCTCTTATGAATCTAAGGAAGAAACTGATGACAAACTAGTAGATCCAGTTGATCAAGAAGTTAAGACATCAGCAGGACACAATGCATGGAAACCTAAGGTAGAGAATCTAAACATGAAAATCATTAATGACAATAATTTTGTACAGTTGAATAAATACTATGATTTGTATAACAATATGGATAGGATACAACTAGAAAATTTTTTAATTAGGAATATGATCCTAAAAGATAAGAGATTTGATATTATAAGACGTCAAATACCCAAAGACTTGTTTAATAGATTGAGAAATAGAAAAAACAAAGTGTTAGAGGAAGACAAACAAATAAGAATGAATATGGTGAGAAAGGTATGTATTGTTAATAATGAGGAAGAGATAATTTTTTTTTTGAAATGTATAGCACCATTGTTAAGACACAAAAGGAGATCTGTTCTCCTCATGAGAGGAAACTATGAAGAATTAAACATGGAGACTTAAAAGGCTATAGTCTCATACATTTTTACTATGCCTAAGAAGAGTGTGTAGCCAAAGAAGGCAAGCCCAATGGAAAAAAAGAGTATGAAACTAGAAAAGGCAAGCCCAATGGTAGGAAAGAGCGCATAGCTAGAGAAGGAAAGCACTATGATAGAGAAAATTGTGCAAATAGAGAAGGAAAGTCACGTACCAAAATACTCTAAGGAGTGTTCTTAGAAACAAGAAGCTAGTCATGAAGCATGTAGCCCTCCTCACGATTTTGAACTAGTAGTTGCACCAAGTTCAAGTGATTCACCACATATCACCATTAGTAGTGAATATATACAAGTAGATAACACCAATGTGATAGTTGATAGAACTAAGAACCCATTCAAGTAGTTTGGTGCTAGCATTGTTGGTAATATTATGGACTATAGTAGCTTTGATGAAGAAGAAAAGAATCAGGAGCCTATTGTTAGGATAAAACCATGAATAGAAATAAAAACTACATGCAAATATAACCAATAATAGAAAATAATAGATCACATAGAAATGAACACAAGGCACCAAGATTTAACATGGTTCACCCAATCCTTGGGCTACATCCACCAAACTGCAAGTCTGATATTATTACAATCCAATGATTACAACCTGATTACAATCCGTAATCCTTTATAGTTCAATACCACTGCAAGAAGCAAGTTCACATCACAACATAATGAAAAATACCTAACCCTAAACCCTTTTATACAAGTATTTTATGCCATTTTAGGGTTACAAAATTTTGGCCATATGTCAGCTACAACATCGGCCATGACTCTATGAAGTATGTACAATAATTTCTTGATCAGTCACCACAATCTAACACCTATGAAAGAAGATGAAGAAAAGATTGAGACTAGCATTGAAGTAGGTACCTCAAGCATTCCCTTAACAATAGTAGCAGTCACACCTTCCACACCACCTACCCAAGTAGCAGTAGTAGTAGTTCAATCAGATGAAGAAGATGAAGCGAAGAATCTCATATCTTCTTTGAGTAAATGTCTTGAGAAGAAGAAATTAGTCAAGTCAATTGAGAAGACTTTGACTTTAATTTTGAATAGAATGGAGAAGGTAGTAAGTTGTATTGAAACACTTGTAGAAATTCAGTAGCACACAACAATCTTGTGTAAAGATTTTGATGATGAGTTCACAACATTCACTAATGTGGCTACAATTCAAGCACAAATAGAGCATGATGGTAAACTCCTTAATACCATGTGCACTAATATGAGAAATGATATAGAAACTTTGAATATATGCATTAAGGCATTAAGAAAATGTATAGAAGAAGGAAAATAGGCTTATGTTAAGTGTAACTTGGCATACATTCATCTCCAAGAATTTAATGATCAGATCAAAGAAAAGGTAACCAAGCTTCAGATGCTCATTGACAACTTTCTGAAGCAAAATCAAAAGATATATACCACTGAGCCCTCAATAAAAACACTTCATGACAACATAAGGGATATAGAAATAGAAAAAGAGAAAGCTTTGAAGAGATTCACTCTCCTAAGAGAACACTTGTTTTGATAAGTAAAATTGTTGGAGAATCAATTGGAGGAATGCTTATCAGAAAAATCTTCATATGACAAGTTTGTGGCTACAAAATTGAACATAGCAAAGTTAGTTGCATATGCCCTATGTGTGCTAATCAGTGTATCTGATGCACTAAAAGAAAGCCAGAAGAAACTCTTTGCATAGTTGACGACCAACCTCAATGATTTCTTTTCCAAGTTTTGATGCAGCTACCAGATTTTGAGAGTCTCTTTTTGATACCTTTATCATTGATGTCAAAGGGGGAGATATGTGGAAAATTATAATTAATTGTAATTGTAAGGGGGAGCAATAAGTTGTGATAGGAGTTATAAGGGATGTAACCTTTCCAAAACATGAATATAATGTTTTTACAATGTTATGGTTTTTTTTTTTATTGGTATTACAACATGTTTGGGACTTAGCTAATTTTCCCAAAAATTTTCCATCAATGCGAAAGGGGGAGATTATTGGGAATATTTCCAATCAATCAGATAAGGTAAGTTATGGTTGTCATTTATGGCAACATATTTGTTTTATAGATTAGTCAAGTTCATCTATAAAGAAAAATTATTTAAGTATCAAACAACATCACAACAACATGATAGATTTGATGATAGTAGAATATTCCCTTGGAATATTATCATGTATAGTTAACCAAAGATGTAGGAAATCATACTAATGATCTATACCAGTGTGTGTGTCCATATGACAAACCAAGTTTGAGTTATGAAGGAATTAGTAATGCTATGATGATACAACATAGAATAGAGCATGTCAAAAAAATATCTTAATCGACTTTATTTATTGTTTTAATTATTATTTCTTTGTGAGCTAACTCTAAGGATGTTATGTGAACCAACTAAGGAATAATTTACCAATATGCTTGGTATAAGTAAAGAACTTCATTTGCAAAGTTAAAGTATAGTGAAGTGTGATGTGAAAAAGGTGTAATTGGTGATTGCAAACTTGACATGATCTTGTGAAATAAGAGTAACAAGTGAATGTGACATTTTGATATATGATGCAAAGAATTTTTATGCGAGATATGATGTAGATTGATATGTGTAGTCACTCTTGTATGAAGAATTGTCAATTATAAGATTTGCAAAGTACAACAAGTATCTCAGTATTGTATGTATACTTATTTCTTGAAGAAATTATTGTATAGTTGCATGTTAGGGTAGTGAGCTCTTCTTGCACACATTTGTATATGATTTACCAACTCCTTATAGGGCTAAAGCAACTCATAATAGGATTGAGGATTCTAACAAGGCCTAGTCTCCTAACAAGGACTTGAGACACTATACATGCTTCATAGACTCGTAATAGGGTCAATATCCTTAACATGATCCTTTGTATAGAGAATCATTTAGTGGGTTTCATTTCCACTAGGGTTTTCCCTTGGCTAGGATTTCCCTAGTTAAAAAAATATTTTGCTATTATCTCTCTTTGTGTGTGGTTGTTTATACTATCAAGCATTATTGGTTAACTTTCTTATGCATATGGTAAAGTGATTAATAATATTCAGTTGTGGTTAAAAAGTTTTAAAATAATGATTCACCCCCCCTCTCAGTATTATCTATTTCTAACATAATTGTCTTTCAATGAAGAAATATTTAAATTTCTAAAATCAACACATAGTCTTCTATCTCCATTCTTCTTTCTAATAGGAACAAAATAAGACACCCAAGAAGAATATCTTATTGCCTTAATGATTCTAGCTTCCCTTAATTTCATTATTTCCTCTTGCATTTTAGTGTTAATCTAAAATTGGTTTTGACATATGAGCGATAATATACTTAATTAATTTACTTAGGTCATGCCAAAAAAGAAGTACATGTGAAGCACAAGTTGTTAGATAGTATATGTTGAATGAAAGATATTTAATTATTCAGATGTCAAGTGATAAATGGATGATGAGTCATTCATAGACCAAGTTATAGGATTGAAGTTTCAGTTGATGCCGAGCATCAAGGACTTCAAGTGTTGAGTTATACAACTTTGACATAGTTCTTTGTAGTGACATAAACTTGTATGTAAACTATTTTTGGGCTGATTTAAGGATTTTTTTATGATCTTAGATGATAAGGATTAATCTTAATTGTGAATCCTATGGATTACATGCATCCAATTAGGAAAAGGAAAGAATGAAGTTGTAATATGGGTGAATCACTATCATTTATTCATACCCAACCCTAAGTGACCTAGGTCTTCTTAAGGAGGAAAAATCATAAAAAGTTTATGAATGTGAGGAAAATGGAGAGAAGTTTCCATGCACAAACAAAACATTCATGGTGACTAAGGAGTATAATTTGAGTTACATTGTAGAATCTATTAGAGGAGAACACAGGAAAGGAATCAAAAGACAACTGTGATACATTTGATAAAAAGGGATCAAGTACACATCAAGAAAGAGGTGATCTGACATCAAGAAACATAGTGCTAACCAAAGGATCATTGTTGAGACATTCTAACAGGTGAATTAGTTAAATGTCTTAACAAAGTAGTCTTCACAACCTATTGTAAATCCTTTAACAAGGTGCTCACTTCATTGTAAATTAAGGTCCTTTTACCAAGCACACTTTTAATAGGTTGTTGAAATCCTTTAATGAGGTAAGATCTAAAAATCTTGTAAGCTTTTAACAAGGTAGACCTTTCACAAGGTAGATCATGTTTCATGATCAAAACATTGTAACCTTCATTGGATACACTTTATAATTGTGGTTGTGAAGATTTTTGGGTGTCATCCCCACCCCAATTTTACCTTCTCCTTAGAGGGCTTATGGGTAACCAAATATCTTGTGGCATACATGTGTTGAATTTTTTACTTATATTATATGGATGTATATGATAAATTTGGTATTTCAGTTTATGCACATAGATTTTGAGATGGATATGTGGTGAATGGTTTTTGAGGTTGAAAGTTTTAAGTGTTGATCATAAGAGTAAAGCATAATGGAAACTCTTATAATTAGGACTACAATACTAGGTACAATTGTCACTATTGTCAAGAGTATGGACATGTTTCTAAAAGTTACATAAGAACACATTTCAAAAGTGACTACAAAAGATGGTTGAGTCAAAGTACATGTTTTATTTGTTTGAAGATTGGTCACATAAGTAGGATTTGTCCAACAAGGTCAAAAGCATGAAGTAGTAAGTTCAAGAAAGGAAAAGGAAGGGCATATATTGAAAATATTAGAGATGAGATGAACAAGACATGGAAGAGAAAGCAAGATTACAACACATCAAGTGTAAATGGGATTACTTCACCCGATAGCTCAGGTGATCACACCACCTCCAATTAATAAATCAAGAGGTATGAATGGGACTGATATTTAAAAGACATACTATACATCAGCTCCAAGGATTTAGTTCTAAAAATATTATATATGCATGAAGAAAGATGGAATGTGTTGATTATAACCTAGAATAAATCTTTAAGCTTTGTCAGTTTTCATGTTACTACCGAGCATGAAAAGTTTCACTATGGTTCTTGAGTGAAATGTTAGTTGATGTCTATCTATCAAAGGTGAAAGTGGTGACTGAGCACGTAGTGGTTGTTGAGTGAAAATGAAACTTCATGGAAGCTGAGCGAGTCAAAATCTTTATTGAAGCTGAGCTTATAGTTGTGTAAGCATTGAGCATTAAATATGAGGTTTTAAGGTCTATATGTTCAATTTTCACTCATTTGACATCATTCAAATTTGATGAAAGCATGACGAGCGAAAGGAAAATTGAAGAAATCATTCTAAGCATTTGAAAACATGATTCAATAGTTGCTTGGCATCAATCTCAGTAGATTTACAAAGGTATTTATCACATTTTGATCAATGTAGTTTGAATTTTTAAAGAACCTAGTTTTTTAAGAATGGTGTCTAGTTCTTTAGTTCCTAATGCTAAAAAGGGTAAAGAAGTTTTGAATGTAAAATTGATACAAAATGAGATTAGAGAACCAAATTTTAGAGTCATTCCTAATATTTCTTACAAGAAAGATCCATCTAGTGCATTGATGATATCACCTCGAGTGTTAATGATTCAAGACATGAGATATTACTACACATACAAGGTGGGTAGCATATGTGACATGGAAACAAGAGAAACCTATGGGAAATTGTGTGAAAATGGACTGTTGAAAGAAGAATTCAAAATTGTAGAGAGGAAAGGGCTAACCCGTGCCCTAGATTTCTCTAATATCTTTAGAACTAGATGGATAAAGATAGTTTTGAGAAGAATTCATGATACTTGTATAAGGTTGGATAATGGACTAGTGAAGATCACAAAGAAAATTGTACACTGAGTGATAGGGTATCCAACCCTTGACCAACCCAAAACCATGAGAAGTGAATCTAAGGAAGCTTTGAGAAGAATGCAGGGGTAGTGTGGAACAAATGAGGAATGATAATTGACTCAATCTTAGATCCCCTAACTCCTTTTGTAGTGAGGATGATAACACATAAATTCTATTATTCTAGTAGGCTCAACAGTTTAACATGTATTGTTGTTGACATGGGCCCTAAAATAGTTAAGAAGGATCATACCTATGACCTTGCTGAGTTGTATATGTAACAATTGTAAGAAAATTTGGGAGCAATAAGGAAGACCAAAAGTGCACAATGTAAATTTTGTTCAATTCTCGTATGTATATTATTTTATGTAAAAAATGCATTTCTTACTTTTGGTAAAGTAGCTTGGAAAACTAATAGATCTATTGCAGTGCAAATATGTGAATTTATTGAGCAACTTAGAAATAATTTTGAGTCTGTTATGACCAACTACTTTGAAAATTTCAAACAATCAATGAAGAAAAGATTGAGGATACCAATTTCACTAGTTTAGAAACATTTCAATGATGTTTTCTTGCTATTTGACACTAATTTTACATATGTTCAAGCTATTGTTCCAATGGTAAGGTGGCTATTGGTGTTTTGAAAACACTGGAGGGTTTTCAATTATCCCAATGAGAATATGACATATCTAGGGGTAGCTAATTCCAATTTCCAACATGCCATTTCAAAAAAATGTAGGCCAACTATAAGGATTGACCCTTCTTCTACTTAAGGCACTGCAAAACCTAGGTGGGTAGACCTCAAATTCAATTGATATCATACCAGTGCAAAACATATCCCTTAATCTATTTACTGCAGATAAAAACCCCTTATTTCTCCTAATTACTCATTAAATGACACAGATCCACAGTAGCTAAATGCAAATCTATGACATTCATAAGTTGAGTGAGGGCATTCTATTATAGCTCTTCAACATAAAATGTAAACATGATTTGAATTTTGAATTGATTTTATGTGGGTGGGGAAAGTGGATGAAAACCATGTATAGACAACAACTTAATGACCCTATACCTGATCAATGCTTGATCCATTGGGCAATTCATGAATCTCCCTCATGCATTTTGGATATCTGATACTTGTTCATATATTTAGATATCTGATACTTATTCATATATTTAGATATCTGATCGATCCAGTCACCTTGTAAATAGACATCAATGTTCAATTTCAATATCGTTCTTACCTAATATCTACCTCAATAAATCTGCAACCCTATTAATTTCTCTGAAGCATTTACATAATTCCTTGAATTATAAGCAATAATGAAACAACATACACCCTTAAGGGGCTGCAACCATGAACTAGGCTCTTTGTTCAAAAATCATAAAATGTTACAACTCACTAAGAATGGAGACAAGATTTAATATGAAACTCAACCCTTGCTATTCTTCATATTAATTTCTTTGAAATAATACATGAAAATGCATAAAATTGACTCACAAAATATCTAATAAACCAGGATGCACAATAACATATGCTATCAAACAAGAGAGAAAATGGTGGGAATGAGAAAGTGATGGGATGGGAAGGGGGTATAATAGCCAAAGAAAAAGCTTCATGGTCTGGAACTAGCACATCCTAGGTCTTCCATTCAAAATTCATCAATTCTAGGGCTAGTTCTACTAACTATCTTCACACCAAAGAAACTTTCCAAATTTTCTAATGCTTACAAAAGAGAAGAAGAAAGTATAAATATCAAGAGGGAAATTCTTGGACTCAACTTGCCATTGATATGTCTCCCCTTTGAATCCTCCCTAAGAAGCACAAAAAGCCTCTCTCTACCTTCTCTCTATAATTGCATATCTAATTCCATCATTTTGTCTCTACAAGGAAGAAATATTTGAGATATTTTGATTAGAAGAAATAACTAACTTCTGATGTCAAATTGAATTCACAGTAAAAAGTGAAAACTTAGTTGAAAATAACCTCCAAAATGCCAAATATTATTTTCCAAATTGATTTTACTACATTTAGGCTCCAAAAAGTCTTCAAATCTATCTCATGACCAAGTTTGATACTCAATGATGAAAAACACCCATTCTGTTGAGAACACCCCAAAATTTATAAAATGGCCTATAGCATGAACTAGTGAAGACCTATGCAAAAACTGACTTCATATTCAGAAAACTTGTCTCTTCCTAGTTCAGGTGGTATATTGCAGCATCCATTTTCAATAAAAATTTCCCTAGATATGCCCTTTTGAAATTTAGGCCTCTATTGATAGTTTCCATAGCACATATTGCATATATTTTAACTTTACAAAAGTTAAAAGTATAGAATAAATCAAATATGATTTTAAAATTTTATGCCCATGTAGAAATTGAGAAGGAATAAAAAAAAATTTATTTGAAGCCTTTCAAATTCTTCCTCCCCTTCCAATCTGGGTCAAACTTAGTTTGACCATCCCGCCACATGTCAACACATGATTGGCTCTCTTCTTGCATAGCTATCAAACCTTCTCAACTGGGTGCCACATTAGCACCTTACCTATCCTGCTCACCATGTCATACTCACTATGTCACTATACTAATGGGTGAGAAACTTCCTCTTAGCGACATAGCAAGAACCCTCTGATCTGCCACGTGGCATGATCTTGTGCATCTCTAAAATTTTCCTGCCACATCACTGCCTGCTTCAGATTTTGTGTCATGTGGCACCTTGTGATTGGTTTGATGATCAAAAAATCATCTCCACATGAGATCCATCACTATCCTGCTAGATTTTAGGTTTCCCAGTGATTCACTATGTCACTAGCCAAAAAACCTAGGATTTTTTGACTAGCAACATAGCGACTAGGCATATGTTTAATTTTTCCATTCACTTGGTACTCACTAACATCATCAACCCTTTGTTTTCTTATTTGGTCAAAATTTACATCTGTCACCATCTGTCCAGGTTGGGTCCACATTGTGTATGCCTTGCCTTTTCAAAAAGCTCATGTCTATGAATACAATGCAATACAAGGATTGGAGTATTTGAAGCTTAAAAGCTCTACAACATAAGAAATGTGGGACAAATGGTTTTAAAAGAACCTTTGTTCATGTGCTCACTATTGCCATTTGAATATAAGGTGTTCTGCAGATGCTGCAACTTGCTTGCCTCTCTCCTTCAACACTGTGGAGCCTTTCCTTCATTTGAAGATGCTGAGGAGAGTGGGAGTCCCCAAATTTGTTCAACTAGTGTGAAACAATGTGGTTTATATTCTAAGGATGATAAGACACCATCTGAGCGGGTCATCTACACAATCGTCGATTATAGCTAGAATCTCTTCTTTAAATAGTTCAATAATTTGTTGCATATTGTTCAAAAAGTAGGCAACTTGTATTAAATTTGAGTGAATTATGCTCCTGCTAACACAACTTTAGTGCCTATTCAGATCTGCAATGTGGTTCATAGTTGTCTGTATATGATTGGTGTATAGTTAGGTTATTCAATTGAATAGCCTTATCTTCTGTTAGAGTGCTAGAAACATTCTTGTGCTAATTGGGGGTTTGGGGCACCAAAGGTATTCTAACCCCTACTTTCTCATGCTCTAACAATCCAAGAAGGGAGATCCCTTCTAATTATTTTAGCACAAGATTAATACTCCCTCCCTCTGTGGAAACAATCTCAATCAACATTATCCAAATTTGGAGTAGTGAAATCTCAAAACTGATGGGTCTGTGATACATCATATTTTTCATTGACCTATGGTTCACCATTTTCTGAATGCTTTGGACTATTTCCAACAGCGTGTGGGTTCTCTTATGGATTTGATGCCACTTTGGCTCCTTGGAAGCTTAGTCTTTTTGCTGGCATCTACCACTATTAATGTGTGCTCTCCCTTTTTATGCGTGTGCTCCATCTGCTACTTCCTTTGCAATTCCTATGGCTTGTTTGAACTTGTTTGAGAAAGGAAATGAAATAAGAGAGCTTTGTTCTGTATACACCCCTGCCTTGTCTTCTTTCTCAACTGTCATGGAGCTCTCTCCTACCACGAGATTTTCCCTAAATTGCTATGGATGATTTTCCTTAATCTCCTACAACTATGCCCTCTTCTCTAAATAGTCTCAAGACTATCTTCAAATATTGCATTTTATTGTCTACTAAATTTCCTACATGTTCTTTGCTAAATCCTCATCACTGTCAAATTTTGAATTGAACTCATCTACAATGCAAGGACCTAAAGGATGTGTAATGTCTAAAACTATGTTTGGCTCTATGTTGTCATCTTTTAGAGGATTACAAAAATTTCCACAACTATAGGAATATAGATAACTTCTACTAGGTCTTCAAAATGCTGAGCTGGCTTAGTGCTACAAAAAGGATAAACATTCTTTCCAAAAAGAGCACCACCTTCTTCAAAAGTTTTCTCTAAATTTGAAAAGCCCCACTTCTTGTAAATAGTGTCCAACAAGTCCAACTTAGTTCCAACAAGAAAAATAAATTCTTGTCACAAATCTCCCTTGAGATACTCGCTCTTCCTCCTCAATCTGTAGCCACCTTTTTTGGCTTTTGATCATTATTTATTACTTAACTATTTCCAAATCATTTGTTGAAAATTCAAGATGAAAGACAAGTGGTGGGTATAGCAAACAAAGTTAGATATGAATACCCCCTAAAGAAGGGAGATCCCATATAATTATTTTAGCACAAGATTAATACTCCCTCCCTCTATGGAAACAATCTCAATCAAGATTATGCAAATTTGGAGTAGTGAAATCTCAAAACTGACAGGTCTGTGATACATCATATTTTTCATTAAACTATGGTTCACCATTTTCTCAATGCTTTGGCTCCTTGGAAACTTACTCTTTTTGCTAGTGTCTACCACTATTAACTTGTGCTCTCCCTTTTTATTTGTGTGCTCCATCTGCTACTTCCTTTGCAATTCCTATGGCTTGTTTGGATTTGTTTGAGAAAGGCAATGAAATAAGAGAGCTCTATTCTATGTACACCCATACATTGTCTTCTTTATCAATAGTCGTGGAGCTCTCTCTTACCATGGGCTTTGCCCTACATTGCTATGGCTGATTTTACTTAATCCCCTACCACTATGCCCTCTTCTCTAAATAGTCTCAAGTCTATCTTCAAATATTCCATTTTATCATCTGCTAAATTTCTTGCATGTTTCTTTGCTAAATCCTCATCAGTGTCAAATTCCCAATTGAACTCATCTACAATCAGAGGACTTGAAGGATGTGTAATGTCTAAAATTGTGTTTGTCTCTACATTGTTGTCTTTCAGAGGAATATAAAAATTGCCACAACTGTAGGAATATAATTAACTTCTACTGGGTCTTCAAAATGTTGAGCTAGCTCAGTGCTACAAAAAGGATAAACATTCTTTCCAAAAAGAGCACTGCCTTCTTCAAAAATATTCTCCAAATTTGAAAACCCCACTTCTTGTAAATAGTTTCCATCAAGTCCAACTCAGTTCCAACAAGAAAAATTAATTCTTGGCACAAATCTCCCTTGAGATACTCGCGCTTCCTCCTCAATCCGTAGCCTCCTTTTTTGGCTTTTGATCATTATTTACTAAACTATTTCCAAATCATGTGTTGAAAATTCAAGATGAAAGACAAGTGGTGGGTATAGCAAACAAAGTTAGATATGAATACCCCCAACATTCTTGTTCTACACTATTAGCTAGCATATTGGAATTTTGACACTGTAACCTCTTCCAATGCTTCCACTCACTGTCCATTTATTTTCTTTTTCATCAAGAGTCAGGTACAATATAGTCTTTACCTTGGTCAAACTCATTCTAGACATATCATCCATCTCATCTATGCTCTAGCTTGGTATCCCATTCATGCTAAAGTTGTCTTATGATCTTGAATGGCGATAATTGAATCATTTCCAATTTTCTTGTATAATCAAGAGCATTAGGACTTATTCAAACACATCCAATCCTATTAGTTTGATGAATTTAGTCGGGCCTCAAAGTGGGTCCGACTAAATTTTTTTTTTTTTTCCAAACAACTAAACTGCAAAAATGACTCATTCACCCTATAGCACTGATTTGAAACAAATTTGACCACTAGAAACAAATTAAATCACTACTGTCACATTTTATCATTAATTTGCAAACTATGATTTTTAGCTAAGAGGGTCTGTCGATTGGCTTTAAAAATTGACTTGAACATCTGATCGAGCTCTAAAAATAGACACACTAATTCTCTGTTCCACACACTCCTACCATGTCAAATCTTGTCTCATGAAAAATTCTCAGTCAAAATATATTGACCGTCAAATTTGACCTCTCAGAACTAGCTAAAAGAAAATATGTCAGAAAACCATAAATTGGGCTCAAATTTGGCTTTGAAAATTGGGAAAACTGACACTTGGGAAGATGAAAACTAGGACATTGGTTCTCTATCATGAGGATATTATGGATCTATGATTTGGGCTTATGAAGAATAATAGGGCACAAATGGTGAGTGGTTAAAGTGAGCTCCTTAGAATTTGTAGATTGGAAACACTGACAGAAAGCAATTTTTGCAAATAAAATTGACCTAGAAAAGTGTGCAACTGGATTCGTTAAGACTTAAAAATTGGCACATTTTAAAGTATTTTAAGAGGACAACATAGTGGTACAATCCATTCGATCTCATCTATCATGGATTAAGAGTTATAACATCACGAATAGGGGTTTCAACAAATCTGCAAATACTAACAACAGTAAAAAGATAGAAATTGTGTTTGGAATCATGTTTGAAACCTGATCAAACAAATTTTTCATGAGCTAAAACTTGAAACATAACATGTCACAGACCTCTAAAATGCAATAGAAAAGGAATTTTAGCATTTTGGTCAATTGGGTCAAAGTTATAACTCGTCAAATAGGGCTTCCCTGAATTATGTGCAATGTGCATCTGCATGAAAACAACAAATGACCAACTTTGAGGGATTCAAAACCTAAGAAAACAGACTCAAAATGACCCAAAATCTGAAACATAGGTTCTCAGCTATGGATACTAGACACTCTCAAAGTAGTAGGTCATGAAACATTACTAGGTGTGAGGTATTCAATTGCAAAAATAGCCTCCAGTCATTGTTTGACAGTTAAGTGAAAATGCAGATTAGGAATTTGCTCAAAATGAGACTTCACAGAATGGCTCAGAATGGCAATTTGACTTCATGGAACACATAGGAATACTGAATGGAAGGTGTTAGAAACATTAAACACCTCATAGGGCTCACAAGTATAGCCATGTACAAATGCATTTAAAGCATTTATAAGGTTCAATTTTATCAATGGTGCTCAAAATTGACCATGTATTTTTTAGCGCCAATAGTGGCTCTGTGTGGGGATGCATGTCCCTTGCGAGAATGGCAAGGATTCAAATCTCTGGAGGAAGTAGAGCACACATCTAAATAGCAAAATTTCTCTTGAACAGCTTTATTGAAAGCAAGAAATCTACACTAACTATGTACAAATGATGGCCCCAGGCCACTGGAAAGTTTTTAGAACTCCTTACCTCTATCATACACCTAATTTTCATTTACATTCTCCTGAGGCAAAATAAAACTCTCATTCCCATTTGTTTCACCCAACACATCAGCACTTGCAATTATTTCATTAGGCAAATCAAAACTATTATCATCACTTCCATAGTGCATATAAAAATGAGATATACTTTCTTCATCTTGCTCACTATGAAAATATGAATCAACATGATCATAACAACTAACAGAAAACTGAAACTGATCACCACTAACTGAATCATGGATTCCTTCAACCAGAAACACAAATGTTTGATACTCCACTTCATCCAACAAGTTACATGAGTCAAATTATAACTCACCTTGTGCCTCCGGATGCGAAGAGTGTGTAAAACCTGATTTCTCCTCATTTGCAACATTAGTACACCATACATTAGATTGAATATATGCTACATTTTCTTCATATTCCAACAAATGATTAGATCCCAAATCACAAGAATTATCATGAAATTGCATCCTAACAATATGCTGGTCTGTATCAAATTTTCCCTTAAATAGCTCACTAGGATAAATCCCTTCATTAGTATTTTTTTTTTTGTCATATGAGCTATCTAAATGTATCTCATCTTTATGAAAATGAGCAAATAGTGAACCAAAAATATACCTAGTCTCTACATCTTCATTCTCAACATAGAAGTTGTCATGTGTATTGATGTATGGATTACCATCACATACACCTCCCAAACTTGATAGAGCATATTCTGAAACTACATCTTCTTCAATGTCAAATTTAGGGGAAATGACTTCACCATATGGAAATGAAAAATGTGGCAAAACACAAGCATCCTTAGATAGATTAGCATATCTTTCAAAATCATGAGCCAACAAATCATAAATCTCATCAACACTTAACAAGACTTCAGTACTAAATTTTTTTTTTGGCTGTGATTATTATCTGGATAGCTTCACACATTTGTAACAGCAAACTTGTTAGTAATACATTGTGAAAAAATAGAATTTTGATCATCACATACATCTTCTTCCTTAAACAATACCTCAACAACCGGTATCATAACACATTCACATTCATTACTAGAAGAAAAACTATTACTACTATTACACTTTTCCTCTTCTTGACAATCATCATCATAAATAGATGAATCCACATTATGCATATTATCAAATTGCTGATTACTATCCCCTAATTTATAAAATTGAGACTCTTCATACTTAGTATCACCTTCAACGGACTCATTGCATTCATTAATATTAGACTCATTAGCCTTCAAAACATTTTCAATCTCCATGATAAAATATTGGATTTCACACATCTTATCTAACTTATCTTGGCTGGCCAATCAACCGAATATGGCATAAAAACTTCTAAGAGTACCACTAGCCATGAAAACTCCTCAGGTCTAAACAATTTGTCAAGATTCATAACTACTGATTTGAACTTCATATAAATTTGAAATCCACTAAGACCCTTAATATCACCAATTGTACTTCTTAACATTAAGATAGTCTTATCATGAATCTTTCTTTTCAATCTAGCAATATTTGCACAAACACTTTCAAGAGTCGGTATATCATTTTCAGATCTAAACTTAGAATCCATCTTATAAACTTTTAAAACTCCTACCTCTTTTTCTTAGTGTTGAAACCACTAGATGGAGGCAACCATTTCGTTCATTCAATTTTCATGAGAGACAAATATATGAAAATTGAATAACCTTTATGTTTTGTTGTCTAAAACTTCAGATCTATTGATTGGCATAGTTGCAAGCATGAAACCCTTCACACCATAGATAGAATCCTTTGTAGAGCTGCCACCTCCTTGAAGAGGAAAATAAAATCACAGTAGTGATTCACCCTTTGAAATGAATTTCTTTAGTAGATACAAGCAACCACATAAACCATTAATCAAGAAACTTATAATTTCTCTTTTTCAACAAACTAGATCTGCCCACAAACTGAAAGCCTCTGATATTAAAATAAAACCATGCACTGGCACAAAGATTTTGACTAGAGTTGCCACTCACACTTAGTGAGAAAATATTTAAAACAATTTACCACTTGTAAATCTTAGATTAAAAACTTGTAGCAGATCTACACAACCTCCTACCAACTTCAACTTTAAACATACTTCAAAGTATAAAAACACTTTTACTGAATCTACCTCTCACAAAGTATGTTGGAATGTACCAAACCAATCTCCTATTTAGTGCTGGAAAATCCACTTGATGGTGAAACTTTGTAAAGCTTACTTTAATGGAAATAAAATCACATAAAAATGTAAATACCTTTCAATACTAATGCCTACAACTACCTCAATCCTACAAATAATAGCTGATTCAGATCTTATCTAGATTTAGTAATACTTGCACTACATCTCACCTAATTCTTTCACCCATTGTCAAGAACTTGACATGAACTCTTCAAATATGCTTTCCGACTGTTGAATCTTTTAGAATACCTTCACATTTTAAAGCACCGGTGCGTAGATATAACTTTGAGTTGCCACTCACTTAGTGAGAAAAGATTTTCCAAACTTGCAAAACATAACAAGCTGGTCCAAAAATTACAATAGGCATTTGCAAACTTTATACAGCAACATGGGAATTTCACACTCTTGGAAAAGTGAAAAAATATGACATTACCTCTGAATTCTTACAGAAACTTAACAAAATGGATAATGAGTTTAATATTACGAATAATTCAATTCAATCAAACTACTGCTATCAATGAATAAGGACATTGGGGAACATGAAACTTCAGCAAGGAAATAAGAAACACCTCTTGCTATATATATGCTATATCTAATTTTTTTCATGCCAGAGATTTTGGTTCTTTCTATATCCAACTCCCCAATAGAGTCACCATTTTGTTGGTGTTTGAAAATGTTGGAGGGTTTTTAATTATCCTAATGAGAATATGACATATCTAGGTGTAGCTAATTCCCATTTTCAACATGCTATTTCAAACATTAGGCCACCTATAAGGCTTGACCCTTCTTCTACTTCAGGCTCTACAAGCCCTAGGCAGGTAGATCTCAGATTCAATTGATATCGTACCAGTGCAAAACATATCCTTGAATCTATTTACTACAGATGAAAACCCCTTATTTCTCCTGACTACTCATGAAATGACACAGATCTATAGTAGCTAAATGCAAATCTATGACATTCATAAGCTGAGTGAGGGCATTATATTATATCTCTTGAACATAAAATGTAAAGATGATTTGAATTTTTATTTGATTTTATGTGGGTGGGGAAAGTGGATGAAAACCATGTATAGACAAAAACTTATTGACCGTATAGCTAATCAGTGCCTGATCCATTAGGAAATTCATGAATCTCTCTCATCCATTTTGGATATCTAATACTTATTCATATATTCAGATATCTGATCTATCCATTCACCTTGTAAATAGACATCAATGTTCAATTTAAATCTCATTCTTACTTGATATCCTCCTCAATAAATCTACAACCCTATTAATTTCTCTAAAGCGTTTACATAATTTCTTGAATTATAAGCAATAATGAAACAACCTACAACCTTAAGGGGCTACAACTATGACCTGGGCTCTTTGTTCAAAGATCATAAAATATTACAACTCACTAAGAATGGAGACTAGATTTAACATGAAACTCAACCCTTTCTATTCTTCGTATTAATTTCCTTGAAATACTACATGAAAATGCATAAAATTGACTCACAAAATATCTAATAAACTAGACTACACAATAACATATGCTGTCAAACAAGAGAGAAAATGGTGGGAATGAGAAACTAATGGGATGGGAAGGGGGAATCACAGCCAAAGCAAAAGCATCATGGTCTAGAACTGGCACATCCCAGGTCTTCCATTGAAAATTCATCAATTCCAGGGCCACTTCTACTAACTATCTTCATACCAGAGAAACTTTCCAAATTTTCCAACCCTTACAAAAGAGAAGAAGAAAGTATAAATATCAAGAGGGGAATTCCTGGATTCAACTTTCCATTGACATGTGTCCCCTCTGAATTCCTTCCTAAGAAGCTCAAAAATCCTCTCTCTACCTTCTCTCTATAACTACATATCTAATTCCATCATTTGGTCTCTACAAGGTAGAATTATCTGAGATATTTTGATTAGAAGAAATAACTGACTTCTGATGTCGATTTGAATTCATAGTAAAAAGTGAAAATCAGTTGAAAATAACTCCAAAATGCCAAATATTCTTTTTCAAATTGATTTTACCACATTCAAGCTTCAAAATGTCTTTAAATCTGTCTCATGACCAAATCTGATGCTCAATGATGAAAAACACCCATTCTGTTGAGAACACCCCAAAATTTATAAAATGGCCTATAGCATGAACTGGTGAAGACCTGTGGACAAACTGACTTCATATTCAAAAAATTCATCTCTTCTCGGCTCTAGTGGTATATTGGAGCATCCATTTTCAATAAAAATTTCCCTAGATATGCCCTTTTGAAATTTAGGCCTCTCTTGACAGCTTCCATAGCACATATTGCATATATTTTAACTTTATAGAAGTTAAAACTATAAAATAAATCAAATATGATTTTAAAATTTTATGCCCATGTAGAACCTAAGAAGGAATAAAATAAACTTTTATTTGAAGCCTTTGAAATTCTTCCTCGCCTTCCAATCTGGATCAAACTTCGTTTGACCATCTCGCCACGTGTCAACACATGATTGGCTCTCTTCCTACACAGTTGTTGAACCTCCCCACCTAGGTGCCACATCAGCACCTTATCTATCCTACTCACCACATCATACTCGCTATGTCACTATACTAATGCAAGAGCAAATTCCTCTTAGTGACATAGTGAGAACCCTCTGATCTGCCACATTGCATGATCTGGTGTGTCTCTGAAATTTGCTTGCCACATCACTGCCTACTTTAGATTTTGTGCCATGTAGCACCTTGCAATTGGTTTGAGGATTGCCAAATCATCTCCACACAAGATCCATCACTGTTCTACTAGATTTTAGGTTTCCCAACAATTCGCTATGTCGCTACCTAAAAAACTTGGGATTTTCTAGCTAGCAACATAGCGACTAGCCAAATTTTTTTATTTTTTCGATCACTTGGAACTTGCTGATGTCATCAATCCTTGATTTTCTTATTTGGTCAAAATTTACATCTATCGCCATTTGTCCAATTTAGATCCACATTGTGTATGCGTTGCCTTTTCAAAAAGCTCACGTCTATGAACACAATGCAATACAAGTACTGGAGTATTTGAAGACTTAAAAGCTCTACCACATAAGAAATGTGGGACAAATGGTTTTAAAAGAACCTTTGTTCTTGTAGTCAATTTTTCTATTTGAATATAGGGTGTTCTGTAGATGCTACGACTTGGTTGCCTCTCTCCTTCAACGCTGTGGAGCCTTTCCTTCATTTGAAGATGCCGAGGAGAGTGGGAGTCCCCAAATTTGTCCAACTAGTGTGGAAAAATGCAGTTTATATTCTAAGGCCGACAAGACACCATCTGAGCAGATCGTCTACACAGTCGCTAATTATAGCTAGAATCTCTTCTTTGAATAGTTCAATAATTTGTTGCATATCATTCGAAAAGTAGGCAACTTGTATCAACTTTGAGTGAATTATGCTCCTACTAAAATGAACTTAGTGCCTATTCAGCTCTGCAATGTGTTTCATAGTTATTTGTATATGACTGGTCTATAGTTAGGTTATTCAATTGAATAGCCTTATCTTCTATTAGAGTGCTAGAAACATTCTTGTGCTAATTGGGGTTTTGGGGCGCCGAAGGTATTCTAACCCGTATGTTCTCATGCTATAACAATCCAACAAGGGAGATCCCATCTAATTATTTCAGCACAGGATTAATACGCCCTCCCTCTATGGAAATAATCCCAATCAACATTATCCAAATTTGGAGAAGTGAAATCTCCAAACCGATGAGTCTGTGATACATCATATTTGTCATTGACCTACGGTTCACCATTTTCTGAATGCTTTGGACTATTTCCAACAGCGTGTGGGTTCTCTTATGGGTTTGATACCACTTTGGCTCCTTGGTAGCTTAGTCTTTTTGCTGGCATCTACAACTATTAATGTGTGCTCTCCCTTTTTATGCATGTGCTCCATCTGCTACTTCCTTTGCAATTCCTATGGCTTGTTTGAACTTGTTTGAGAAAGGAAATGAAATAAGAGAGCTTTATTCTATGTACACCCCTTCCTTGTCTTCTTTCTCAATAGTCATGGAGCTCTCTCCTACCATGGGATTTGCCCTACATTGCTATGGCTGATTTTCCTTAATCCCCTACCACTATGCCCTCTTCTCTAAATAGTCTCAAGACTATCTTCAAATATTCCATTTTATTGTCTACTAAATTTCTTGCATGCTCTTTGCTAAATCCTCATCATTGTCAAATTCCCAATTTAACTCATCTACAATCCAAGGACCTGAAGGATGTGTAATGTCTAAAACTATGTTTGGCTCTATTTTGTCATCTTTTAGAGGATTATAAAAATTTCCACAACTGTAGGAATATAGATAACTTCTACTGGGTCTTCAAAATGCTGAACTGGCTGAGTGCTACAAAAAGGATAAACATTCTTTCCAAAAAGAGCATCGCCTTCTTCAAAAGTACTCTCAAAATTTGAAAAGCCCCACTTCTTGTAAATAGTATCCAGCAAGTCCAACTCAGTTCCAACAAAAAAAAAAAATCTTGTCACAAATCCCGCTTGAGATATTCGCTTTTCCTCCTCAGTTTGTAGCCTCATTTTTAGGCTTTTGATCATTATTTATTACTTAACTACTTTCAAATCATGTGTTGAAAATTCAAGATGAAAGACAAGTGGTGGGTATAGCAGAAAAAGTTATATATGAATACCGCCAACATTCTTGTTCTGTACTATTAGCTAGCATATTGTAATTTTGACATTGTAACCTCTTCCAATGCTTCCACTCACTGTCCATCTATTTTCTTTTGCATCAGGAGTTAGGTACAATATGGTCTTTACCTTTGTCAAACTTGTTCCACACATATCATCCATCTCATCTATGCTCTAGCTTGGTATCTCATTCATCCTAAACTTATTTTAGGATCTCGAATGGCGATAATTGAATCATTTCAAATTTTCTTCTATAATCAAGAGCATTAGGACTTATTCAAACACATCCAATCCTATAAGTTTGATGAATTTAGTCAGGCCCCAAAGTGGGTTCATCTAAAAAAAAATTGTTTCCAAACAACTAAACTTCAGAAATGACTTATTCACCCTCTGGCACTGATTTGAAACAAATTTGACCATTGGAAAAAAATTCAATCACTACTGTCACATTTTATCATTAATTTGCAAACTGTTATTTTCAGCTAACAGGGCTTGTCGGTTGGCTTTAAAAACTGACCTGAACATCTGATCGGGCTCTAAAATCAGACACTGATTCTCTGTTTTGCACACTCCTACCCTGTCAAATCTTGTTCCATGGAAAATTCTTAGTCAAACTATATTGACTGTCAAAGTTGACCTCTCAGAACTACCTTCAAGAAAATATGTCAGAAAACCATAAATTGGGTTTAGATTTGGCTTTGAAAACTGGGCAAACTGACATGTGGGAAGACAAAAACTGGGGCATTGGTTTTATGTCATGAGGACATTATGGATCTTTGATTTGGGCTTATGAAGAATAACAGGGGAAAATAGTGAGCAGTCAAAGTGAGCTCCTCAAAATTTGTAGATTGGAAACACTGACAAAAAGCGATTTTTGCAAATTGAATTGACCTAGAAAAGTGTGCAAATAGATTTGTTAAGACTTAAAATTTGCACATTTTAAAGTATTTTGAGAGGAAAAAATAGTGGTACAATCCATTTGATCTCATCTATCATGGATTAGGAGTTACAACATCACGAACAGGGGTTTCGACAAATTTGCAAATGCGGACACCAGTAAAAAAATAGAAATTGTGTTTGGAATCACGTTTCAAAACTGATCAAACAGATTCATCATGAGTTGAAACTTGAAACATAACATGTCTTTGACCTCAAAAATGCAACACAAAAAGAATTTTAGCATTTTTCTCAACTGGGTCAAAGTTACAACTCGTCAAAGAAGCTTCATAGAATTATGTGCAATGTGCATCTACATGAAAACAACAAATGACCAACTTTGAGGGATTCAAAACCTAGGAAAACAAACTCAAAATGACTCAAAATCTGAGAGATAGGCTCTTAGATATGTATACTAGACACTCTCAAACTAGTGAGTCATGAAACATTATTGGGTGCGAGATATTTAATCACAAACATAGCCTCCTATTGTTGTTTGATTGTTAAGTGAAAATGCAGATTAGGAATTTGCTCAAAACGAGACTTCACAGAATGGCTCAGAATGGCAATTTGACTTGATGGAACACATAGGCATATTGAATGGAAGATTTTAGAAACATTAAACACCTCATAGGGCTCATAGGTACAGTCAGGTACAAATACATTTAAAAGCGTTTATAGGGCTTAATTTTATCAATGATGCTCAAAATTGACCATGCAATTTTTAGTGCCAATAGTGGCTAAGAACACTAGGCTATGAGATCAATGTGGCTGAAACCTCTACAATAATCATAGGATTACTTGCATAATATGTAGATGTTAAGGCTACTACCTTTAGGAATTATGATGTGGAAAAATCTAAGATAACAATGGATTTGAAGATTGTCTTAGTCATAAGAAAGAAAAACAAGATTTTCATGAAGCTCAAGTAGAAATTTAGTCAAGAAATAGAGGAAAATGAAGAATAAGATGATGAAGATGAAGATGAAGAAGAAGAAGATATACCTACTCAAGCAACACTAGCCTTAACTCAAGGTCAAGGAGAAGATCAAGTAGAAGAGGTAGAAATTGGAGAAGGTGTTAAGGAAGAAGAAGCGAGTGAAGCACCTGAGACAAAAAAGAGGAAATAAAAAACCCCAACTATTAGAAAACCAAGAAAGGTTGTAAAACCTAAGATTTTAGTAAAAGAAACTCGAACTAGCATAAGGGCTACTATGAAAAAGGCTCAAGAGACTGAAAATCCAAAAGAAAAGAGAGCAAGATCAACTAGTAAATAAGAGGATCCTGAGAGAAGACCAAAGAGAAAGTATATTGCTCCACTTGAATCTGATGAAGAGAGGACTGAATCAAATGAGGATAGCCAATTCAATGTGCTAAGTCACTATCCTTCCTTAGATTTATACAATATATGTGAGAACATAAGGAATAATGTTGATTTATCTAGTGTCACACATATTTATTTTGATAAACCTAAAAAAGTTAAGATGAACCAAGTAGAGTAGTCAATATATGCCATGATGGCAACATTCAAATAAACTCAAATTGAGATTACCAAATCCCTACCAAAGGAATAATCTGATAGACTACACTTGGGCAAGTGATGCCAAAATTAGATAGGGAAACAATGGCTAAGGCAATAAAGAAAAATGCAAGGAAATCTGCACCTAAATATAAAACATTTAGCATATTGTAGAATAATTTTGAGGATGTTGTATAGAAGACCACTTAGATTTGGAAATAACTATATGGTTTGATAGAACCCAAGGCAACAATGTAGACACCTATTTAGGTAGGTGAGCACACAAATGAACAAAAACAAGTAACTAAGCTTACCACAATTGATAATGAGATAGTTGTACATAACGAAGGCATTGAAACACATGAAAATACACAAGCACCAATTGAGGATGAGCAACAGATAGAACATAGTGTACAAGATATACTAGTGTCAAGTGTTAGTCCTCAACATGAGTTGAATATAGATAGTGATACTATAAAGATAAAGGACATTTCTAATATTATCACTAAGAACATAAATCCCCTTATAGAGGAAGACTTGAAGTAAATACTAGTAGAATCCACTACCTAGGCCAAACTATGTGAAAATCTTGAACTAGTAAGAGTTGATGAGATTGAGAAAGAAGACAAGAAATATGTAGGGGAGAAATTTTAGACACAAGAAGCATCTCCAACCCCTCCTCAATTCCCCTTGATACCTACTACATTTCCTATTTTAGTATATCAAAGGAAGGAGTTTGATACTTATACTATCAGTATATTTGTACAAAGTACTTCAGTCTAAGGACATGAAAAGGTCAAAGAAATGACAAGGGTGAGACACATGGAGAAAAAAAGATGAAACAAAAGAGAGTAATGGAACACAAGCACAAATAGGATCGGATGCTACTCCTACACCTATAGCCCAAGCTCAAGGTGCATCTATGAATGAAGAGCAAGCAAAGGATAGGATTGAAGAGCTATGTATGACTACAAAACCTAAGGAGAAAATTGCAATCCAAACATTGGTGACCTTACTAGAAACTACTATTCCTCCAAGTCAAGCTCCTCATAGGCCAAGTATAGAAGTTATACCCCTAAAATAATCTAGGCACTGTCCAAGCACATCCAATATAGCTGAAATCACATTATTTGGATGTGAACTTGGACAAAGTGACCTGAATTACCAGAGTTTAATCTTGAAACCATCACTATTGAACAAGTTGGCATACTACAGGATGCTCTTATAGGGAAAGAGGAACAAGAATTGGTTAGAAGTGAGCATAGGTAGAAGCAAGATTTTCTAGATATCAAGGAAATTTTTCTTGATGCATTTGACCTACCAGCACCTGAGAAAACAAGGCTATCATAGAGTAGCTGACTAGCTTAGTTGAGAAGGTCAATGATACAAACTTGGATTCCAATGAGAAATTCCTTGCATGGTCTAAGAAAAGGTTCCAAAATAAGGTCAATGAAAATATATCAAATTCTATTCCACTATCACAAGTTGAGTTAGCAACCAAAATTAACAGTGTGAAGAAGGTACTAGAGAACATTTTATCTTTCTACACCAAATTGTGCAATCCAACACTCTTCACCCAAGAAATTGGGAGCCACATATTGAGTTTGGAGAGTCATAAGCACTCATCTAGTAGAACTCAACTAAAGTCTCCAGCCTAAAATGAAAAACATTTAAGAAATCTCCTGAACTCCAAAGTTAGTTAGCAGTGCTACATATAGATGAAGCAAACATTAAGGCTAAACAGATCAACATCGAGCCTATCCTAACTCTACAAATGGAGATATTACACAAGGAACTAGCCTTAGTTGAAGCACTCATGAAGAAATATTTTCATCTTTCTACTCATGAATTTTTAGTGCACCTTGTTGCCAAGTTGGCCATCCAAATCAAATGATTGAAGGTAGCTTGTGACAATTGGGATGTTGCTTTGAATATTATGCTTGAGGTCAACAAAACATTTTTAGACAAACACACTATAAGTGTATAACCCTTTCAAATTAGTGTCAAAAGGGGGAGAAATAAGTATGGGAGAGATATTGAAGGTGATAGTATTTTTGGGGGAGGTACGCTTTTTGAGGAAAAGAGGAGTCAATGACAAAAATAGAGTACCCAAATCAACTAATGCAAATATACTTAGTAGGAGGAATGATTTTTTGTTTAGATTTAGAACAACACAATCAACTCAGGGGGAGTTATTGAATTTTGTGGTATGACTGATGAGTCATAAGTTTTTTATTAAATTTTGAAGTTTTGAAATTTTGTATGTAACTGGGTATTATCTGAGTTATGCTTAAAAGACTAGAATCATTTCATGCATGACCAAGTATTTTTGCCACTCATGTCAAAGGGGGAGATTGTTAATCTAAGATTGGTTTTGACATATGAGTGATAATATACATAATTCATTGATTCATTTCATGCCAAACAAGTAATAAATGTTGAGAATAAGTTTTCATATAGTATATGTCGAGCGAAAGATATTTAATATGTGTTGAGTACATAGTAAGTGCCAAGTCACTCAATTATCTAGCAGATAGAATGTACTGAGCTAGTTAGATGTTGAGTGATCAATGGATGCTAAGCCATTCAAAGACTGAGTTATAACATTGAATTTGCAGTTGATGCCATGCAACATGGAATTCAAGTGCTGAGTTATACATTTTTGACATAGTTGTTTTCTATGGCATAAACTTGTATCTAAACCATTTTTTCCATGACTTCAAGATTTTCTTATTATCGTAGATGATAAGGACGAATTTTAATTGTGAATCCCTATGCATTATATGAATCTAATCAAAAAAAGGAAAGGATTAAGAGGAAATATGGGTGAATCACTATCATTGATTCATACCTAACCCTAAGTCACCTATGTCTTCTTAAGGAGTACAAACCCTAAACTATTTATGAATTTGTGAGGAAAAAGGAGAGAAGTTTACAATGTGCAAATAGAGCATTCATGGTGACTAATGAATTATAGTTTGAGTTACATTGCAGAATCAGTTAGAGGAGAACAAAGGAAAGGAATCAGAAGATAACAACGATACATATGATTAGAAAGGATCAAATACACTTCAGGAAAGAGGTGATTTGACATCAAGTAATAGATTGCTAACTAAAGGATCATTGCTAAGACATTCAAATAGGTGAATAAGTTAAATTTCTTAATAGAGTAGTCTTGATAGGTTGTTGCAAATTCTTTAATAGGGTGCTTACTTCATTGTAAGTCAAAGTCCTTTTACCAAGCACACTTTTAACAGGGTGTTGAAATCCTTTAACAGGGTAAGATCTTACAATCTTGTAAGCCTTTAACAGGGAAGACCTTTCACAGGGTAGATCATGTTTCATGATCAAAATATTGTAACCATCATTAGATACACTTTATTACTGTAGTAGTGAAGATTAGTGGGTGTCATCCCCATCCCATTTTAACCTTCTCCTTGAAGGATTTCTAGGTAAGCAAATATCTTGTGTCATACATGTGTTGAATGTTCTAATTTCATGCTATGGATGTACATGATTAGTTTGGTATTTGGGTCTATATGCATAGATTGTGAGATGGATGTGTGTTGAATGGTTTTTGAGGTTGAAATGTTTAAGTGCCCCTTAGAGTTTACTCCCCTATTGTATTTCCAACATTTTTGGTGCCAAAATAGTATTAATAGGCCTTTATTTTGGTCCAAAAGGATTAGCTCCTTCCTTCAATGGAACCTCATATTGGAAAAAAGCTTCTTGATAAGCTTTTAGATTAGCATAAGACCAAGAAAATGAATCCCTATAATTTCTCAACAAATTAATCAAAGCCTTTCTTATTTCGGGAGACAATTTCTTACCAATATATACCTTCTTAGGCGCATCCTTAGTTCCAAGATTTACCTCTTCCAAATATTTTGCATATTGATCTTTAGTATTTAGCCTAGATCTATCTTGACTATCAAAAATAGTTTTCAGTACAACAATCCCCTTTGAGATATTTTTTCTAAGATAAATAACTTCCTTGCCAAAAGTAGTATCCTTACCTTCTACTATCTCAACCAATGTTTCACAATCAGTCTCTTCACCAAAGAATTGGTCTTCATAGTTCAAAAATTGTATAATATCTCTATCATTTTCAAAATCTTTCCAATTCTAGATATTATCAGGTAGAGATGGTCTAGTTTGTACTTATACCTCTAATATTCCAACAAATATGAAATAATCTAGATTTATAGCAATATTTTCTAATAGATCATCCATCTTATTATTGCTTATTTCCATCCAAGCTATACAAAATGTGTTGAAACCCTCTAACATGTCACATACAACATTCGTATACTACTTCAACATTTTATTTGTAGATATATACATTTATTTCACTTGGGAAACTACCAACTCAAAATCACTGATTACATATAAACACTTAATTCCATGATTATAAGCTAATCTCAAACCTAGTAGTAAGCCCTCATATTCTACAATATTATTGGTACATAGAAAACTCAAAGTAAAAGAAAATGTATGACTAATTCCCTCTTGAGAAATAAGGAGAATACTTGCACCAGATCCATCCTCGCAACATGCCCCATAAAAGTACATAGTCCATAAATCTCCCTTCTCTAATTTTCAAGTAGATTCTATCCAATAGAAGGTTTGACAAATGGTTTTTATAAAACCAAGACTTCTTCCCTATAATCATTGATGTTAGTATCTACAAAGCATGCCATATCATCATCAACCTTTTTATAAATCATATAGACACTTTTTTTTTCTCTATTAATCTTAACCAATTTTTCATCAATGTGAAAAGTCGCATGGGAAAAATCACATTGTAGGCTTCATCTCATAGCTACACTCCATTCCCTAGACATCAACATACCATATTAAGGTAGAATGTCAACCACTAAGAAACTCATTGTCAAGTCTTTATCAAGACAAGAAGATAATCTATAATGTAGTGCACTTATTGTCCCTATAATAGTAACTTTCCTTTGATCTATTAGAAAACATCTACCTTGGGTGGTATCTACTTTTAGCCCTACTTATTTCATGACTTCAAAAGGTGTTACTGTATTAGATGTACTTGAATCTATCATATAGTTTTTCAATGTTTTCCCATTTACAATAATGCTTAAAAAGAATGGGTTGATATTTCCTAAACATTGATTCACTAAATAATCCAAGTACATATGTGGGATTTGAGTTGCAACTATGTCCATTCCTACCTTTTTCCCTTTTTCCATCAAAGTCTACACTCGAATTATAATTAAGATCAATGTTTTCTATAACAGTCCCAACCCATGCCATGCCCTTACCCTTATGTTCTAGGATTCTTAATAATTCTAAGAGTGGTACTTTTACTCCAATAGATGATATCATAGAAAACATATCAACAGGAGGGGTGGGAGGATTTTCTATTTCCATATCTTTGGTTTATTTGTGTTTATCAAAGATAATAGTAGAACCATGATTTTTCTGCTCTTTATTTTTAGTGGCATCAAATAAATTCTCTCGTTCCTTCTTCCCATCCTTATTTTGAGCCTTGGGAATATTTGAAGCATCTTCTTTCTTCAGTTCCCATTTTTTCTCACATTCTTGATATTGATGTCATATACATCCTTAGGTTTACTTGTTTTAATCTCCTTCAGATCTTTTTTCTCAACAAAATTACTGGCCACTTTATCCCCTTCATTCTTGGACATCATACCTCTTGTATTCATTTGTGCAACCATGTTAGCAGTGATCTCCTCAATCTTCTCCTTAATAGGTATTCTTAGTACTACTTCATCATTTGAGGAATTCATACTGTAGGTCACATCATTCATCTCATCTTCATCTTAAAAGACCTACTAATGTATAACATCATGAATCTATCTTCTGGAATTTATGTCATTATTAGCATGATCTAATCAGATATATCATCATAGTAGGATTCAACAATGTTACAACCTATGTCATTAGTATTATCTTCTTGATCAGGTTGTTCATTATTTTCATTTTGAGAATTAGAGAAAGAAATAACAACAACACAATGTTTTGATGACTTGGGTAACTAATATATGATGCACCATTGGGAAGTATATGTCATGTTAATAGAGGATCTTTGTAAAGGATCTCATTTTTATTTTTCTAAGGAGTAATAATAGGCCTACCATCCTTCCATTGGGTATTATAGGGGTGATTTTGTAGCCTACTCTGCCTATTATAGTTTAATTAGAACTAGGGTTTATCTATGGGAAGCACTTTTTCATTTCTATTTGTGGGAATTTTGATATCGTTAATGGCATTAAGGACTTGATTCATCTTTTCTACCTCTTGCTTCCTATTTCCTAGAGGTTTGTGATCTTCTTTCTTATTTCCTCTACTTCAAACCAATCTAGACTCATCCCTCCTATTTCCTAATTTACTAGAGATCCTCATATTGTTTTCAATATTTATTACAATCCTAAAAGAATCTCTAGGAGCTCTTGGATCTTTATCCGTTAAAAAACTTATCCCATCTTATCCTCAAAAGAATTGAAATAAGTGGTAATACATACATTATCATCAAGTCTCATAACTTTCAATAATTTTTACATCCCCTTTTGAAATCTAGCACTGAAATCAGGGACATATTCATTTTGAAGCTTCCTTATATTATTGAATTCATTCAAAATATAACTAACATCTAGTTTATCACCATATTGTTCCTTAAAATAATGCTCCATCTCTGTTCATGAGGATATAGATCCCTCGGGAAATCTCTTGAACCACTCCCTTACATCTTTAGTTAGTGATTGCACAAATAACTCCATAACCAGATCTTCATGCTCAACTTCATAATCATTTAACAAATCTAGATAACATCTCAAATTTTCTTCACAAGTAATAACATTATTTCTAGAAAAAAATATCATTTTGTTTCTCAATTATTGTACAATAGAATTTGGACATCCAAGGATCCCATTAAAACATAGATGCCTATATCATTCTAATTAGATTGGTCTCCTCTGTGATCCTACCCTAGCCTGACCACTGGGGATAGATGTGTTATTTGTACTAGTGTTTGCAACCATCTTAACATCATCATCCATTTCTAAGAAGAGGAGAGAGATTAAAAGTAATATTCTTATTAGTACTAGTATTTGGCATTGAAACATAAGATATACTTATTTCAAAGTGATTGATGTTTGAACATTAGAGGTGTTATTGATAAAATGGATTCTCCTTATCATATTTGTGATGGAAGCCTCATTCTCCACTCTTTCCATCTCCTTTGCAAAATCTTCCCTCTCTTTTATTTTTCTTCTCTAATTCTATATCAGAGACTAGTATAATAGCTTGAGAACTTGGGATTTTCTACTTTCCTTTGTCTATTTCAATAGTAGAAGATCTAGCATTTCTATCCTCATGATTTCCAATTGGTATGGTCTTGTAACGTTGAACCTACCTAACAATAGGTCCTTCCTTTTCAAATTCTTGGCTACTCAATAAATGTTATTTCACCTTTCTTAGGTTGGAAACATCATCTAATATCACTGGTTTCGAGGGAGTAGTAACCTTTTCATTTTTATTTTTAAAGTAGCAATACTTGAGTAAATTTTCTTTTTCCTCTATCACTTTCCTTATTTCTTCTTCCCTTTCCTTCTTAAGACATCTTTCTATTGCAAATTTCTCAACAAATTACATTCTCAATGTACTCAAATCATTTGGATTTGGTCTAAGCTCCTCATAAATGGAATTCATGTATGTATCTATAGGGTATACATGTTCTAACTCCTATTAGGAATGATTTGAAAGGATAGGGTCTTGATGGGTATGTAAAAAATTATTGTTTCTCCTTTGTTCCACATTCATTGGATCTTGGTATATTACCTTCTCCTAATCTATGAATTCTATGTTGTTATAATAAATTTCATCAGAAAGCTCAATAATAAATGTAGAGCTTTTGTAGAAAGACTTAGGGGCTTTTCACTGAAACAATGATGAGACTTTCTACTTGTAGTAACTTGTTGCCAAGGGTTTGATTCTCTTGGTGTTTGATTCTTCTTTGCTAACAAACTCTTCGTTTAGGAAGAAGTTCTCCCTGGAGATCTAACTCAATATTCTTCCTAACATATTCCTGAGTATTGTTTCTTCTATACATTTCTTCAACCTAAAATTTGGCACTATTTCTATAACCTTTGAGTCACCAGCCACTATCTATAGGATTATGATTGTGAAAGAACCAAAATCTCAAAATATTTAGCCACCTATCACCTAGTGCATAGGGTTGAATTCACTAAAGAATACTCATACAATAAGCACTTGGACATATATCATTATGTTTCACCAATAGGACAAGGAACTAACAAATAATATGATGAATTCAAAATTATTTCATAGTACTACCCAGTAGTGTCACCATTTTGTTGGAGTTTTGAATTAATAGTACCAAAAGACAAATAATGGTATACCTAGGGTTTAGCTACTTCCCATGATTGGCACATGCTATTTGGATCTAGACCAACTAACAAGGAAACAATTCCTTTTACACTTTAGGCTCTACTAACCAAGGCAAGTTAACCTAGGGATATCAACCAAATCTAAACAAAATCACACTAAAAATCCCTTATAGTAGATTTGGTCTCTAATACTTCTTGAAATTGCAATTGACGAAAAGCGTATAGTAGGCAACTAAAACCTCTCAAACGTTTGCAATAAGTGATGAAAAAAATCGTACATCTCCATAAACATCATAAATTGATGTTGATATAAAATGAATGATTTAATATAAATTATGAATATCTTTGTTGATTCTCAAATCATGACCAATGGCTTAATCCATTTTTAAAATAGAGTCATATCAATGAATTAGATCTATTTAATTTATTTACAATTAAATGTATCAGTTGTTAAACCCTAAATTCCATACTTACAATATCCCTTCCATAAATGTATTTTTTAGTGGCTAATTTTAGAAATTTTTGGCTAGTAATTTGGCTAATAATTTAAGATTTTACATAACCTAAATTGCCATACTTTTATAAATTTTAGCTTTAAAATATTTGAAATCTCTTAATAATTTATTTTATCAAAAAAAATTATGTTCAAAGATTTTCCATAATATTCAATATATGATTAGATTTGGTTCACCTAAATATTATATATTATTGGAGAAATTAAAAATAATTCACCAATAATTATCATAATTATTAGTTGCTTAAGGGATATATCACCAATATTTAATTTTCAATATTGATTTAAAATATAATGTAATGACCCTCATAACAATCCATGAGCTAAAAAAAATTCGAATTTTCATTTGTAATATCCTATGGTGATTAATGAAACTTCTATTAATATTGAGATTCACCAATATTTTCTATACAAAAATTATAATTCCAAAAAAATCGCCAATATAAATCATATTGAAAGTAAAAAAATTGAAAGATTCATGAATAGATTTTTTTTTTCAAAATAATGAAAGACTCACCAATATTTTATATCTTTTTTTGAGGGGGATTTCTTAAAGATTGCACTACCTTCCACACATCAATAACCCTATCACTTCATAAAAGAATTTACTTACCTCCTTGAATTAAAAGCAATCATGAAGTAATATATAGTTCATCTAAATTGCATTCAAATAAAATGAAACTTTTTCATTTATTCTGAGAGCTATAAACACATAAAATGGAGAGAAAAATTAGAAAATACAGATATCCTCCAGCTTCCCTTTATATTAATCTTCTTGAGAGTGATACATATCTTTGATAAAAGAATTTTGAATATAACAAAGAAGTAAACCATTTTTTCATTCAATTCCTAAAATCTTAAAAACACAAGCTAGAACATCATAGTCCAGGCTTAAACCATGGACTAACTCAAAAATGATATTATCATCAAAATGACTAAAAATTTGAACCCTCTCTCCATATCTTAGAAACCATTTTATAGAAAAGGGATTACAAAAAGCTTCTATGGGAGGACACATGCCAACACATGACTCGTAAAAAATTTAATAGAGAAAGACAAATATTTTCCTTACAACAAAATATCTACACTTTTAAACAATGAAAGAAAAAGGAATAGTCCAAAATTTGATAATAGCATGAAATGTTTAGGTACAATCTTGATTTTTTCCATAGGTGTATCCACAACAAAAATCCAAGGTAAGCTAACCTATTATGGTCTTTTTGCTCCCTCTATTTGTCTCTTTTCCATTCACAAGTTGTCATCTAACTGCTCCCTGTGGGAAAGGCTTTAATCTCTTCAACATTAAAAGCCACCTCATTAGCATCTCCATAAAAAATAGTTCTCACCCTTTCCAATGTTGGAATTTGATCAAATGAATTTGACCACTCTTGCCAATCCTTTAACTTATTATTAGTATCATAAATTCATTGAAAAAAATAATCAATGTCTTCAATAATTATTTTTACTTTACTTTGAATAATTTTACAAATTTCTAGTGAAAAATCCAATCAACTCTTTCACAACTTCTAGCTCTTCTTTTTCTGTGAATATTTTGTCTAGCAAATCTGGCTTCTTAGCCATTAAAATAATCAATTTCTCAAAATAAATTATATATGGTCCCTAATGGTGGAAGATTGTTGATAGCCATGTTAATGCTTCTTGACAAATATATTCATCATTTTTTAATGAAATGAAAATACTATGTGATGTTGAGAGATTCTCCTTCTGACACTTATCCTATGATTCATCATACCTGTCAACATAGTTACCATTAATTAATCATTTTACTAAGGAGTTCCAATTTCCATTGTGGCAACTAGAGGCTTGGGACCTACTTTCATTTCTTCTAAAATTTGAATTGTTGATTCTTAAGTGGCTTTGTCTAACTCTTCAATTCTTACTTCATCTTTGTTTTCCTCCACAGCTCTAAGTTTCTCCCTAATTATGCAACTTCTATTTCAAATTCTTGATTTCTTTCCTCCATCTCTTTAATTCTTTTCTCATATGCATATATACTTTTTGATCTCTTATTCATAGAGCTTTCTTGCATCAATGTAATCTCCAAAAGTTTGAGTGAATCTTGTCTCAATCTGATCAACATTGGCTTAGTTCATAAATGAGAGAACTTGAAAGTTGTTCACCTATGGTTGTGTCCAATGCCAACACTATTGCATTCCCCTACATCTTTTGTGTGCATCCATTAACTTAGGCTTCTTTTTTTTCCAATGCTATGCTCCATACACCAAAGGTTTTTGAATCTATGTTGAATCTAATTTCCCTCTACAAACCCTCAGCATTAAATACTTCATAACATATTTCTTTGTCCAACCTCTTAATCTAATATATTACAAAAGCCTTTTCTAGATCCCAACAAGGTAGTAGAAGCATACCACTTCATTATACAAGATCTTTAGCCTCAAAAGGGGTCATTTTTTCACTCTCAAGGTCAGAGGCTCATAGCTTTTCAACCAACTATTATTTTTCCTCTAATTCCCCTAGTTTGAGAATCAATGTCAACTCATTTTGTTTTACCTTTGTTGGGATTCTTTAGAATAACTGAGAGGGGGGTTAATTAGTTATCCAAGGTTTAGATGTACAATTAAAAATTTTCACAACTTAGTGAACCTATATCCATAAAACATTTTCATCATGTATGCATCCATTAGATTATGCAATCACTTAAACTTTTAGGTTACTATCAAATCAATTTGTAGAAATGTAAATATGAAACATAAAAAATTCAATAACACATTTTACACAATGATTTAATGTGGAAACCCAATTTGGGAAAAACCACTAGCAACATGCTACTCATTCTCACTCTTATGAAGTGATGCCATGTGAAAGGCCAACCCCATGTGAAAGGCCAACCCTATTAGGAGTGAGCCTTGTTAGAGGACTTTAGATCATTCACTTAGAATGTGACCCAATTAAATAATTTACAAATGGCAGTTAGGTCAACCTTAACCCAAAGTATTTATCCTAGATTGATACAATGATTAGAGAGTAAAAGTAAGGCTTGGTTTGATAACAAGTTACAACTCAATTTGTAGATTATAGATCTCTATTTGAGTTCTCCATTCTACTTGTCTTTCACACTCTTCAACTTTGGTATCTTATTCCCTCTTCAAGCATCCATACCATTAAGCCTTCTTGCTTTACTTGCCAATATATTTTTTCTCTTAGGTCACTAAATGAAGGAATACCCTAGACTCCTTGTCTTCCTTAAGTTCTCACACAGCACAAACCTTTCTTTTGAACAACCATCTCTATAAATAGAAAATTGAGATATGTTGCCATTAATCCTCCATCATCCATTTTAGGGTTAGGTTGGATTAGGTACGATTCAATGAATCTACCACTCATTTCATTTCATTCCCTTCAAGAAACTTCTCCTTCAATTCTCTTTGAATTTGCCTCAAAATGATATGGCGTAGGGCATCCAAGGCACTTAAGGTCTTCATGAAGCATTTTCAAGGATTATGAACTATACCACCTTCCTAGGTGTCTCTTCAACAAGATAATAAGGTTTTAAGGTATTAGGAATAATTTCATGTCATAACAAGCCCATTTGTAAAGGCTTAAGGTTCATTTGGTGTTTATATAAACCATGAATCGTTAGAGACCTATAAGGGCTAAAATAGGCTTAGAATAAGGAATATACCCCAAATAAGGTTGAAAAGACCTTAGAACAGGTTTAGATAAGTCTTAGGGAGGTTTGAAAGTCTTAGGACTTCTTTGTTTGAAAAATTGCAAAACTGCAACAAAAGTTGCTATGCAACTTTTGTCAAAAAGTTACTAATTAGGAAGGAGGATGTTTGAACTAATTACAACTATTTCTATGGTAGTTAATCAGTAAAGCAAGCTTATAAATGTAACATCCAACCTTTTCAAAAGAACAGGTTGACTTTATGGATAGATTTTTGCAAGTATCAATAAAATTTACTGGTTTTTTGGCTCAAATTTGTTGCATTCTCACTTCCACATGTGTTGTATAGATTGGGAGAGGAGGTTGAATGGTCAAAGGTGAAAATTTATTAAATCCTCTTTCCAATGCACTTGGTTTGAGGTTCATTTGTAATTTCTAATCAAAGTTACAACATTTTCTTTAAAATCAGTCCAAAAACCTTAGGTTCAGTAGGGTTTTGTGCAAATGGACGTATAGCACTAGACTGTACAGTTCAAATGGCACAAAAACCAATGAAAATGGGAGTCTTTGGAGTTTTCTTGCAAATTCAAAAAGTTGTAGCTGAAAAACCAAGGGGAGGTAATTTTACCTGCAAGCCCTAGGCCAAATATTTGCATGTATCTGGTCCTAAATTGTAGGAATTTGAGTTGTTAGAGTTTTTGGTGAAGGAAATCAACCAAGCAAAAGTGGATTTGGTATTTAGATAGTCCCCAGAAGAGATCCTAATCTGTGTACCTGATTCATGAACCCATTCTTTTGGTCCTCCTTTGAAAACCAAGCCTTTTAGGGCCCTATTAGGTCTGTGTACATTGGTGGATCCTTGGAGTGCTGGAGTGAATCAGATTTTGGTCTTGGGATATTATTTTGGGTTCATCAAACCTCATCAAATTCCATCATACTTTTAGTGGTTGTATAGAACATTCAAGTGAAAACATTAAAATTTTAATTTTTGCCTTGTAGCCCTATTTTGCAAAAGTTATTGTTTGGTCACCATTCTAAGTTGTGGGTTGTGTTGAAAGGACTAGTTTGAAGTCCTAGAGGTTGGGAGAAGCCCTAGAAAATATGTCTAAGTTTTTGAACTCTTGTTGAATCTTTTTGGAGATTATTGGTGATTTGAACCTAGTTACTAAAGGTAAGGAAATTGTATCCTTCCACTGTGCCACTCTACATCAAGTGGTATCAGAGCCTGTGGCTAGATCTCATGGAAATTTGTTTGTGAAAAAATGTCAAAAGGAAAAGAAGGTGAGAGGGAGATCCCTTTGAGGATCACTAATGTTGAGTTGGCCAAAATTGTGAAGGAGAAAATGGTAGAGAGTGGAGCTGTCAGGGAGGAAAATAGAAACATGAAGAGGGAATTGGAGAAACTCAAGGGTAAGATGATAAAGGAGATGGCGATGAATTAGACAAAGAGGAAGTTGAAAGGGAGCCATATGAGGAGGAATTTCTAATGGATCAATGGCCACTCTTGCAAGTGTTGGAAAGAGTAGGGGTCAAAGGAGAAGACTTGACTACTTTTCATGGAAAACTGAATCTAGATGAGTGCATAGATTGGATGGAGGCATTGGACAACTATTTTGAGTGTGATCAGGTCCCTGGAAGTCAGAGATTCAAGTTGGAAAAGACAAAACTCAAGGGCCCTACCCTTAGCTGGTGGAACTTTTTGTCAAGTGAAAGAGAAGATGAGGGAAAGGAGCAGATCAGCACATGGAAGAGAATGAAGGTAGAGATTAGGAAGCAATTCATCCCTGAGGACTATGAGGTCCTAATCCATTATAAATTACATAATCTCAAGCAAAAGAATGTGGATGTTAGTGCATACACCCAAGAGTTTCACAATTTAACTCTTAGGGAAAAGGTATATGAGACCAACAAACAAAAGTTGGCAAGGTATATAAATGGCTTGAAATATAGCATTCAAGATGAACTAACCTTGATTTCCATTGATTTAGTTCATCAATGTTTTAATTTGGCCCTGAAGATTGAAGAAAAACAAAAGAGGAGAGGAGAGTCTAGTTTCAATAGGGGAAGAGGAAGTAATTGTAGAGGAAGAGGAGGAAGGTTCCAAGGGAAAGGTAATCAGTCCAAGGAAGAAGGGAAGAATCAAAATCCTGAAAATGAGTTCAGCAATAGAGGCACTTTTAGAGGTAGGAGATCCAACAATAGTAGAGGAGGAGGAAATGGTAGAGGAAGGGGAGGCACTGTGTTCATTGGAAAATGTTTTACATGCAACCAAATAGGACATTAGTCCTTTAGATGACCTTAAAAACTTGGGGAAAATCCTAGGCAAGGAGATAGAAGAGTCCAATTGCTACAAGAAGAAGATGGCCAAAGCATCTCCTCCTACCATTCCACTACTTATAGACCTACAGATCTAGAGACTAGTGAATGCTTGATGCTGCAAAGAACACTTTTGAAGGTACCCAACCCTATTGAACCACCACAAAGGAAGGCCCTATTCTGGACAACTTGCAAAGTCAAAGGCAAGGTATGTAAAGAGATTATAGATTTTGGATCAACAGATAATATAGCATCTAGGAAGATGGTTAATAAGTTAAATTTGCAAAAGATACCACATCCTTGTCCCTATAAGGCATCTTGTCTTACTAAGAAGAAGCAAACTTCTATCAATGAGCAAGTATGTGTAGAATTCACCCTAGGAGAATATGTAGACAAGATCCTTTGTGATGTCATAGATATGGATGCTTGCCACCTCTTACTAGGGAGACCATGGTAGTATGATGTCAAATCCAAGCATGATGGGGAGACCAATGTGTACACCATAACCAAGGGAGGCATAAAATATACCATGAACCCCTTACCTAATGATGGGAAGTTAGACCATGTGGCTAGCAATGTTTCCTTGGTAGGCGAGAAGGATGGTCCATGTTTTTCCATAGTAACTAGGCCAAAAAAGGAGATTATAGTAAAACCCCAAGAAAGACCTAAGAAGGGACAATGGTGGGAAAATGTTGGTCCTAAGGAAGTAAGGGATCTCTTAGAACAATATCATGAGATTGTTGTAGATATTACTCCAACCTCCTTGCCACCTAAGAGAGAGGTTAGCCATTACATTGATCTTATCCCTGCGCAACATTGCCTAATAAGGCTGCATATAAACTGACACAAGAACAAAATGCAGAGATTGCAAGGAAAATTGAAGATTTTTTGTCTAAAGGGTTGATTAGGAAGAGTGTGAGCCTTTGTGTTGCCCCTACTATCTTAGCACCCAAAAAGGAAGGCACTTGGAGACTTTATATAGACTCAAGGGAAATCAACAAGATTACTATAAGATATAGATTCCCAATGCCAAGGATGGAAGACCTTTTGATTTGTCTAGGTGGAGAAAACTACTTCTCCAAGGTGGATTTGAAAATTGGGTATCACCAAATCAGAATAAGGGAGGGCGATGAATGGAAAACAACTTTTAAAACCACAAAAGGGCTTTATGAATGAGGTCCTCAAGCCCTTTTTGAACAAATTTTTGGTTTTCTATCTTGATAAAATTCTAATCTTTAGCAAAAACAAAGAATAACACCTAAGGCATATAGACCAAGTCCTAAAGAGGTTACATGAAGAAGGGCTTAAGATGAACCTTGAAAAGTGCACTTTCATGAAGGAAGAACTCATATTCTTGGGTTTGTTATCTCTAAAGGCTGCCTTAAAATGGATCTATCAAAAATAGAATCCATTCTTAACTGGCCACCTCCTAAGAACCCATCAAAGGTTAAGAGTTTCCATGGGCTTTGCAATTTTTATAAGAAATTTGTTAAGGATTTTAGTGGGGTCTGTGCACCTATGATAGATACTATAAAAGGAGGAAGGAAATGTCAGTTTGTTTGGACTAATGAAGATACAAAGGCATTTGAAACACTTAAAGAAAAGATAGCCCAAGAACCCATTCTAATGTTCCCAGATTTCAATAAGATATTTACTATAGAATGTAATGCTAGTACTAAAGCTATAGGGGGAATCTTAAGTCAAGAAGGCAGACCAATCACCTTTTTCAATGTAAAATTAAATGATGCAAAACAAAAGTATTCAATATATGATGTAGAACTGTATGAAATGGTGCAATCATTAAAAAGGTGGAGACATTATCTACTTCCAAAAGAATTCATTGCATTCACTTACAATCAAGCTTTAAGCTTCTTGAACATGCATGAAAAACTTAGTCAAAGCCACATTAAGTGGATGGAATTTATGTAGGCCTATACCTTCTTTATTAAGCACAAAAAGGGTATAGTCAATAACGTTGTTGATGCCCTAAGTAGGAGAAACCTCATGGTGCAGAGCATATAGCTTGAAAGTATTGGAATATTTGTTATGAAGGAGATGTATCTGAATGATGAAGATTTCAAGGAAATATACAAGACATGTCAAGAAATGGGACATAAGTATCATACTAATTTTGTAGTATACCTCATCCAAGAGGGGTTGTTATTCAAAGGTGGGAAACTTTGTGTGCCAAGGGGGTCTTGTAGGGAAAACATAATTAAGGAGAAGCATTATGGGAGCATGTCAAGGCACTTTGGCCTAGATAATACCCTAGAACAAGTAAAAAGATTTTACTACTAGGCTAAACTATAGTCAGAGGTCAAAAAATTTGTTGATGGTTGTTTGATTTTCCAAAAAGCTAAGAGACACACTTCCAATGCATGGTTATACACTCCATTACCCACACCATGCAAACCTTGGGATTCTATAAGTATGGATTTTGTATTAGGATTTCCAAGGACTAAATTAGGGCATGATAGCATCTTTGTAGTTATTGATAGGTTCTCAAAAATGGCACACTTTATACCTTATATAAAAACACATGATACATCCCATATAGCTGGCCTATTCTTTAAACAAGTAGTAAGGTTATATGGCCTACCAATGTCCATTATATTAGATAGGGACCCTAAGTTCCTAGGGCACTTTTGGATAACATATGGAAGAAACTAGGAACAAACTTAAGCTTTTTATCAGCCTATCACCCACAATATGATGGGCAAATAGAGGTTATCAATAGATCCCTATGTAATTTGTTAAGGTGCCTAACCCAATAGCATGGAGGATCGTGGGACAAAATCTTGTCTTAGATAGAGTATTCATAGAATGATTCAATGAATAGGAGCACAGGCTTGACCCCTTTCAAAATTGTGTATGGAAATCATCCAAGGGGTTTTCTAGAACTGAGAGGCATTAGGGATATAGAGAGGAAAATCGCACAAGCACAAGATTTTGCACAAGTCATGAAAGATATTCAAGAGCAGGTAAAAGGTAGATTACAAAAGTCATCAAAAAAGTATAAGGAACAGACAGATAAAAGGAGGAGAGATCTTCAATTTAAAGTGGGTGACTTGGTCATGATACATCTTAAAACGGAGAGACTACCAAACGGGTATTACACTAAGTTGTTGAAAGTTCTTAAGAAATGTGGAAACAATGCATACAAGATTGATCTTCCACCAGACATAGGCCTTTCTCCCATCTTTAATATTTTTGATCTTTATGTAAATAAGCCACCTACTAATGTTTGTGATGTAGGAATAGGTCATAAGGATAGTGCTGAAGTTTCTCAATTGCCAAAGGTAAATAAACAACAGATTGAATGCATCTTGGACAAGAAGGTTACAAAGAAAACAAGGAGAGGCACCTATTATTCCTATTTAGTCAAATTGAAAGAAACACCTAATGAAGATTCCACTTGGATGACTCAAATAGAGATTAAAAAGGTAGGGTATCAGTTGGACACAATACCAACTCAAGGGACTTGAGTTCTTTTGAGGAGGGTAGCATAGTGTAGGGCACCCAAGGCACTCAAGGTCTTCATGAAGAATTTTCAAGGATTCTTCACTATACCACCTTCCTAGGTGTCTCTTCAACAAGATAATAAGGTTTTAAGGTATTAGTAATAAGTTCATGTCATTACAAGCCCATTTCTAAAGGCTCAAGGTTCATTTGTTGTTTATAGAAACCATGAATTCTTAGAGACCTATAAGGGCTAAAATAGGCTTAGAATAAGGAATATACCCCAAAGAAGGTTGAAAAGACCTTAGAATAGGTTTAGATAATTCTTAGGTAGGTTTGAAATTCTTAGGACTTCTTTGTTTGAAAAAATTGTGAAAATGCAACAAAAGTTGCTAATTAGGAAGGAGGAAGTTTGAACTGATTCCAACTATTTCTATGGTAGTTAATTGATCAAGAAAACTTATAAATGTAACATCCAACCTTCCCAAAATAACCAGTTTGTTTTATGTACGTATTTTCTCAGGTATCAATAAAATTTACTGGTTTCTTAGCTCAAATTTGTTGTATTCTCACTTCCACATGTGTTGTATGAATTGGGAGAGGAGGTTGAATGGTCAAAGGAGAAAATTTATTGAATCCTCTATCCTATGCACTTGTTTTAAGGTTGATTGATGATTTCTAATCAAAGTTAGAGCATTTTCTTTAAAATCAGTCCAAAAACCCTAGGTTTAGTAAGGTTTTGTGCAAATGGACATATAGCACTGGACTATATGGTTCAAATGGCACAAAACCCAATGAAAATGGGAGTATTGGGAGTGTTAATGCAAATTCAAAAAGTTGGAATTGAAAAACCAAGGGGAGGTAATTTTACTTGCAAGCCCTAGGCCAATTATTTACATGTATTTGATCCTAAATTGTAGGAATTTGAGTTGTTAGAGTTGTTGGTGAAGGAAATCAACTAAGTGCAAGTGTATCTATTCAAATAGTCCCTAGAAGAGCTCCTAAGCCATATAATTTATTCATGAACCCATTCTTTTGGTCCTCCTTTGAAAACCAAGCCTTTTAGGGCCTTCTTAGGTTTGTGTACTTTGGTGGATCCTTGGAGTGCTAGAGCGAATTAGATTTTGGTCTTGGGATATGTTTTTTGGGTCATTAAACCTCATCAAATTCCATCATACTTTTAGTTTTTTTATAGACTATTGAAGTGAAAACCTTAAAATTTCATGTTTTGCCTTGTAGCCCTGTTTTGCAAAAGTTGTTGTTTGGTCACCATTCTAAGTTGTGGGTTGTGTTGAAAGGACTAGTTTGAAGTCCTAGAGGTTGGGAGAAGCCCTAGAAAACACCTCTAAGTTTTATAACTCTTTTTGAGTCTTTTAGGAGATTATTGGTGATTTGAACCTAATTAATAAAGGTAACAAAATTGTATCCTTCCACTATCCCACTCTGCATCATGATTCATCTTTAATTTTGTGCCACTAGCTCATCAAGCTTATCTTCCACATGTTTCACACAATTCAATAAGTCAACCATGTCGACTCAAATTCATCAAATTCATGATCTTTCTCATAATACTGACACTCGGCATTAACTAGCTTATAATGCTTAGCACATACTGTGTTGCTTGGCATCCACTATCAAAACACATTGCACAAACTAAAGTTTATTGGTGTTCAACATCAACTAAACTTTACTTGGCTTACACTATTTCACTCGGCTTACACTAAAAATTGACTTTTCTCAACTCCAACTAATTCTTCTTAGCTTGCACTAACTTTTCTTGGAACCCACTATGCATAATATTAAGCTTCACAGACAAACTTTGTTTAACTTGTTCTTTTGAACTTAATCATTGTAACCAACTTTTTCAACCTTAAGTAGACTATCAATGCACTATAATATCACTGTCTTAACTAATTCTTGTACTACTTTTCATATCATAACTCAACCTTTCTACTAGGTGCTATTATTACATCATTTTCTCATATCCTTTTCATCAACCAAATAAATGATAGTACTTAAATCATATAAGAAATTGTCCCACCAGCAAGTAGCAGGTTTGACATCAGTGAAAAAATAATGATTGAAACACATTTATGATATTTGTATCAATCTATTTTCAACAAACTTGTATAAGAAACTTTTATATTCTATAGATTTGATGAAATCGTCATCTTCATTAAATGTTTCATCTTGGATGATTTTATTATCCAACCTAGCAACTATCAGTTGCAAGTCAATCAAAGAATTATCTATTGCTACCACTCTATCTTGCATATAATTCTACCTCATGTCAGCCAAATATTGGCTATTTCTTGGTATTAACTCTATAATCCTCTCCTTCACTTTGGCAGGCATCTGGATAAGCCTTTTCCTCTTCTATCACTTTACCACCCATGTAGAAGTCTCAAGGTCATCATCTGTTACTTCCATGACAACATCTAGTTCTCATGAATCAGGGTTTACTCTCCCCTCCTCACCCTTGGGATCTTGTGGTGTTTGTGACATGATGTGGACATAATTCTCAAGTAACTCCTTGAGTCTTTGGGGACATTTTGTTTCTAAGAAAAAACCATTGAAGTCTAGGTCTATTATCTTCATCTCTCTTTCCACCCTAAATATATCCTCATATTTTCTCAATATTTGATTAACTTCCCCTTTAGCTATAATGTTTTTAATTATATTTTCATATGGAAACTCCTTGTTATTTGGTAGTGAGTAGTTTCTAATCTCTTTTAAAGTGCACCATGAAAAACCCTCAGGATCGTAAATTCTATAAGGGACAGTTGATAAATTATATTGTCTCAAATATTCATGAATCTAATCAAGAGACTCCTTTCCAATTGAAAAATTTCCTATCCTAAAGCATCTACACAAGAAGGTTCCTTTATGCAATCTAGGGCCTAGGTACTCCCTATCCATCAAGATTAATTTCCACAAATTCAATTATGGCTAATGTGGGAGGAATAAACTTTGGCAATATATGGGTAGGCTGGGGACATGCATAAACTCTCAAGACTTAAAATTCTTGGAATAAAAGCACATCAACCCAATTATGATAAAAGAATTTAATATCTATCAAAAACAATGGCCTCATCAACCTTTTCAAAATTTTAGGGGCACTAATCAATTGGTGGTCTAACATTCTCATTATTATAGAACTAAAATTATTAAAGAAGGACAAGGAATCATAATAATTGTAATGTTTGTTCCATACCCATGCCCATAGCTATAATGATATATTTTTATTATCATCTACTATCTAGTCAATAAAAAGTAGACTGATATATTCATCATTATTGTAGAATATCAAATACATTAACAATGAATAATGGTGAAGTTTGAAATCCCCCAATTCTCCTTTCTATGTTGCTTCAATCTATTCTTGCATCTTTTTAATAATATACTCTACATAATAATATTCCATGTTATGAAAGGGGTCATTTACATCCAAGGCTATAATATAGATCAATCCATAGACCACATTAGAAGCATCACTTCCTAATGCCTTGTGTAGACCATAAACTATTTTCTAGAAGTAGTTTTTTGAATTTTCCCACAAGGAGCATCTTACACACCTTCTTTAGAATATCTCCCTTTGATTTGAGGTTGAAATGAATATGGCAGGTCATCACCTTTTCAATGTAAAAACTTTTATTATTTTCAAATTTCTTCTAAAAATCTTCCATGTCAATTGGCACACTCATTTGGCCCTCAAGCCCAAAAGCTTCAATAAATGAAGAACAATTGAGTATGCATAGAATACTTCTATCATGTCTATGGAAATATTTAGCTGCATTATTGTATGACTTTTTTAGAGCTTTTACCAAGTCCTTGTCCATATATACCTGTGTAAATATAAGCTTCACAAGATTCTTTGCCCATGGGTTTGAAATTGGTGCCTTCTTAAATCTATTTCTGTCAAAAAAAATATGTAATTCATATCCATTAGTATCAAGGAAATTATCATCTATTCAGAATGCATATGGGTCTCTGAAATCATGGTCATTTGCTAAGATATTATTTGATGAGTCAGGGTACAATTTCATCCACTCCTCAGCATACTCGATAGGTTTTCTATGCCTTGTCTTACCCTCCTTTGATGTCAAAGTTTCATGAACTTCTCTATTGTTAGATTGAACTTCTTCTACTTCTACTTCATACATCTTCTTTGCAATAAAGTCTTAGACTTTGCAAATTCTCCTATAATGTACTTAGCAATCTAGTATCTCTACAAATTTAAGAGCTCAATAGCTTTCTATTCTCACGAGAGAATTTATTTATGTGTATAAGTGCTTCATCAACCTTAATTATCTCATTAATTGTTAGCATGCACAAGGCTTTCAAATCTATAACTTAAATGTCACTTTTGAAAATATTGACTAGAAAGTCTAGTTAAGCACCTTTGCCTCATATTTTCAAAAAATTTATTGGCTAAACCCTTCATCCTTTTCTATCTTAGAGAAAATACATATTATTTATGTTCAATTAGGGTTTTTGATCTTACACCTTATTAAAATGGGGACATTTCTTAACCCCATATATATATGAAAAAATCAACCCTTCGATCTTATGCTCAATAATTTATCAAAGCATCAGATATCTCATCTGCCATGTTTTTCTCTAAGTCATGAACTTATGCTTTTTGTTTATAATACTTTTTCATAGAATTGGAAACCCCATTTATACACCTTATGATCTTATGATCAACCCCTCCCATAGCATCATAAACCTTCCTTAAATACCTTTCATCCTTACGCTTTAGATTTTATCAAAAGATATGAGACCCAAACTATTCATCTCTATTTTAACCATAATCATTCACTGACAGTCACTCAATTAGCTTGTTGTAACTCTAGAAAATTCAATCTTTTCCTTTAACCTAACCTCCTAATCATATGCTTAGCACTTATTGTAGCATTAGAGATTTTTTTACTTCATTAAACAATCTTACAATTTTTCTTCAATCATAACTACATAGGACTTCATACTTCTTTTCATGGTCATATGATCTCCTTTTCATCATATGTCTAGAGAACTTAAAATTCACATGCCCAATTTATTTATGCCTACATGTCAAACTTTTACATCATAAGATCATATACATCTTTATAACTTGAAAATTAATTTTTATGATCATATGCCTTCACTTAGTGTATTATCAAAACATATTAATTTTTCTTCATGATGTAGCTTATGCCACTACACTCTACATTTAGACCGTAAGACTAGAAATACTTGTGAACCCTTACATAATAGACTTGTGGTGATATACTTTCAATAGAAGCATAAGCTCAAGAAGCTTGAGGAATAACTCTTGCACCTTCACACTTGGCCTTTAAGACATGACATCTAGAGACTTTGAAACTCAACCTATTACTCCACACTCAATCCCAGACCATAAAATCAAAAATAGGTTAGAAATATTTTGAATTAATCTTGCAACTTCCCTCTTATCAAATGGATCTAGGGTAATACAAATATCAACTATAGGATATATTTTTCTTGGTGAAGCATAGCACATATGACTAGAATACATTCATGGCCTTAGGGCTTAAATAAAAAATTTGAAATATTGCAAGGCATGGACTTAGCACCTTAGGGTTTTCCTTTTTGAAATATGACAATAACACATATAAAACCCTAATTTGTAGAACAATATTTACTTAATTTCCAAAAAAAATTTTGTATTAGTGAAAATATAGGCTAGCATACTATATGTGAGATAAATTTCCTCCAAAAGAACACAACTCCTCTAAGTGTGTTTAATGATTTATCATGTGCTACGAATCAAATGTCTACACATGGGACACCTTCCCTCAGAATGTCTACATTGGATTTAATTTTTTGTAATGTCTCTTTATGTTCATGATAAATGATCAACTAAATGTGAATACACAAAAATAAACCTAAAATAAATATTGTTCTGCTTTCTCCTTAAAGGGTATAAAATACTATGACTGCTTTTTTCTTTAAGAACAAAAATGATTTTGTCATTATGCAATAAGTCATTCCTAAGAAATAAGCTATCCTAGGTTGGAAAAAATAATCTTTCCTTTACTTCCTCAAACTTATGATATATCATTTTTTTCACTCTCTTAATAGTGCATACTTCATCACCTTTTACATTTAGATATAATTTGTTTCCATCAATTGAGTCCTTTGTATGTACTACTAAATGTAAAAGGTGTGTTTAACCTTTAGCAATAACAAGAAATTTAATTTTATTCCTCTCTAATTGATGAGATCTTAGGCCCACTAAATACAACTCACCTAAATATTTCCAATTTTAGTGTAATAACACAATACAAGTTATTCCATTTTTCAAATTTTTTACTTCTTAGAAATTAAATCATTCTCATCAATAATTAAGTGATTATTGTTAACTCAAATCACTTCATTAATCAAAGAGGAAAGCAAGTTTTAAAATTTGTGACTTATTTAATTTAAAGTGTAATTAAAATGATGAAAGTTCAAAGACACATTTTTAAATAAGATCATATTAACATTGTCATCATTGACTTTAGAGTTTACACCTACAAGTTGATTAAGAAGATGAAAGAATGTGCTTATATATTGCAGTATTGTAGGTCAACTATTATTTTCAAATATTCACCAAATAAACCAAGATAAATCAAAGTTATAGTAATGAAAAATGAAAACTTTAGCCATACATTTCATTGCTTCATCAATTTTTGTAGTTTTCTCACAATTTGTATTATAATGTTCTAAATATAATTCAATTAAAATGAATTTTTTTTATACTTTTTAGGTATTAAAATGAGGCCCTTAAAATTTAGCAATGGTAACGAATCTCTCCATCTAGACAACCTTATTTGTCTAAAATTTGTTCTCAAATCTAAATTTTATAATTTAAATTTGTTTAGAATTTGTTCTTTGAGAGCAAGATCTCAAAATATGTATTCAAATTATTACAATTAGAATGTTTTGTTATCGAAGCCTTAATATGAGTCCCTACAAAAAATTGAGTTTAATACTTTTAGGATCAATGTAAAAAGGATGAATGTTAATATAGTTACATTCCTTATTAATTTGTGTTCCTTTTATTTTCATCATTTCTACAAGACTGTATTTCAAACTAACTACTATATTTAGTTTTGATCATTAAATATAATTATGATAATTATGCATCGAACATAATAAATTTGCTTATCAATGTTAGCATTTTAAGGATACAAAATTTATTTGTAACAAGTACCATGTAGTGGTGTGTACTTGCCTCATGGTAAATTACAATGAATTTATATATATATTACATTAAATATATTTAAATTATTGTATTCATTAATTATATAAAGTATCATCATAGACATACAATAAATAAATTATAAAAGTACATAAGAATGTCATTGTAATAATTTGAAAATCATAAATAGTAATGTATAATGGTTGAATAATGCTACAAACTATGTTTACTATAAAATTAGTCATTTTCTTGCCCAAATAAAGGAGAGAGTGTTTTATTCGTGAATTTAATACATATATTGTCTATTTTAAACTTTGTAAAATATTTTATTATTAAGTATTTGATTATTGAGAAGGCATATAAAGAATTTCTTTTATTCAACTAGTTTCTCACATTAATTTAATTATAAATAATTGGATCAATTAAAGTTATTTATATTTAATAGTATACACCTTACCTTTTAGATATTCTTTAGTACCCTAATGAAATATATTATATCTCAAATTGAGAAAAATATTTTTTTAAGGTTATTCAAATTCTTCTTTAGTTATTAAATAAGTGATTTTAAATAATGGTTATGCATAATCTTTATTCCTCATCTTCTTATTTTCTTGTAATGGTAATTAAAAATTACTAGTATTTTACTTTGTGTCCTTTGTATTGAAGTAAAGGATTTTATCATGTGGCATTGGACTATTAAATTTAGCACTTTACTATTAATTATACGATTCCTATTTATCAATTCTCATATACTAATATTCTATGGTAAATACATTATTAGGGACTGAGAAGTGAAAGGAGCTATAGGCTTTTAATGAAAATTGAGTTTAACTATTGAAAATTATTAATTTTATATTTTTTACAATTAAATTATTTGTAAATGTTCATTTTATTGAATGCATATAAAGGAGTTAATTCTAAATTTATAAAAATATTGTACATTTTTTTCAAAAATCTTAATTTATTCTAAACTTGTTATCATAAAATATTACTACAAAATATGAATATGGAGGATCCTCCAAGAAAATGTATACATACTTATATAAATAATACACCAAGAGTAATCATTCTTGAGGCACCTATTTTCATTAAATCCTATGGTTAATTTTTCCAAGTTGAGATTGATGAAAATAGGTATAGTGCCTCTCGTGTTTGTAATCTATACCTTGTTATGTGTTGATTTGAGAGATACATGATATTCTTACTATTTTGTACTTTGAGATGACCTGAGGGTCAGATGTTATACTTTGAGTTCAGTACGATAGATGCTTTACTGCTATGTTATTCAATTTATCATATTTACATGTTGATGCCACTTTGAGATGATAGTAGGTCTATGATGATATTTGATTATTTGGTATTTGGACATATTTCTAATTATGTTATGTGATGGATTTCATGCTATGGTTATATACTTCGTTCTTGTATCTTTATGATCTATGTGAACATGAGTGATTTAAATGGATTATTTAAGTATGATTGAATAATTTGTTAAATTAGTTATTTAATGCATTTAATGCTTTGGCTATATTATTATATGAAACTTCACTTGATTGTGTGTTTTAATGTGTGGGATTTATATCCTTAGTAGTGGCACATGGAGTTAGTGATTCAACTATTCATATTTTACCAATGTCATCCCTATATGGTCAACATATTCTTATTTATTGTTTAATTAAAACTTTCAGTGGTTATTAAATCTAAACTCATTTGCATTATGTGATTAGACCAGTGAGTGTGTTTATGCATTTAGAGGTTTGCATTGTCACAATAGTTGTTGAGTTAATTTCTATGATTTTAGCTTTTTAGGCTTTAATTTTTATTGAATTTAATTTTTGGAAGCTTTTCCATAGATTAATTCTTATTTCTACGAATAGCCTATTTTCATTTGGGTCAATTTGAGGTTTAACTAGGCTGGCTAGTTATTTTCCCTGATTGATTATTCACTCAAAAAGTGAATAAGTATGGAAACAACAATTTAATTCCTCACTTTTCAATTTTGCGATCTAGAAATTAGAGAGCTTTTCTTGAAATCTTTTCCTATAGAATTGGTCTTATATTCATTGTGAGATTTATGGGCATGAGATCTTCATGAGGATTGACTCATTGAATCCATCTCGAGGAGACCTTGCTTTGGTGTCATTTTCAATAGTATTTGCAAGTTATTTATTTTACCTAGTTGTTTTTCATTTTAAACCTTTTTGCTATTAGGTAGGGCTTTACTATTTTATTTTTTATACTTTGTTTCAACTTTTATTTCTACTAGCAGTTTGTTAGGAGGCTAAGAAATAATGTTCCCTTCTATTTCTATTTGTTGGTTCTACCCAATTGGTCAGGTATGAACATTTTTTCTATTTTTGGGAATGGGGGTTTGGGGTTTCACACCATTATGCTAGCCATTTTTGCATATGGTGTTTGAACCCAAATTTTATTATATTTTCAAAGCTTTTGTGCCCAAAGACCAAATGGGTTTTAATTTTTATTTTTTCCAATTTTGTGCTTTTTTAACTCATATTGTGTCCCACCCTATTTTCTTGGGTTTTCTTGGCATGATGTTGGTCGTCGACCTGAATCATCCATTTAGATTTTAGTCAAACCATTGTTGCAGTTTTTTTTGTTCCATTTGGATGCATGTTGGATCCATCCTCCCAAGCTATTTTAGTTGAGTGATACTTTTCTTGAGTTCTCATCCAGTCCTTGTATTATGATCTTCATGACGGTGGTGTGCTACACACGAGTACATGCACTTATATTTGTCAAGTGGCTTGTGAAGCTTGATCTTCCATGGTACTTTTGGGAGTTATGGTCATTGGGGTTGGGGTGGGAATATGCATGCCTGTGGGCACTCATCATTGGATGAGCATGGGTAGGTTAGGGTAGCATATGGAGGGGGCTTCTTTTCCATAGCCTAGTGCCTATTTCCTGAGGTTTCGTGTGCAAAATTTTTAATCAAGTGATAACTAAAGAAATTACTAGGTGGTAATAAAACTTAAGATAATAAAATGTATGTATGAGAGCATTTCATTGAGGATTTCAGCAACATAATAAAAGTTTGGACTTGTTGATGCTAAGCGATTCTCCATGATGTTAATCCCTACATAGTAGCCCATTGAGTGTCTGACCAAGACCTGTAGTTTATGCATTATCTATGATCTTGATTTTAGTCATCATACTATCTAGTATGAGTGTTAGCCATAGACATTTGATTTATGTGTGTTTTTGGTTGGATCATTATCTCTATGAGCATGATGGGAGTGGACCTACGAGCTCCACATGGTTGGGTGGCATAGTCACATTCACCACTCCTAGGGACCAATGTATAGAGATGATCTATTATCCCAATGTGACTGTTGCTGAATATTTTCACTTGGTGCTTTGGATTTTGGACTATGCTTTCTTGTGATTTATGCTTTCATTGGAATGCTTGTATATCATGTTTAGATGATGTTAGTATTGATGCAAATCCTTATTATGATTTTTATCATATCTTAGATGATGAGTTTGATTTGTAGGATTATCTTATGCTTTACTTCTAGCATGTTAGATTTTCTTATTCTTATGTTGTAGCATATTTTAGTAGTGACATCCTCATAAGATAGCTCTGATGATATGGTCAGTAGTTTGGGATGTTACACATGGGGAATGGCTATGACCCATGATGGTCTTATGATGCTATTATAGTTGGGAGGAACCGTGTACTTAGTTTTGTTGTTTCAAATTATTGTGATGTTATTTTAGTACACTACGATGTTACCTTCTGTACTTTCCCTTCACTACTATGTTATATGGTTAGATGCAATTTTTTGTCTTGTAGCTATTCTTCAAGTGTCTTTGCCTTGACTATGGATCTAGTACTACCTAGTGTGGAGGTTCTAGTTCTTGTTTTATCCCTTGATTCATCCTTAGACTAATTTTTCTTTCACTGAGTGACCATGCATTAGCATTGGGAAATACATTAAAGTATCACACACTCAAAGGAGAAGAATCATGTGATACTGGAAAGTATTGTATACCCTTTTATGACACTCTATTGTATCACATGCCCATTGAAGAAAGGTCGTATGATACTTGTAAAGTATCAAACACCTTCAGAAGTGTCACCTAGACCCTAAAAGTATCACATGCCTTAATTAGAAAGGTCATATGATACTGGAAAGTATCATATAGTGATATATTAAAGTATCACCTAGATTCTAGAAAAACCCACTCAAACTGATAGCAAGCACTTTTTAGTTTGTTTGGATGTTTTCCATAGGTGCTCTGGATACCCTTTACGATGTTATTGAACACCTTGGACTTGCATTTTGAATTCAATATGTTTCTGGGTTCGTATTTGTTTGCATGCTTCTATGGGTTGTTATTTTGGTTAGTAGTGGCATTTGGAGATCAGTTGGCATTTGGATGGTTTTTTAGTCTTCTTTTGTGATCTTTTTCATCCTCATATGTTGTATTTCATGTACATCCGTACTTGTTTATAAATTTCTGAAACAAGTTATCTTGGCTTATATTCATCCTTGTTTCAAAGGATCCTAGGGCAGGGCATTACAATAGGTGCCTTGAGAATGATTACCCTCAATGTATTATATATAAGTACGTGTAAGTTAGTGGCAATCACAACATAATAGGACTTCTTCTTTTTTAATAAGGAGAGTATCAAATTATTGATTAATTTTTTAATTATAGTTAAATATTTTGTTAAAGTTAGTATAAAATTATTTTTTGATATTTTATTTATAATTTTAAGGGTCATGCTTAACTTGTGCAACTATAATTTTTTTTAATTTTATGGATATTGTTATGAAAAATGCCAGTGTTAGGATTATAGTTATGGAAAGGATTATAGTAAGATGTCGCATCGAAAATATTGGTAGGGTTTAGTTCGAGTTAGGTTTCTTGACATGGGAAGGGTTAGGGTTATGTTATAGGTAGTTGTTAAGGTGATAGGTAGGCTTATATTTAGAGTTAGGGTTTCTCTCAGTGTTACATGTAGGGTTGTTGATAGGGTTAAAATTACTTGAAACATTATAAATATAATTAGGAGTATGGTTACAATTAGGGTTATGATTATTATTAGGGTGGGATATAGGATAAGCAAAGATTTAGATAAAGTATTAGGGTTAGGAGAATGATTAGTCACTAAGTTAGGGTTAGATATAGAGTAATGGCTAGGGGTACACTTATGATAGGGAAACTATTAGGATTATACTTAATGTTACACTTAGCAGTAAACTTAAGGTTAGGATTTCATTGTTTTTGAAATTAAAAGTGACCAAAAACAAGGGGGTCAGCCCTTAACAGTCAAAAGGCTAGTAACCAGCACATTACCAGCCAGTAACAAAAATAGACAAATAGAATAGGAGTACCAGCATGGAAAAACTTATGCCATAAACCAAAAAGCTAGAACTAGAAAGGAAACAACCTAGCTACTAACCACATAGTCCATAAAGGCACTCAAGCCTAATAAAATCTTAAATGTACAGCTGATTACTAGCAAAACCATAACTGCCATACGAGTATATAAAGTCTTTGGATCCTTAGATCTCCAGAACTAAACTGAACTAAAAAAGACTTAGACTTCTTTTTTCCCTTTTCCCCTTGCATGAAGTAGAATATGGTCCCAATCATCAGCAAGAAACCTGAAGCGTAATTTGTTGTCCTCCATGTCCAAGCCAGCTTCCTCCTTCTCCTATGCTAGCAATTGGAGGGTAGTAGCAGTAGCATAAGTAACTTTAAATCCAAACTTGGAGAAGGTGAAAAACCCCTCCTCCAAAGCTTTGACCCTTTCCTCTAGGTTCATGTAATGCTCCTCCACCACCTCAATCTCCTCTTTATGCTCCTCGACCTTATTTGCAGCAACCTCCTTCATTTTTGGTCCTTGTGGTTTATCTTGTAGCACCCGTGGGTTAGAGGAGATCTTCAAATTTTCCTTAACAGGGAAAGAAATGGTAATTGGGGAATTATCCTTTTTGATCATCTCATCACAAAAAGTAATAGGTTTAAGTGAGAAGCTAGCTGAAACATGGGTTGTCTCAATATTCCTTTCTTTGTCATTCGACACTTGAGTTTGAGTATCATCCATCAAAATGTTCCCAGAATTGAAACTTATTTCCCCCTCCTCATTACCTTCATCCTTTTTGGAGTTGGAAATATTTTCCTCCTCCCTTCTGTCATTGTTATTGCCTAAGCTATCTTCTTCAACTTCCTCAACAGGTTATCTAATGGACTTCTGCTTAACCCTAGCCTAGGACTGAGCTAACCTACCAGACCTTCTTCTTTCTTTTCCCCCAATATCCTCACCAAAATCCTCTCCAAAAACCTCAACCACCTTATCAACTTTAATTTTCTTGTTTCCCTTTTATTCTAGGGCTATGTCCAATTTTTTCTTTTTCTTAGTATCCTATCTAGGAGATGGCCTAGGAGTATAGATTTTTTGTCCCCATAATGGAGCTCAGGGGAGAAATCAAACTATGGTGGGGGTTTTCCACTACAACCTCTCTCAGGGGACACAAAGCTAAGTGGAACTGATACATACGAAAAATTAACCCTTGATGAATAATGGTGAAGTTTAAGCCTTTATTCTTTTTTTCCCTAATATCATTAATCATATCCTCAATCGAATACAGAAGGAAAAATGGAATGGAAATGAAATCCCTATTTCTAAAGTGATTCAACAAAGGAAAATGATAATAATAGCACACTCCAAACTTGTCTTCTAGTGTGAGATACTTCATTAGGACTAGACACACATCACTCCAAGGCTCGGGTAACTTATCCCTTTTAAACCCTCCTCTATAGAAAGTTGGCTCCTCATTCTCTGCAAAGAAGTTATTCATGCTAGCCTTATCCAAGATTTTAGTGACTTTCTTCCATTTTTTTCCCTTCACTGTGAGTCCTATTACCATGGCAATTACCTCCTATGTGACTTGAAATGTAATGTTGTTGATTGTAACCTTCCTATCATTCCTATTATTCACAAATTGTAACACACAATTTTCATCATACCCAGCCATGGACATCATATAGGGCCAAAAAATCCCTTCTTTCAGAACATACCAGTTCACCATCCTGTCCTTGAAGTTCTCTAATCTTGTTGGTTCCAACCGATTTAGATCACCTCCCATTTCAATTCCTCCACTATTCGATCTCTCTTCCTCAGAAATACGCATCAGAACTTTATCACTTTCAAATTCTCTATGGCTACTCTCTTGATTAAATCCTTTGAGGAAACAGGGATCAAAATTATAGACCCCTATATGATGTGCTCTAGAATCCCATAACATCTTATTATGAGATTCATGGGTATTAAAAAACCTAATTTTCTCTCCCTATCGATTTCTGACATCCCAATCCATAATATCTATCGTACTTCCTTTTGGAGAGTGATTCAAAGCTTGCAACAAGTTTCCATAATTATGAAAAGATAATTTCCTTAATTTGTAATTACTCCACTTGTCATTTGTACAACCACGTCTATCTCTTATTTACAAAATGCTAAAGTTTAATTTAGCAACAAAGTTCTCCATCTTGCCAAATTTGGCCTTACTTTTAAATTTAGTGATCACTATTTTGAAATTTTCCACCTTTTTCCTTGGATATCAACATCCTTAGATTTTTGTTGATATCAACTAAATTTTCCCAGCACATGATTGCCCTAATGTTAAACCCCATGGTAGCCACAACATCTGCCACTTGATTACCCTCCTAGTAGATATGTTGCAGGTGGACCATTCTCATTTCCTCCAATATATTTTCAATATCTAGGATGATATTTCTAATCTTCCATCCCAATGTTTCCTCCCCCTTTACCCAATCGATCACTAGTTTGGAGTCCCCTTCTATAGTTAACTCTAAAATGTTTCTTTCCCTAGAGAGTTGAAGACCCCATAATAATGTCATAGCTTTTGCCACATTATTGCTACCAATCCCCACTTGGCCTACATAAACCAATAGCACATCACCATTCCTATCTCTTAGGACACCTCTAGCCACTCCCTGTCCTCCTTTCGCAGCTCTATCAAAATTTAGTTTATACTGTGTGATGGTGGGTGGTCTCCATATTGTCTGTTGTCTCCTCCTCCTAGCGAAGTTATCAAATAGGAAGAAATCCTCTTGACAACCCCAATTCTCAGCCACAATGCCTTCAAGTCTTCTAGGTTTCTCCTTTGGCATCTTGTATTTAGCTACCCTTAGATTTTCCTTCAACAGTTTGTTCATCACTACAAAAACCACTTCAACCATCCTATTTTTCTCCCTGAATATCTTGTTATTCCTTTCTTTCCATATGTGCCAGCATACATATGGTGGGATAATCTTTCATAAAAGGATTAGTCTTGGATGATGGAATGGGAAATCCCAATTGTCCACAAACTATCCCAAGTTATCTTTCATGACCCAAGCCACCCCCAATCTTTCCCAAACCTTAGTCCAGATGTCAACCGCAAACTAACATTCAATGAAAAGGTGGTAAATACTTTCTTCCTTTTGTTCACAAAGGCAGCAACAGTTTGTTATGTAGAATCCCCTTTTTTTCAAATTATCAATTGTTAAAAATTTTCCATGTTGAACTGTCCACCAAAAGAAATTAATCTTAGGTATAAGGTTACTGATCCATACCTTGCTCCATGTAGTTGGGCATAGTTCCTTATTGAACATTAAGGTATAAGTAGATTTGGAAATGAAGTTCCCATTCAGAGTTAAATCTGACACCATGATATCCTCCTATGGCAATAATGGGAGTCTCTATTCCTTTATTAGTTCTTCTCATTCCTCTATGAGAATAACTATCTCTCGTGGATAGTCCTCCTTATACAACTTCTTCCATCTCCTCCCTTGATCAATGTAGTCTCCCACTTTCACACATATGTCCTCCTTAAGTAGTTTCATTAAACCACTATATTTACTTAAGGCCAGCGGTTTCCCATCCATCCACCTATCTTCCCAAAACCTAATATTGAAGCCATTGCCCACAATCCACCTCAATCCTTCTCTTAGCAACCCTCTATTTCTAATAATGTTCTGCCAGATCTTTGAACCTCCTAGGAGGTCATTATTATATAGGTTCCACTGAAAGGAGGTATTAGACAAATATTTAGCTTTCATAATATTTCCCCATCCCGTGTTTCCTTCTACCAATCTCCATCCATTTTTTGTGAGAAGAGTTTTATTAAGGTCTTTCATTCTTCTAATCCCAAGCCCCCCCTATCTTTTGGTTTACATACCTCCTCCCAGTTGACCAGATTCAATTTATTTTTCTCTTCAGTCCCTAACCATAGGAAATTCCTTTGAATTCTCTCAATTTTCTCAGCCATATTTATACTAATCTTAAATATGGATAAGAAATAAATAGGGATTCCCTAAAGAGTAGTAGCAATCAGTTGTAGTTTTTTGGCATTGCTTAATATCTTCCCTTTCCACCTTGTAAGCTACTTTTTAATTCTCTCCACTATTGTATTCCAAAATTCATTAGAAACCTCCTTGGTAGTGAGGGGGAGGCCTAAATAAGTGTTTGGGAGGCAAGCGGATTGGCAATCCAAGATTTTCCTAATCCTTCTTTGAAGTGAAGAATCAGTGTTAAAGAAATAAATCTTGCTTTTATGGTAGTTCACCTATTTCCCTGAGCTTTCTTCATAATTATGCAAAAATCATTTTCCAGGCTTCAGCCTCCATGATTGAAGATTCCTCAAATAGGAAGGTATCATCCACAAATTGTTGTATAACATCAGCTTCAGCATTAGTGGCTGGTTTAACACCTTTAATGCAACCTGAATCCACTAATTTAAAGAATGACCTTCCCAAGACTTCTGCTACCATGATAAACAGGTAAGGTGAGAGTGAGTGACCCTATCTTAAGCCTTTTCTTGCCATTACATTACCTCATGGGGACCCATTTAGTAGGAAAAAGTACTGCACTGAGCTTACCATCAACATGATCAGGTTTATAATCCTATTGTTAAATCCAATTCTTTCTAGTACATCCTGAAGGAAGTCCCAATTGACCTTATCATAAGCTTTGGAAATGTCCAACTTGAATGCCATTCATGTTTGCCTACTCTTTTCCATTGAATGGATAACCTCATGGGTTGTAATAGCTGCATCAAGGATCTGCCTTCCTAGCACAAACCTCTTCTGAGGAGTAGCAATAATTTTTTCCAAGAAAGGCTTTAATCTGTTCACTAAAACCTTGGCAAAGACCTTGTAGATAGTATTGCATAGACTTATAGGTCTAAAATCATTCAAATTCAGAGGATTACAATTTTTTGGAACTAGGGCAATAAAGGTATTATTTATGCTTCATAGTACATTACCTGTTCTAAAAAAATCCCTAGTCACCCAAATTACCTCTGATTTGATCACCTCCCAGAAATGCTAAAAGAAAGCAGGTGGGAAACCATTGGGGCTTGGGGCCTTGAAAGATCTCATTGAGAACATTGCCTTTTTCACTTCCTCTTCTCTAATCTTACCAAGGATTAGATCATTTCCCTCTTCTCTTATACTCCTTGGGATTGAATTAATCAAACTTCTCCTAATCACCTGGTTCCCAGTGAAGTTATCTTTCTTAAGCGCCTTACTGAAGTGATCTACCACAAGTTTCCCCATTTCCTCCTGCTCTTTCAACACCTTTCCCCCTTCTTCATTTAGTTTTGAGATAGTGTTTCTTCTTTTGTGGTTAGAAGCAAATCTATGAAAGAAAGTAGTATTTTTGTCCCTTTCCTTCAGCCATTGAATTCTAGATCTTTGTTTCCAAAAAAATTCCTCCTTTTGGAGGATCTCTTTCCACCTCCTTCTAAGTTTCTCCTCTTCCTGAATATTCTCCTCTGAGTTATTCCCTTCCGCAATAACCCCTTGGAGTTTTTTTAGCTTTTCCTCTACTTCTCCTTTACTTTTAAAAAGGTCCCCAAATGAACTTTTAGCCCATACTCTGACATTTCTTCGAATACTATCAATTTTTTGGGTAAGTTTGTACATTGCAGTACCTTCTATTCTTATATTCCACCACTCCTAAATCTTATCTCTGAATTCTAGATGTGACTCCAACATTATTTCATATTTAAAAGGTTTCTTTTCCCCTTTAAAGCCATCCTCCCAATGGAATAAAATGGGTGAGTCGTCAGACACCGTTCTATTGAGGTTCTCCAAGAAGGAGTTACCCATGCTATTCCAATGCCCTGGTAGTATTAATCTATCCAACCTAACCTAAATGAGATCCTCATCTTTCCTATTATTAGTCCAGGTGTATGGGTTACCCCTCAGCTCTACATCCATGAATTCCAACTTCCTCGTAAATTCACTTAGGTCTTGCAAGCTCTCCTAACATTCTTTGTTGCCTCACCTCTTCTCTAAATGGTAAAGAGGAGTACTGAAATCACCCATACACATCCATTGCTCCTCCAACATAGTTTCAGATATCCTTATCAAATTGTCATACATTTCCTTCCTCCCTAATCTGCTATTAGGTGCATAGATATTAATTAGTTTCCAACTATGGCTATTCAATTGGAAATAAGTAATTATATATTTTTTTTTCTTCCAGATCTCATAGCCCTTCAATGAGTTTAGACTCCACATGGTAGCAGTTCCCCCCGATGCTCCATTCGAATCCCTATGTAAATACCCTACCCTTGGCCAGATATAGCTAGCAATTTTATGAAAACTTGAGCTAGACATTTTTGTCTCTTGAATTAACACACAATCTATTTTTTCCTGAGATATTAATTGCTTAAGAGCATACTGCTTCTGGGGATTATTCAATCCCCTTATATTCCATGAAAGGAGTTTCATTTCTTACCTTTTGTTACTATCTTCAGTGTAAGTCGTTTACCACTAGCTACATCTCTAGCAGTTTGCTTTGTCCTAGTAACTCTGCTTGATGGTCTTCCTGCTATTCCTGATACTCCAATATATGGTTTTCTCCCCCCACTTCTCTTCTTCTTTTGCACTTCCCATTCACCATTATCCTCCTCTTGAGGTGAAGAGGGGCTTATGTCCTTATCTATATTATCAATGCTTGCCATTACTCTCACCACTATCTCAGCCTACAAGGCCTTGACCATCCTCACAGGGGTGCAAACTAAATCCCTTAAATCACCTTCCTTAGGCTTATGGTCCCCCCCACCCCCAACTTGTGTTGTTGAGGAGCCCATAATAGAGGGGGTTACCCCTTTCTCCTTAGAAGGGGTCTCAAGCTTGCTTGCCCCAATCTGGATTGTTGTCAAATCCTATAGAGTGTTGGTTCTTTCTATTTCTCCATCTTTCGGACACTCCTCTACCAAAGACCTTGCCAAAGGTGAGCCCAGAAGATCCTCCAAATCTCTTTTGAACGGGTATTCCTCCAATGCCTTCTCATCTTCCTTAGTATCCTTTCCCCTAGGACTTAAACAGTTATCCTACATGGAGGTCATATTGGGCAAGGTCATAGAAGGTTTCATTATTGTCTTCTCAGTCAGTACTGAAGGTTCCCTAATGGTCTCCATAACTATCCCTGGAGAGCTCTCCTTCTCTTTATCTTTTTGCATTTTAGCTTTGCAATCCACGATAAGCTGACCAAATTGCCCACATCTTTGGCAAAACAAGCCTGCATTTTCATATTCTATGGGCTGAAATCTCTCACCCCATTTAGTTTTTAAAGTGACCATAGTAGGTAGTATTTTGTTTAGGGCTACATTCACACAAAATCTAGCATAGACAACTCTCATTTTTTGCATTGTCACTTTGTCAGTAGTAACAAAATGACCAACAGAGTTCCCCACCCATTTTAATATCCTTTCATCCCAAAATTCCAGAGGGAGGCTAGGTAATCTTACCCATACTGGGGCAAGTTTGTTTAGCTCCAAACTAGCATCAAAGCTCAGATGCCATCTAGTCAGGGCCAGACAGTGCTTCCCAAAATACCAAGTCCCATAAAGAACCGCATTGAGATCTTCTTTCGTGGTAAATCTAAAACAAAAAAGACCACTTGGCATGGTTGAAACACTTACAGTTCCTTTGACCTTCCACTTATGGTACACTCATTTCCTTACCATCTTGATAGAAGGGAAAAAAGCAACAAATCTACCTACAACACAAAGTTTGAGGCCAGAAGTCACATTATCCATCATACTATCAAGGAGTGAATTCATAGGACCTTCTTGTCCATGAGTTACCTTGGGATTCTTTGTGTTGGGGCTGGACATCTTGGCACCCACGAGCACACTCTTCCATCCCAATAGAGAACCCACATCCAACTTTTGCGCACCCCCCTGCTAACAATAAGCAGAACTTCCTCCCCCTAGCTCAAGGATGTCCACTCTCGACCATCCTTCCTCCAAAGCTAACTTGACATTACCCAACCCATCTACATCAATGGATCCACTGCCAATCAACTGGTCTACATCTCTACACACCACAAGTACTAGTTGTAGGTCTAGCATGGTGGCAGATCTGAAGGTTTAGGGCCCTCCATCATTCAAAATTCAAAAAAAAAATGAGCAGCAAAGTTGCAGAATGGAAGTTAGCAAGAAAAATTATTTTGATAAATGTTAGGATTTCATTGTTAGGATAAGTGAAGGTTTGACTTATGATATGGTAATTATTATTATTATAATTAGTGTGATTGTTAAAAGAAGAGCTAGGGTTAGGGATATTGACTTAGGAGAAGTGGAGGGTTAAGAATATGGTTAGGGTGAGAACCAAGACTAAAGATATAGTAAGGGTTAGATTTATGGCTTAGAAAGTATGATTGGGGAAAGGGTTGTGTTTAGAAGTAGGGTTAAGGTTTATAATTAGGATTAGGAGTAGGGTTAGAGTTAGCTTTATAATTAGGATAAGGGTCAAACATATAGGTGTTTAGGATTATAATTACAGTTATAGATAGGAGTAGAGTTAGGGTACGAGTTTTAGATTATATTTATTGTTATAGTTAAGCTTTCTATAAGACTTATGGAAAGCCATAGGATTAAGAGTAGGGTATGTGTAGGATCATGGTGTGCCAAAAAGTGGTGATGTCAAAAAAATAGAGTTTGAAAATGTCTAAAAGAATTTCAAATTCAATCTAACTTTTTTCCACCCATCTTGATACCAAGGCAAAAAGGTTGGGCCAAACCTTGTCAGGTATCCAATATGAGATCGGGTACCTAAAACATGCAACTTGTAATTAAAAAAACCCAAGAGCAAATAACACATTTTCATTTGAGTTTTCTTTATGCTGCCTCCATTATGGGTATTGGATATCAAAATAGGTATAGAATACAGGTAAACAAAAAGTATTCTTTTGTTTTTTTTGAATTAATTTTAATATAAATTAGTTATTTTAAATAGAAATTGTTGAAAATTAGGTTTTTAAATAGAAATAGTTGAAAATTAGGTTCTTTAATAGAAATATTATTTTTTAATTTAATAGTTATTTCTAACCTAAATGATGACACTGAGCTAGGAAATAATGCTCCTCGAAACCCTCCACCAAATGCTCTAGTACCCCCTCAAAATTATCCACCAAACGATCCCCTACATCCTCAAAACCCTCCTCAAATTAAAGATTTGATAGAAGAAAATCTCACCAAAATGAGGGTTTTCCAAACCACATATAATAGTATACTTGCATTAGCTTTGGTGTTATCCATGTTAAACACCATAGTGAAGAATATTCAAACACTTACCAATGAACAAAATGTTTATCTTCACTAGTGTGAGAAAATGCATATCATGTTTGATGATAGGTTGGACTATGATGAGGTTTTGATCCTAAACATAAGTAAAGATGGTATAGTTAAACGTTTTACAAACCCAAAAAATGGTAAAATAGTAGACTGCAAAAATCCCAAATTATCAATTAAATGGTGCACAAATGAGGTTATGCATTTGAAATTTTGGGATCATTGATTGATATTTTTGGAAAAATCTCCACACAACAATTTAGAGGTGTCATTCTATTTCACTAGAAAATTGTATGCCAAATTTGTGTTGCACCTTAAGGTGAACTACTAGAGCATGAGGCCCAACATGGGTGTAGGTAGAGGAGCTCCTTAGGATAGACCCTTTCCCCAATGGAAGAAAGCTAGCATTTTTGTCCCCCTACTAATGTCTCCCCCCCTTCTCTTGTGCAACATCCTAATATCATTGCAAAGGTTAGCTCTTAGACTGTTAGAGTCATCAAGAGATTAAGTAGCCTATTGATAACCCAAGATAGGTCAGTGTTACCTCCCTATGTTGATGATGCTAGCGTGGGTTCATCATCGACAAGCTCATCACATGTTTTTGTGCCCCATACTTTCATAACATGCAAGAATATTTTTTTGGCTCCCATAGGTGGTCTTTTTGAGTATCATTTTGTATTTGAGGAGGATGATACACCAAATCCATGTACAAAGGCTACACAGCTTGATGTGAGAGAGGACTAACATTAAGAGACATGGGATCCTTCTGTGCCAATATATGTATACATTTTTTGTAATGACATATGTGATTTAAATTTAATCTTTATAATAGAGTAATTTTAACCCATACTAACTTATACATGTATGTGATCTTCATTCATGTTTAGTTGATGACTAAAAAGGAGCTCAGATAGGTTGATAATGTCATGCTCTTGGCTATATCATTTGGTCTTGAGACATCTATGGTACAATATGTTGTGTTCTCATTGTTTTTCTATTTTCTATTGGAGCATATATGGTTTCTAATCTTTCTTTTCTCTTGCAGGTATCACCTGTCAATGGGGGGCAGAGTGTGCGGGGTGAGGTAGAGCCTATTGACAAGGGAAAGGTAATTAGGTTCTTTTAAAGTGATTAAATATCGATGCATTCTCATAAAATATTTGTGCTAATGAAAATTAATTACATTCCTTACTATATATATTGTGGCTACTGGTGATGAGTTCAGAAATATTTGGCATTGTATAGCCTCTAGCATTTCCATTTGCAATGAGAGTCCCATCGTATGTATAAGTATCATTTATTTGTTATTTTTCTTATTTTCATAAAAAAACTTAAAATTTATTTCCATGATTTTCACAACTAGGCTTTTATTTCTCATAGGAAACACCTAGTGCATAGGAGGTTGGATGCCAAATTTTTGTATCTTTGCCTTCATAGTCGTTATATCTAGAGGAGGAGTTGATAGAGGTAAGTTGTACTTTGAATTATTGATTATTTGTTATAAATTTTTTATTCTATGAATTATAAAGTTATCGCTTAAGTTGTAGATCCATTTGACTAACATACTTGAACATATACAGGCCACAACCAACTAGTTTCCAAGCATCTTGACATATGAGACGACTCTTGACTAGTGTAGGAGGTCGATGAGAGAGGTATTTATGATGAATGTTTAATACTATAAATCTTCATTAAAAAAAGAATCATTATGAATTTGAGTAATTCAATGTTAGATACATAGAATCATATAGATTTAGTAGTCTAAATTTGAGTTTTCCTTTTTGTTTATGTAGGAGGCATCTGATCCACCTAGTTTAGCAAAGAGGCTACTTTTTTATAATCCACCAACAACATATGATAGTATTTTAATATGGTATGATAAACCAAATTTTTTATATGGATCTATGTATTTTAATATATATTTTCATAATTTGTCTATGGATACATGAACTTTGATACACACTCACTCACTCACTCACACACACACACACACACACACACACACACACACACACACACACACACACATACACACATATTTGTGTAATTTGTCTATGGATACATGTATTTTGATATTTATTTTTGTCATTTATGTGCACAATGATATGCATATTAATTTACTATAGTATTGTTCAATTTATCATGGATCATGTGTATTGTTCATGTTTATGGAATATCATTCATTTTGATCATGTTTGTTATATTCAATTCAATTAGAATAATTTGTGAAGAACATTTTAACAAACTTTATTGTCAAATTTTGGTGCAATGTTTAATTTGAAATTATATCATATATTAAAGAGAACAAATTTCCACAATCCATTATATTGTATATATGCTTCTGGATTCAATTGTGTTAAGATTTTTACCATCGATGTTTTGAATCACACTATGTGATCGATCATCAGGATGAAGAGAAAGAGATCTTTGTAATCCCTTAAGATGTACACAATTAGCCAAATCCATGGTCAATTTGGTCTTAGGATCCCCTCTTTAGTGTTACAAGATGTTTCAGTATGTATTGGTCACAAACGTTATTGGAGCTCTGTAATCAAAATAGGGGTGTCACTAGGTTATTTTAGACCTCGACATGACCATCCTATAGCATTCAATATTTCACCAATAGCCCCCACGAGCTCTAAGTTATGACCATTAAAAGATTGACCTCCAAATAGACTTAGAGCACCTCTTCAATATGGGGTGGCCACGAACATTCCTAGAATAAGAATGTCACTATGGTTTTCCCACCCATCTAGACCTAATGGTGCCAACAACTTGATGCAAAGATCAACAGTTTGAAAGTTGCATAGTGATGCACCAATGAACTAAGGTAGACTACAAGTTTTGGCATCGATCAAGATCATTGTGTCAATTCCAAATGGAATGTGATCTCTTTTAAATGAGATATGCTATTGTAGACCCCAACATGACCATCTTGTATAATTTAATGTTTCATCGACAACCCCCATGAGATCTAAGTTACAAGCCTGAGAATATTGGCCTCCAAATGCACTTAGATCACCTTGGAGAATCTTTGGTACGGGGTGACCACAAATTTAGAGTCTCTCTCCAACTAGAAAAAGGGTTTCAGAAGGGTTTTTAATAAGTAAGAATATCATTTTTTATCTCCCTCAATTTTTTGGCATTGGACATAGTGCAAGTTTGGTGTTAGTATTAATTAAAATCATCATTTCTTACATCCCTCCACATTAATTACATTAGTTAAAAATGTCTTTGTTTCTTACATTCAATCAAAAAGCTTACATTTACAATATCTCAAATGTTTCATCATTATTACATCAATACACAACTACCAAAAATCATAGTGTAAAAAATAGAATAGATATTTCCTTATTTAGTTTTTATCTTTATTCATGGTTACTCTTTATGACGTACTTGCTTTCCAATATCATAAAAAATATTACTAAATAACCGTATTAAACAAGATAATCATTGGTTCATCAAATCATTATGAACAAAAGAGCATAAGAAGTAAATAAACCTAGTGGAGTGTTTCTATAGGGTCCTTTCTCTATTTTAGGGTCTCCAATAGGGCTTCATGTTTAGCATTAGTAATAGTAAAAAGTTCTTTTTCTTTTGTTCTTCATTGATGCTTCAACAACTTCACATTTGTTGCTATAGTAAGATGTGAATATATGAGAATTGTTTTGTTCTTCTGATAGTCTTTGAATGTATGAATTTCATTCCTTCTAAGCATGTGTATTCATAGTCATGTTCTAGCAACAACAAATGAACCAGTAGGATATGTGAATCCATCATCATCTGTGATTGATTGTGCAAGATTTTTTTTACTTCTTATACAATGTGCTAATTGATAATCTGATTTCTCATCATTCCCCTCTATTGCAACCAATGCAAAGACATGTCCTACCTAAAGAAGACCTGATAGATGGTTATATTCAACTAAACTTTCCATGTCATCATATCTAATAGAGGGTATGATAGGAAATGGAGTAAGATAATGTGGAGCCCATGTGTCAACCCACTGACTCAATTCACAGTGATCCTAATCACACTAAAAAATAGGACAAAAGAAAGCTAGCTATTGTGTTGAAATGGTCCATGTACTAGAATTAGAGCTCCAAAATGAATGCATTTTTTATGAGTCTCTAATAGTAGCACAATCTAATCTATCACCTATGAACCTTTCCTCAACCAACCAAATGAACCTATGTACTACTGAATCAAGAGTCCCTTGTGATAATTTTGAACTACACCAATCAACAATGCTATGAGCATCAAGAAGCTCTACTCTTGAAATCTTCAATTGCTCCTTAGCTAGAGCTCTCTTCATACATGCCCCTACTCCATCATGTTCCCCTTTCCCATGTCTGGACTCAGAAAAAATCCAAATATGAGGCACCTACCTCTCTATGTGCATCCTACACAACAAATAAAATATGTGAACATTCTTGAATTGACATGTGCAATTATCTAGCAAAATGATATGTCTATCCATAGAAATTTCATGTTCCTCTAAGAAACCAAAATAATTCTTGAAGCAATGTTGCACAAACTTGTGAGAGTGGGATATATCATCACTCAAGTAAAAATGGTGCTCTCTAATAATCTTCTAGTTATCTTTTGCACTATAAGGAGCATGTCTATATGTTATGTTGACAAAAATAAGAATATGAATGGAGTTGTAATACTAAGATTGTGTCTCATTTTGGGGCTGCAATGTGTAGTGCTCTACAAAGTAAACAACTAATATAATATTGCGAATGGGAAAAGTCTCCTTACACATTCTAAATTGTTGATCCAACCACTATGACCTGTGACTATGCCTTGCATACTTGTAGAAACGATTTGTCTTGAAATATGAAATAAAACTATCCACACTGATTTCCTTTGCAAAAAATTCACATCTAGATCCCTCACCTCCACTGTTCAATGTGTATTTCACTACTTCGTATACTTTTTTTTTTAAAACTATTTTCCTCCCAATATCTTGTTTGCACTCCTCTTGGAAAAATGTTTCAAACTTGGATAAGCCACCACATGTTGAAAACTTCTCATTTAAGCAAGCATTTCTACAAAAGAAAAAACCATCAACTCTAGGATATAAAAATTGATAAAAAAAGTCTCTTGATGATTTTGGAAGCCAACTAGCACCATAATTCTTCAACATTTCTTTACTATGCAAAGTAGAACAAATGGAGTGTAATAGTTCATGGTGCATAGAAAACTCCACATGATATTTGCAACAAAATATATTTCAAATATTAAGTGGCTCAAAATAAATGGATTCAAATATTCAAAATCCCTTTGTGATATATGTAATCTTGGATGACTCTCTCTAAAATATTTGAACAACATAGTTTGACTTACCTCCAAATAATTTTTAAGATGTGGCATATTGTCTCTAATGTCAATTATTAGCCTCAACATATCTTTAGCATTGGGTGATACTCTTGAGGTAGAGTTCCAAAACTATGTAATTTCTTGCTTCACATCATCAATTAGCTTCTTATCAAATGTGGAAGTCTCCAACCCAAAGCCCATGTATCATTTTGAAAAGGATCGTCAGTTATCTCTCATCGAGTAAGTCCTTTTCTCAAAGTAGTACAATTTAGGTTCAAGTAAATACAAGTTTATCTCATATATCTACCCTTTTCTCATATGATGAGTTACCAAAGATGTTGTAATAACTCTTCAAGCAACTCTCTTATCCTTCTCCCTACTATTTTCCCTAATGCTATTGAGAGCATTGAAAATAATCTTCACAATAATGGCATTTCCTTCCATTTTCTTATTGACATGAATCTTCAATTTGGGAAGCATAGGGCTCATCTTTTCCATCTTTGATAACTGCATAAAAGTTGGCATTCCTCCACCACTATCTTGTTGCCAAAAAACATCTTATATAGTCTTGAAGATCGTAACTAAATGGTTGTTTATAAATTTTTTCCTTCCAAATTAGTAATAATCATTTCATCAATCTTAATTATCCATTTTGGTGTTCTAAAACCTTCATGTCTATTATAATTAGATGATATGTAACGTTCTTGTGCATTTCCATTTTGACATGGTCAATCATGGAATTTACATTATGAACTGGTAAATTTCCATTGTCCAAATTTTCAATCTTTGTATTATCATTATCAATAGGTACGTTTTCATTCCTAAACTAAACATATCATTTTTTGACTCTATAATTTCACCTTTGATCAATACATCGTCAACTTGACTCACATTTAACATACTTGGACTCTCTTCCTTTGATGATTTACCTTGTCCCTTTCCCTATATGTTGCAATGTCTTCATTCAATACCTTCCTTTTGTGTTTGGCCTTTTGACCACTGATGCTCCCCATTCAAATAAAAATTCCAGACACCTAATCAAATATTGTAGTAAAATTTTCATTTGAATGGACCCCAAAAAATATTTTTCTATAAACCTATGAAAATGACCCCAAAAAAATGATTGTCAGCTCTTTAGTAAGAGAGAATAATTTGGGAAAAGTTTCTCTATAAAATAATTCAGTTACCTGATCACATATCAGGTATCTGATATTATCTAGTATATGATTCAAAATTGGATACTCGATATAATATCGAGTACCCAAAATGGTTGCCCAAAATTTGGAGGGAAATCAATAGGGCAAGTGTGGGAAATCAACAACTATTTTATATATATATATATATATATATAAAATATATATATATTAGTATATTGTTACTATTATTATTATTAAATATAATATAGTAAAATATGATTTTTATTATTAAATATAATATAGTAATATATGATTATTATTATATAATAAAATAATGTATTATTATTATTATCATAATATATAATGGGACCGTAGGATATGGCAATCAGTGCAATGGGTCGAATGGGGTTGTGGGCTAGCCCATGACCCTATTTGACCCATAGCATCAATTACCCTATGTTCTTAGCGGTCCTAGGATCCCTAGGGACAAATTTCATGATGTAATGGATCCAATGGTGTCGTGGGTTAGCCCATGACCTTAATTGACCCATTGCATCAATTATCCTATGTCCTTAGGGGTCCTAGGACCTCTAGGGACAAATCTCATGATGTAATGGGTCCAATGGGGTAGTGGGTTATCCTAAGACCCCATTGGACCCATAACATCAATAACTCTATGTCCCTAGGGGTCCTAGTATCCCTAGGGACACATATCATTATGCATTGGGTCTAATTGGGTTGTGAGCTAGTCCACAACCCCATTGGACCCATTACATTGATCATCCTGTATCACAAAGTAATGTGTGAAATTGGGTTATGGACTAGCCTATGACCCCACTAGACCCATAGCATCGATTACCCTATGTCCCTAAGGCTCCTAAAACCCCTACACCTAGGGACACATGGCATGATGCAATGGGTTGAATGGGGTCTTGGGCAAGCCCACAACCCCATTTGACCCATTACATCAATTACCCTATCTCCCTTAAGGTCCTAGGACCCCTAGTGACACATCCTAGAATGTAATGGGTCTAATGTGACCATGTGCTAGCCTGTAACCCCATTCTACCCATAGCTTTGATTAACTTATGTCCCTAGGGGTCCTAGGACTTCTAGGGATGCATGTCATGATGCAATGGGTCCAATAGGGTGGTCGGCTAGCCGACAACCCCATTCAACCCATAACATTGATTACCCTATGTTCCTAAGGGTCTTTAGACCCCTAGGGATACATGTCATGATGCAATAGGTAAAATGGTGTCGTGGCCTAGCCCAAAATCCCATTTGAACCATTGCATTTATTACCATATGTCCATAGGGGTCCTAGGACCCCTAGGGGCACATGTCATGATGCAATGTGTCAAATGGGGTCATGTGCTAGCCTTCAACCCCATTTGACCCATAGCATTGATTACTCTATGTCTTGAGGGGTCTTAGGACTCCTAGGGACACATGTCATGATGCAATGTGTCCAATTGGGCCATCGGCTAGCCTAGGATCCTATTGGACCCAAGGCATTGATTACCCTATGTGCCTAGTTGTCCTAGGACCTCTAGGGACACATGTCATGATGTAATGTGTTCAATGGCATCATGGGCTCACCCATGACCCCATAGGACCCATATCATCAATTACCCTATGTCCCTAGGGGTCTTAGGGCCCCTAGAGACATAGGCCATGATGCAATGGTTTGAATTGGGTCATGGGCTAGCATTCAACCCATTGCATCGATTACTTTATGTCCCTAGGGGTCCTAAAACCCTGAGGGACACATGTCATGATGCAATAGGTCTGATGGGGTTGTGGGCTAGGCTATGACCCAATTTGACCCATAGCATTGATTACTTTATGTCCCTAGGGGTCCTAGAACCCGTAGAGACACATGTCATGATGAAATGGTTTCATGGGCTAGCCGATGATGCCATTTGGCCCATTGTATCAATTATCTTATGTCACTAGGGTTCCTAGGAGCCCCAATGACAAATGTCATCATTCAATGGGTCCAATGGGATTGTGAGCTAGCCTACAACCCCATTAGACCTATTGTATTGATTACTCTATGTCCCTAGGGGTCCTAGAACCCTAAGGGAGAAATGTTGTGATGCAATAGTTTTTATGTGGTTGTGCACTAGACTATGACCCAATTCAACCCATAGCATTGATTACTTTATGTCTGTAGGGGTCGTCGAACCCTGTGGGACACATGTTGTGATTTAATAGGTATGATGGTGTCATGGGCTAGCCTATGACCTAATTTGGCCCATAACATTGATTACTCTATGTCCCTAGGGGTCGTTGGACACCTATTAACACATGTCATGATATAATGGGTCCTATGGGCTCATGGGCTAGCCTATTACCCCAATGGACCCATTGCATCAATTACCCTATGTCCCTAGGGGTCTAGGACCCATAGGGACACATATCATGATGCAATGGGGTCATAGGCTAGCTGACAAACCCATTTGACCCATCGCATCAATTATCCTTTGTCTTTAAGGGTGCTAGGACCCCTAGTGATAGATGTCATCATGCAATGGGTCCAATGGGGTCATGAGCTAGCCTAAAACCCCATTGGACCTATTGCATCGATTACCCTATGGCCCTACGGGTCATATGACCACTAGTAACACATGTCACAATGTAATGGCTCTAATGGGGTTGTGGGTTAACTATATGTTTGTAGGGGTTCTAGGAACCCTCGAGACAAATCTCGTGATGCAATGGGTCCAATGGGTTCATGGGCTAGCCTATGACACCACTCAACACATTCCATTGATTACCCTATTTTCCTAGGGGTCCTAGGACACCTAGGGGCACATGTCATGATGCAATGGGTTGAATGGGGTTGTGGGCTAGTCTATGACCCCATTTGACCCATACCATTGATTACACTATGTCCCTAGGGGAGACTACTAGGGACACATGTCAAGGTGTAATGGGTCCAATGGAATCGTGGGCTAGCCTGCAACCCCATTACACCCATTGCATCATTTATCATATGTCCCTAGGGGTTCTAGGACCCCTAGGGACACATGTCATGATACAATGAGTCAAATGGGATCGTGGGCTATCCTACAACCCCTTTGGACCCATAACATTGATTACCCCATGTCCCTAGGGTTCCTAGGACCCCTTAGGGACACATATCACAATGTAATGTGTCCAATAGCATCATGGAGCTCACCCACGACCCCATTGGACCCATAGCATCAATTACCCTATGTTCCTATAGGTCCTAGGACCCCTAAGGGAATATGTAATGATGTAATGGGTTGAATGAGATCATGGGCTAGCCCAAAAGCCCATTCCACCCTTTTTCTTTATTATCCTATGTCCCTAGGGGTCTTAGGACCCCTAGTGATACATGTCATAATGTAGTTAGTCGATTGGGGTCGTGGGCTAGCCTATAATGACATTTGACTCATAGAATTGATTACCCTATGTCCCTCGAGGTCCTTAACACCTAGGCACACATATCACAATGCATGGTTCCAATGGGCTTATGGGCCTACAAACTCATTGGACCCTAAAGCAACATAAAATTACTTGTATAAAAGGGCTTAGGGTTACGTATTTTCATTAAGTTATGATGCTAAATTGGTTCTTGTGGTAGTATTGAGCTATAAGGGATTACAAATCGTAATCAGGTTGTAATCATTGGATTGTAATTATATTAGACTTGTTGTTTGGTGGATGTAGCCCAGGGATTGGGTGAACCACATTAAATCTTGGTGCCTAAGTGTGTTCTTTTCTGTGTGATCTATTATTTTCTATTATTGGTTATATTTGCATGTAATTGTTATTTTCTATCCGTGGTTTAATCCTAACACCCATTGCAACAACTACCATATGTCCCTAGTGGTCCTAGGACCCTATAGACATATGTCATGATGCAATGGGTCCAATATGGTCATGGGCTAGCTTATAACCCCATAGGACCCATTGCATATATTACCTTATGTCCCTAGGGGTCTTAGGACCCCTAGGGACACATATCACAATGGAATGGGCCCAATGTGGTCATGGGGTAGCCTATGACCCCATTGGACCCATTGCATCAATTACCTTATGTTTGTAATAGTCCTAGGACTCCTAGGGACACATATCATAACGCAATGTTTTGAATGGAGTTGTGGGCCCATTCAACTCACTACGTTAATTACCTTGTATTCTTTGGGGTCCTAGGACCCCTAGGAACACATGTTATGATAGAATGGGTGGAATGGGGTTGTGTACTAGCCCACAACCCCATTGGACCTATTGCATTTATTACCCTATATCTCTAGGGGTCCTAGGACCCCTAGGGACACATGGCATGATGTAATGGGTTCAATGGGATCATGGGCTAGCCCATGACCCCATTTGACCCATAGCAGTGATTACCCTATGTCCCTAGGGGTCCTAGGATGCCTAGAGATAGATGGTATGATGTAATGGGTCTAGTGGGATTGTAGGATAGCCTACAATCCAATCAGACCTATTGCATTAGTTAGCCTATGCCCCTAGGGGTCCTATGACCCCTAGTGACACACGTCATGATTCAATGGCTCCAACATGGTCATGGGCTAGCCTATGACACCATTGGACCCATAGAATTGATTATTGTATGTCCCTAGGGATCATATGACCCCTAGGGACACATGTCATGATGTAATGGGTTCAATGGGGTTGTGGACTAACCGACAACCCTATTCTACCCATAGCATTGATTACCCCATGTCTCTCAGGGTCGTAGGACCCCTAGGGACACATGTCATGATGCAATGGGTCTAATGGGATCTTGGGCTAGCCCATGACCCCATTTGACCCATAGCATTGATTACCCAATGTCCCTATGGGTTCTAGGAGCCCTAGGGAAACATGTCATCATGCAATAGGTCTAATGGGGTCCTAGGCTAGCGCACAACCCCATTTGACCCTTTGCATTGATAACCTTATGTCTCTAGAAATCCTAGGGCACCTATGGCAACATGTCAAGATGCAATGGGTCAAATGGGGTCATAGGCTAGCTTTCGACCCCATTTTACCCATAGCATTGATTACCCTATGTCAACACATGTCATGATGCAATGGGTCCAATGGAATCATGATCTATCATATGACCCCATTGGAACCATTGCATTGATTACTGTATTTCCCGAGGGGTCCTAAACCCTAGGGACATAGGGTAATCAATGCAATGGATCTAATGGGGTTGTGGGCTAGCTGACAACCCCATTGGAACCATAGCATTGATTACCCTACATAGGTCATGATGTAATGTGTTCAATGGCATCATGGGCTCACCTATGACCCCATTGGACCCATAGCATTGATTACCCTATGTTCCTACATGTTCTAGGACCCCTAGGGACACATGTCATGATGTAATGGATCAAATGGGGTTGTTGGCTATCCCATGACCTCATTAGACCCATTGGTAGGTTACCCTATGTTCCTAGGCTCCTACATCCTCTAAGGACACATGTCATAATGCAATGGTCAAATGGGGTCCTAGGCTAGCCTACGATCCCATTCCACTCATAGCTATTGTGATGTGGAGCCTAATCAGACTTGGAGGTTTATTCGACGTAGTTTCCTCCCCATATTATTACTACAAGGGTTTGGGATAGCACCCCCAAGATGGGGTCAAGGGGCAATGCCCTTGCGAGGTCCTGGGGCAACGCCTAAGGTGTGCTCCCTATTGTAGTATAGGGTGGACTCGAGGGGCAATGCCCCCATGGGATTTTTTGAGGGTAGCACCCCCAAAGTAAAAAATGACCTTATATTGTAAAAGATGTCAACTATTATTTTCTTATTGCATGACTTGTTATAGCCCTAATTGTATAAGCAATAAAAAGCTTGTATAAAAAGCCTTAGGGTTAGGGATTTCATAATGTAATGGTGATATTTTAGCTTCGTGTAGTGCTATTCAGCCATAAGGGATTATAGATTCTTTTCACTCAATAATAATAATATTGGACTTGTTAGTGGTGGATGTATCCCAAGGATTAGGTGAACCACATTAAATCTTGATGTCTTGTGTTCTTTTATTTGTGATCTATTATTTTCTTATATTGGTTATATTTGCATGTAACTATTATTTCTATCTAAGGTTAATCCTAACAATAGCATTGATTACCCTATGTCCCTAGGGGTTCGTGGACACCTAGGGACACATGTCACAATGCAATGGGTCCAATGGGCTCATGACCTATCCTACTAACCCATTGGACCCATTGTATCAATTACCCTATGTCCCTAGGGGTCTTAGGACTACTAGGGACACGTGTAGTGATCCAATGGGTCTAATGGGGTTGTGGGCTAGCCGACAACCCTATTCGACCCATTGCATTGATACATGTCATGATGCAATAGGTTCAATGGGGTCATGGGCTAGCCTACAACCCTATTGGACCCATTGCATTGATTATCCTATGTCCCTAGGGGTCCTAGGACCACTAGGGACACATAACATTATGCAATGGATCAAATTTGGTCATGGACTAGCCTATGACCCCATTGGACCCATTTCATTGATTACCCTATGTCCCTAAGGGTCCTAGGATCCCTAGGGACACATTTCATGATGCAATGGTTCGAATGGGGAAATGGGCCCATTCGACCCATTGTGTCGATTACCCTATGTTCCTTGGGGTCCTAGAACCCCTAGGGAAACATTTCGCGATACAATTGGTGAAATAGAGCTGTGGTCTACCCCATAACCCCATTGGACCCATTGCATTGATTACCCTATGTCTCTAGGGATCTTAGGATGCATAGGGACACATATTGTGGTGCAATCGGTCCAATGGGGTGATGGGCTATCCTATTACCCCATTGGACCCATCACATTGATTACCTTATGTCCCTAGGGTTCTTAGGACCCTAGGGACATAGGGTAATTGATCATATTGTAATTTAATCAACTATATAATACTATGTGATAATTTTTAATACTATGTAAAAATATATATTATAGTAATATATATTTAATATAATAATAATTATAGTATTAATAATATATGGATAATATTTATAATATTATAGATAATATATAATAATACATAATAATATATAGTAGTATGATACTAATATACTATCTAATCATATTTAATATCATATATAATATTATAACATTAAAATTTGTTATATATATAAAATAAAATAATTAAAATAATAGTATTCAAACATATCAATATATTTTAAATGTGAAAATATATTTAAATATGTTTGTTAACATTTTATTTAAAATGTACAATTATTTCCCACCTTCTCAATCTTTGAAAAAAAAAATTGCCATCACATTTCATGTACTTGATTTTGCATCAGGTACCCAATTAGGCTTGGTATTTACCAAACCTCTTTGGTCAACTCAAAAGATAGTTTTGAGACATGTTTTAGTGATAATCAGACTTCGAGTAGCCAACTGACAATATATTTTTCATCAAAATTCAATGAAACAAAAAGGGTTTTTTGATAAATCTATCAAGATTCCATAGATATAATTGTTGTTAAATTCTGAGTTCAGTAACTATTTATTAGTTAATTTTTAATGAAGATGTTTGTAAATTGTTTATTGGCATACTCATTGAAAACAACTATATCTTTCAAATGGTTTAACATTTTTGAAATCCAAATGTTGCGTCACATTCCATGCTTCGCCTTGTATATGAAAAAATAAATTCAATTAGTTAAGGTGGTCAGACACGTGAGTTTTTTTTTCTGAAAAAGTTATAGTAGAAAATTCATATTTAATTATTTATTTGGAATAAAATTACTCAAAAATATGTGTCACATATGGGCATCAGTCTACTTTTGATATCTTTGATTATATTTAAAAATATTATCATTTAATTTTGATTAAGGTGGTTCGACATACACCTACTTTTTATCTTCACCTTGAAATTTTTGTAGTACTGCATTAAAATTTAAAAAAATTTACAAATCAAAGAATTTTTTCTCCAATTAAGGCCTAGTAGTTTAGAAACTAAATTGAATTTCCTCCAGATTCTTTTCTTACAACTTTTAGATATAAAGCTCATAACTACTTTAAAATTATGTGTCATGTTAACATAAGCCTGATTTACTTTTTTTCACTACCACTTAAGGCCATAGTTTGGTTGACCATGATCCTACACATACCTAGTATTTTAATGGATAGGAGTACACATATGGTTCAAATCATTTCTAAGGTTAAAGACATGCTTACATTTAGGTTTAGAGTTAAGGGTATAGTTATAACTAGTGTTACATGGTAAGGTACAAGAAAATATAGTTAGGTTTGCAATAAAGCTTCTAGTTAGAGTTAGTGGGAAAGTTATAATATGGAAGGAGTTAGACTTACAATTCAGGTTAATTTAATGGGTAAGTTTAGTATTAGGTTTAGGGTTAGGGTTAGGGTTAGGGTTAGGATTAGGATTATATTTAAGAATTAGAAATTAGGGTTGGGGAAAGAATTATATGTAGTAGTATGGTTAGAGTTACAGTTAGACTTATGATTAGGAGTACGGTTAGAGTAGGCATTAGGATTAGGGTCAGACATAGGATAAGTGAAAGGTTAGACATAGGAATAGGTTTATGAAAAAGATTACTAATTGAGTTGGGGTTAGACATAGAGTTGTGGTTAGGGGCACACTTACACTAGGAAAATCATTAGGATTATAATTAGTATTACAATCAAGAGTAGACACACGGTTAAGGTTTGAGACTTAGGAGAAGTAAAGGGTTAGGCATACAATGAGGGTTAGTACAAATAAATACTAATTGAGTTAGTGTTATATTTAAGGCTTATAAGTTATGAATGGGGAAAGGGTGGAATTTATTAGTAGGGGTAGGGTTAGAGTTAAACTTATGATTAGGAGAAGGCTTAGGGTTAGGGTTAAAATTAAGGCTTAAGAATTACATTTGGGGAAAGTGACACATTTAGTAGTACATAGTCAGGGTAAGAGTTAAACTTATGATTAGGAGTAGGGTTAAGGTTAGTTTTACGGTTATGATTAGGATTAATTCTATATAGAGGACATGCAAAGGGTGAGACATAGGATTATGGTTACAATAAGGATTATTCATTGATTTAAGGTTTGATACAAAGTTTTGGTTAGGAGCACACTTACAATAGGATAACTGTAATGATTATAATTAGCGTTATAATAGCACTTAATATGGTATAATGACACCTATGGATAGTGGTAGTGTTATTATTACACAAGTAAGGTTAGTTATAGTGGATTTATCAGGTTGCATTTACAAAAAAAAATTACTCTTTGTTCTATTTTTATGATAAAGGTTATTGTTAGGTTACTACTTGTACAAGTTATCTTAGTGCTCTATTATAGTTAAGGTTAGTGTTAGTGTAACTTTAGGTTTTTTTTTTTTTTTGATAATCATTATTATAAGAGTTATGGTTTGTGTTACTAGTATAATTTGTACAACAAAGGTTAGTGTTAGGGGAAGTTTATGATATTTTTAATAAGTTTATTATGGTTTACATTATTGATATACTTGTATCATGGTGAAAATTAGTGTTAATGTTATACTAAAGTTCAGAGTTAGATTAACTTCTAGTTTTGTTTATGTAAGTTTTTGATATTGTGAACTCTCTAGTTAGCATGATCCGCACTAGTGATGCTAAAAAATACACACAATCGAATCTAGAAAAGAATGTCTTTACAAATGGATTATGGAAATATGATGATGTTAATCTATAGTTAGTGTTACTGTTATTATTACACCTAAAATTATTGTTATGGGATTTTCTAGGTTCTATTTAAGAATTTTTCTAGGGTTTGTCTTATTATTGTAGTTAAGGTTATTTTTTGGGTTAATCTTCTTATTATAGTTAACATTACTTCTATTATTAAACTTCCTATTAGTGTTGAGATAATTGTAAGGTTATTTTTCTGTGGGTTAGTGCTACTATAACATATATGATTAGTTTTATTGTGACACCTATGATTAGTTTTTTAATGTATGCCATCCCTCCCCTCTCTATCTCTCTCTCCCCCTTTCTCTCCCCACTCTCTAGATACATTTCCTAACCTTTGTCCCTCCCTAATCTCTAGATACACCCCTAACATCTCTCTCTATATACACTGCTAATTAATCTCTCTCCCCCTCCATGCTCTCATGATATACCCCTCCCCCTCTCTCCATCCCCTCTAGATACACCACTAATCTCTCTCTCTCTCTCTCTCTCTCTCTCTCTCTCTCTCTCTCTCTCTCTCTCTCTCTCTCTCTCTCTCTCTCTCCCTCCCTCCCTCCCTCCCACCCTCCCTCCCCACATGTTCTCTAGATAAACATACTAATTTCTCCCTTCCCCTCCTACTAATTTCTCCCTCCCCCTCCTTTTGTCTCTAGATACAACACGTAATATTTCTCTCCATGCACTCTAGATACACCATAATCTCTCTTTTTTCCATGTCTATCTCACCATCATATATCTATACCTACATCTTTCTCTCTCTCTCTCTCTCTCTCTCTCTCTCTCTCTCTCTCTCTCTCTCTCTCTCTCTCTCTCTCTCTCTCTCTCTCTCTCTCTCTCTCTCCTATGTCATGCCTGGCCACTACTTCGATTTTTTCTGCAAATTACGACTTTTCTGTTTTAAGATTTCTTTCTGATGTTATGATTGAATTTCTATAGAACTTGGTTATTATACTATTGTTGAATGATGAGACTGATGCTGAATGTATTTTCTGTTAAGAACTATGTTTTAGCAATAAATGTGATTTAGGATTTTATGTATTGCATTTGGCATATCATCAATTTCAAGTTGATAAATTATCAATTATTTTATTATGTTTTTGACTTTTAGTTTATTGCATTCTATTTCATGCTGTATGTTGACGTGATGTTGCAAATATTTATAAATGGTTGTATGTTGTATTTAATTAGAATCCTTCATTGTACTTTCATACATGTAACTATACTGGGATTTAATGTTTAGATCGTGTTAACCCATAAGATGGTTTTGTTTCTTGACTCATATTGGATTGTTAATTGAGGGAACCATGGTTTTCATTTATATATATATATATATATATATATTTATATATGTTTTTTCTTATGATTAAGGTTTAACACCTTAGTGGAGCTTGGCATACATTTGTATTTGTTTTTTAAAAAAAGAGTTAAATCACCTCATAAGGAATTAGCAATGATGTAACCCTAAATGCGTATCGATTGCTATCAGGGAGGGTAACATTATTTTTTTTTTTGAGCCATATTCATGGCGGTAGACTTGGAACTACTGAACTTATGGTACTGAAGTTGCAGTCGGCCATACCTTGATGTGAGTTGGGTTTTTGCTGGTTACGGGCTGGGTTTTGAGCCACATTGCTTTGTTGATTTTACATCTGTGGTTTCATGCTGAGATATCAGCATTTTAATGGGAGTTGGTTGGAAGGTTAACGTGCATATTTGGTTTAACTTGATGGAGTTATTTCTTAGAGTTTGGTTGTTGTTGTTTATGGAGTTTCTGCTTCACTCTATTGTGAAGTCTTCTACGAATTGTGTGAGTCGACATTGCAGAGTTTGCTCACCAGTGTTGGATTTTGTTTTTGGCATTTTGGCATCAAGTTTCCTTGAGGAACAATCCTCCATCTTCAGTTGTTCAGGTAGGGGGCAATTTCTTACCCTACTCTTTCACTCTGTTTGCGAATGCCATGTTATTTTCATTTTGCATAATGTAAAAGTTATTAGATTTGCATATTGTGAAATTTTACATTCAAAGATGAGTATGCTCACTACGTGCTATGCAAAGCTCTGCATGTATTCACCTTTGAATGTGGAAGTTGTGGAGAGATATGTTTGGAAGTTGCTTCATTTATGTTTATATAGATTTACCCCAAACATATGTTTCCCACCAAGTTGAGTTTTGTGAGAAACATATGGTTGTGGTAGTGAGCATGTCGGCTGTTGTGTAATAGTGAGCAAGTTTGTGCTTTCATTGGTATGAGCTTGTGAGAACCCATACCTCCAGCTTACTTGGTTATATATAGAAAATTTTGAGAGGCTCGGCCTCAGACTTGAGAATTTTTTAAACTGGGATCGTGTCTACTGTTGAGGGCAGAGACATTTTGTCAAATGGTTTGCGTGAAACCATAGCAATGTTAAAATTGTCATGTTAACTTGCATAGCATTTTATGGGTAATGAAATGTTTGAAATTTCTTCATGAATCATGGTCGATTATATAGTCTGAACATTGTTGGTTTGAATTTCTTATGACAGTTATCTTTTATTATGATATTGATGAGTAAGTCGAGGGTTTTGTCATTATTTTTCTTTAGAAGTATGTCAAATCCTATAATATGATTAAATTATATATTGAAAATAGTAATTTATTTAACATTTGATAATGGTTTTGGAAATGACATTTTGTCAAATGTTTTATAAAGGAAACTTTTTTCGAACTGGAAACTTTGTGACAGCATAAATTATTCTATAATTTATAATGGAAATTGAGTGTTAAATATCTATTGTTGTGGAATTAGTTGCAAATGAATAAGGCATTCTTTTCAAAAAAAAACATAGATATAGATAGGTGTTGTTATATCGACAAGATTATTATGAGAAGAGATTGTGTGCTTCTATTAGCTTAGGAATTTACATCCTAATTACTTCTAGCTATTAGTATGATGTAAATTACTTTTCATATTGGTGAAGTGTATTTTGAATTAATCTCAAATATTATATTTTATTTTATGATAATTGCTGATTGTAGTTAAAACTAGGTGGAATTTTATTATTAAAGTGATGAAATTTCTATAGACATTTGAATATCCTAAGATATTGCAAGGATCTTTTGGTTGCATTTGGATTCAATTGTGTTTAGTTTAGGCTATGAAGTACCTTATAGAATTTAGGGATTTTTTAGAGATTAAGTGTTTGAAACATAATTCTTTACATACTGATATATTTTGGTTTGTGAATTGGAATGTAAGTTATTTCATTTTGTGAAGCAGATTTATGATATACATTTGAAGATATGTCAATTGAAGTAAGATTATCATAGGTGTATTGTTTATTATCTTGGTCAATTCAAAGGATACGCTTAGCTTGTTATAATAGTAGAGATAAGTAGTATAGTACTGCGACTGGTAAATATCATTCAACTGATATAGCAGTTAAGTGATATTTATGAGATTGTAATATTGTAGTATTTACTTCTGTTATTATAATAACCTAAGTTTACTTTCAAATTGACAGTAGAAGATGAGAGTTTTAAAAGATGAAGAATGTAACATCATGAGAAAATTGACTTGTTATTAGTTACATGTACATTCTTAGAATATCTATATGATGTGTATGTTAAGGATAGCTGTAGTGAATGTATATCAAGGTGGCTGAATATCGATTTATTCTATTCAGTTAATTAAATTTAGTGATAATTTTAAAATGAATTGGGAGGGTTGATTATAAATAAAAGATAATTCGCCTTACCTATGACTTTAACCAGTAAGGTTAAGTACGAAGAACAAGGCAGGTCTCTATTGCGTCATTTCATGAGTATTATAGAGAACCCCACTATGTGTTATCTAAGGGCGTACCATATACGGATGCAATATCTTAGCACCATAGTGGTGACACCTCAATATATATATATGGTTCATTAACTAGTTATTCTTAGTGCAAGTTTAATTTTGCATTGTTTAGAAGGTGTTACTTCTTGCATAGTAATATTAGAATTGCACTATGTTATGTAGTTGGATATTTACTTTAAGGTTATATATATGTGTGTGTGTGTGTGTGTGTGTGTGTGTGTGTGTGTTAATTCTAACATCTATGCAGGTGGACTACGCTTTTTAACTCAATGTGTACTGAGCCCTCTATGTGTTGTGTTGTATGTTTGTGTTATTTTCAGGTGTTCAAGTTGAATATCTAGTTTGAAGGAAGACTGTTGAAGTTACTTCATGAAACTGAATTTGATACTTGTAAAATTTCATTTGTTGGACCTAGGCATCTTTGAATGATATTGTTCATCTATATTGTACTAAACTCATAATGTATAGACATCTTTATGGAAATATATATTGATGATATATTTTTTTATGTTGAGGTTTATATTTTTGAGAATGATTCAATCTTTGTACTGGATCTTGCAATTTGATGATTAAATTAAAAAATTCCATGGTTCTTTATGTTTGTTCTTAGCTTAGTTTTAGTTTTGTTTGTGGTGTGTTACATTTGGTATCAGAGTGCCTAGTTTAGATTAACTAGGACTCTTGGGTTTTAGGGTTTTTCTCATCTTCGATGCATTATTAATAGTTTATTGTTTTAGGTTGTTACCATGCCTCCCGTCACTAGAGGAACTCGAGGTCATGATATTCCTAAAGATAACCTTGCTGGCAGAGGCAGAGGTAGAGGCAGGGGTCGTGGTAGAGGTCCTAGGCACCAAGGAAATTTTGGGGATGATCAATTTGATCAGAATCCTGGGGTTGGAAACAATCAAGATAACTAGGCAGATCAAGCTATGGTACTTCAATGGATACTGGAACGTCTCGATAATATTGAGACTAATAACTAGATTCCTGGTGGGGCTGCAAATATGCAGGTACCTCTTGTACAAGGTATTAACCTTCCTATCAAGGAAGATCCAGTGGCAAGATCTCAGCTCAAGGATCTTTCCAAGATGAAAGGGTCATTATTGTATGGTGCGAAATAGGGTACAGCGACAGAAGCTTAGTTGCTGAACATTAAGCGATGCTTTGTCTTACATCGTTACTTGAGTAATGTGAAAGTAAGATGGACGGTTATCCATTTGAGAGGTTTCGGTTCCTTGTGGTGAGAGCAAGAGTTGGAGAAGCTGGGCATTGACATCTCTCTAGTTACTTGGGAGCTCTTTGTAGAGCGATTCAAGGAGATGTTTATGTCAGAATATTGGCGATAGGCTCCTGCAGAGGAGTTCTTTCAGATTATGCAGTCTGGCTCTACAGTGGAAGCTTATGAACATAGGTTCTACAAGCTTAAGAAGTTTTCTGGCTGGGCAGAAAATGATAAAACCACGATACAACATTTCATCAAGGGGCTTATGCCCAAGATTGGGGAGGAAGTGAGAACTTTCAGACCTATGTCTATGCAGGAAGCTTCAGAATGAGCAAAGCTGATTGAGATGAAGTTTGGATATCATGGGGCTTCATACAAAAATAGCATGAATCCACCTACTCTAGATGTCAGTACAAATCATAAGCCTCCACAAGGTAGTTTGAAATCAAGATTTTCTAGTGGGAAATTCAAGAAGAGAAAGTTCAGTAAGAACTCCAAGGGTTCAGAACAGCCTAAACCATCTCAACCACCTCAAAGTGTGCAGAGTAATAACCCATCTCCTAACCTTTCTAGTCAGAATATGGGATTTCAGAAATCTGTTGAGTGTTATCATTGTGGTTAGATAGGTCATTACCAGTCTCATTGCCCTAATTGGGACAAGCTAAAGGTTGGACCTAAGCTAGCTAGGTCTGAAGTGACAGTTGGTGATTCTGCCAGGAACCACCATGTTTTTGCTACCCTGGATCAGAAGCAATCAGAACATCAGAACATGGTTATTGAACCTCAAGGTAATACTCAAGGTATGAAAGTATCTATTTTATTTGACTCTGGAGCTACAAATTCCTTTATTTCTTCTGCTTTAGTTGCATATAGTGAAATTCCTATGGTTAAGGCAAGGAATAGATGGCAAGTGGAGTTAACGTCAGGTTCTAGGGTGAATGTTGAAATAGTTGCTCCTGATTGTAAGATTCAAATGAAACCTTTTACTACTTCAGCGAACCTTAGGGTTATACCTTTAGGATCGTATGACATAGTTTTGGGAATGGATTGGTTAAAACAACATCAATCTATTTTGAATTGCAAGGATAAGATAATCACTTGTTTGGATGATGTTGGATCAGCTAGAGTTATTGCTGGAATCAAGAGACCCATCTCTTTGCGAACAATTTCTACCAAGCAATTGGCAAGGTGTGCCCAAAAAGGTTGTAGTTTGTTTTCCATATCGATAAACGACTTAAATGATTCCATGGATAAGGGTTATTCTCACGATCATCCAGTCTTGCAGAATTTTTTGGATGTATTTGTTGAAGAGATTTCGGGAATACTACTAAGAAGAGAAATTGATTTTCAAATTGATTTAGTGCCAAGAACAGAACCAATTTCCAAGAATCCTTACAGAATGACAGCTCAAGAGCTGATTGAACTTAAATTTTAGTTGGAAGAGATTTTGGAGAAAGGTTTGATTCAGCCTAGTGTATCACCTTGGGGTGCTCTGGTAATCTTTGTCAAGAAGAAAGATGGTTCTTTAAGACTTTGTATAAACTATAGACAGTTAAACAAGGTCACTGTTAAGAATAGCTATCCTTTGCCTAGGATTGATGATTTGTTTGATCAAGTCAAGGGTGCCTGAGTCTTTTGGAAGATTGATTTGAAATCTGGATATCATCAACTTAGAATCCAGGAAGTGGATATTTATAAGATAGCCTTTTGCACCAAGTATGGGCACTACAAATTCATGGTAGTACCATTTGGGTTAACTAATGCACCTTCTATTTTTATGAGCCTTATGAATAGTGTGCTTAGAACTTTCCTTGATAAGTTCGTAGTGGTTTTTCTGGATGATATTTTGGTATATTCTAGCTCTGCGGAGGAGCATGATCAGCATTTAGAGCAAGTTTTGGAGTGTCTTCGTAGGAATAAACTATTTGCAATCCTTTGAAGTGTGAATTCTTCAAGTCTAAGATTTGTTACTTAGGTCATATCATTTTTGGGGATGGAATTTCAGTAGATCCATCCAAAATTCGGGCTATTGTAGATTGGCCAGCACCTGCAAATGTGTCTGAGGTCTAAAGTTTCTTGGGCTTAGCAAGCTATTACTGCAGATTTGTGTCAAACTTTTCTAGAATAGTGCATCCTATCAAATCTCTTCAAAGAAAAGGGAAGATATTTGTCTGGACAGAGGAGTGCGAGGTAGCATTTCAGAAACTTAAGGAATGTTTGACTAGTGCACCTATTCTGGCAGTCCCTGATTCAACTAAGGAGTTCATGGTTTGCACTGATGCATCCTTGGATGGCATAGGGGCAGTGTTGATGTAGGAAGGACATGTTATAGCTTATGAGTCCAGAAAGCTTAAGAGTCATGAGCTCAATTACCCTACTCATGATCTCAAACTTGCAGCGATCATGCATGCTTTGTCCAAGTGCCAACAATTTCTTTTGGGACAAGGATTTGAGTTACATACTGATCATTGAAGCCTTTAGTATCTTTTCACACAACCAAACCTCAATGCTAGGCAGCGAAGATGGATGGAGTTTTTATGTGAATATGACTTTGGGATTAAGTATGTGCAAGGGAAGGAGAACGTTGTTGCTGATGCACTTAGCAGAAGGCGACATGAATTATCTTCTTTGATTTTAACAGTGGATCTTAGGGATAAGATTCTTTAGAATCTTTCTACAGACCATTTGTTTCAGGATGTTAAGGCTGTTATCAATAGTGGAAACATCTTGGAAGGGCATTTTGAGGGGTATTTAGTAAATTCTGAAGGTTTACTGCTTTTTAGAGGGAGCGTATACATTCCTGATTCGGGTGATTTGAGAAATCTGGTTATGTTTGAGGCTCACAAAGCACAATATTCAGCTCATCCAGGTGTCAAGAAAATGCATGCTGACCTTAAGCGACATTATTATTGGCCTGGAATGAAGAGAGACATAGAAAATTTTGTGGCTCAATGCTTGGAGTGTCAGCGGGTTAAGGCTAAACATCAGCACCCTGCGGGACTATTGCAACCACATAATGTTCTAGAATAGAAATGGGACACCATTTCTATAGATTTTATTACTGGATTGCCTATTACAGCTCATAGGCATGACGCTATTATGGTGGTAGTGGACCATTTGTGTAAGGTTGCCCACTTTATTCCAGTTGGATCATCCTATAATGCAGCAATGGTTGCCAAGATTTTTATGGAGTAGGTAGTTAAGTTACATGAAATTCCTAAAAAGATTATTTCTGATAGGGATCCAGTGTTTACTTCATCTCTTTAGAGATCCATGTAGCGAGAGTTAGGTACTCGGCTAAATTTTAGTTTAGCTTATCACCCAGAGATAGACGGACAAACTGAACTTGTCAATCAGATTCTCGAAGACATGCTTAGGATGTACGTAATGGATAGATAGAATAAATGGGAGGAGTATCTACATTTGGTAGAGTTCGCTTATAATAATGGATATCACAGTTCCATAGGTATGGCACCATTTCAAGCATTATATGGTAGACCTTGTAGGATGCCTCTCAGTTGGGATAATTTGGAGGATAGGACTCTTTTAGGACCTGATATGTTGCTAGATTTGGAGCAGCAAGTTAAAAGGACTAGAGAGCACCTTATTATTGCTCAAGATAGATAGAAGAAATATGTTGATAAGCATAGAATTGATCATCAATTCTTGGTGGGTGATAAAGTGTTTCTTCGGCTAAGACCGCATAAAAGTCCAATTTGTTATGGAAAGGGATCCAAGTTAGCACCTCGATTTGTGGGTCCATTTGAAATTTTGGAGCAAGTTGGACTAGTTGCCTATAAACTTGCCTTGCCACTGAGTCTTTCACGCATTCATAATGTATTTCATGTTTCAATTTTGTGTAAGTATATACCTAATATTGCTCACGTTCTTGATTGGAAAAATTTGCAGATTATGAATGGACAAATCATGTTGGAACTAGTGTAGATCATTCAAAGCAGAACTATGAGTTTAAGAGTGAGAGAAATAAGGCAGGTAAAGGTCCTATGGGACCCCGATGATGAAACATCTGCTACCTAGGAGGACATTGAAATGATGAGAGCAGCTCATCTGTTCTTATTTACTAACTTCCAAGAGAAAGTTGAAACCTAGAGGTGGAGGGTGTCATGCCTGACCACTACTCTAGGTTTTTCTGCAAATTAGGACTTTGTTGTTTTAAGATTTCTTTCTAATGTTATGATTGAATTTCTGTAGAACTTGGTTATTATACTATTTTTGAATGATGACACTGATGCTGAACGTATTTTTTGTGAAGAACTATGTTTTAGCAATAAATGTGATTTAGGATTTTATGTATTGCATTTGGCATATCTTTGATTTCAAGTTGATAAATTATCGATTATGTTATTATGTTTTTGACTCTTTGTTTACTACATTCTGTTTCATGTTGTATGTTGACGTGATGTTGCAGATATTTATAAATGGTTATATGTTGTATTTAATCAGAATCCTTCATTGTACTTTCATACATGTACCTATAAAGGGATTTAATGTTTAGATCATGTTAACCCTTAAGATGGTTTCGTTTCTTGACTCATATTGGATTGTTAATTGAGGGAACCATGGTTTGCATTTATATATATATATATTTATATATTTGTTTTCTTATGATTAAGGTTTAACACCTTAGTGGAGCTTGGCATACATTTGTATTTGTTTTTTAAAAAAAAAGAGTTAAATCACCTCATAAGCAATTAGCAATGATGTAACCCTAAATGGGTATTGATTGCTATGAAGGAGGGTAACATTGTTATTTTGTTTGAGCCATATTCATGGTGGTGGACTTGGAACTGCCAAACTTATGGCACTGAAGTTTCAGTCGGCCATACCTTGATGTGAGTCAGGTTTTTGCCGGTTATGGGTCGGGTTTTGAGCCACATTGCTTTGTTGATTTTACAGCTATGGTTTCATGTTGAGATATCGGAATTTTAATGGGAGTTAGTTGGAAGGTTAACGTGCATATTTGGTTTAACTCGATGGAGTTATTTCTTAGAGTTTGGCTGTTGTTGTTTATGGAGTTTCTACTTCACTCTATTGTGAAGTCTTCTGTGAATTGTGTGAGTCGACATTGTAGAGTTTGCTCACCGATGTTGGATTTTGTTTTTGGGGTTTCGGCATCAAGTTGGTTTGAGGAAAAATCTTCCTTCTTCAGTTGTTTAGGTAGGGGGCAATTTCTTACCCTACTCTTTCACTCTGTTTGCGAATGCCATGTTACTTTCATTTTGCATAATCTAAAAGTTATCAGATTTGCATATTTCGAAATTTTACATTTAGAGATGAGTATGTTCACTGCGTGCTATGCAAAGCTCTACATGTACTCACCTTTGAATGTGGAAGTTGTGGAGAGATATGTTTGGAAGTTTCTTCATTTATGTTTATATAGCTTTACCCCAAACATATGTTTCTCACCAAGTTGAGTTTTGTGAGAAACATATGGTTGCGAAAGTGGGCATGTCGGCTATTGTGTAATAGTGAGTAAGTTTGTGCTTTCATTAGTATGAGCTTGTGAGAACCCATACCTCCAGATTACTTGGTTATATATAGTAAATTTCATGAGGTTGTACCTCAGACTTGAGAATGTTTTAAATCAGGCTCATGTCTGCTATTGAGGGCAGAGACATTTTGTTAAATGGTTTGCGTGAAACCATAGCAATGTTAAAATTGTCATGTTAACTTGCATAACATTTTATGGGTAACAAAATGTTTGAAATTTCTTCATGAATTATGGTCGATTATACAGTCTGAACATTGTTAGTTGAAATTTCTTATGACAGTTATCTTGTATTATGATATTGATGAGTAATTCGAGGATTTTGTCATTATTTTTCTTTAGAAGTATGTCGAATCCGATAATATGATTAAATTATATATTGAAAACAGTAACTTAGTTAACATTTGATAATGGTTTTGGAAATGACATTTTGTCAAATGTTTTAAAAAGGAAACTTGTTTCAAATTGGAAACTTTGTGAAAACATAAATTATTCCATAATTTATAATGGAAATTGAGTGTTAAATATCTATTGTTGTGGAATTAGTTGCAAATGAATAAGGCATTCTTTTCAAAAAAAACATAGATATAGATAGGTGTTGTTATATTGACAGGATCATTATGAGAAGAGATTGTGTCCTTCTGTTAGCTTAGGAATTTACATCCTAATTACTTCTGGCTATTAGTATGATGTAAATTACTTTGCATATTGGTGAAGTTTATTTTGAATTAATCTCAGATATTATATTTTATTTTTTGATAATTGCTGATTATAGTTAAAACTAGGTGGAATTTTATTATTAAACAGTGATGAAATTTCTATAGACATTTGAATATCCTAAGATATTGCAAGGATCTTTTGGCTGCATTTGGATTCAATTGTGTTTAGTTTAGGCTATGAAGTACCTTATAGAATTTAGGGATTGTTTAGAGATTAAGTGTTTGAAACATAATTCTTTACATATTGATATATTTTAGTTTGTGAATTGGAATGTAAGTTATTTCATTTTGTGAAGCAAATTTATGATATAAATTTGAAGATATGTCAATTGAAGTAAGATTATCATAGGTGTATTGTTTATTATCTTGGTCAATTCAAAGGATACGCTTAGCTTGTTATAATAGTAGAGATAAGTAGTGCAGTATTGCGACTGGTAAATATCATTCAACTGATATAGCAGTTAAGTGATATTTACGAGATTGTAATATTGTAGTATTTACTTCTGTTATTATAATAACCTAAGTTTACTTTCAAATTGACAGTAGAAGATGAGAGTTTTAAAAGATGAAGAATGTAATATCATGAGAAAACTGACTTGTTATTAGTTACATGTACATTCTTAGAATATCTATATGATGTGTATGTTAAGGATAGGTATAGTGAATGTATATCGTGGTGGCTGAATATCGATTTATTCTATTCAGTTAATTAAATTTAGTGATAATTTTAAAATGAATTGGGAGGGTTAATTATAAATAAAAGATAATTGGCCTTACCTATGACTTTAACCAGTAAGGTTAAGTACGAAGAACAAGGCAGGTCTTTATTGCATCATTTCATGAGTATTATAGAGAACCCCACTATGTGTTATCTAAGGGCGTACCATATACGGATGCAATATCTTAGCACCATAGTGATGACACCTCAGTATATATATGGTTCATTAACTGGTTATTCTTAGTGTGAGTTTAATTTTGCATTGTTTAGAAGGTGTTACTTCTTGCATAGTAATATTAGAATTGCACTATGTTATGTAGTTGGATATCTGCTTTAAGGTTATATGTGTGTGTGTGTGTGTGTGTGTGTGTGTGCGCGCGCGCGCGCGCGGGTGTGTGTGTGTGTGTGTGTGTGTGTGTGTGTGTGTGTGTGTGTGTGTGTGTGTGTGTGTGTGTGCGCGCGCGCGCGCGCGGGTGTGTGTGTGTGTGTGTGTGTGTGTGTGTGTGTGCGTGTTAATTCTGACATGTATGTAAGTGGACTACACTTTTTAACTCAGTGTGTACTGAGCCCTTTGTGTGTCGTGTTGTATGTTTGTGTTATTTTCAGGTGTTCAAGTTGAATATCTAGTTTGAAGGAATACTGTTGAAGTTACTTCATGAAACTGATTTTGATACTTGTAAAATTTCATTTGTTGGACCTAGGTGTCTTTGAATGATACTGTTCATCTATATTGTACTGAACTCATTATGCATAGACATCTTTATGGAAATATATATTGATGATATATTCTTTTATGTTGAGGTTTATATTTCTGAGAATGATTCAATCTTTGTACTGGATCTTGCAATTTGATGATTAAATAAAAAAAATTCCATGGTTCTTTATGTTTGTTCTTAGCTTAGTTTTATTTTTGTTTGTGGTGTGTTACATCCTATGAAACATATAATTTTATTGCTAGAAAGTAGTAGAATTACATTTTGGGTTAAGATTAGTTGTATAATTTGCTAAATGTTCAATACAATCACATAAAGAGTTAGGGTTAGGGTTAACAATGAAGGTTTAAAATTGAATTTAAATGACACTTAGTGTTTTTTGGAAATGTAATGCTAATTAAGTGACTAAGAGTGGGGGGAGAGGGGGGGTGTGCAGTGAATCAGGAACCACTTAAAATTTTCCACTAAGGTTACTTATGCTTTATTTCTTTAGATTAACTAATCTACTTTCATGCATGAACATAAAGCAATTAAGAAATCAACACCATAACACTTTCATACAAGATTTGGTATCTTAGAAACCCTCAAAGGAGAAGGTAAAACTGGAGTGGGGATGACACCCACAATGCTTCGCTACTACAATAATAAAGTTGGCATGTTAGGGTTTACAATTGATCACTTCTGATGGTCTACTCTATTAGGAGTATGAAAGACTATTAGGTTCATGTTGTGAAGGTATTTTACAATACAATGAAGTATGTACTCTATTAATAAATTTAGCAAAGAGTTTCTAGGTCCACCTTGTTAGATGGTTTGACTGATGCACCTATTAGGATGAATTAAAAAGATGATTGCTACTTTGCAACTTGATTTACTAGTGTGGATCTTTTGAATAATATGGTCACCTAACTTTAATGGAGGAGTCTCTACTCTACCCTTTATACTTCCTTATATCCTGCTTACTTAGTCTGCTCTATATCATATTCCACTTTTTGTATATTAGACAAGCTAATATGTCTGAACCTCATATACCTATCAATGAAAAACTACATACCATGTCGGCTGATATAATAGATATCTTCATAATAATCAATTTATAACTTCAAGTCAACCCAAATATTGATGCTCAGATCATATTGTGCACTTAGAGAATATTAACTTGATCTAGATAGCTTACTTCACATAGAGAGCTCAATTAACACTGTAAACTTGCTTTAGATTGGGATCTCGATTTCCACTTATAACTTGGATAACTTAGTTTATATTGTGAGCTCAGTTAACACAATATATCCTTCATCTTCTTAGGCTACACTACTTACTGATGGAAAACATGGTTATGTAGTATTAACCTGCCTTATTGGATACTTAAATGGTTTGTCACTAATTGAAAATATGTCTTTCCATAGGGACAACAATCTCCCCCTTTGGAATTAGTGACAAAAACACTTATCTTTAGTAGTTCTATCAGTAATCAAAAATTGCTTTATCAAGAATTTTCTGTCAAACTCCCTCTTTCGATATGCTTGATTCTATAACATGATTTGGACTGAAAACTATGGCTCAGTGACAATTGAATTGAATTTTTTATTTCTTTTAAAATATTGTTTGACTAAACATGTGATCATCTATATTTCCTCTAGACATTTCTCCTTTACACATATTTCCCTTAGATTTCATATTCTATTTTCCCTTTCTGTTTACATGTATATTTTCCCCCTTGTTTTTCTTACAATTTCTAAAACATATACTTACAAGGAAATACCAAAATGTGTCCCTAAAATTCTCAAAGTATACATCCATGATACCATCGAAAACTTCTCCCAACTCTTCTCTAAAATTGCCATGAATTGATCATCACATATATCAGTTAGAATTGGATTCTAATTTGTCTTTTCTTGGAGAATGATAAGCAGCTCAGTTATCACGAAGTTGTAACTTGGTTAAAGCATAACTCCTTTACTTAACCTTGTGCATCTTACTATACTATTTTTTATGTTCTTTTTGTACATCTAAAACTAGTGTATCATCTTCTTGACTTTTCAATTCTAGTCATCTCCTTGACATTCTAGTTGTATGTGGATGCTTCACCCAACTCATTTGATTGGATGATAATAGTTGCATTGTCTTGCCTTGGGCTTTCTTCTGATTTCCTTACCCATTTTTTATTCCTCTAAGCTATGATTTCTTCAATCTTTGACTTTCCTTTGTTTTCTTCACCACTATTTTCTAGATCTCACATTAGTATATATTTTTCTCAAGTGAGTCTCTCCACAATTTACTCCAATGTGTCCATATTCTCCGCAATGATGATATATTCCTAATGTATTGTAGTCCCAAACAATAAATGATGTTTATCTTGTTCCATTATCCTGAATGTTTGTCCTACACTCTGAAGATTTGTGACCTTTTTGTGACATGTAAACCAATTTCCTTTAAACTTTAATTTGGTTCTACATTCATTTTCCTTGTGACCATGCTTGTTGAAATTGTATGTGATCTTTGAACTTAGGTTGCATAGTATTGTTCCAAAAAAATTGATGTATGACTTATTTTTCTACAACTGTTGCATGTAGGCCTCTTGTTCGTCTGTGCTCCTTGCTATGATGACTCACCTTGATTAGTATACTCTAAGCTAGTATTGTCTTTGGGTCTATTTAGGTTTAGCTCAAATAGTTGATTTATTTTTTCCTGTGATCTAAATCTTCTTTCATTTAGTTCCTTTTCAACTCTTAGGTCATTCTGGATTCTATCATTTTATGCTCTCAAATTAGTGATTCCTTGATTTGCATCATCTAACTGATCTACCATGTCTTCTTGATGTTGAGATAAATGTTCAACTTCATTGGTCTTTACTTCTAATCTTTTACCAAATAGTCTTCTCTCTTAATCTTCCATTTCTTTGTCATTTATTGCTTTGTTCTTTTGTTCCACAACTTTACACATCCTGACAAGCAAGTGACTTGGGAGGGGGGGTGGTTGAGTTAGAAATTACATACAATTTTCCATTAAGATTACTTCTACTTTACTTCTTTAGATTATATAATCTACTTTCATGCATGAACATAAAGAAATAAAAAATTAAATGCCATAACACTTTCACACAAGATTTTTTAACCCAGAAACCCTCTAAGGAGAAGGTAAATTTGAGGTGGGGATAACACCCACAATGCTTCACTACTATAGTAATAAAGTTGGGTTGTTAGAGCTTACAATTGATCACTTCTAGTGATCTACTCTATTAGGAGTATGAAGTACTATTTAGTCCACCTTGTGAAAGAATTTTACAATACAATGAAGTATGTACTCTATTAAGAGATTTGACAAAGGACTATTAGGTGCACCGTGTTAGAGGATTTGACTGATGCACCTATTAGGATGAATCAACAAGATGATCTCTACTTTGCAACTTGATTTGATGATGTAGATCCTTTGAATAATATGAACACCTAAATTTGATAGATGAGTCTCTACTTTTCCATTTTATACTGCCTTGTAGCCTGCTTACCTAATCTGCTCCATATCATATTCCACTACTTGTATATTAGAGAAGCTAATATGTCTTCCTTGTATACCCATTAATCAATAACTACATACAAAGCTAGCTCATATAAGAGATATCTTCATAATAATCAAGTTATACCTTCAAGTTAGCCCAAATGCTAATGCTCGAGTCATATTGTCCATTTTGATGTTTTCTTGATGCTGAAGAAACACAATGAGCTCAAGTGATACTATAACAGGCATGTAGCACTAGATGCTCAGGCAACACTAGGGCACTCAGAGCATATTGACTTGACCCAGATAGCTTGGTTCACACATATAGCTCAGTTAACACTCTAAACTCAATTCATACTAGGCACTTGGTTTCCAATTATAACTTGGATAGCTTGGTTTATACTGTGAGCTCAGTTAACATAACACATCCTTCATCATCTCAAGCTACACTACTTACTGATGGAAAGGTCAATTGTAGTATTAATAGGTACCTTCCTCGATACTTAAGTGGTTTGTCACTAATTGAAAATATGTCTTGCCATAGGGTCAACAAGTGTTATGGTTAGGATTGATAAATGGTTAAGTGATATACTAAAATAAGCAACGTAGTTAAGCTAAGTATAAGACTTAGGTGTAGTGTTATAATATTGGGTGTAAAAATATTGTCAAAATTGAGATATATGTTTTAAACATGACTTTAATAATGAAAAAAAAAATTTGTATATTGTTCATGAAAGGGGAATTATAAGTTCCAACACACCTATTTAGATATGTAAGAAGTGTGAAAGAATAGAAAATAATCAATTGTTCAAAAAATATTTTTCCATTATAATGTGGAAGCAATGATATATATTATTTAATGTTTAATAATGGTAATGCAAGTTCTATTGTAACAATTAAGGATTGTATTCAATATATATGCCTATTATGGAGGACATCAATGTAGAGTTATAATTTTCCATTAAATTATTGGAATAAGGGTTACACATAGAGAAAAAAAATGCTTATAATTAGAATACAAGGTTTATACTAAATTAGCACATAACATATATATTTGAGAACATATTTATTAGACACATCTTTTGAAGACATCTTTTGTAAATAAAAATTATTTTTATCTTTTTGTCTTATTTATGAAATTTACATAGAACAATGGAAAAACACAACTCCCAATACAATTAGTTAGAATTAGTAAAATTCTAAAATCAAAGACAAGAATGAAAGACATACAACATATTTCTCCACAATGGCCTAAAGATATGGCATATTCTTTAATGATTAGGATTGTATTGCAGCCTTTATTTGTATAGTGATAATGAAAGACTTCTTTCATCATTGAGGAAAACCCATCCATGTTTGCAGATGTTTCACAAATGTACTTTGCAGCATCTTCCATTTTCATTATTTCAATTTCCTCAATATAGTCAAATGACAATGTTAACTTCTCCACAACATTGATTATAATTGTACATGACTCTTTAAATGTTTGTACGTGCTTGTCAAACTCAGTCTTAAAGAAATCATTGAAGGCCACTAAACTAGTCAAGATAGGATAGAATCAATAATATTTCATTCTCTATTTGAGGCATCCATATTTGAAACAGTAATCTAAACACTTATAAACAAACATCGGCATATAGAAATATTTAGAATTAAAAAGTATTAGTAATTAGAAATTTTCTTTTGAAATGAACAATTTTCAAAATAAGATAAATTAAAATTAAAATTGTTTAATAATAAATATTTAGACTGTAATATTTTAAATATGATGCAATTGTCTTTCACATATCAAACATAAATCTTGTGTGTGTGTGCGCGCACACACAGAGTTAATAAAACACATAACTAATTTGATTAAATAATGTCAAAATATAAATTAAATAAATGGTTAGTTTATTTTAAACAAATCATTAAATTTCAAAAACTATAAATTTCATTAACATGGTAGTATTACCATCCATATTAATGGTAAAGTTAAATATGAAACATGCAAATATAAATACTTTGACTGTAAGAATTTAAACCAAAGTAAAACATGATAATTAATTTTGAAACTAAATCTAGATACAAATGTAAATACACAACTAAATCTAAATCTAAATCAACAACTAAATCCATATATATATATATATATATATATATATATATATATATATATATATATATATATATATATATTTCTTACTTTCAAAAAACATTTTCTAAAACTTCAATCTACTCCTCTTATAAACTCGAATCTACTTCTCCAAAATTCTCCAACTCTTTCTCCCAAAAATAAAACTTAAAAATGTAATTGGGAGCCTCTATTTTATAACTT